>OV725082.1:58004248-59204248 GCA_928085145.1 Nezara viridula
TCGGGACTGAATCCCCCAAAATAAAAAAAAATAATTTGTTCATTACTACGTGTTTGATTCTGTTAGTGATGTGAACTAAATACTTAAACAATCAAAATAGTTATCCTTTTTAAGCTACAACATGTGTATTTTTTTGTCTATAAAAATGTATTTGCGCCTGTAAACTTCTTGTTGAAAATCAATGTGATGGCGGTACATGAAATAATGACATGAAAGGCATGGGGAAGGAAAGCACTCAGCAGTACCTCTTCCCTAACTTGTTCCAATTACTTTAGTTGTTTAAGGAAGGAGATCTCTCATCCAACGCCGTTGTAGTCTCCTCCTCATGTTCTGAGATATGTCAGCAGTGGTCATGTCTCTTATTATGTCCGTTTAAATTAGTTTAAAATCGTTGATAAAGGGTCGTTATATGTTGGTCAACTGTTGGAAGGTGGAGGTCAGTATGTAAAGTTATGTTAGTCACGTTCCAAGATGCTTTTGTTATGAGTCCCAATAATCTTTATTGGAACATTTTAAGTTTTTGTAGGTGGGTCTTTTTAGCGATACCTTATATTTGTGATGAATATGTCCGTATGGGTTTAAGTAAGTATGTATTATTGAATTTCTGTTTTAGTTTTAGTTTTGAATATTTAGAAAAAAGAGAGTAAAGTAGTTTGAGTCGTTTGTTAAGTGTCTTACGTTTCATTGTAACATGCGAGCCCCATGTCATCCTTCTGTCGAAGGTGAGTCCAAGGTAAAGTACCGTGTCCGTTTGAGGAATTTGATTGTTGTCAATATAAACTGGAGGGCACGTCATTTAAATTAATAAAGGTAAGAGAAAAAAAAATGTATACGTAAAGGCAATGTATTTTATTTTTTCTAGTACTTGTGTACAAATGTTATATTGTTTGAATATTTAATTTTTTTGTCAAAATAATCCTACTTTTTTCTTAAACCTGTAAAATAAAAATTTGGTTGTTCTAAATTTATACCCCAATTTTTCACAAAATTTAAATATTTAATATTTCTACCTAAAAATAGAAATATTAATGCTGAGTTGGATTAATCCTTTTATAATTGGTTTTTAACTTTTATCTGTATTAACTGTTCTCCCAAAGAACAAGATGAAGTAATAACTCCAAATAATTATTAAATATAAAAATTAATTTGAATGCCTAAAATTCTATCAGAGAATATTTACTTTTTCTAATAATTACTTCTTTACTCACTTCCGCTTGATGAGCTCGTAACTGGGCATCTGAGCGGTGAGGTTCTGGTAGAGAGTCTTCAGCCTGGGCCAGTAGGTGAAGGCCCCGTTGAGCAGGTCCTGGCTGATGACCGTGTCCTTGACGAATCCGATGTAAGTGTCCTGCGGGAGGTTGCCCCTGGCGAAGTAGTTGATGCCGCTCACCATCGATATCCCGATGTGTTCGATGCTACGCAGCAAGTTCTTGAACGCAATCAGGTACCTGAAAAGGAGATGAAACATACAGTTAAGATTTAAGTAGAGGTGGGTACAACTGTACAAGTCAAATTTGACGAGTGGGCCAATATTCTATGATCACGCTATAAATGGAATTCCAAGATTAACAACGTGTTACCTTCACAGTATAACCTTCCTTTATTTAGATCGCGATTTACGACTCCTAACTAGTATTTTTCATTTTTTTGCCAATCCCTTCCTTACACTTTAGACTATACGGGAGTTTCCCCCGGTCAGGGGAGAGGGTGGAAGATTAATGTATTAAAATTCTGCCTGCACTGGGATGCCAACTCGTAGTTATTTTATCATATAAACTTCGGTTAAGTTTATGATAACTGAATTTTGTGAGATATAAAAATAATCGGGAATTCAAGTCCCGGTGCCGGGGTGGCTTTTAAATCTGGAATAAATCCCCCGCTCTCTCCTCTTGCCTGGGAAAATCCCCATAAATCCTAAAAAGGCTAGGAAGGGGTGGAAAAAGGAGGGGGGATTGGTTTCCGTGTAAAAAGTTTGCCCAGTCGGACACCCCGCCCACTTTTAAGTTAAAATCGGAGAGTTAATTACATCTTTCTCGGGGCGTTAATTACAAGTTGCTTTTGACTCCCGCACGCTACACTTGTTCTGAAGGGGTAAAAAAATCCTCAAAGGGTCCTATTAAGTTTAGGTAGGGATCTTACCAGATGGTGCGGTCAATTCCACCTACTTTCGGATACATTCGGCAATTCTCGAAATGAGATTGATTGGAATGAAATTCCTCTAAAGTGGAGTGACACTTATACGGTAGTAACTAGAGATGGAGTACAGGTAATAGAAACATTAGAAGTTCTTAAAACAATAATGAAAAATACCAAGTACAATAGTGGATGTTTGTTCTTGAAATAAAATCTATAACTTTACCGAAATTACACTAATTTTTTTATTGGCCTAGAGTGAAAAATGATAACTAAAAATCCAATTAATTAAAAAAAAACCGACTATCGAAATAACTCTATCCATCCTTAGGGACTGGCCCATCTACTTAAATATTTTAGATTGTTAGGGAAATTGACATTTACGAATATTTAAACATTAAAAATTAAATATTCGTTCTAAACCCGAACGAAACGACAATGGTAAAATATATGCAAGTGAATTCTCTTACAATGGATAGGATTATTTCAGTAATCTTTTATTAAGTTTTATTTAAAGTTTTTCGTTTTTCAAGTATTGACAATTTATGTCCAAAAATAATTGATAATGATATGATATATAACTAACAGAAAATTGAGAATACTTAAAATGTATTATATATAATATCAATATTTTCAACTCATTAAATTCATTGTTTCAAAACATTCGGGAGAACTGAGAAATTTGAACCGTCAAAGTTAAGAATCGGTTCAGGTAATTATTCCTAATTATTAAATGGTTAAATTTACAAATGATCAATTTATTCGGGTAAAAATGGAGAAAATTGTTATTATACATTTTAAAATCTTGATCATCTGAAAAGCAAAATGGCGAAAACAAGATAAAGTGTTTTCTAATTTAAATCTGATCTATTGTATGAGTAGATAGTTTTAGCTCTAATACTTATCATGCTTGAGTATGGTAGATTTTTTAAATATTAAATAAATAATGATAAAAAAAACTTAATCTGTAAAAAAACAAATATATTTTTTTGCTAGAGAAATCATTAAAAAATAATTAACAAATTTGTTTTGAGAAACATCAGAACAGAAATAGTCAAAAACAAACGAAGGTGGTTCAATACATCAAATGGCAGATTTACCTTCATCTAATCACTAGAAAACAATAACACACATCCTTGAAAAATTTTGATAAAGAATATATAAGAGAAAATATAATTATTTTTATACTTTAAATCAACATCTTATTGCATTGTATTGGAAACCTCTTCGTGTGATTTGTATTAAAACATTTTGTAGCATTGATTAAATCTATCTTCCATCTATGCGGGTGTATGTAAAAAATCTTTATAAAAAAGTGAAATAATTTCCGAGGATGACACGGTTCTCGAGTACTTTTGTCTATGTGTGCATTTTGAGACATGATGAAATTTCTTTCATTTTTCGTTATCAGCTAAAACTTTTAATTGGCTTTGGAATAATAATTTCCTGTTCGAAGATAAACATGCGCTAACGCATACGATGATGGCATCGTGTGTACACCTTGCCGGCTGATAGATAATACGTCATACGAGGTGTCACCATGAGTCGTCAGCGTAGTAATCTGAAATATTCTGGTCTCATTGTGTCATTCATGAAATCACTACTACAATTTAAATTTAGTTTTCCTCGATGATACAGATTGGATACATCATTTAGGAAATAAAAAAAAAAAAACGAATTCCTCGAAAGAAAGCTACTATAATGGTGTCTGATATAAAAAAAAAATAAGGTATGTGCTTTAGACCACACGATAGATGTGAAAACATAAAGAAGGCGAGATTAATAATATGAAATATAAATTATAAATAATAGCTCATTATAAAGAGGATGAAATGCTGAACATTTCCCTCGCTTACAGGTCTGTGTTTTAGTTTCTTAGATATTTTAATCCATATCTTCCATAAAACTCGTTATCATTTGGTTTGCGACACTATTCTTTCCTTTTCGCCTCCCTATCACGGCGCACAGTGGTCGATAAAGGCATCAAAACAGCAAAAATCCTGGAAAACTTTTAATTGAATTAATCTTCAGGAGGCTAAAAGCTTTTTATTAGCTGTAATACTTCAATTTAATATGCTGTGGAAAATTTCCTTGTTCTTTCTAATATTCCTTTCTTCATCATCATTTTGATGCCCTTCATTTGTGAATGAATGAATGATGCCCCTCATAATGTAATTATTGAAGTGAGAACTTCTTTACTCGCGTTTTGCACTTTTTTTGTGGAGAGTGAATTAGATTGATCCGTCAGATTTCCTTAGTTTTAACGCTCGGGTAAAGTCGGCTGGGGTTGACTAATTGAAATGTTTTTACATATGGATAAAAATATCTTGTAAACAAAATCGGGCCTGCATACTGTAAGCGAGGAAATTGTTCAGCATTTCATCCTGTCTGTAATAGGGTATAGTTAAAAATTGTATCTAACGCAAAGGCATGTTAGGAAGACGAAAAGGAAAAATAATGTCGAAAACTGAATGATAGCGAGTTTAATTGAACATGTAAATTAAAATATTTCAGATAGCAAAAATTGAACCTGTATACTGCAAGGAGGGAAACGTTCATCATTACATGTTCATTGTAATGAGCTATTATTAAAAATTGTATCTTAACCTAACACTGTGTTTGAGTGTAGGAGGGGGAAAATATAGTTCCCAAAACCAAATAATAACGAATTTTATTGAAAATATGGATTAAACTATCTCAGCGAGGGAAATGTTCAGTATTTCATTATCTTCATAATGAGCTATTATTTATAATTTATATTTCATATTATTAATCTCGCCTTATTGTTTTCACAACTATCGTGTGGTCTAAAGTACACACCTTATTTTTTTAAAATTTAATATTTAATTATTTTTTTTAATTCCACACTCTCAATAAAACAATACGTTGATAATTCCGGTTATAACCTCATTAATACAATCTTAATATTTAATTAAATCAGGTGTATTTGATAAATCTGTAACAGTTCTAAATAAGTGACAAAAAAGTAACTGAGGAAACTCCAGAATATCGTATTGGTAGAGTAATTATGAAAATAGTTAAACTAGGGGTAGAGCCTTATAAATACGTAATTAAATAAAAATTCCAAGAAAAAATATTTCTATACTGCAGTTGTTCATCTTAATTGTATTAGTAGTTTTAAGATTATGAGCTTTGAACAGGTGTTGATAGAGTCTGGCATCCGGGACTGATGTACAAACTACGTAAATTCCTATCACTTACATACCTTCCTCATTATCCGTTTCTACCTTACTGACAGATACTTCAAAGTCAATCATAACAATGCTTATTCATCTCTTTTTAATCAGTTTGCCGGTGTTCTTCAAGATAGAATCCTAGGTCTTATCCATTACACAGTTTATACAGCTGTCATCCCAACACAATCCAACTCTGTCATCACAATCCATCTATTGCATCCCAAACTCTTCAATCACACATCACAAGTCTTCAAAAATGGTGTCAAAACTGGAGGATTAAAATAAATTCCAATAAATCCCATCAAATTACCTCCACTCTTCGTCGTAAACCTATGACTTCCTGTCCTACAGTATCCTTCAACAATAGCTCTCTTATCCCTGTCGAACCAATCCGATACTTAGGACTCCACCTTGATAAACGATTCACTTGGAACCCCCATTCCAGACTGAAACGACTAGAAACCGCCCGACGTTTTCGACTGCTGCAGCACTTATTAGACAAACGCTCTAAGCTGTCAATCAATTACAAATGACTCATATATATGACTATAATAAGACCTATTTGGACTTACTGAATTGAGCTTTGGGGCTTCACTAAACCATCGAATTCCTCTCGTATCCAATCCCTATATTCCAAAATCCTACGTAAAATCATCACTGCTCCTTACTTTGTCACAAATAACATCATCCATGAAGACCTTAATGTTTCATATGTTTCCGATTTGGCCCAATCCAGATACCTATCCTTCCATAACAAACTGCAGAAACATCCGAATCCTCTTGTTTCCAACCTTGCATCCTCCTCGATCCCTGATAACACTCCGAGGCGTCTGAAAAGAAGATGGCCACGGGACCTTCTAATATAGAACTTTAATTTGGGTTCTACCAATGGGTAGTTTCTCTTCATGATGTACATGTCATGTTACCAATGCCGCATTTATTTGTTGTAATTTCCATGTAATACAGTTGTAAATTTTATTTTAAAAAAATTAAAAAATAAATAAAAAAATTAAAAAAAAAAGATTATGAGCTGAAAGTAAAGTTAAAGGCTTAGCGGAAAATAAATTCAAATCCACTTTGGTAACGGAGCACAGAGGAAGGAGTAGGAGGAAGCTCAATAAGTCATCACCAGGAAAATGGGAAATGGGAGAAGTGCCATTGGAAAGTGGGAGGAAAGCCTTTGTTTATGGACAGTTTTCCTTTAAAATTGTTCTCTTCTCCAGCCAGCGGTCATGGGCGCATGAGCGTTACCTTATGTAAACAGGACCTGGTGTCGGCTTTATATGTTATAAAACAATCCTATGGAACATTTTATAAGAATCATGAATTATTATAAAATTCTGAATTCAACCTGGAATTTATGATAAACCTGAAACCAGAAGCGAAATTTGCCAATTTGGCCAATATGTTTCAAGTTGTACTGAATTATCGAATCTGACATTTATGTACATCGGAATATGATTAAATATACAATTTACCTGTGATATGATTTATTATACAAAAATTATGAGTATATCTCGACATTGAGGAATGGTAAAAGTTTGATGACGCTTCAACAAGCTATTGTCTCTCTCCAGAGTCTTTCCTTAGCAGCCAATTAACTTGAAGTTACTAATTACTGAAGCGATAATAAAAAATGTTAATATAAGAACTAAGAATATCTCTAAGATACAACAAATAACGTCAGAAATTAACGAATATAAATTTATTACTTATTGTTATCAAATTGTATCGCTTGATTTATTCAATGTTATAAATAATACTAAATTTGGCATCAGAGTAATTTTATATTTCTTATTAGAGTAAAGTGTTTCCAAGGCCATATAAAAGGGACAGGGAAAAGAAATTAAAATATCTGTTTTGGCATTGATACAAAAATAGGCGAACTCGAATGCCTTCTATACTTGGATTCAGGTATCGAAAATTTACTAGGTTTCAACTCATTCATGTTCACAATTTAAATAAAGATTAAATATTCTTACTATCTTAACGAAATTCGATAAGTAGCTACTTGATTTCAGCTGCGTATACGTTAGACAAATAATATTATTTTCGATAAATCTGAAAATATTTCAAAGAAAACGATATTATTTTTCTTATTCAATTAAAGTTTAAATATTCATGGAAGCAAAATACATGCCTGCTTAATTTGGTAATGTTTCATAATGTCATGAGACTTTTATCAAGGAAACGTTTTGGAAAACAAGTAATGTTTTATTTGAGAGCGCATGTAGTGATAAAATTATTTGATATATTCAATATTCTAGAAGGTGTTCATGTGGTCATTGGTGAAATGGAAATTTATAACAACTATAATACTGAAGATAGAGGTTAGCTTTCTATTCTTTTAAAAATTCTTTAAAGCATAGATCATTGAGTATAGAATAGTTTTTTTTTTATTCTAGATTAGTGGTAAGGAAAACATTTTCAAGAAATCTGTGTGAACGTAAAAATATTACGATTGAGAATAATTTATTAACAAATCGGATCGTTAACTTCCCTAACAAATACACCACCGAAAAGGAAGGCGCCCTTTTCATGGAAGAACAAAAGAGTTCCAGAAATTGGTTGAAAGGAAACGGAACAACTTGGAAGTAAAATGTCGGAACACTTTAAGAGTGCTCTCCTCGTTGGAACATCTGCAGAATACACTGAGAGCTGTTCAAATACTTTATCAACGTTTAATGTGATTAATTTTTCATTTTTTTTATCATTGTACATTATTAAGAACATTTAAGTTAGCGGCTGTCAAATGACATACAAATTTAGTTGTATTTTTCAGGGAAGAATTTGAAATCTAAATTGATCACAGCCCGAGCTAGATATCTATCCTTTTATGATAAACTCCAGACCCATCCTAATCCACTTGTTTCCATTCTTGCTTCTTCTGAAGAATTGATTTGCAGGTCTGAAGATCTGAAGAAAATTGAAATTCCAGATAACTCTACTAAGCGTCTGACAAGAAGACGACCTCGTGATCTTCTTACTTAGAACTATTTAGGCAGTACTACCATTATTGAGTAATGTCTTCGCAAGTCTGTTCAGTTCATTATTCCCGATTTTTTTCATATTTATTA
Source organism: Nezara viridula (assembly GCA_928085145.1). Taxonomy (NCBI): domain Eukaryota; kingdom Metazoa; phylum Arthropoda; class Insecta; order Hemiptera; family Pentatomidae; genus Nezara; species Nezara viridula. The sequence goes on from OV725082.1 coordinate 58,012,656, forward strand.
GTTGTATTTATGTAATGGAGCGGGGTAGCTCAGTGGTAGGGCACTGAGCTTCCAATGCAAAGGTCCCGAGTTCGAACCCCGTCTCATGGCAGAAAATTTATTTATCTGTTTCATTGGCCGTGGGGGCGACCTTGGGTCAGGAGTCCCTCCTGGGGCACACCCAGGCTCTATAAAGTGGGTACCCTTAATTAAGTAATTGGTTAATGGGGAAAACCTGGCGGTTGAGCGTGATCTCGGTCAAATCACCTCCTTGCACAACCGTTGACCTAGTAACAGTGCTTTCCCTAAATAGTACTGAACCCCAGACCCTTCATGGGTTGTAGTGGTGCAGGTTTTTTTTTTTTTTATGTAATACAGTTGTAAATTTTCATGTATATAAATTGATCAGAAATTCCCATCTTAGTTACCTAGATAAAAGTGTCTTTTGATCATTTACTTTTGCATATCCTCATGATTTTTTTTTTAATGAAAATTTCGTTAGGCGCGCTTGGCAATTTTTTTATCGAGAGTGAACGTAGTAAGATTTTCGACTTGTAACGCTCGAGTAAAGTCGATTGAGGTCGATTAATTGAAGTGTGTTTTCAAATCGATTAAAATAACTCAAAAACTAAAAATCGGACCTGCATATTGTTAGCGAGAGAAATGTCCATCATTTCATCCTCTTTGTAATACAATTATCCAACATCGTATCTTAACGCGACGCCGTGTTAAAGAGGCGAAAGGGAAAAAAATAGTGTCGAAAAGCAAATGATAACGATTTTTATGGAAAATGAGGATTAAAATATCTCAGAAACTGAAAATCGGACTTGCATACTGTAAGCGAGGGAAATGTTCAGCGTTTCATCTTCTTTATAATGAGCTTTTATTTATAATTTATATTTCATATTATTAATCACGCCTTGTTGATGTTTTAACTTCTATCGTGTGGTGTAATGCACTCGCTATAGTTTATTTTGAATGTTCTTCACTCATCTAGTAACCCTGTACGAACCCGGCGTATTTACATGTTCCATGCATTTTGGACTATACATGTATCAATTAGAGGAAGTATTACAACAAGCTTATATTTTATTTAGATTTTGATATGTATGTATATGTTTATAGGTATTTATCGTAAAAGAAAATTTTTTTTTGGCATACTTATTAAAAAGAATAAAATTACACTACCGGTATTCTAGCTTTATAATCATATTGGATTCGAGATGATTTAAATTAAAGAAGATTACAAGACGATTTCCGACACGAGAGGTCGAGTACTAGAGCCAGGGAAGTTTCCGTTGAGCGTCTGCACGCGAAAGTGTAATGGATTAGGGTCAGATAAGCCTAGGACAAATTAGAGTAACATGTGTTGCTTTTCAGATGATCTATGGTCTTTTCTCAGAATGATAGTGGCTCAGATGTTGTCGGTATTTGTGTACTGACGAAATATATACAAAAAGGGTAGCATAGCATAATTTATCTATTTAAATAAAAATTAGTTCAATTTAAATAAGTTTTAGATTTCTAAAATTTAGGAAAGAATGTTTATACTTTACTCAAGTGTCATTGGTTAAACACATTTATTTTCTAGGATATTTTGCAGATTAGTCCCGCCGGTTATTTTTTAACATTAAACTATTATTTAACGTGATTAAAGAAAAACATACGATATCGAAAGCTTTATTTTTTTCCTGTTTGCATTACATACGTTGTTCTTCTTATGCATTAACAACCCTGCTCCTTCTCTACCTGTCTTGGACTATTTCTTTCCAGTTATCTGCAGTAGCTCTATTGCATCTTTGTCGATTCTATCTATCCATCTGCTTTTTGGCTTTCCACATGGTCTCTTGCCTTCTATTGAGGAATTCAATATAATTATAATTAACATAATTCAAACCTTTTTTACAGGTTATTCACATGGCCCAAACTCTATATTATTTAGTAATGTTGCCTTAAACAAATATTTTCCGTGGCGTCTTCTCCACCAAACAAAACCAAATAGATTCATTTGTACAAGAACGAGCATAAGCATTTCTTTCTACGACGTTTATTAGGTGTCATTTATTACAGAAGCGCTCCTTATGGTTTTTTTTTATTATAAAACTTTAAGGTTTTCCCTTCGCTGTTGTTCAAACTGGAGTATAACCTAAAGGAGTTCATTTTGCTAACTAAATAAATCTTTTAACAAATGTTTTTATAGTAGAAGAATAACAACATTGATTCAAATAAAATTATTACTTTTATACAAATATAACAGATAATTCTTCCGTTTAAAAATCTGCAAAAGATTCTTTTTCTATATTATTGTCAAATTTTAAAGAGGCTTGCCTAAGTCGATAAGCTATCCATAATAGATGTCAAAATTTGAAAAATATATCTAGGTAATGATCCTAGCCTTTTAAAACAGTTTAGTTTTTTACACTCATAAGGCCGAAAGTATATTGGAATTTTTCCTTAGTAGAAAAATCCGAATCGTTAGTGAACTTTTACTATGTGATATTGAATGTTAAAGTTCAGAATATCACTAAAATATAGCAGCTTGGTTCAAGATCATGTCTAGCATACTGTAGATGGAATCCCACAAAGCCGAGTGGATCCGAAAGTAGACGTAAACTACCGATACATAGTAGAATGTATATATCAGGTTAGTAAAAATCAGTTTAATTAACAATTACGTTAATTTCTTATTGTGCATACATGCAAGCGTGAAACGATTTTTCAAAGTGTTTATCAGATATTTGTCGAACATTTCGGTTTTTCTATAAAAGTAATATTGAAATAAACGTAATTTCTGTGTTTGTATGCTATTGATTAACGAAAATTAATATCTGCTTTACTTTTTCGGGTTTTTAAACACCATAAATGAGAATAACAATACTTACAACGCTTGAAATTAAGTCAGTGGTTAAGTTGAGTCACTGTTGTGATGAAATTTATATTTTCCGTTTCCTACACCGTGTAGTTGCTAATAAATATTATACTTTCATATAACAATAATCGATCGAATTTTCGGCCCAAAAAAAACAACTCTTTTTTTTACAAACTGACACGTTTGTTTTTTGTATGTAATATGATTGTCAATATTCAGCATCCCTGGGGATCCAATTAGCTTGTTGAACATATCGAACACTGCCTGCATTCTGGAGTAACGATTTGGAACTATTACCAAAGTAAAAATACACGTATGTTGTGTTTTTGTTATGTTTTAATAATTTTTCAAGCCTCTAGAAGATATTACTAAAAGGATATGACTGAAAGATTCAAACATGCAATTTTTAAGTATCTCAAATAGCTGTAAATAATTAACTTCGCCAATTCAGATTTCTCCCGGGACAGAAAAAGACATCACTTAAATGCTAAGCATTGTACTTCTCGTATCAAATAATTATTCATGTAAAGTTCATGTAAATTTTATAGGGAATTAGATATCTCAACGGGTCCAAAAGTATAGCTTGACCATAAATTAAAGGCCTTCCCTATATTTTCGGTCAAACTGTATATTTTAAACTATTTTTGAAGTTACTTTCCATCTCTCTCGATTCGGTTAACAGTTTTAGATTTTGGTATAATTTTATGATATTCATCCTTGTCGATTCATGAAATGGCAAAATTTTGGGTGCTGAACTCTTTGACTGTGGACGCGATACATGCCTTCCCGTTAGGAGTTGGGGCACTGTTGTGGACTGGAACTAGTTTAATTTAATTTTTATGATCACTTACAGTTATTTTACTTTTCAGAAATGAGAAAATACGCAAGGTAGCGAAGTGTTACGGGATCGCCGCTATAATTTTTCGTTGCCATGTGCATATGTCCCGTTTATTAAATGTTAAATAAAAAGTTTAACATGTATTTATGAAAGCTAAGATTTTGTTGGGTGACTCAAAATAGTATTTTAAACAAACAAAAAATAAATCCGTTTTTCTTAAAGTCTTTTTAGATTTCGGGACCCGCCATTTGGTAGAAACACTCGAATGACCTCTCGCAGTCTAAGAGTTTAGTAATTAACTTTTATTTCAGTGACTTACGGTTTAGTGTTTGATCTTTCTCTGTAACGTCTTAGTAGTAGTTTTCTGTCTTTACTTTCATTAATTAATGGATATTATTAATTAAATAAACATTGACAATACCTCCAGACACCACTATTGTCGGTTTCCTTGATTTGATCTGTCAGGTGGGCCAACATGGCCGCGTTGACCGAGTTGTACCAGTGCAAGACATCCCTGATGGTAGAGTCTTCGCTGCTGATATTTTGCCTGAAACAATTAACAAACAAATAACAATTTCGAATATATTTCACTTAATTTGAATATATCTGAGATTAAGGTTTTAGTTCTGTTGTTTGATTTATCCATGCATCTTTAGATTTGAAATCGATTGATTAAGAATGATGTGGTAACGAATGGCAATTCAAATTGCCTACAGTTGACCAACAGATAAGAACTCTTTACAAACGATTTCACAATTATTTACACGGACATACTAACATACTAATCAGAGATATGGCTTCTGCTGACATGCTCATGAAGACGAGGAGGAGACTGAAAAGGCGCTGGACGAGAGACCTCCTTCCTTAATATAGCCAGGGAAGATGTACTGCTGGGTACTGTCCTTCCCCATGCCTGACATACCAGAGTTTCGTTACTTTAACCAGACCATCTGCTTATTTTCAACAGTCGTCGACAGGTGCAGATTTATATTGTAAGCTTTTATTTTTTTTTATTTTATGGAGTATTAATACAGTCTGCCACACTGAAGGGCAGGAATATTGTAAGCATTAAAATATATATATATATATATATATATATATTATTTGTGTCTTGTGCATCTGTATACATTATAATCAATTTTATTCCGTAACAACGAGTAACGATTTATTCACAATCTATTCTTAAAAGTAAATTAAATCAAAATGAATTGTATTTCAAGTAAAAGAAAAAAAATCAAAAACAAAATGATAAAGGAACGAATTATACGAAAAAAAAAATTATTTTTTTCAAATAAGTTTCTAGTGTAGTACAAAGTTCCTTCTTCTACCTTTGTGATTCTTCTTCGGGAATTTAAAATTATTTCATGCTGTTAAACCATATGCTCGCTACACTGGCATATCGTACTATAATATTTCTTACATAGATAATACACTTATTTCTCGATTGACGAATTAAAAAAAAAAAAAACCCATCAAATATTGACTTGCGAGATTGGATCAGCTGAAGTAAAATTTTATTTCGTAGCGGATATTTTAACGAAATATAAAAATATATCAGAAAGAGTTTTTTTTACGTTCTATTGCTTTATTGAGAGGAAATATAGATAGCGTGCAACGTTCTTGGAGAAAACAGTTTCACTTTGAGTGGTAAATTCTACTCCTGTCAGCTGTGGACGAAATAAATCTCTTCGCGATTGGATTCCTGCCCATTATTGCTCTAGGCAGCGAAATATATCGAAATTGTTTTTGGCTGGGGGACTGCATCATATTCCGATCATTCCTCAACTCAACCTACATTATAACTTTCAGCATACTTTTTTTTTCACAATATTCCAAACGATTCCGGTTTGATTTTTATGTTAAAGACCTCATTTTGGAACTTAACAATGAATGAATAAATGTAAGTTTATTTTTTTAATTTATATAGAATTAGTCGAAGTTAAGTTGAAAAACTATCTGTTTGCATTTTTTAATATTAAATTAGACATGAGTATATGTGATTACAGCGATCTTGCTCGATCTCCACTGGCTTTAGTACTAATGACGCGGTTGAGAGAGTTGCGCAGAGTTCTTCTAAAGTCTTTTTCTTTCCATCGGTGGAGGAGAGACAAGCCTGGATCGGTTCCCTTCCCTGATTGTAAATAGTGTTTCTATGTTATTTTTTTATTATTTTTTTTAAACTTATTTTATTTTTATTTATTGTATAAACTTTTTGATTATTATTTAATTATCATTTTACTTCAATTTTTCCTTTATTTATTGTGGTGTGATGTACTCTTTCTCCACTATAACAATCGTTTATATTGTAGTAGAGAATGTACTATCATTCAATAAAGTATTTTTTTTCTAATATTAAATAGGACACTTGAAAAAAATAAATTAAACAAATAAAAATTCCATCGGATAAAATTGATGTGTTACAGATTTCGAACCCGTACATCACGTGACATTTTACTATCGAAGCTATGGTGAAGTAAACAAGCAAGGATTCGATATTTTTTTATTGTTTTAATGTAAAAAAAACAACATCTGTAATGAAAAATTATATATGTTGTAAAAAAAAAAAAAAGGTGACTTGATGAAAATATTGGCATTCAAAGAATGTTCGGGAAAACAATTATAAAATGAAAGTACCTTCAAGAGGGCAAAGTTTGATTACTTTACGCGAGTTATTTATTTAAATCGTAGATATTGAGAAATGTAGTTTTATGAGATTACGTTTACAAATGATTTTGGCTAGGTCTATATCTATGGTGCGAAAACTCCTCATTTGTTCTGTTGAAAAAGAATAGCTGAGAAAAAAGGGCTGAGAAGCACGAAGAGCACTGTGGAGGACGTAGCTGACTATATTGGGGGCCAATTGCCAGACCATTCTGTCTTAATCACCGGTCGTTCATCTGTCTTCCATGTCTTCCATCTCTTACCTCCACCGCAAACGCCACCTCTTCAAGGGCATAATTGAATTCAAGAGCACACTTCACCATGAAACTACTCCAATAAACAATGCTCATAATTAATTAGGTTATTATTTAAAAAAAACTATAACATATTTTAGACTGATAACAACAATATAAAGTTAATATAGATTGAAGACATTACATCCCACATCAACAGCCCGATACAGGCAACCTAATGGATATGATACAACCCTATCCGAATTTATATATGTTTTTTTAAAGATTGTATTCACAGAAAGAGATCACTTGAAAAATAAAAAAATTAAAATTTTGACGGATAAAATCACTTTTCTATAGATACAATAAAGTAAACAAGCAGGGATTTATATATTTTTTTAATGTAATAAAAAATCATATATTTTTGACACATATTTATAAAAGAAAAGAAACTGAAAGGAGTAGTTTGGCGAAAATATTAGAATCTAAAAAATGTTCGAAAAAGCCGCTAGATTAGTTAGGAAGTTGAAATTTCTGTGATGTGCGCACTAGATTTTTTTTTTTTATCTTTATATTTCCATCCACACTTATCATGAGCTAGACAATAAGCAGATATGCTGTAACTGATAAGAAAAAATTGACGTTTTAGGCATGAGCAAAACAATAGTACCCAGCAGCACTTCTTCCTGGTCTTGAATTATTTCCATAATTCAGGAAAAGAGATCTTTCATCCAGCTCCTCTTTAGTCGTCTCCTGATCGACATGTCAGCTGTGGCCATGTCGTTAATAAGTCCGTTGTGATGTCCTTGTAGCTTAAGATGAAATCTGGAGTAGAGATAACGTATGTGTTGGTCGATAGTTGGTTGTCATAAATCGTTATTTAAAGTTTTGTTGTTTAAGTACCAAGGAGCTCCTGTTATAAGTCGTAAAATTTTGGATTGAAATGTCTGTAGCTTTTGTAAGTGCGTCTTTTTCGCAGAACCGTAAATTTGTGAGGCGTATGTCCATATGGGTTTGAGTAGGTTTAATTTTCATATATCTCGAATTGGTGTTTTTGAGGATTGGAGATTTTTGCATAACAAAGGCTCTAAACCAAAAAAGTGATTTTTCCGATTACATCATAATATTAACCCTTCTCAATTTCCCAATGTATATTGGATCATCGCCACCGATGCATTTCAATGCTTTAAAAAATGCGTATTTAAAATATGTCATCGGAACATATTTTAACTTCAAAACGGAAATCAACAATCAGATGACCTTGATTCTATTTTTGAGTTTTTATGATTTTCTATTAATAGTTCGTTGATGTCCAAGCCAGCAAGGAAATGTTTGATGTCCCCTCTAAATGAATTACCACATTAAGATTAAAGCGCTAGGAATTTATGAATAATTAAACGAAGCCTTTGTCATAATGAATAATAATAGATAATTGAAATTGTTTACTCTGTTTAATAACAGGCTGGTATGACGAATATATCAATCTTTCAAATTATGCTAATTTTAGAAGTCCCTCCAGTACTATAGCAGTAATTAAAAAAAATGTAAATATGAAATGTTTATAAAAAATATATATACTTTAAAAGCATTACTACAAAATCAGGTGCGCTCATCACACAACTTTCACTAATCCCTCTAATTTGAACAGAAATTATTATCTGGCGATATCGGTTAATTACAAAAAGTTTTTGAAGTGCATTTTAATGGAGTTAAATCCTTAAAAACCCATTTGTGAATTTTAGTGATATTTTTAAATATAAAAACTCACTAATACCATTAAAATAATAAAAACCCTATTTATTATATCGACGGTAGGTGATAAAAATCTCATAGCTTCATCAGCCCCACAGCTCTATATCCAGAGAGAGATAATCTATGGATAATTCCAAAATAATACATAATCTATGGATGAGTAATGACTGTACTACATAAGTACTATAGAAATTAAATATTTATTACTTTTTATATGCATTTAAAGTCTTATTTTTTCTCTTGTAATATTTACCAAAATACAGTTACGAGATTTTTAATATAGCATTGAATGGTCAAAAGCCATCACAATTATTGTTTAATAGTTTTTAAACAATATATTTACATGTGAACAATTTATTTATATGTCATTTAATGCCTCGATTTAATGGATTTAATGTCCAGCGGTTCTCTACCAAAAATTCACGTACATTTTCTGGTTTTCTGGTATTTTCAAATTTTTGCGGAGTTAGGAAGAATTGAAATATATTTTAAACTACATAAGGAATTTATTTATAATGTAAAAAAAAAATAAAAACCAAAAATGGCAAAAATGGCGGCAATGGCGAAAATGGCGAAAAAGAAGAAAACTGAAAAAAATGGCGGAACTGCGAAAATCGCGAACAATTTAAAAATCTTTTAAACTGCTATACTTAATCATATTTTTTATATAATGTTGAAAACCGCGAAAATGGTGAAACGGATGAAAATGCCGAAACCACTATAATGGCGAAAAAGGCAATATTGTGATAAACTTAAAATCTTTTAAACTATTGAATTAATTTATATTTTATTATAATGTAACAAAACTGTGAGAATGACAAAAATGGTGAAAATTACGAAACTGTGAAAATGGCGATGCTCCGATTAAGGCATATATGGTAAAAATCGTAAAAAATTTAAAAATCTTTTGAACCACTGAACTTATTTCTATTTTTTTTATAATGTTGAATACCGCGAAATGGCGAAATCGCGAAAACCGAGAAATGCGATAATAGCGATAATCGAGAAAAAGGAGGATTTTACAAAAACGAAGAAAATCGAAAAAATCATGAAGGCAGAATTATCGAACAAGGCTAAATTATCGAATCACGCAATGGGTGAAAATCGTGAAATATACGACAATCACGAAAATGACGAAACCGCGAAAATTGAGGAAATGCCAAAAATCACGAATATGAAAAATTGAAGAATCTACAAACTGCTGAACTTATTCCTATTTTTTTAGTGTCAAAAACCGGTAAAAAAATAATGGAAAAAACACAAAAATAGCGAAAACCGAGAAAATACAGAAAATAAGATAATGGCGAAAATTCGTATAATCGTGAAAAGGCGATAAAGACGTAATTCGCGAACAATTTCAGTTATTTCATTATTTTATCTATTTCATTAGGTATAAAATTTTGTGATTTCACAAAGGAAAAATTCATTTCTTGATTATTTAAGGTTATTAAATGTTATGTCACCTAATGGTTTTTTACAATAAACTAAAGATATATACCTTTTTCAAACTAAAAAATTGCAGTTAGTTTCCATGGAAACATTTGATTTTCGTTAAATAATATTAACCTTCAGAAATTAATATTTATAATAATTTTAGTTACTCTCTATTATCTTTAACGACGTTGTATGTTAGACGTCATTTTCATGACACATATTACATATTAAATTTAATGTTTAGTACAATTATAATTCTCAAATTTATTGTTCTTATCCTTACTGCAGATCACTTATTGGCTGCTCCAGCAGTTGTTATATTTAGAAGGCTGAGTGAGTCACCTCCCATCTGTAATTTATTTAACAGATTGCTTCTCAAGGATGCCTGGACCCCCGCTCATCAGGTTTAAACGATAAATCATACTTGGTAAGAAATCTAAACAAATACCTGTTGTTTTGTTTGTCTTTTGCATATCAAGACATTTACTTAAACCATATTTATGAAGGGATAGTCTAATGCAAGAAATTTTTATTTTATTCCCTTATACGGATTTTTCGTTTCCTTCCTAAAATGTTTCATAAATAGGAATTTTTCCAAAGAAGCCGAAGATTTGTAAAACAATTTATAGTAATTGAAAGTATTATACTTGTAACGGTGGGCAAAATAATGAGATCCATTTGTAGATAATATAATAGTATTTTAATAAGAGAGAGGCATTAGTTCAAATTTTGCTCATTTTTTGTATTAGGCCTTTCAGAGAGTTGTGTTGTCATGAAGAGGATTTCTCATGGCACTGAATAGCCGATGCTTCTCGACGCACATTGTTGGGAATTGCATATTCAACGCTTGAGACTTGGATTGTTTTAAAAGCCAACAATTAAGGATTATCTTTGGATACACTACGAATCATTTAACGATAATACATCATGGACTAACACACTTTACAAGATATGGCTGCATATAACGTGCCCGAAAACAAGCTAAGGAGGTTAAAAAGAAGCTGGATGAGGAACCACTGAAAAAGTATGCTAAAATCAAGGTAGGAAGGTACGCCGCTGGGCACTCCTCTCCATCACACCTAGTGTCTTGGTCTTGGTCTTGCATCTTGCAAGACCAAGACCAAGGTCACCTAACTGCTGCAAGACCAAGACCAGGACTGGTAAAAAAAATCGATTTTTTAAATAAAAATTAAGGCAAAATGGTTACTAATACTTAACAATTTAAGGTACTATATGTTAACAATTGGTTTAACCAATATTTGTTTGCATTCAACTCCTCTAATTATTCATTCGGGCTTAGTTAGGTTTCTCCTATCTAAAAAATTACAGTAATATCTCTTTAGTAATAAGCTAATAAGTAACTGCAAGACTGTTGCGAGAGTCTTGCGCAAGACCAAGACCATGACCAAGACTGAGTTTGCAAGACCAAGACTTGTCTCGGTCTCGCATTTGGGCAATACTAATCACGCCGTTCAATGTCACTACAAGTTCTCTTCCCGACAGCAGACTCGCTGTTTCTCATTGATTATGAACAGTTAGGGATGAAGAAATCAAGTTACAAAAAAAAAAATTCTTTTCAAGTTGATATTGGTCTATTATTTGAAAACCGATACTACTATGTACTTTAATGCTGAGAGGATGAAATGGATTGTTTATATTTACTCGGATTTAGAGCAGTGTTAGCTTCACAAGTTCGCTTAGGAGACAAAAAATATGAATCTAAAAGTGCTTCCCCCTCCTCCCCCCCAATCACTCTCACTCTCTCTCTCTCTCTCTCTCTCTCTCTTTTAAATTCTTAATCTTGTGTACAGTTGCAAATGCTTATGCGTTGTATCTAGTTAATGATAGGAACTGAGCAGATAAGAAATATAATAACTACATAAATCTCTATAGTTAAAAAAAAAAGGAATAAGATTGAATTTCACTAACAAAAACTGAAAAAAAAATATTACATTGAAATAGAGACAAAATATAACTTTGAAATCGTACAACTGCACAATCTAAATAAGTTTCTAATAGAACCTATATAAATTCTAATTTTTGCTCAATAGTGGATACAACTGATTTAGTGGTTCTTATCAAGTAGGCACTTGCTGCGATTCGTTTTAATCAGTGCTTATTCAACTGACTTAGCCGAACTTAACTGATATTGATGAGGTCGACTTGGAAGCCCAGGTAAACAAAAGGGCTTTAGTGCTCAAAGTTACCAATAAACTTTCAATAAGCCGTTCTTAAGTAATTTTGTCGGTTAGTTACACTTGATTGACTGTTCTAGTCAAATCACAAAATAATTTTGTTAGGAACAAATGTAATTTATTATTCAAACTCGGTAATTTAGCCTTCAAGTTAAAAATTCAAAATCCTTATATAAGAGATGAGTAAAATAATGTATATATATATATATTTTAGAAAATAAAAGTAAAAATAAATAATGGAAAGTGTGATGGAAGAATAGAGTAGAATGCTATTTAACATTTTTTATAAAAAATATATTTTTGTGTTCGATAAATAACCAGTACTCTCGTCTATTATTATATTTTAATCAGAACCTGAGGATGTGAGGTTTAAAAATAGAATTTTAATGAATTCATGTTTTAATATTTTGTCAAGTCAAAATTTTCCGAAGCGTTTTCGGACCGGGTAATCTAAGTTCCGATAAATTCTAAATTCGTATTTTATGTAAAGTGATCTAGAAACAATGGTTTATATTGGTACCTCTGATTCATGTCTAAAAAACGTTTTCTCATTTAAATGAGAGAGGATATTTCATTCCCGGAATTAATAAACAGTCCATTTCCAATCTAAATCCATGACATATTGTGTTATTTTTGTACAAATGTATTTCATAAAATGTGTTTTTTTTTTATGCATTTTGATTACAGATTTGTTTGAAAGTAAAGCATCTGAACATTTTTTTTTAATCCATAAATCTGTTTTTGGAATCTTATACTTACTTTAAAAATCAAACTAAAAACATTTTAGCTAACAAAGATAAGAAAAAAAAAAACTTGTACCACTACAACACATGAAGGGTCTTAGGTTCAGTACTTAAGGAAGTAGTGTTTGGCCAACGGTTGGGCAAGGAGGTGAATTGACCAAGATCTCGCTCAACCGCCAGGCTTTACCTCAATGAGGAGGCAGGGTGGCCGAGCGGACTGAGGCGTTTGTCCGTCAACCAAACGCATAATAAACTGAAGTTATGAGATACAAAATAATTACAAGTTCGTCACAAGTGCCTGGGGGCTTTTAAACTCTGGCATTAATCCCCGGCTTCCACTGGCCCAAAGAAATCCTCGTATAAGGCAAAGAAAGGGTGGAAAAAAAGTAAACAAGAATTTCCCTCTTAATCAATTATTTAATACAAATTTTATAGAGGCTTGGTGTGCCTCAGGAGAGGCTGCCGACCCTAGGGTCAATCCACGCCTTACGAAACAGAATAAATAATTTATCTGCCACTAGCTGAGATTCGAATCCGGGACCTTGAGCATATTAAGTCAGAGCCCTATCACTGATATAATCCACTAACATAATGTGAGTATTATCGAATTATTTCATTCGAGGAAACAATATCGATTAAACTCTGCCCTTACTAATTCATTAAAAAAACTAACACAATATTCTTCAATAAAACTTCTAGTCAGTGGTATGGACACCTTTCTATGAAATTATTAACATGTGCCTGAAACCTCGTGAATAGCTTCATCTCATCGTAATCTATAAATATTTTATTTGCGAAAACTCTTGGAATTCGGGCGTTCTCAATCTGGAGGGAGACAAACTTTGTTTATTTACATAGCTACTAAAAGCTCGTAAATATCCATTTTATTTTCACTTGAATCGTAAGATTATTTGATCACAAATCGAGAAAAAAGGTGGGCTACAAAAATATTGGGCCATTTGGTCTATATAACCTCGTTATTTTGAAATTTTGGAGGTGTCGGTCACGCCAAACGGCTGTTAGGTTACGATGAAGTTTCAGGCGGACGTTAATAATTTGATAAAAAGAGGCCTGTACCACGGATTATCCTATATGGTACTAAGATTCATAATATAATGATTTTCAATAAAAAATAAAATAATATTTTGAAAATGTTCAATTTTTTACTTTCAGGAAAAAATGAAAGATGTATTTTGAAATATTTTCTCAACTTTGAAACATAACGAAATATCTTTTTAAACCAGATAAAATTGCAAAAACAAAAAAAGAAAAATACTTATAAACGTTTATAAATATTTTTTAAAACTATTTCTATTGATTCAATGAAGAAAGTTTAATCTTTAAAAACGTCATTATTTTTTTTCATTCATTTAGGCGTTGATTGTATTCATAATATATTTTATGAGTCATCATTGGATCTTATGAGTACTTAGCTGAGTAGTTATGGTTCTTATTGAAAAACTTGACGACTGTTTTATTGGTTATAAACAGGAAGCTTTTATATTTATTATCAATTCTATTAAATATATATTAACTAATATCTACAATAATCACTATTATGAACAAATAGTACTATTCAAAATTATATGAACAATTTTATTGTATTAGATTATTCTTGGAAAACTTCTAAACAAAAGCCAAAATATAGGATTTCGATAACCTTAGTATTCGAGTATGTTTTTTTTTTAGAAAACGAACTAAATGTTTGAATAAAGTGAAATCAAACCTTACATATGCATATGTACAAAAAAACATTTTCCTCTGCTTTAGCAAATGTCCATCAATTACTATATAGTCACTAGATAAATAAAATAAAGAGCCCTCTTATATAACATAGTTAATGTTTTGAATACACCAATTACAGGAAGAAAATATTTAACGAGAGTAAAATATTTAAGAATGTACTGTCGTGCTCACAGTAAAGATTTTATTAATTTTTATTTTATTTGCAAGCATGATATTTTCCGTCAAAATTTCTCTACTTCATGTAACGTCAAAATTTTAATGTTTTTTGACTAGAACAATCTTTGATACAGATCATAATTATAGCTTTTATCCATGCATTAGTCAAAACAGAACTGAGAAACATTTTTATAGTTTTCTTGTAACTTTCTTACATGAAAGTAAAGAAAAAAAAAAAACATTCAACAAGTGTGAAGAATAATAGATGAAAAAAAAAATTGGAAAAGTATGCTTGTACATGATATTGAATAATTTAGATAAGAATAAATGAAGTTTCAGTTTTGAAGTAATATGTTTTAGAATCAAATTCGTAGTTTTTCTTAATTAAATGATAATTTCCTGCAAAATCTGATAGATTTATATATATATATATATATATATATATATATATATATAGAGAGAGAGAGAGAGAGAGATTTTTGAAATTAAAAAATTATCGTTTTTTAGAGGTCCTAAAACATTAATAAAAATTTTTACGACTTGTTTCACGTAAATATTGACTCATATTTTTGAAAACAAATATATTCATTTGCATATAAATTCAGGCCTTAGTCATTACTATCACGAATTATTAGAAATAAAAATTGTATAATGTAAAAATAAATTAAGTATGATGTGGTTGAAAATTTTCTTTTAATCAAATTTTTTAAATTTAAATTTTAATATATAGATGTCCCCTACTTCTTGCATATTCTTCCAAAATATCTCCACGACATATCTTCAATTATCGTTTTATTTTACTTACATTAATTATGTATAATGTTGGTAACTATTCTGCAACGTAGACGACAATACGAGCAAGACCTTCTTGTCTTTGTGAGGAAATGTTTTTAAAAAATATTTGGAGGAGTAAAGACCGATGGAAATTGGAGGAGAGGGACAACCGTTGAAATTAACTCAATTTTGAATGAACAAGAAGTCGTTCTGAGAATGAAGCTTGGAAGACTGAGATAGGCTGGCCACGTGGCAAGGACGGAGGACAAAGCAGTCCCTAAGATCATCCTGGCGGAACATCTCTTCGGCATTAGAAGAAGGAGGAGACCAAAACTGAGATGGTCAATTGGTGTGGCAAGAGATTCAAGGATGACGGCCGTACAGAACAGAGAACAGTGGAGGAAACTGGTGGAAGAGACCTATGACTCACCGCTTTGTAGTGCCGTGATAGAAAGTATTTGCTGGAATCTATAAATTCTACGTTCTGTATATATTTAAGTTTGTTAACACATTAAAAAAAAACCGAAATATTAACGAGGAGTGAATTTTAAAACATTGCACTAGCTTACATACAATTGGAAATGTCCCCCATGTACTATAGAACATATATTAATATATAAAACATATACAGCTATCGAGGCTAACAAGTTGAAAAATACAATCCATGTATCCCTCCTCGACCCATAAACCAGTTGACGTCTCGCAATGATAACATCAGACCACGCTCGTAAAGCTTCTCATTGGCTGGTTAAGAACCAATACGGCTTGTTAGCCTTCTATTGTCTGCCCAATCGATACGCCTCTTACATCTCACTCCTAATTAAACCTAATAGCCAATGTACCAGTGTTTAATTAATTAATGAATATCGAAAAACTATTAGTTTCCGAACATTATCTGAGTCTCTAAAAATACTCTGTTTCTGGTGTAGTACGGCACATTTTAATACAATAGGTCGTGGACTCAAAAATATAAATTAAGGTAATTAGAAGCTAGTTTTCTTTTCCAATATGGATTTTTGACTTTTAATAACATAAATTTTGTGAGAGGGTGGTGGCTCAGGCGACGAGCTTCCAATACTCATCCCGTTTTATGGCAGATAAATTATTTATTATGTTTCATCAATTATGAATCGACCCTGAGTTCGGAAGACCCTTCTGGGGCTCACCCAGCCTTTATAAAGTCGGTATCCTTAATTAAATAATTAATTTAGGCGAAAAACC
Organism: Nezara viridula; assembly: GCA_928085145.1. Lineage (NCBI taxonomy): Eukaryota > Metazoa > Arthropoda > Insecta > Hemiptera > Pentatomidae > Nezara > Nezara viridula. Next base: position 58,029,257 of record OV725082.1, read on the forward strand.
TGGCGGTTGAGAGTGATCTCGGTCAAATCACCTCCTTGCACAACTGTTGTCTAAGAAACAGTACCTACCCTAGATAGTACTGAACGCAAGATTTTTTTTTTTGACCTAAATTGTGCCTGGCGTTAAATAAAAAAATAATTTAATGTGAACTCAGTAGGAAAATCATACAGGTGAAAATTTCAATTAACTCGAAAAGTGAATACGTCTTTTTGTTACACGTGTAAGAACTAATTTCTATTCTGAGAGAAAATTAAAGTATATATGAACTGAGGGAAAAAGTATTTTCTTTTACTTTGAAGCAGGGATCTCTAAACTACGCCTCGCGGGGTATGTTACTACAACTTTTATTGTTTGACTTTTTTTCAGGAGGTTCATTTCACAACTGACGTGAAACTTTTAGAAATATTATTCGGTTTTTGACAAAGCGGATAAAAATGTTATGCTATGTCCCTTGTGCCTAAATGGGGCTCTCATTGTCTTCCGCAGGCCGAAAAGTTTGAAGACCTCAGCTCTAAAGTACGAACAATTAAAATCAATTGCAATAATTTCTTACTAAAAAAAAATGAATCAACAAACTGGAAGTGATAGTTGCCTGGAAGTGATTGTAATTCTAATAATAACTGTCAAGATTCAGCCAATTTAAAACATATTGTATATACAACAGTTGGAATTAAGATTAAGAATATACGATAATTGAATGTAAATACCAATATTGAATAATAATATAAAAAAATAAATACTTAGTCGTATAGTTTTTTTTTTGTTTTAACCTTTTTATTGTACAATATTACCTGTCGCGTTTTCTAGATAGAATCAGTAGAGGGTTCAGAATTATCGAAGGATGTAGTAGGTTTTTTTCGCCAAATGGACAAACAGGCTATATTAACATACATTACTCGCCAGTATTTTTTTCAAGTATATATGTCAATAGCAGTATATGTTTGAACTATTTTTAAATCTTTTAAGAACTTCAAATCAATAGCTCTTTATACTCAGAAAGTGGAGGCATCCAAACTAGAGGGTATGAAGGTGCGTTAAGACATTTCACAAACTATGGGAAACAAAGTTATCTAACTTAACTAATAACGCCCCTCCGAGGCGTCTGAAAAGAAGATGGCCTCGAGATCTTCTTTTGTAAATACATGTTTAGAGTGCTACCAGCTGGTAGTTTATCAACGAGTGGTTTCATGTCATAATATTCTTTTGTTCACATTTACTGAATGTATTTTTATTTGTAATACAGTTGTAAATATCATCAATTAAAAAAAAAAAACAACTAATAACGCCTTTATAGCTGAACCAAACTATTTATTTTATTTCTCTTATTACTAACAGCAGATGGAAAAGATATAAAAAACAAGAATAAAAAATACTAGTATAATGAAGTAACCATTTATATATTTGTTTGTCCCATGGTTTGTGAAATGTATAAACGCAATTCAAGAGAAATACGTAGGAATACAGTAACCATGGACAATATACTGCAGTAGAAGTATACTCTACGTTTAGCGATTTCTTTACGTACAGTTTAATTGCCGACTTTTTAATCTTTTAAGACATTTCTATAAAATTATTTATTACAAAAATTTATGATTCTTAATAAAGTGAAATATAATCATACATGAACTAAAAAATGAGCTATTAGGCTTGAAACGGTGTTCAAGTTGAAAGAAACTGGATACATTTGAAGGATTTAATTTTCTTGGAAAAATGTTATTAATATTTATGTACTATCACCAGCAATATGATAAATGATCTTAATTGTAGTTCGCATTTGTCTTTATTTTTGTATTATATTTGTTTTTTATTGTAATAATTTATTTCCACCTAACATTAGTATATTAATATATACTAGTAGGCCCGTGCAAAAAATTCACACAGCAGATTGCTATCAAATGCCAAATTAATAAGAAAATGAAATATTGCAACCTATCAAAAGATAAAGAAATCAAATGTTACTTTATTGATAAATATAATCGACAAAGAAAACACAAATTAATTTAAATCTTCATTTTTGTTTGGATCCAACATGTTTACAAATTTCAGTAAGCTGCATCTTTGCTAAAAATTGTCCGATTTCGATGATTTTTTTTTTCCTTTTGTTGGGAATTTAGTAATCTTTTATATAACCATGGGCATAACCGATTATTTTTCATAACTTGTTTGCCTGAATTTTCGGGTTGATTGGACTATATTTCCCCGCCTGAAGGAGAAGGAAGCCTTCGAAATCGGTGGGTCAATCTTGAGATTTTGTGAAGAATTAACGATGAAATGGCTTGCCGATCAAAAACACCATCGATAAATAATATAAACTCCTCCTCTCTCGATAATAAAGGCCTCAAGTCGACGAAATGAGACATGTATTCAATGACAATACTACAATTAACGTAAAGTTGTGTGGATGCGACCCTATGCCTTGCGGTATCTCGAAAATAGTACGTTTTTGGGCTATCATCGTCCCTGTATTGAAGCCTAGCAAAATTTTTGTATCGACATTATTTATTTTAGAAAGAAAAACAAAAGTGGAGAATATGATTCGCTAACCCCCTGTGAAATTCTGAATCCAACGATACCTCATTCATGATACTTGAGCCTGACAGGAGCTTATATTTGGTACAAACCCGATTTCGAGCCTTATTGTAATAATATATGTGTGGATAATATATAGTTGTTATATATGAAAGTTTATTTATTATTCAAGTTGCTTTATATCATATAAAAAAACGATAGGGGATAATAAATAATTTAAACCCCAATACTATATCAACCCTAAGGTTTATGTAGCTGATGTCGGTTAGAGTGTAATTTAGATGACGCTAGTAGGCGCAAACCTTCGGCTGTAATCTAACCGCCATATCACCTGCTCCTGATTGAATAGAGGCTATCAATGTGGATTTAACGCCGTTTATTACAGCTATTAAATGCTGAGATTTATACGGCAGCTCCCTCGATATTGATAATGTAAGAGCCATTAATGGTTAATAAAATCGGCTGCTTAATGTTTATACATTTTCACAGCAGTATGCTTGAAGGAGTGTAATTTTTTTGGTGTGGATTCAAAGCGATAGATTCTATACTAAATCTGACCGAATATTCAGAAAATTAGCATTGAGAGCGTCAAACTTCTTACCAACGAAATCAAAATGGGTTCAAACATAAAAGAGGTATTACATGAAACAGGTGGATCCACGAAGAAAAAGAAAATATATAAATCCTTGTTAAATTTGAGGGATTATTACTTCGTATGGGTGTCAATATTTATTATTCTTCATTCAAACAAAAATATCTTTATCTTTAGTAGCTTAAAGGGCAGAGTATAAATATAAAAATCATCCAGTCTTTCCAGTTAAAACTCCTTCGGAAAATTGTAGACGCACCCTTTTATGTTTCAAACCTCACATTACGCACTGACCTTAACAGTCCTTTCATCACGGCAACTGCCACTGACCGCTTTAATAATTTTCATGACAGACTGACTCTAAATTCCAATCCACTTACTCAAGCTACTGCCACAAATCTATATAATCCGCCCAGAAGACTGCTGAGGCGCTGGCCAAGAGACTTATTGCATTGAGCTACTTGCTGCATTATCTTTTTTTTTTGTGTGTTATTCTGTTAATATGCATATGTTATTTTACTACTGTTCTTTTTTTTTTTTGTTCGTTTTTTTGTCTTTTTGTTTTGTTATTACTATTATTTTTTTTCGTATGTAATCATTTCTTGTCCTTGATATCATATTTGCTGAATACCGAGGTAGATGGCAAATTTATTGTGAGCCAGGAATATGTATAACTAATAAAAAAAAAATCTTTAGTAGTGTCTCACTTATTGGAAAATAATTTACTATTTATCGAGATGCCATAACATGATTTTCGTGTAATTTTGTTTTAAGAGTTTAAACTCAATCACAACTTAAGCGGTCCGAAACATTTATGAAGTCTGGAACGATGGTAGTATGTGTTATTTTTTCGAGGGGTTGACTTTAGCCTTGTAGACTAAGACAGTTGTGGAAGGATTTATTCTCTTGTTGGCGGTATTCTCGGAACTTTGATCGAACAGATCAGCCGTTGAAGAACTTGCAGAGAAACTCTCAATTAGCGAATCGACCATCGCCCACCACCTCTTCCATTAAACAATCGCCAAAAGCAGTAAGGAATTTACGAAGTTTGTGCTGCATTTGTTTGTCGAAAAATAAACCAATCATTTTCGTCCTACTCTCTCGACCTCTTATCATTTTTAGGCCTCATTTTAAAATACCAAAAAATATTTCGATCAAAAATCGTTATAAAATCTATTTTCAAATTTTTTTATAATAGTATCAATTCAACATTACATTCAGAAATGTATCGAGAGTAATGGAGTGTATTTTGATCAGTAAAAATGGTATTTTATCATTTATTTTATCTTAATAACATAAACCTACTTTGATTTCCGGAAAGCACAATATATGTGAGGTTCCGTTTAGTTAAATTTGAGAATGAAGTACATTAAATCTTTATAATACTGCAGTTAAAGTTATAAAGTTAAATGACAAATAAGCTGTCAACGGATAAATGAATTGTCATTGGCTAATTAAAATGGGAGACGCTGTTCAATTGGCCACTATTCAATGGCAACAGCTACCCAATTAACAGTTTGTTAATTAAATGCTTCAATTGATCGATGTAATATCGTTTATCACCTCATAACGATACCTCTTAATATTCCATTACTTGGCATTTTGTTATTTAGCTTACAGTATGATAGCATCCAGAACAAGGAGTCTGATGAGAAGTTAGATCTAGATAATTCGCATTGATCTATATTTATGTTCTAACAATGCATTCGTTAAGAATTAATTAATATTTTAAACCTTCAAATCAATAAACTTCTACTGAATACAGCTGAATAGCTCTTTATATTCAGAAAGTGGATGTTTCCAAACTTGAGGCTATGAAGGTGAATTTACACATTCCACAAACTATGGAAAACACAATTATGTAACTTAAGTAATAACGCCTTTATGGATAAACCAAACTATTTATGTTATTTCTCTTATTACCGACAGCAAATGGAAACTATCAAACACAAGAATAAAAAATATTAGCATAATGAAGTAACCATTTATAGTTTGTCCCATGGTTTGTGAAATGTCTAAACGCACCTCAAGAGAAATACGTGCGAATATAGAAAGCATGGACGGTATACGTACAGTTTAACGGTCGATAGTGTACTAATGAGAGAGTTCGATTTTGGGAGCATTTTACAGGAATTGTAGTACCTTTGTTAACAGTTAAATTGGGTATCTTTTACTTTAAAAAACCTGGAGCCGGCTAAAATCCTGGCGTTCAGCATCGGCTAAAACATCTTTTCAAACATTCGATGACGAGTCATGTACTTATAGATCTTGTCTGTATGATTCCTCATTACTCGGTTTTTGAAGTGTGTAGTTAATTAATACACGGAAAATTTATATTTTATAATATAATACCGATATTCTTCTAAATTTGTTCGATAACTGGAAATAAAGGGAACGTTGAGATGCAAGGTATTCCTTTCTAGGAAAAGATCTACAAGATGACCGTTTCACCAACTTACGTAGTATAAGGGTACAGTTTAGTTACCAAAGGGTCTCTCAAACAAAAATTCCATTTTGGCTTCAGAATGGAGGATTACAGCCCTCAACCAATTTGAAAATTTAAAACTCAATCACGGTCTTGCGAAAAGTACTATATAAGCAGTAGACATTACTAATGATGGTGCTGTTATTTAAAAGAATATTACTAGTTGAAGATGATTCTGTACTCCGGAGGTAATGAACACCATATCCTCATGCGTATTTATTCCGGGAAGCCAATGTTCCATAACTTTATGGTTGTGCAGGGAGGTGACGGGCCAATATCACTCTCAACCCACTTTATAGAGGCTCGGTTGGCCCTGGGAGGGTCTCCCGACCCCTGGATCAATCCACGGCTGGTGAAAAATTACTGGTCATCACCCGAATTCGAATCTGAGACCTTGAGTTCCGGAAGTCAGTGGTCAGCCACTGAGCTACCCCGCTCCTCTTCTTAGTTACTGAATCATTCAATAAAAAAAATGGACATGGTGCCCTTTATCTCCGGGGCACAGAATCAAACGTTTTTCACATAAACATAAATTAATTCGATAAATAGCAAATACTTTATTTTGAATGATATGCTAGGATGATCCTAGGATACAGGGTGAAATCGCAGGGAAAGAGAAGCGTTGATGGGCAATAAAGCTGCCGGGGCATGGATTTAGGCAGATATTGCTGGAGCCGGTTATTACCGGTAATTACTGGTTATTGCCACCCCTGAGTCAGCCACTCTTGAATATTATTTCTGTCGTTAAAGGTTTCCTCATTACTCAGGCAAGATGCGGTCCTAACTCTGTGCTCCTGCTGCTCTCTTTGTTATGTTTTCATATTATATTATAGTTACCGAAACAATTAATAGAAAAATAGGAAGTTCCCTAATAGTCCACTTATTGTCCCAGGAACAACGGTCTGTCAGTAAGGGCATCATACCTGAAGTTTGTCTTTTTCTGTTTAGCTACTTCAGTTTAACTCAAAATGTTTGTTTTATTTTGTCTTGGAGTGTTTTTAAATTATGTTTTGTCTGTTTTCAACCTATATTATTAAAGGAATTGCAAAATTTAATGGGTATCAGCTAGTGGGGTCTTACATTGGGTCTTTTACCAGTTGTTGACAAGCCTGTACTCGTAGAAATTTAAAGAGATATGCTAAGTATAACGGATATTTAAAATGGACCTCCATGACTCTCATTAAAAAAATAATTGCTAGTGATGTAGATTAATAACAAATCAAAAATAGGTTTTCCTATTGTTAAAAACAGTTTCTTGATAGTATTTAACAAAAATTTTAAATCTGGAAACGCATATGTTAGTTTTATAATATGTTAAAGTTAATTTCTGTAATCTTAAAAAAATAATATGAAATTTCAGAGGATAGAGATTAAAAGAGACTAAAATAGTGGAAAAACTATTTTATTTAATGCCAACGTTTCAACTCGACTTTGCAGGTCTTCTTCTTATAAATTATAAATATATACATATACATACAACTTACTATGTATATGTATATATTTATATACATTTAATATTTATAGGTATATATAATTTATTAGTTCATAGATATCGCATTTTTTCTTGTATCCATCAATATCTCCAAATTTTAGGTACTGTAAGATTCCAGGTTTTGTTTTATTTTTACTACTTGCCCTCTCAACCCTCCCCCCCGACTAGGTCAGCGAATTTCTCCAAGGGTGATCTATGCATGATTCCCCAGTTTTAAGTGAAACTCCTTGCTGCATACACCCGCAAGTCTCTATTTTTATTCTTTTATTTATTTTATTTTTTATTTACATCCTTTTATGCCCATTATTTCATATTATTTTTACTTTTTCTTTCAATCTCTCCTTGAAATCTGTACGAGTATATTCATAATTGTATATATTATCCATCCTTCTTATTACATTAAATTATTTCCTATCTACAATAATCTACAACAATTGTTACCATTTATTTACTTCAGTTTAGTATCTTGTTACTTAGTTTACTCAGTTTATATAGTTTATTGTTTTTAATATTCCAATGTACCTACTGTTTACAATTTCAATAAGTTCATTCACCTTGTTTATAATTTTTATCTAAATATTACGTAACTTCCACAATTTTATATATCTTTTTGTATCTTGTCCATTGTAGCCCTGAAGAAGACGGGTCGAAACGTTGGCTTGAAATAAAATAGTTTTGCTACTATTTCAGTCTCTTTATGACCGCCTTCCCGGACCATCTCCTTCCTCTAAAATATACAACGGTCAACCATTAAGTTTTCAATATGAAATTTCGACATGAATGAAAACTAAACAATTCTCTTAATTTACAACTTTTTAAAATCTATATTTTATGGATGTTAAATATCCCGTGCCATAGTGAGAAATAAACTTATATCACGAATCCAAGAAAAATACAATAACATCAATATTGAAGTTTTTACACCTAATAGGTCAAAATAATTTCCTTAAGAATCATAGATAATGGTGCTTTTACCATAAATTGTTTGTTTGTTTGTTTCGATGTCTAGGTGCAAAACATCCAGTTCATCAGCGCCCGATCAACTAAATAACACTAGTTTTATACTGTTCAGGTGGTTGGTACAAAAAATAAGAATAAAAAAAAATTAAATAAAAGGATTGATAGAATGAAATAAATAATGATAATAATAGACACTTATAGATAAGATATAGAATAGATAATTAAATAAACTTTAAAAAATAGCAATAAAATCAATAAATGAGTTGAAATTAATAAAAAGAAAATAAAATGAAATAAAGTAAATAAATGAGGAAAATAAATAAAAAATAATAATAAATCTGCAAAGGATCATAATTTATAAACTTGTCATATATGCTGTTTAAGTCATCTGATAATAAAACGTTAGTTTTGAGAGGTCTCGCTCAATTTAGTCTAAGTAGTTCAGTAACTATTCCAATAAAACGTGGTGGAAATTATATGACCTATAAAAGATGATATGTCTAATAATCGTCAACATTATTTACAAGCATTGTTTGAGATACTGAGCATAAACAAGCGATTATTAACATTAATTTTATTTGTTATTAAAGTCAATATACAAATAACAGATACACATAAATTCTAATTAACATTAATTCATTAATATTCCAATTCCTAAGCATTACCCTATCTTAAACGACTTAAAAGGGTACATTATGACTTAAACGATGCATGTGTCCCTGTGTCCCGCAATGCTCAAAGGTGTTACCGGTCCTGTATTTTATTTTGGCTCACTACTAACCCCTGGAAGCAAGTGGGAATAGAAAAAAAATTAAAACTTTTTAAAAGTCAAGAATATTCAGACAAATTATTCAAGCACCAATTCTGGTTTCTAAATCAACTTAAAAACGCAATCCGTCAGTTAACAGATACGGACTAACAACATACAATCGCGGTCATAGAAATTGCATAACCCAATAAAAAATGTATTTTTTTTTTTGTCTATCAAAAATATATTTGCGCCTGTCAACTTATTGTTAACAATCAGCAACTGTGATGGCGATGCATGATATAATGACATGATAGGCATGGGGAAGGAAAGTACTCAGCAGTACATCTTCCCTAACTTGTTCCAATTACTTAGGTTGTTTAAGGAAGGAGATTCCTCATCCAACGCTTTTTTAGTCTCCTCCTCATGTTCTGAGGTATGTCAGCTGTGGCCATGTCTCTTATAAGTCTGTTATTATGTCTATTTAAATTTGTGTAAAATCGTTTTTATTTACTAGATTGCTCTCTTCAAGATCTTCGGACATTTATTTACCAATTTTGAAACGATATTCTAACAAGTTCCTTTCATTCGCTCCATTGTGCCTTTTTTTTCTTTTCTTCAAAGCTATGACTACTATTGATTGGTATGTATCCTATTCTTGTTAACATTTTCCGTGAAAATTCCTTTACTTTATGAAACGTCACAATTTTAATATTTTCTGACGACAACAGTTTTTTGATACAGTTCATAATTACAGCTTTGATTTTGGAATTAATTAAAACTGAACTGAGAAACATTGTTAAAGTTTTCTTGTAACCTAAATAAACATGTAAATAAAAACAAAAACATTCAATAGAATCAACTGAAATAAATAAGGATCAAAAGAAATAGATGATGCTATTTCTATGACTGTGACCTATATATTAACACATATTAAGAAATAATGTAAAAAACAGTATTTTTTTTATTTTATTTTTTGTACATATTACTTATGATCTTTATATATATATATATATATATATATATATATATATATATATATATATATATATATATATCTTTTTTTTTCATACAACCTTTCTTTTGACAACACGGTTTTAGTATGTTTTTGTGAGTGTATTTCAATAAGAATGAAATTTCTTTTACTCATATGTGATTTGTTGCTCATTTATTAGAGGATCTTATTTTGTATTCTATTGTGTTTTAAAAATATTTTTCTTTTGATTATGATATTATTTTATCTTTTTAGCTATGGAGGGATTATTTTGCTTCATAGTTGGTTTAATTTCTTATTTGTATTAAATATAATTGTAGTATTTTGTAAATAGCGTCATTGATTTGATTTTTTATTTATAATTTATTTACTTAAAGCTTTTTATCCATCCATTTTTAAAGTAACAGCTTTTCTGGTCAGATGTTACTCTTTTTTTTTCTGCAATTTTCTGTTATTCTAGAGGAACTTCGTCCCAGAATAAAGTTATTTTCTATTCTATGTATAGTAAGTTAGTAAAATATTTATAAATATTAGCAAATAGAGAAGTAAATAAATGCAATAATAAAATAGAAAAAAAAGAAGAAATCATGGTAAAAGTAAACATAATAAATGCAGTTATGTTTAAGTACCATATTAACATTCTGAAAAATTCCAACTGTACCATTTAACCATATCACTTTTTATTGTCAAATATATGTCATTCCAGGCAGTAACTTTGGATCACATGCTCTTAGTGAATTTATATTTCCACCCATCCAATCATATAACCTACTCAGTATATTAATAATTTAATGTATATATAAGCATAATGATAATGTACCTGAAGAGATCCAGACTTCGCCTGAAGGAAGTGCTGTCCCGAAAGACCAAGTTCTGGGCCGTGGAGGTCTGGACCACAACTTGCGGCCAGGTGCTCAGCCGGTCCAAGGCGATGTCCGTTATAGCAAATCTCTCTGTCAGATTCGTTCTGCCAATAACAAATAATGTTTAGATAAAATAACGAAAACAATAGCAACAAAGGAAAATATTTATTTAACATGCTCCCTCGAAATATATTTCAATAACATTGAAATCCTAGCATCGTCAAGAACTAAAGCCACACTATCAAGGGCTTTACAGAAGTTTGAAAATGGTGGAGAAAAATTGGGTCTTAAAATAAACAAGGAGAAAACCCAACATATGACATACTCAAAAAGTGAGGGCCAGGAGCGACAGGATAGCATGCAACTGCTCCACAACACTATTAAGAAAGTTGACAGTTTCAAATATCTTGGAGCCTTAGTGATGTACAAAAATGACATCACTGAAGAAATTAAAGCAAGAATCACAGCAGGCAACAGATGTCTTTTTGCATTTTGTTACGGAAAACATTGCGTTTTCGAAATCTTTCACTGAGGGCAAAGCTACTGGTTTATAAGACTATCTTGAGACCAATTGTCACTTACGCAGGTGAAACATGGGTCCTAACAGGGGAATGTGAGAAGATCTTTCGGATCTGGGAAAGGAAGGTCCTTCGGCAAATCTTAGTGCCGATACTTATAAATGGCCCATGGAAAATAAGAAGTAACAGAGAACTCCAAGAACTGTATAAAGAACCACACATAGTCACATACGTAAATCAAGCTGTATAAGATGGCTTGGGCATGTAGAAAGGATGGGTGAAGATCTGTACCCAAAAAGACTATTGTATGGTAAACTAGGAGGCAAAAGAACGAAAAGAAGTTCCAGAGTTAGATGGATTGATGGTGTTTAGGACGATTTGCGGAAGATGGGAATTTGACAATGAGGAAGCCGGGCCGATATAGAGGATTGGAGAGGCGTTGTTGTGGACGCCAAGGCCCTACGAGAGCTGTAGAGCCATGGAAATAAAGAAGTAAGAAATCTCAGCATCAGATGCAATTAGATATTTGGATTTTTACCTCGACTTGGAGGACTCACATTAGACAAAAACAAATGGAATTAAACAGATGATAGGGTCTTTTATCTAGGTTATTTGACAGACGTTCAAAATTATCATTGACTAACAAACTAACCCTCTATAACGTTTTACTTAAACCAATTTAGACTTATGGGATAAAACTATGGGATTCTCCTAAAACTTCCAATATTAAAAAAATTTAGTCTTTACAGTCCAAACTTTTGTGAAGTTTTATGTAGCAAACGATATATTACATAAAGAATTAAATACTCCAACAATTTTAGACACCGCAAAAGAAAACTACAATAACTTTCACCAAAGACTAACTTACAACATAAATCCTCAGACCTGAAACCTGAAAAACCACTAGAAACCTTTACAGTCCATCTCAACGATTACGTAGGCGGTATCCAAGAGACCTGCTTAACTGATCTTTTTCCTGGATACGTGATGGGACGCTGTGAAGCTGCCAAAAAAATTGCTCATTGCAATGACATTTGCAAAGTATTCTATACATTTTTTCTACACGTAGTGTGAATGTCATCTTACCTTCCTATAACCATTGTCCAAGTGACAGAATAGTATATTATTCAATAAATAAATTATTCACTGCTCAAACCCATTTGGACATATGCCTCACAGATTTACGGTTCAGCAAAAAAGACTCACTTACAAAAATACAATCCTTTCAATCTAAAATTTTAAGACTAATAACTGCAGCTCCCTGGTACATCAACAACAAGACTTTACATACCGACCTAAAACAACCAACCATTGACCAGCACAAACGTACTCTCTACTTCCGATTTCATTTTAAACTACACGGACATCACAATGGACTTATCAACGACATGACCACGGCTGAAATGCTCATCAGGAGGCGACTGAAAAGGAGCTGGATGAGAGATCTCCTTTCCTGATTTTAGGATGTAAACAGACCAGGGAAGAGGTGCTGCTGGGTTCCATTCTTCGTCTTGCCTATCATGTCATTTTTCTTCCTGACAACAAATCTGCTAATTGTCACTACCATGACAGGTGCGGATGAAAAAATGAAGAAAAAAAAAATAAAAATAAAATAAAATCAATGACATTAAATGATTAAAATAACTAATAAAACATACCACTCCAAATATAAGGAGAACTCTCTAGTTAAATATCTATTATTTTTCTCCATTTCATTTCATTCAAAGTTTATGCGATATCAGGATAAAATGTTTATTCCTAATATACAATATAATTTATAATAATAATAATAATAATAAGGCTTAGCGAACCCAAAGGTTTGATGCCGACACCACCAATCGCTTGTCACACACCTCCCTCCACCGTTCGCCGTCCAAACCCAGTCCCTTCAGATCAGCTTTAATGCAATCTTCCCACCTTCGCTTCGGTCTACCCCTCCGACGCTTACCATTCGGCACAGCAAATATTAACCTTTTAGGAATTCTCTCGTTACTAAGACCAACAACTTTACAAGCCCATTTGATTCGCCGCGATGAAATTACCTCAATTATATTACCCGGATATAGCTCACGCAATTCGGCGTTGTGTAACCGTCTGAACTCTCCGGTTAACTCATCCTTCTTCGGTCCGAATATTCTACGCAATACCTTATTTTCAAAAACCTTAAGACGCTGCTCATCCCTTAATGTAAGCGGCCAAGTTTCGCATCCATAAAGAACTGTAGGCAAGATAATTGTTTTATAGATCCTAATTTTTAAGTTTCGGGACAAGAGGCGCGAACTGAGTAGTTTTGTCACAGAAAAATAACAAGCATTTCCCGCCTTCAGTCTAACCTTAATCTCTTCTTCAATTTCGTTTTTTCTAGTTATCGTAGAACCTAGATACCTAAATTTATCTACCTGTTCAAACATATTACCATCTATATCGATATTACCAGTAGTATCGCCATTTTTGCAGCTAACCATATATTTTGTTTTATCCACGTTTATTTCGAGTCCTAGTTCTTTACCGGCTTTCATTAACGTTGTCGTATTTAGTTTTATAGTTTCAACGTCTTCGCTTAACAGTACCAGATCATCAGCATAGCCCAGCACGGATGTTGTCCCGCCCAGATCCAACCCTTTCTCCGTACGCATTACCTCCCTAATGGCATGTTCTAATGCCAAATTGAACTGGACAGGCGAAAGAGAATCCCCCTGTTTTAAGCCCGAACGAACCTCAAATTTTTCGGACAAATTATTACCGATTCTAACTTTATTGAGTGTCTCCGTCAAGCACATCCTGACTAGATTTACTAGTTTTTTTTGGAATTCCCTGCTCGATTAGAATATTATACAGTTTCTGGCGGTCAATAGAATCGTAAGCCTTTTTAAAATCTATATACAGCTGGTGAACAATACCGTTATACTCCATTTTTTTCTCTAATATTTGCCGTAAAGAGAATATTTGATCAATAGTCGAACGATTCCGTCTAAATCCGCATTGGTAGTCTCCGATAATTTCCTCGGCGTATTCCGTGATTCGACTGGTTAAGATTACAGTGAATATTTTATAACATACCGGAAGGAGTGAAATTCCTCGATAGTTATTACAATCCGTCCTCGGACCCTTTTTGTGGATCGGAATAAGAATAGATTCTTTCCATTCTTCAGGTAATTTCTCGTTCACCCAGATCTTTTCAACCAACCGATGTATTTTAGAAACTCCAGCTTCCCCGCATGCCTTAATTAGTTCAGTAGGAATATTATCGATTCCCGCTGCTTTATATGATTTTAATTTTCCGATAGCTACTTCAACTTCCTCTTTACTTGGTCCTTCTATTAACGGTTCAGCACTCTGGTACTCAGAAGGAGGACACAGATCATAATTTCCCGTATTTAAAATATTGTCAAAGTGGTCCTTAAACTTATTCAATATGTCAACCGGATCGGTCAGAATATTGTTATTATCATCCCTAATTCCAGACGTTACGGGCCCTACATATTTACGTGATCTGTTTATACCTTTGTACATGTCTCTTACGTTATTTTCGATTCTATTAGTTTCTATTTCAATTATTTTATTTTTAAGATACTCCCTTTTTTTATTTTTGAGCAATTTTGTCGTTTCGTTCTTTGAGATTCGGAAGTATTCCAGATTGTCTTCGCTAGGATTATTTAGAGCTTTTAATTTAGCGGCTTTCCTTTTTTCGCACATGTTTAAGCAATCTTCATCAAACCACGGTTTGTTATTCTTATTTTCCTTTTTTCCTAGACACGAGTTACCGACCGCTTTAATATTATCCCTGATCTCTACCCATAACTTGTCAATATCCTCGTGGTCCTCGTCAGGAAGCTTTAAAGCTTCAAACCTATTCTTAACATCTAGCTCGAATTGGTTTCTAATTGATGGATTTTTTAATTTTTCCAAATTAAAATTCTCAAAATCGAAACGGTTTTCTTTTCTCTTTTTTATATTAAGTTTTTGTCGAAGTTTCGCGATTACTAATTCATGATCCGACCCACATTCTGCTCCGCGATAAGACCGTACATTGATTATACTGCTTTGCCAGCTGTGTTGTATCAAGACATGATCGATTTGATTTCGTGTTTGCGAATCCGGCGATGTCCAAGTATATTTATGAATATCCTTACGTTTAAACGTCGTACTTTTAATTACCAGGTTTTTCGAGATGGCAAAGTTTATCAGACGGATCCCATTATCATTACTATATTCGTGCAAACTTTCTTTACCAATCGTCTGAATATAAACTTCTTCCCTTCCTACCTTTGCGTTCGCGTCACCTACAATTAATTTCATGTAGTTTCGCGGTAGTTTATCATAAACCCATTCGAGTTTATCGTAAAATTCACTTTTGACTTCATCGTCACTGTCTTCGGTCGGACAATGTATGTTTATTAATGCGATTTTAAACCAACGTCCCTGAAATGTAGCTACCGAAATTCTATCACTAAAGAATTGTACGTCCCTCAAAGCGGATAGTAATCTACTCCTAATTAGAAACCCGGTACCCAAACAATGATTCCCGCTTCCTCCGTACCAAATAGTGTACTTTCCTTCCCTCATCGAGCCCTCCCCTGGCCAGCGAACCTCTTGCAGCGCCACGACATCCAAATTGTACCCATTTACCTCATTCGCGACCGATTTTAGCCCCCCTGCTGTGTTTAAACTCCTTACGTTCCACGTACCAATATTTAAATCCCTATATTTCAACTTGCGGCATGAATCCCCTAAAGCAGTCCCCACCCGGAGACCCGAACGGGGGACTAGTTTACCTCCGGATAATGAGCGTTTTACCTTAGGGAGATCCATGACTTTTTGTGGTGTTTGGTGAACTAAAGATATGTGAGTAGGGCGTTCAATCCTACGTCACACCCTCCAGCAAGTCTGGTGGGCCCCTACCTCCAGCAAGTCTGGAGGTCCCCTCCCTCCAGCAAGTCTGGAGGGCCCCTCTCATTGTTGGTCAGCGAGTCCATCGGACTTAGCCGGGAGGAACTTCCAAGGAATTTCCACCGACCATCCCCACATCCGCCACCCGTGGGACGCTCCCCATACGCGGTAATGAGCCCGCGCGAGGACAATATAATTTAACAATAGAATATAAAAAATATAATATTATCAAGAAAGTCATTATAGAATGACACTTAGTTGGTGAATCTACATACTTTTGAGTAATTAACTTGTCACAACTTCAAAATAATCATATAATAAGTTATATTCGTACAATTTTTAATTTAAACAGAATCCTAGATGAATCCTGTGAAATTACATTTTGTGCGTGCTTGCTGAAGGAATACGGACCTCCCACGGACTCCAAAATTAGTACAATTTCACTCCCACGTCTCACTCAAACAAAATCAATCGGCGGGAACCTCATGACCCTCATCAACCTCAAATGACCTTATGACGGATATAAACGTTTCACCTCTTGTGATCTGGTCGTAATAAACCTTAAAATGTATTTTAAAAATATAAACGAATAACTAATGTTAAATATAAATGTGAAATTTGAAAATCTTAATTTTATTGGAACAATAAATATGTACAAATAAAGCGGAAATATCTGGCCGCGGACATTAATATGAAAAATTGATATGATTATTGTTAGTAATAATATATGGGAAAAACTTTTTTATCAAAAAAAACAAAAAAAACAACAGAGAAATTAAATGATTGAAGAGAATGATGGTTAGGGTGTTGTTTTTTGCTTTGTTTTAATTTCCTTATTTTGAAGTTATTTTATTTTATATAGTTTTTTTTTATTGTTATTTTGCTTTTATTTATTTTATATTTTTTTGTACATATAGCGTGAATGTTATCCTACCTCACTAATACTAATATCCATGTGACAGATTGTTGTAATACTCAATAAATAAATAAATAAGAAAGAAAAAAGTTGTTTTACTTTTTAAATTAAGAATACCTCCAACAGTCATTACTCGATATTTCTTATTGAATAACATATTTTTATTAGTTCCCTAATAAGAGTGGTCAGAGAAATGATTGGTGACATGATGAACATCAACTTAAAAAATATATATTCTGTAAACACTATAATATATGAGCTGTATATATATATATATATATATATATATATATATATATATATATATATATATATATATATATATATATACGGAAAACAGCGAATGTTTTCATTGACTGTTATTCATGAATCTTGGGCGGCCTGAAAAATGAAAAAATTGGTTTATTTTATTTTCTAAATTAGAAAAGAAAAAATGGTCATAAACTCCAAAACAACACAAACTCTATCTTTAAATCTATCCCTGATAATACTGAAAAAATCTAACCCCGAGTTATATGAAAAATAATGGTCTAGAAACCTTCTAATGCGAGACGGATATTAAAGTAGTGCTACTGGTAAAGAAGTCAATATATTAAATAGTCTATCTATAATGATTGTTATTTTTATGAGGATGTTAATTTAAATATTTTAATCATTGATTTAAATAAATAGTGCCATTTGTTCATTATTAAACAAAACAAAGATTCTCCCTTAACTCGTTCTATTACAATTATAATATTAATCATAAAACATTTCTCCAAAAAAATTAAAAATTAATTGTATTAAAAATTAAATGTATGTAAAACCAAGTTCAACTTGTATCGAACTCCGCATTTAAAAGCTGATTCTACCTTGGAATGGTGTATTATGTCTATGTTTTAAATCTTATTTAGACTATTGATTTGAGATTTATATGTTTTTCTTTAAATTCAAGCCATGTCTTTTAAATATAGTTTACTAGAAATTTTAAATTTACAAACTATTGTTTCTTATATGACCTTTACTCATTTTTCTTTTATTATTATTTAGCACTTATTTATTGAGAAATATTACAATTTGTTACAATTAAGGACATTTATAATAGTGTTAAGAGATCACATTCACACTCTACTTACAATAAATGAAAAGAAATAATAATATTTTCTCAATTAAAGGCAAAATATGATATATCAATTGAGTAAAGATATTTATCTGTAACTTGGACAAATAACATTTACATGTTATTGGTGATTGGAACAAAAAAAAATTGTTTAAAATTTTGAAATTTGAGTAGGGTTTATAGTTAGTTTACTGTTTCTTCTTTAGTTAGTCACAATAGCCTAATATTGGGAGACCATTGGCCCTTTTTTAGAAATAACATATAT
Organism: Nezara viridula; assembly: GCA_928085145.1. Taxonomy (NCBI): domain Eukaryota; kingdom Metazoa; phylum Arthropoda; class Insecta; order Hemiptera; family Pentatomidae; genus Nezara; species Nezara viridula. Next base: position 58,047,605 of record OV725082.1, read on the forward strand.
CGACTTCAAAGTTTTGGACACATACAGACACACAACACACACATACGTATATACAGGAGCAATATGTGCACACAAAAAAGGGAGACTTTCTTCAGCTATCCTCATTTAATTCATGAAGGGGTTCTCACAAAAATCCGATCCAATATGAGGACAGCCCCATTGTGATGGCGATAATATATCCGGAGGATCTTTTGGTAAGAAGGAAGCGGATAAGGCAAAAGGAAGGAAGAAAAATGAGGAGGATCAGGACTTTTAGAAAGAAGAGGCGACAAGAAAAATGGAGGTTTGATAGCCAGAGGCGGCAAATCGGCTGTCGAATCTAATCTCATGTCACCTTCACTTGTTTGCCTCCGGAAAATTCCCTCCGAGAAGGGAAACATCGATTAATATGTACATTAAGGCCTTTTTATGCCTTGTGTTCTGGGCTAAATTTAGAGTATGTATATGTGTATGCATCTATGTAAATGCAGGGCGAGTCAGTTCTTAATAACCGAACTCTGAATTATGGACAAAATTTTCAAGAAAAATTACAAGGAAGGAAGGATATATGGGTCCATTTCGAACGGAAAAGGAGTTAAGTTCAATTTTGTCTTTTCTTAAGGTGGTCCTGTTTTCTATTTCATAAGAAGCGATAACACTAAATTATTTATTTCAGGTAATTAAAAATTTGTTCATAGTAAATAAGACAATTAGGGTGGGGTAGCTCAGTGGTAGGGCACTAAGTGTCCCAGGTTCGAAAATCGGCTCAAGACATAAAAAATATTTATTCTGTTTCATTGGCTGTAGTGAGACCCTCCTGGGGCACACCCAGCCTCTTCAAAGTGGGCACTCTTAATAAATAATTGATTAAGGGGAAAAACCTGGCGGTTGAGCGTGATCCTGGCCCGATCTTCTCCCTGCACAACCGTTGACCTTGTAACAGTACTTTCCCTAAATAGTACTGCACCCAAGATCCTTCATGGATTGTAGTGATACAGTTTTTTTTTTTTTTAAAATAATACAATGACTTAGTTATAAAATACTATAAGGATCAATTTACACAATAGATACCTGTGTTATAAACTTAGAACAGTATTTTTTTAATGAATAAAACGGGTATTTTCCTAATCGATTTACTAAAATAGAACAAGGAATTATAAGTTAGTAATGATTTTCGGTTGTCAGTTTTGCTGAAAATACAGATACTCTGGATTTACAAAATAGCACATAGTTTTCACGCAAATAAAGGTAAATCTCTACTCTGCTCTAAAAAAACCCTCAAATAAATTGATACGAAATTAAAGCTTATTAAACAAAGAAGTTTTATAAAAGTGCGGTATCGGTGGTATAGTTGTAGGATGATAAAAAAAACCATCACTAATAATCCATGATTTAATAAAAAATACAACTTAGCGTAGTTTGGCCGCTCTTAAATGATTTCTACAAAGACAAAGTCTACTAGAATTTGAAGGAAATTTTGTCTAGTTTACTATGAAGCAGTTCTTAATTACATGAATTAAATAATTTTTGTGCCATTGCTTTCTATGAAAGAGATAACGTAACCACCTTAAGGAAAGAAGAAACGAGATAACTCATTTTCTGTTCAATATCGGCCCATTCCTCAAATGAAATTTTTTGTTGGAACTTTTATCTTGAATCATCTCCCAGAATTTGGCCATTAAGAGCTAAGTCATCCTGTATATATATATTCCCATATAAGTGTATATGTTTTAATCATGTACGGGCTATGTTGTGTGCATAGTATCTCGATAATGATAATAAAAAAAAGTGTTTTAGTAAAAATTATCTATTAAATCTCCGATATCTTTCTTAAAATTAATGTTTTAGGTGCATCATATAAGAAAAAAGATTTTAAAAAAATAAAATGTATTATGTACTTGTTTCGCTTATTTCTAAGCATTATTCGTTTAGATGAATTATTACGCTTATGATTAAATTAGTTTAAAACAAAACAAAGAAATAATTAAACCAAATTTAAACAAAAACAAAAATGAAATAGAAAAAATTTTGATTTTTTTTTTTTTGGTACTTTTATCTGGAATCATCTCCCAGAATTTGGCCATTAAGAGCTAAGTCATCCTGTATATATATATTCCCATATAAGTGTATATGTTTTAATCATGTACGGGCTATGTTGTGTGCATAGTATCTCGATAATGATAATAAAAAAAAAGTATTTTAGTAAAAATTATCTATTACATCTGCGATTTTTTTCTTAAAATTAATGTTTAAGGGCACATCATACTAGAAAAAAGATTACAAAAAAAAATGTATTTTGTATTTGTTTTGCTTATTTCTAAGTGTTATCTGTTTAGATGAACCATTACGCTTATGATTAAATTAGTTTAAAACAAAATAAAGAAACAATTAAACCAGATTTCAACCAAAATAAAATAATAATAATAAAATGGAACAAATTTTGAATTTTTTAAAAATTTTATTATTTTTTTGTGAGATCTTCTGCAGCGCTTCTTTTCCTTTCACAAGCCTGATTCAGAATTCTCTATGCTGTTCATAAATATGTCTGGGTTGATGGTGTTGTTTTACTTTACTTATGCTTAAGTTTATTCAATTTTTATTTGCTGTAAATATTACGTTTTTTTATTTTCTATATTAATATTTTGCTTTTATTTTATTTTATTTATTCATATTTTATAATATAAATACTGTACGAATGAATTATTATCTCATTATAATTATTATTTTAATCGTGACAGAATGTTGCATTACTTAATAGTTTCAACAAAGTTAAAAAAAAAAACTTTGTTGTACTCATGGGTCTCTTGATATGCATAGAGCCGTACTACTGATAGAGCCGTATTGATCATGGAAAATTACAATTATATTGGCCATGCTTAATTACACTAGTTTACTGAACTAGTAGCGGTAGATAAGTGAAAATAATTTTCATGATAGCCAAATTTTTCATGAAGAAATTGTTATTTTAGTTAATAATAGAAATAACTTTAGGAATAAGGAAGTAATTGTCGAAAAATAGTGATTAAACTAAAAGTTTCCACCCTTCAGGATAATAACAGGTAAATAAATATATATAAAATATTTTCTTCCGCTTGTATTGGATATTACTTGCTGCGCGTTATTGTATCTTCGAAACATCTCCAGCCCGAGGGACCACTATTCCATATTGCACAAATATAACTTTAACCTCATATTGGACAATCTTTCAAATAGTATTAAATATTAAAACCTTACTGGTCCGGGTCAATAGAATAGATTCTACCTTTTTCTTGCTTTTTTACAGTTACATCGCTTTTCTTCAGTAAACCTTGTCTTTATATTTAGAGGATATCTTTAAATGTCTTGGAATGATGTACTATCTCGAGTTGATGTATATATATATATATACACTTTTTTTTCTGGTTTTTAATGTTAGATGTACTGCATATATTTTATCTTAATTTTTCTAATCTGGTAATGCCAGAATTGATACAATTTTGGATAGTTATTAGATTACCGGTATTTTAGATACATAAGGATTTGTGTTTGGAATCATCTAATTATATCTTAACTGATATTTTAAATCTTAAAATGACGAAATATCAGGATTTTGCTTGGTCTAGACTCTAAACAGGAGGATGATTATCGATCCACAACCCGTTAATCTAGGTTTTAAATCTTCGATAATCTGTCATTTAGTAGCAATCGATAATATTCAGACTTTCCTTATAGGACAGAAGTGTTAAGTGGGATTTCATAAACTTTCATAAATTTATACTCATAAGAAACTGTATTAATCGCTTACAGTGTTTTCATTTACAATTTAACAGACGATTCCTTAAATTTGTTTATTCCAAAAACTTATTTAAATAACGATCATCAGGCATTGAGCATATGGAGTTGGGTTTCAGGACTAGACTAAACAATGAAATTCTTCCTTCATGAAATTATTACAAACTAAAATCCTGCGTAAAATAATTAATAAAAATGATGAAACAAGTACAATAATTACTCAGATCATTAAAGTACATTTAATCTCTCATCGTTTCGTCGTAAAATCTCAGTTTAAACCGTGGTCCATTATTGTATTTTTCACTGGTATTTATCAGATTTCAAAATTAATCTTGGAGGGAATTTCGGAAAAAATAAAAATGTCATTATATAATTAGACATGTACATACATATATTAAAAAAAAAAATTGAATTGAATAGTTCAAAATATTTACAAAAAAATGTAAGTATTGTACATAATTATAAGTATTGTACATATTGTAGATTAGAATTTATTATTTTTTTTTATAGAATTTATCGGTATTTTTTAAAATTTTATAAATTGATGAAACACATATATAGAAATGACCAACTTTTTTGTTATGTATTTATTTATTTATTGAAAAAGTTTTATTGTATTAAATTGTACACTTTTGTTTTTGTTATTGTCATTTAGTTTGTATTGAATAGTTTTAATCATCTTAATAAATGTAGCATTTTAGAGAGATAAAGAGGGAGAAGACACAGGGCTATTAAATGGGGGAAAAAAGTGCTTGAACAAGGAAAAAAAAATATATATATATTTATATACTCATATTTATATCCGACTTCTATATATTTATGTATAAGCTTTATTGATTGTCCTAAAGATTAATCAGTATACTGTGTGTCCAAGAACCCAATATATAATTATAATTAGATATAATTGGGCACCAAGCTTTTATATTTTATATGAAAATAAACCGTTTCTCTCTATACCACTATATTTTTTTGTATATTCTATTATATTCATTTCTGGCAAAATATTTGTTATAATGTATATTTTATTAAACAAACCTTTTAAATTTAACATGTTGGTTGGATTAAATATGTATACATTAATAATTACAAAGCGATTAATATATAATGTAATATAATTTAATTTAATTGCAGTAATTATATGATTGTTGCTTAAACATTGGCGGTAACGCCAATTTTCATTAGCCTCTTCCCGAAATAGAAGATGTTTTCCTCATATCGCTGTCAGCTCTTGACAGAGGTAAAAATAATCTCATCAAATGACGTAAATCGGTTCTAAATATTTCTCAATGTAAGATTTGACAAATACCTCAACAGATTAATAAAAATAGATTAGACAAATGCTTGCTTCATTTTAATATGTTTTTACTAATTTTACATCAAAATTAAAAAAAATAAAAATAAATGGTCATCAACTTCAAAGTAACTTGCAATGTACAAAGGATTAACGCAAGTCCCAACTCATATCCGTACTGAGGTTATCAAAGCCGCTAGGCCTTCGCTTGGAGTGGTGTCGAAAAAGAGGAAGGGTATTGGATGGCCGAATGTCCGAGTTCGTGGAAGATCTGTTTGATGTCCGAGTCCTTTTGTAGCAAGTAATTTGTCACATAGAATGGTGGGGCTAAAGTTTTTCGTGTTTTTCACTGGAATGACTAAATTATCAGAATATTTGAGGTATCTACAAAGCCACATAATTCTACAATATCTCGCAAGTTTCAAAATGTTTTATTAGTACTTTGTAGTTTTTCAAGTAATTTATATAATAGCGGAAATGGGATAAAAGTTTTATTTTCAGTATGATGTCCAATGAAGACCAAAATATCACAAACTTCTCAAGGTATTGATAAATTATTAAAATATTTCTGAAGTTTTCCTAACGCAAATTAAAATATAATTAATTGAAGAGAAATTGTTTGGGGGTGTTCAGTCAAAAATAAACAAATTAAAAATAAATAAATGATATTTATTTTTAGATATGCCAAAGTTTCGGTACAAAGTTCAGGCCTTCATCAGGGCTCCTCTTCAATTATTCACTATAGCCAACCATCATACCATTATTATTAAATATAATTAGCCTTTAAAATTTGACAATAATAAAATTAAAGTAAACTATATAATATTTTACTCAGGTTAGAACAGCGCAGTCGCACGAAGATGATATATGTACGGTTTTTGCAAATAATTATAGCTTGTTAAATAATTTTTGATATGTTCTGAAAAATAATAGTTGTACTGGAAACGTACAATACTACTAGGAATTGCCTGACTTTTCTGTCCGTGACTCAAACGATTGATGAAGCAGTGTTGAGACAATCGAAATTATGATTTTATGCTGATAGGGTAATTAAATAGCAAATAGCCAGAAAGTTAATTAACTCAGAAAACATGTGGTAAACCGTAGATGGGAGGATCGTCCAACAACATTTTAATGAGTTTATGGTTGGAAACAGGAGTTATAGGCAGCCTATTCGCAAGTTATTTAAGATTTATTGTTAATATTTAAATTTAAATTAGATCCTCAAACATTAAACCTCATGAAACGAAACTTTTTTTGAAGACCACAGGTTTACATTGCTTGTTTAAAAACAAAGATAAAAAAAAGTAAATAAATAACCTATTATTATAATATTATATCATAAACATACCATGGGATGGAAGTAAAAAAGGCTAATACATCCCGGAACTTCTAAAGTTAAGAACTTAATTAAGATAATCTTCCGGAAGGCTTAGCTTGCTTTCTTATCTCTTTGAGAAGTTGAACTCCTACCATGGATTAAATCGACTTAATTTATTTATTTTTCAGTAAATAAAGATAAAAAATGATTTTTAGAAATCAACAAAGTTTTCTGTTGATGAAAAACCATAATAATCAGCAAAAATAACATACAAAAAATAATTACTAAAAAATAGGAACATGAACAAGTAAAATGCTCATAACTATACGTATTTTTATTGCTAAAATTAAAATTTAATCTAATTTAGTTACCTGAAGAAATGCCCGTTGGTGAAGATGAAAAATGCAACTTCAGACCTTTCAAGTTGCATGTTTGTAACGACTTTTCCAAGTTCGGTTGCTATCGTTACCTGAAAAAAATAATCATAAATGACCTAAATAATGAAAAAGTATAAATGCTCATATAAAAACAAATTAATACAAAAGCTTGTCCACGAGACAGATTATTATATGTCTAAATAAATTTTAAAAAAATACTAAAGCTATATGAAGATAAACCATATAAAAAATCTCCAATAATAATCAAATCTCCAATACACGTATATAAAATGCGTGACGCTACGAACTATATTTAAAAGTGAACCTATCAATCAAAAAATGGCAGCTTCGATAGTTTGGTCATGCAATGGGGATGGATGAAAGCCGTCTAGCGAAGAAAACCATGGAGGTTAAACCAATCGGAAAACGATCAAGAAGAAGGCCGAGAATTACTTGGGAGGATAACAGAAAGATAGAAAAACTACATCTATAGACAACAATCCAGTTCTTTCAAAAAAATATTTTTTTTATTTCACGGCCATTTTACTAGAAATTTGCAAGAAAATTTCATTTGAAGCCCTGATGATATAAACAATCCTCACAACTCTTGGACTACAGATCTCCACTCAATTATCTCAAAACCACAAAAAAAAAGCGACTAATCTATACCAATCTATCTACACCACTATACTAAGACCTATTTGGACATAGGTAGCAGAACTTTGAGATTTAGCAAAGCATGTCCACATAAACAATATTTAAACCGCACAATTCAAAATACTTGAAAAAATCAATAATGCATCTTGGTTTATTTTTAGTCACACCATACACGACATGAACATACCAACAATCCTACATTTGTGATAAATACACCACATTTCACTCTTAAACTCTTAAACATCCAGACCCACTCGTCTTGTCTCTTTCTTTCTCTCCGTTACTCGGTCAGCCTGAACGAAGACAGTTTGCAGTTGTATTGTAAAAAAATAAATAATAATATTAATTTAAGTAATATCTATTTCTCGAAACAAATGGATTTATTTTGGCAATTCAAGATCAGTTAGTTTCCTCCGATGCTAATAGGAAATATTTTTATATATGTGGAGAAGATATAAGTGAAAAAAATGCAACTGAATCAATCAAGGATATATCATAGGTCCATTAAGCGTTGGCAAGTAAGGAATACCTGATGAAGCACAATACCTGATGAATACCAAGATTGTGCACCAAGCCCTGTCCTCATTATATAACATGATAATTGACCAGGTCCCTTATTATAGATATGTGCCCAAAGACGTACAATCTGGTGAAAATAGAACAATCTATCGTTCTATAATTACCGATCACATGACAGTAAATAATAAACCTGATATATTGACAGTTACGTTATTAAGAAAGGAGATGGTCATAAATCATCAGGCCACAGAACTGCAAAGTTATATATGATCCATTCACTTCAGTTCTAAGTGAAATTCCTAGCTGAACACACCTCCCTGAAGAAGACCTGCAAAGTTGGGCCGAAACGTTGGCTTTTAATAAAATAGTTTTGCCACTATATAGGCTATATATGACCGCCACCCCGTACCAAACCCTTCCTTAAACCAGATATAGCCTTTATCGACCAGAATACCAAAAGTGGTACTTTTCTCTTTACTCAGGAACTTCGGTAACTTTATACTTGGATCATATACAACTATTTCCGGTATTAATTTCCAGCAATAGCCTCATTCCAGACGATGTAAATCGGCTCTATTGAGAATTTAAAGCAGCCAGAAAAAGTATTAGAAGAAGGGTAGAGAGTAGTTCTCCTTGGCACACCGAATATCGTCAGAACATTTTTAAACATAGTCAGCATGTGAGCCTAACCCTTCACCGGCTAGGTGAATATTTCTGGAAAAAGTTAAGAAATGACGAAATTCTAAAATAATAATAATAAAAAAAATATATGTAATTTTATTTTATATCATTTAATTCACTGGCATTACTGAAAGGAACGCGTGGATATATGGAAAAAATATAAAAAAATAAGAAAGGATTAAACTTTCATCATAGATCTGGCTGGCACCATTTAGCGGGTGTTGAGTTCACCGAAAGCCGTTGTGTGAGCTGAATAAAGCCACCTTAGATTTAGGATAGACCCGCATCGTTAACCGACACGAGGATGACAACTTTAGGGACAGTTTGATAGCCACTCTAAGATTGATCACACTCTGCTCTCTGTGTGGTTCAAATTAGCCGGAGTGTTCTCGTAACGAGGGAGCGTTTAGGGAAAATTCCGACCATCATCTAACAACATTAGCCCAATCATCTAACAACAATAGTCCCTCCTCCTAATTCTATAGATGTAAGTAATTAGATCCAACTTTTAATAAAGTAATTAAGTATAGCTGGTGTATTAAATTATAACCCGTATCAGGTAAAATTTCCTTATGTTTGCCTTCTCATTATTTTAAATGAGTATCTTCGCATCTGAGATATACAGGATGACTTACCTCTTAACGGCCAATCTCTGAGAGGTGATTCTAAACAAAATTTTTAACAAAAAAGTTCATTTGATGCATGGAAAAGGTATTAAGACCAATTTTGTGAGGTTACGTATTTTATTTAATAAGAAGGAATCTTTCAAAAATTGTTCAAGATGATAAAATTATAAGCACACTATCGTATTTCCTGAATTATTTTATTTTCTATTGTTTTTATTCTTTTTATACATATATAAATAGAAAATAAAATAAATAAATAACTAATCTCCTATACTATAACTAATAACAAATAAATAAATAACTAAGAAATACATATATATATATATATATATATATATATATATATATATATATATATATATATACACATATATTTATATATTATTTAATTAATAAATTAAGACCATATTCCACCATAATTTTTTTTTTGTTTTTCATTCTATCTTGAAAACGTTTCAGCCAACACTTCGGCCATTTTCAAGTCTTAATTGAGTCCACCAACTAAATATCCATATTCAATATCACTTTCTTTAATCTGAGAACAACTGTCCTAATGCTTAAGAGTTTCTCCTTAGTCATCTATGGATATACTTCCGTCCTCAATTTATGACGAAGGGTAAACCCTAGAATATTAGGACAGTTTAATTTTTCTCAGATTAAAGGGAATGATATTGAATATGAGTATGTAGTTGGAGGACTCAATTAAGACTTGAAAATGGCCCTAGTGTTGCCGAAACGTTGTCAAGATAAAATAAAAAATAAACAAATTGTTGGTGAAATATGGTCTTAATTTATATAAATGAAAAAATATATATTATTTCCTATATTATTATGTATTGTTTATTTCCAAAATTAGTTTATTAATATATTTTTTTAGTTAATTTATTGTTTAACCTATCAGCCAAATATTTCAATAGTATTATTATGTTAAATCAACAAAACAATCAACCTACATCTGAGATCAGAGTTAACGAATATTCCGACAGAACTCCACAATTCTAACCAACTGTTAATTCTAATGAATAGTTTAAACATTTTATATTTTAAATTTTGTATATTTTTATGTATATAGGGTTCGGAAAAGTCATTTTTTTATTATATTATTCTTGATGATCGGGTATGTTAACGTCTTATCATCGTGAGTTATAATATTCCCCTACATTTGAGGAGTAAAAATTTACTTCTATTTATAGTGTAGTAGTATAATGACTATTATTTCATGATATCAGACCACTTCTTGCATTATATACGATTAACAACAGACTACCTATTCAACTCATTAAAGCTGTATAGAGAAAACTTCTTTTTTATTCTTGGAGAATATCTATGGAATTTTAAAATGAATTAGACTAAGGAAATCTCTGGTAGCTCATATTGGAAAATATACAATGTACCAAAAATATTGTGTTAAATGAAAGTAACTTTAAGGATAATTTATATTATAAGGTTTTAGATATAAGTACAATTTATTGTTTCAGAGTGTTTACAGTTTTTTAAAAGAAAAAGATACATCAAACGGAAGCATGGTGGATTAACCTGCGTAGGATAAACAAAGCAATGATCAGAGTGGACCATACGGTTCCCTAATCCATCAAGGGCCTCAGTGTATATATCACAAATACCTCATTCTCCGAGGATTGCTCCGAACATTCGCTCGATTGGCGGCTGGAGGTGATGAGATGGTTTAGCACCTTACAGAGCTCACTCAGCCAAAGTAATTGGTAGACCTCGTCTGGCGGTAATTGTGTCGTTGGGTTAATCGAGTCAGTTCGGCTCCTCTGAGTTGAGTTAATTAGTTCTTCCGAGGGAGCAAAGCCACAAAAATGTCGAGATTATACGCAATGTAACCAACAGTCGGGGAATCATCTCTTTAATGGACAACTGGAATTTACGAAACGAAAAATGCCTTTTTCCTCTATAATTAGTCGATGATTACTCCATACTTCAAAGAATTTGTCAACAGAAGAGCGAGGAGCCAAGTGGATAAGAACTGAGGTTGAAACTGCAGGGAGAAGTCTGCATATTTTAAAGAAAATGATTAGTTACATTAACATTCATAGCCAAGGTAATGTAGTATGCATCGTTAAGACCCGCGTTGCCGTAAGGCAGAGAAAAGGGATAAAATAAATAAAAAGTAAATAGGTTTACTTATTAAAGTAAAAAAAATAGTAAATTAAGGCTATTCAATTTACTAAGGTCAATGATAAAAGGAGCTTTCATTTAACAGAGAGATGTGCTGCTTATCTATAGATACTGTTTAGTGTTACCCAAATGCGAGACCGAGACGAGTCTTGGTCTTGCAAACTCAATCTTGGTCATGATCTTGGTCTCACGCAAGAATCTCGCAATAGTCTTGCATTTACTAATTAGCTTATTACTATAGAGATATTACTGTAATTTTTTAGATAGGAGAAACCCAACTAAGCCCTAATAAAAATTAGAGGAATTAAATGCAAAAGCATATTTACTATACCAATTATTAACCTATAGTAAGTAAGATTGTCAAGCATTAGTAAATATTTTGCCTTAATTTTTATTTAAAAAATCGATTTTGTTTACCAGTCCTGGTCTTGCAACAGTTAGGCGGCCTTGGTCTTGATCTTGCAAAGTGCAAGACCAAGACCGATTTCGGGCAATACTTATACTGTTACTGCAGCAATGCAGCGGCCGTATCAGATCTCCTGAAGTCTTTTATCATTGACTTTAGTAAATTAAAGTCCCTTTCATCATTGACCTCAATAATTTCATTACTGTTGTTTTAAAAAATATTTTCTATTTTCCGATGGTGTACTTAGAATTTTATAATCGTGAACATTTTTTGAGCAATTCCTACTCAATGAAAAACGTGACCAGTTTAAAAAAAAACACATAATAGGTCTTAAATGATTTTCCGTTCGTCATTGAGAATCGTCATTGCAGTCCATAAAAGTAGCCAAAGGTTGGGTAGATAGGACTGTGTTCATATCGGCGGCTAATTCCGCATCACTCATAGGTTCTACTCGAAACCTATCCGTTAACGTTTGGATTCGTCTAGTTATTTTCATGAGAGGTGTGGATGACGATATGAAGAGAGAAATATATATGTATCTTTTTTAAATCCCAGTAATATTTTTTTTTATATTGTGAAATTTCATGAATAATAGTGATTCTATTTGCTTATGTGATTGCCATTTTTTTGTTTGTATTGATATTAATCACCTCTCAGTCATAAAACTATTGGAAAACTATAAGATCATCCTTACAATTAGATTATTGCAGTTGAACAACTTTAGTTTAACAACCCTTAACGGCGAACCATAACTTTATTATTATCCAAGGAAGTTAGCCGACTGTTCTACATATCATGGGTGATGAATATTCAGAACGCCGACGTTTCAACCCAAATATGTGGGTCATCATCAGGGCGTGGTTCGAGCACTGAAGATCTTACTTAGAGTAGAGGGTACTTAAAGTACTTGAATATCTTCAGTGCTAGAACCACGCCCTGATGATGACCCACATGTTTGGGTTGAAACGTCGGCACTAATAAAAACCTTACAATGACTGCGCCCTGAATATTTATCACCTATAACTTTATTATTATTTTATTTTTTTCTAGAAGTTAAATAAATATATAAAAACTCTTTTAAATTAGTCCAATAGTAAGTAATAGAAATCAGACTAGTTCTATTAATTTAGCCACAAAAATAACACTATAAAACAATAAAGTCTTTCTTAACTTTAATTTACAAGAACACAATTTATATCCACGAAAGCATCTCAGTTTTAACTTAATAAAGGTTTAAGGATATTTTTTTTTCCAATACATGCTATTAATCAGAGGTGTTTTTGTTAGTATGCTATATTTCTGTTAGCATATTTTGAATCTTCTCTTTCGGTGTCGAGAAATAAGTATATTCCCTTGAAAAAGCGAGAAAAAGATACCAGGAAAAAAAAAACTTTATTTGCGTTTTGAAAACTTCAAAACTAAAAAAAGTATACAGGTTATGGTAAATTATACCCATTAAAATTGGAAAGGTTTCTAAAATAAACAACTAAATAAACACCTCTAAACAAAGAGGTGAAGAGGAAATCTCAGATATCGAACCATTATATCTAAGATACAGCTTATTGGAATGTTTACAAATTATACAAATTATTTGCTTTATTATTTAATATCATAAGAGAAAAAAAATTCTATTCTGTCATAATATATTGCATTTATTATTAACTATTTGTTTCTAGTCCAATATACGATGATAATTATTCACAATGGTCAACTAGTAATAATTTTAAAGGAATAATAACATTTTATTAAGAACAGTATCTGTAACAGTTACTTGTATCCGTTTCACCAGAAAGTTTTACTTAGTTTGAAGCAGTTTAACTTAACTGCTAAATTAAATTAAATTTATAACATCTCAAGTTTTCGAAGTTGAATTTGTCGACTCCGACCATATATATATAAGCAGTCTGAATGTAACATATACAATTACATAAATATTTTTACTTAATGCATAAGCATATTAACGTAAAAAAAATCTTATAATATTTTATCAAATTATGAATTTCTATATAGATCGATAGATTCGTATTATACATTGAAATTGTTTTATTTCTCATAGGCCTTGTTTATTTAGAAAAATAAAAAATGTTTATATTTTATTTAGTTTAAATTTAATAATGAATGAAAAACGGAAATGTTGAATGAAGCTAGATTAATATGAATTAATTCACTTTAATATAACTCTCTTTTTAACACGCAGACAAGCTGAGACATTCAAAGTTACAATTATAGTCGATCAAAACTTTGTTACGACCCTCAAAATTGCGATGGTTGTTAAGGCGATGCTTTAACGAATGAATTGAACTTTTAATTGCTGAGTCGATTTGAGACAGAGTTCTTAATGACGTGCCGTCAATGCTTGCTGATTTCGTTTGACCATTAATTTACAATTTAAAATGTTATATTTAAAAAAGAATGAAATTATATACAAAATATGCATATTACGTTCAATTTGCAATTTAAATAAATTTATTGGTTCAAAAAGTACAGAGTCGTCTGACGCTTTACATATTTTCTTTGAAATTTTCTTATACATTGACTGAGCCGGGGTATCTTAACCTGTTTATTAGGAGAGTAGTAGGTCAATCAATCAAGGCACTGTGCTGATAATCTGTAGGCACGGGGATCGAATCCGGCTGATGACAAGTAATTTGGGGTGGGCGGGGTGGCCGAGCGGACTAACGCGTGTGTAAAAGCCTGGCGACCAGATAAACCAAAGTTAAAGGGACGGAGTGTCCGAGCGGGCTAATGTTTGTGCACAGCACCTCGCGATGCACAGCAACCTGATAACAGAAGACAAATTACGATTTCGTATCCCGGTGGCCAAGGGGTCTTTTAGCCCTGGCATTAATCCCACGCCCTGATCCTCTATAGCTCATTCTTGCCCTCACCGCCCGGAAAAAAACCCGTATAGCTTAAAAGGCGAGGAAGAAGTGGAGCAAAAAAACAAAACAACTTGTTTATTGGATTTCTCAGAACAAAATAAATAAAAAATTTCGTAAAAAATAAAATTAACAAATATGAAGAAGCTATTTTCGTGTATACGATCCTCAAGAGACCAAAATTGTCATTTCGATGACAAAATGGATTTTTTTTCTTCAAGTTTCTGCGATGCTGTTTCATTCACTTTACATCGTATTTTGTGTTGTAATCGTCCACTTCAAAAGGTTGTGATTCTTTATTAAACTTCATCATATCGTTGTTGTTAAAGCAGAAAACTGTAAGTGCCGAATATGAACTAATTTAGATATTTAGTGAAAAAGATTCGTAAGTGATAGTTGTTTTGTCTCACCATAGATAATACAAAACTCCCCGGAAGGGACAACCTTAAAAAAGTTCTTTCCGATCGTAAATTCACGATTAACAGCGAAATGAGTGCTACTGGATTAGTGGATTTCGCATAGCTTCCTGGGGAATGGGAGCTTTACATCCAAACTGCACAGTTTTGGAATGGACGTCGACCCCCTATGTCCAAGTTGCCGCATTCCTGGAACTGCCGAACATAATGCCCTGCACTATGTTTGAAGGGATAAGGAACACACTACGTAGGTAAACGGAAATATAAACTTCAAGAATTTCAATTGAAGCAGTGAAAACGTCTAAATGTTAAAGTAGATTAATAGATGTATAATTGATCGCTAAAACCCGTAAATAAATAAATAAAAAAAATTTTAAATCAATTTTTAAGTATCTGAATTTTTCATCGCTTTAAAATTAGCATGAGATAGAAGGAATACAGCTTATTCATATAATACCCTTTTAACTTAATTTGGCTTTGACACCTCGAATAGCGTTGCTCAAAAACGGTCTTGGTCTTGATCTTGCTTTTTCGCAAATCCAAGAACAAGACAACCTAATTGAAACAAGACCAAAACCAAGACCGCCTAATTGTAGCAAGACCAAGACCAAGAATGATCCTAATTTTATTTAATGTAGTTAGAATTTACTAAATCTATGTCGATAAAAGCTTAAAATGTATCTATTCTGTTGCCTTGTTTTAAAACCACGTCTAACGTGGTTAATAAATAGGAACATGCGAATAGGTAATTACAAGATTTTCAGGACTCTGGCAAAACCAAGACCTAGTGCGCAATGCTAAGACCAAGATTAGGTGTGTTGGCTTAAGAACAAGACCAAATTTGGCTGTCTCGTCCTGGTTTAGCATTCGGACAGCCGTCAAATTCACAGCCTCATGTATCAGGTTCTTCCTGTCTTTTATGAAGACCATAAGAGTTCATAACTCATGGAATTCTATTAAAACAGTAGTTTCATCATATTATCAATTGAGAAATAAAACCGTTAATAGACATACTGGGGATGCACGATCAGCTTATTATTGCTGATAAACAAAAAGTACTTCCTCAACAAGTATAACAAGTAAATACCTAAATTGCTTCATGGGGTATTATTGCTCGAAGGAATGTTTCGATACAGAAATAGTTAAACTGTTCGGTAGTATACTAATTTTCCTTAAATGTCAATTGGATGCTTTCTGATGTTTATATCTTTTTTAGCTATTAAAATAAAATTATTACTTGTATTGCATCTGTTCTTTACTGATTTTTTGAATTATTAAAACAATATTGTTGGCCGAAACAATATTATTGTTGTGTCAGCAATTGGTGCAGGAAGATGTGGTTGCGTAAGGAACCTTGCGTAAGCCTCATCCAAATTGATCATACAATGAAGACATGGGGTTTGTTAGTGTGCAATTCGAAGCTTCGAGTGAATGGGGGAGTCCAATGGCCATTGAGATGAGATGTATCTACCTGTACTAATTTACAAAGGTGAAGAGTTTGCTTGTTTGAATACGCTTAATTAAGTATTATTCCGATTTGAAAATTCTTATTGCGTTCGATTGATCGTTAAATGAGGAAGGAGTTTTATAACCTCAAGCTAAGATGGGTAGTAGATAGCTGAGTACTCGGTGAAGAATATAATTGTGGACACGAATTCAGTAATAAGTTTCATACGAATACTGTGCTTAAAATCGTCATGTATTTTGAGCCTAATACAGATACTAATCGGTATTCGTGAATACATCAGTACTCGTTAATCGTCATTACTTTCCGTTTATGAACTCATCGCAGGCGATTACAATTTCGGATATTTAAATTAAAAAAAAATGAAAATGTATTAGTGGAATTAAACTGCTTTAAATCTACATCAAGATTAGATAGAGATTTAAATACACATTATTTTTTACAAGTTTGTACAGTATATCCTCATAATCCTAGGTTTCGTATATGAGCAGATCACGCCTTGTCTTTATCACTGACTTAAAATGACATGGTATTATATTTTTTTTTTGTTTTTTGTTTCCTATAGTACGGAAAAATTAGAGAAATAAGGACGGCATTTAGTTTATAGATGTTATATGTATGCCTGAGTCTAACATGTTATTTTAATTTTATTATTACTATTATTTATTTACTTATTTTATTTTTCTATATTACTTTTTCTTTACTATTTCTATTATTCTTTATTATTCTCAATTATTATTTGTACGTACATATTGTGTGAATGATTCATATAGCCTTAATATTAATGCCCTTTAATATGGCAGAATGTATTAATATTCAATAAAATAAAAAATTATAGATATTAAGGATTATTATTATTATATTCACGGAGGAGAGGGTATTTTTCTACAAACTATATGGATTTTGATATACCACACTTGTTTATTGATATATTTAACCTTACCTGATTTTTCCATACTAATGCCCGATACTATGTTAGAGGTGTAGTTAAAAAAACAAATATAAGATTCTGTACTTCTTTATAGATTTATTTC
The DNA here is from genome assembly GCA_928085145.1 of Nezara viridula. NCBI lineage: Eukaryota > Metazoa > Arthropoda > Insecta > Hemiptera > Pentatomidae > Nezara > Nezara viridula. The sequence continues at coordinate 58,065,169 of OV725082.1, forward strand.
AACTTTTAGGTTTTTTCTCCAATGTTACAATGTAATCGGAAGTGTAAGTTTTGAATAAAAATAATATAGATTTTGAGATTCTACGTTGATTCGACCGATCTTATGTTTTCGGATTTCTTCGATGCCAAGACTCTATATTATGTTATTAGAGGTATAAATTTTGAAAATAAAATGTATTTTGAGATTCTATGCTCTCGTATAGATTTATTTTGAATAGTTTTTTTTTTTTTCATTAAGGTCTTAAACCTACGATACATTATTGATGGATCATAATATAGAATGAATCCGTAATAGTAAAGAATAGGATTTTCCAAAAACTACTTCTCCGATAAAATTTTAATATTTTATATCATATTATTAAAATATAATTCAATTAATACTTTTAAGTATCTACATAGTTCAATAAACCAATAAAATAAAGTTGTTATATCATGGTTCTCATTCGTAATAATGATTTATCTAGCATTAAAAAGTTTTTAAAAAAACATTAAGAGGGCATAGCCCAGAGTCTTAAATAACGCAAAGGATTTCGATAAAAATCTTCAGGAATATGTTGTAAGTAGTCTGATAATAACTACCATATATCCAACTACTACCAGACTAATCATACAAGTATTAACTATTAAGAGACTATATGGCCCAATAAATAACAGATCAGTTATTCAACGCATGAATTTTTCTTGATTAAGTGGGTATTAAATAAAGTTTTTTTGATTTAATCCTCGCCACGATATTAAAAGAAAAAAAAAAAGATTTTCTAGTTTTTGTAGCGTAAACTGTACTATAACATTATATTTTTTATTGTTCCCCAAACGTTGCATATATACATTGCAACGTTTATATATATATATATTTCAATTTTATGTTAATATTTATATATTTTTATGGCATTTCCACTACATGAAGGCAACCATTGAATTAATAGGTTCAGCTTCTGTGTCACGGTAATTGGTTGATAATACAGAACACGAGCCCCAGGACGGTTAGGTAAAGCCCTGGGGACGTTAGTATCTGATCGGCATAATTGATTCTAATAATTAACACCCATATTAGGTACCATAACATCATTATTGTTAACATGATGGATTATAGGGCTTTCCAAGGGGCTTTTAGGATGTCTAAGCAGTTACTCTGAGCGAAGGAGAATACTTCTTGTGTTAGACTGCAATTTTTACAGATTAGACGGCCGTTAGGCTTTTGATTATAAAAGAAAAATGGTAAATTTAAAGTAAGAAAATACGAATCCATACCCTAGATCTCTTATAATGACTAGGAAAACAAAGAAAGCAAATATTGATAAAAAAAAAATGGATAACTGAGAGTAAGATTTAATACGCGAAGAAGGTTGAAGAAATGAGAAATAAACAGAATAGAAGTAGTCCGAGATTAATATTATATTAAACGATATTATGTGAATTTAAATGAACTCACAATTTTTATACATATACCTAATATAAAATAAACCCAGTATTAATAAGTATAAAGTTAATTAATGAAAACCATATTTTTACTTTCCTACCTATACTAGTATAAAGGAAAGTATTGTAATCGGGTCAAATTTCCAAAATGAGGTTTTCAACGGATCTATACGTTTCAGAGCCCCCCGAGTCCGAAAAACACATTTTTAGCCTGGTCTGTCTGTCTGCTGGTGTCAAGATTTTCTCGGGGACTTAATCGGTGAACCGATATTGTTGTTTCTTTTTTACTTTGTTGGGTTTTGACTATTGATGACTGTGACACAGATTGGGTGCCCCATGCGCAATAGCTGCTGCGCAATAAATGAAAAACATGTTTTTCTATAGACTGCTCTAACGGCTCTAACGATTTTGATGAAACTTTCCTATAATGTACCAATAATAATCCTTTCAAATTTCGTACACATTTTAGCCTGTTTTCTTTTTTGAAAAGTGATGAAATTCCCCACATCTATATAAAAATCGTTTATTTTGGACATCTATTATCGAAATTACAGCTATTCAATTTCCAATGTAAGATCACAGGTTCATATCCTGGTGTCATAAAGGGGTGAATGAGAGAAAAAAAATATAACTAAGTGAAAGTAAGAAAATCTGTTGCCCGCATTACACAAGCTTCACTATTTCCTCTACTTTTAACAGAAATCATTGTTTGACAAAATTAGGCTATGGCAAAAAAATTTTTATCAGCAATTTTATCTACCTTAAGCCAGTTAACATTGCTTTAATTTATCAAATAAATCGTAATCGAATCTTTTCTTGAACAATTTTCAGGAAAATAAACCTTATTCAATTTTTCTTTGTTTCTTGATGTACATATGTAAAGATATAAAATCTTGTCTGAAATAGATATGAAAGTCGTGTGAGTGGACACACCAGATTTTTTCAATGCACAATGCACTAGATAATAAGTAGAGAACCGCGGCCTCTGTGACGTTGTTAAGGCCTCCAAACGTTTTTGGGCGATATTTATTAATCAAGTGCTTGAGTTAATTAATATTTAATTATTTAAGTAACGACAATTTAAAAATTAATAGAATTAAGTTGAAGGTACGTAGGTGGTTGTATGTATTTAATGAAAAATGAAAATAGCAACCGGTAAAATATATAGAATTATTGCGGTCTCGATTAGCACTGCCTAATCTTATTGCTGTCTTAAATCGTAAAAAGGTTCCCCATCTATGTACTTGGTAATTAAGTACCACTGGAATTGGAACAACCATACCAGATTTTAAATGTTACGAAGCATGGTTTTAAGTGATTAACTGGGAAATTATCAATTACAATTAGTATAAATTAGAATTTTTTCTCAAATCAGGTTCACAAAATTCTTTTATATAATTCCATTTAATATTACAATTATAAGATGAGTTCTTGTATTTATAGGAATATTAACGATATTCTCCAACAATGTGATATAAATTCAAGAAAAATACGAAACATCTCCCCTTAGAATATAATACAGAAAAAGAATTGTGGGTTTTAATGTCTCAGAGTAAATTAAAAACAAATAACAATCTAAACTAACAGAAATAACAAATTATAAGGCTACTTCTAGGATTAATATTTTTTAAAAAAGTGAAACAAACATAAAATCATAATTACTAAAATATAAGAAAAAATAATTTATAAACATATTTTCAGAAACATCTATTTAGAGTATTTTTGGAACTGGACGAATAGTAAGTAGTTAAGTAAGGGTTTAAAGTTGGGGATGGTATTGGAACTATAGTTCATATTATCAACTGAAGTGTATTTTAAACTTACATAAACATTTTTCTTCTTCATGTTTTTTCATATTTGATATTTCATATTGATATAAACAGATAATATTATTTATTAAAATTATTATTATAGTATTCTAACGCCGAATCTGACTCCTCTGAGTTTAAGCTAAGAATTAATATTTTGACACAAAATTCATATGCATTTACAGTTCAGTAGAACGGAAGCCTTTTTAAAATTAGGTAAAAAGAAACACGAAAGTATGATACGTAAAAAAAAAATTTCTTGTCTTATTTTTTAGGTTCAGTGCCATTTTTAAAATGTTTTTATTTAAAAGGTATTAGTTCACAGGTAATTTTAATCCAAAATAATAAAAAATAATTTGTTATATAATATATTTTTTTTCTTAATAAAACAAGAATGTATAATAAGGACTATATATGTAAGAGACTGTTTAAAATGAAATATTTTAAAGAAAAATAACTGAATGATTTTTTTTTTACAGAATCCTGAAAATGGCTCGAGAGGCCGAAAAGTTGACAAATGAAGAAATAAAATTAAACCGTATTAGTCCGTGGTACAGACCCCTTTTTATGGAATCATTAACATCCGGCTGAAACTTCGTAAACAGCTTCATCTCATCGTAACCTACAAATATTTTATTTACGAAAATTTTCGGAATTGGCACGTTTTCAATCTAGAGGTTGGCAAACTTTGTACATTTAATCTTGCTTTACACTTGATTAGTAAGATAATTTGATCACGAAATCTATAAAAAAAGGGTCTACAAAAATATTGGGCCTTTAGGTCTCTAAACCTCGTCATTTTGACAATTTGGGGGTGTATGTCACGGCAAATGGCTCAATAGTTTTGAAGGCCAACTTTTTTTCCAACTTCATGTGCAAGTTATCTTATGATTCAAGTGGAAAGCAAATGTGCACTTACGAGTTTTTAGTACCTAAATAAATATACAAAGTTTATCGGCCTCTAGAATGAAAACGCCCCAATTCCAAGAATTTTCATAAATAAAATATTTGTAGGTTGCGATGAGAAGAAGCTGTTTACGAAGTTTCAGCCGGATGTTAATGATTCAAAAAAGGGGTCTGTACCACGGACTATATGTTATTGGTGACCTGTGACCTAATATCATTTAAATAAAAAAATAAAATTATTTAGACTCGTCTAGTAAAATATCGCTGAAATCGCTAGCGTACTTTAAGACTTTATTCAAGCATTTATCTGTGAATCTGTATTGATGAACTGTTTTTGTAGTTTTATCTCGATATTAAGCCGAATTTTACTAGAGGAATTACAAATAAATGTCGAGGGTTAGCAACAAAATTTTCATCTTTAAACTTTGGATAAGACTTTTATTACAAAGTACCTCCTTAAGTGTGTAACTATTAAGACAAGTGGTCGTTTTAAACCCAGCGAAGTCCCATGTAGGTCATTTGAATTGTGAATCGTAAGCATCTAAATGAAATTAAAGCTCCGCTCGTGCAAACAACGGGAGCCTTTTAGTCAAATTAGAAAATTAAATCAACAACATGGGCCGATTCTCTCGAGCTGGCCTTTCGCTAGGCGGATCCGTTTAAATTTAAACTTGTCCAATCCAAAGAGAGATCAATCGGCTATTTCGGACATTTGTATTTCGTATTTGCACAGTCTAGCTTCTAACGGGTTTAAGGTTTTAAAACAAGGCACTAATTCCAGTTTCATCAAGACTTGAAGGACGGTCGTGAAAACGTTTTGGCTTCTGATGTTTAGGTCCATTGAAAACGAACTCATTTGGAAAATAATCTCTGTTATAATATTTTGTATTCTTGTGAAAAAACATTAATCGATTTACCGTGTTTTATATAATAATAATCATCGTTTTATTATTATTATCATATGCATGAAAGTGTATATAATATATATATATATATATATATATATATATATATATATATATATATATATATATATATATATATATAGGGTGTACCGTAAGTAGAGGAGACTATTTAAAAGGTCAATAGCAGACATCAAGATCTACAATAAAGTAGATATAAATAATTGCTCAATTTCCAGCCAAAAGGTAGGAATTTTAGGATGTTCTTTTTTTTTTGCGAGAAATATTTGATTTAAGGAACTGAACATTGCTTCATAGTAAACTAGACAAAATTTGCTTTAAACAATGTTAGAGTTAGTTATTGTTAAAACCATTTAAAGAGGGCTGTTGAGCGAACAAAGTCAGGTAAGTTCCGTTAAAAAAATCATTTATGATTTTTTTTTTTATCACCCTTAAACTGTACTACAGTTTTCATAAAACCCTTCTCGTTTAATAAGCTTTACATCAATATTAATTAAGTTGAAGTTTATTAGGACAAATTTGGAGATTCACCTCAAGTTGTGTAAAGAAATGATGTGATCTCCTATCCAGTCACGTTTAAGTACCCGTGTTTCCCTCAAAAATGACTACAATTAACTGTTGCAAAGGTTTTGTTACTAGTTTTTCCGTGATATGGGATGTATTAACAATAAATAAAAAAATAATGGTATTCCGTCGTATATTACATGTGATAATTTAAACTTCTTTTTTAATAATATTAAATCGAATTAATTTAATATCGTGCAATTTTATTACGATAATTTGAATAACTCGATTTAATAATTTCTATAGGAAAAGAAATATCAGAGATATTATAAAAAAATCTGGTACGCGCAACACACAACGTTCACTTACTCTTTGAACTTTGAATAAAAATTATTTTCTGGCTATGTTAGGCTATTATAAAATGTTTTAAATTGCATTTGAAACTGAGCTAAAGCTAAAAAAACACAAATGCTATTAAAATAACAAAAGTCCTATTTATTATATCACCGGTTGATTATGGATTGTACGATTCGTTGATTATGGATTGTTCGATCCATTGATTATGGATTGTACGACTATAAGTCATTAAACTGTTATTTTCCATTGCAAAGTTTATTAAAACGAAATTAAGAGATTTGCAGTGTCTGTCATTGACAGATCAAAAGTTGTCACACTAATTGTAAGTGGATTCTGTTGGAATATCGCAAAAAGAAAAATTATCAAACTAATTTAATTTTCTAAAAGGTTATGAAATATTTTTGTATTTCACTCCATCACAAGAGAAGATCTATCGAATTATTCACTAATTTAGTTTTCTAAAAAGTTATATGACAATATTTTGGAATTAACTTTAATACCTAATTATTTATAGAGAAATACTTTATTAAAAGTAATGCTGCCCTACTACATAGGGTTGCTTCGTACACAGCATACTTATCAATCCATGCGGACATTAATTTTATATTATATTTTTCTTTTTTTTTTTCTTCATAACAATACTCTTACAAATTATCAACAATAAACCATACTAAGCAATAGACATAGCATAATAAACACTTTCACAAAATAAAAAAAAAATTCCTTTTTTCTCTTTAAATTCTCAAACGCCAGGAACGCAATATAACATATCACACATATATAACACAGCAATTCCTTGAATGTAGCCAAAAAGATAAGACGATTATGGACCAATTTAAAATTTAATAAATAATTACTAAACTACAGTAAATGTATTTAATATTATAAACACATGATTTATACATCCATGAAATGATTTTATATTTTATTTCTTCTTTCACACAAGTACACTGAAATAGTTTTTTTAACAATGCCATCAACTTGCTTAGGTGGATTTTAAATACATTTAAAAAAATTAGTATTACCTTATTAACACATTCAAAATTCAAAAACCGAAACAAAGGATATAACCATTGCAGCAGAACGTATTAAAAAAACTAGAGACCATATATTATCTCCTAATTGTCCGATTTTAACGATTTTTTTTTGTTTTTTAGGCTATTCCATAAACTTTTAGAAAACCATATACAACATATGAATGTTATTTAGATAAATTTGAAGGGTGTCGAGAAAATGACTTTAGCGAAGTTTCAATGAAATCGGTACATTCGTTTAGTCACTACAGTCTATAGCTACGTTTTTCTGCATTTTTATTTTTTTTCTCCTTTATTAACTTATCAAATTCTTTCAAAAGTTATATTTAGCATTTTTTTGTAACTCTGAATAATGCGAAATAATTATATTTTTAAAATAAACCATATTAAAGGTACTTTAGAGGAAGACGTATATGAACATTGGGCATTTAAGCCCTGTAAAGTGACATCAATGGGGATAAGACCTAATTTATATTAAAGACCACTTAATTATACAATGATACACCAAGTTTAATCAAAATCGTTTGAGCCGTATTTGAGAAAACTGTGCAAATGTGTTTCAGCGTTGATATAAAGTGGCACTTCCGGTTAGCCGATTTTAAGGAAAACGTTGCCGTCACAACTAAGGCATATACCTATCTTAAATACATAATATCAGTTTCATAGGACTTTTCGTTTTTGAGCTAGACTGCTAACATATAAACACACAGACACACAGATCATTTTTCGGGACTTGGTCATTTCGTCCCAGGGTACCTCAAAACGTGTAAATCCGTCGGAAACTCAGATTCAAAAATTTTCTCGATCGCAATACTTACACTTACTATATATTACATATATACGTAAGTGAAAGTAAAAAATTGAAGGAATGAATTTGAAGAATACTTTTTCAAATAATTATACTTTTAATGTGCGTGTTTGTGTGAAAATATATCGTCTTCATACCCTCATTGTGGTAATAAGGTGTTCCTCATGAAACAATCTCAGGGATAATACTTTTCTCCTGGTGAAATAATGCAGGCTCATTTTTCAAGAGATTCTGTTTTTTATCAGGCTCTTTATTCATACAGTGTTTTTCCTTACACCCAACCTTCCTCCAATAACAATCAATAAATCTGTTTCAACACTTGATAAATTGTTTTTTTTTTTTTTTATTCCATTTTAATATAAGGTAAGTATAATTGAAGAGAAGTTGGTTGAGGTGTTCAGTAAAAAAAAAAAAAGAAAGAAATTAAAATAAGTAAATGATGTTCATGTTTGCTGACGTTTCTGTGACAACTTTCTCGTTTTCCTTTAATTTAATTTTTGTTTTCTTTAATCTCGCGTTTTACATTTACCTCAGTCATACTCCTTCATTATTTAATATTTATTATTCATGATCACTATACTATACTATTCCAAGATGTCATATTTCCTTTCAATTACACATTTATTTAGTAAGCACATATAATTTATTTACAATAAACCTCTCAACCATTATATAAGTTTCTGTGCTTTAGTTTACCGATTTCTATTAACCGTTACAGAGGGCGCTACGTAAGTTCCACTGTTTCCTGTCCAAATAATATTGTCTTGCTGAAACCTATAGTGAGACCAGGTTGGTCTTTTTTTGAGTAATCTCAGTATTTTCCTCATTTACCTTTTTTTTGTTTACGTTTTTTTCCATATCACTGCGTCTATTTTGTGTATATTGATACATTCACTCATTATATCTCATTTTAATAATTTACATAATTTTAACATTTTATTTATCTTCTATGTATTCAGTATGTTTTGATAGATTTTAGACTTTCTTAATTTTTCTTTTAAAATCTATTATTTTCTTTATGTAACTTTATATTCCTTTTCCCTGTTTTACAAATTATTACTGTTATTATTTTTTTTTTTTCATATTTTCGTTACGTAATTATTATTAAAATTAAATTTTTTTTATAGGTTAATAGTTTCTCATATTGTTATTTGGTCTTTTCTTAGCGACGATGAAGGCCTGAACTTTTGGCCGAAACTTCGGCAAATATAAAAATAAATACCATTTATTTAATTTCAATTTTTTTTTTTTTTTTACTGGACACCCCAACCACCTTCTCTTTAATTATTCACTACAGTCAACCATTAATACACTATTGTAAATAAGTCATTTTAGAGAATTGCCTCCAAGAAGATTATTATTTAGGTTTTTTACGATTTTAATTACAATTTTTTTATATTTTAAATTATTAGGAACTCGAATACGCTAGTAAAAAAACATTAAATAAATAAAAATTAGTGCTAGTCACTCTAAAAACAACGTCCCCCCGTGTTAAATCCTAAATAAGTTACGGAGTGATAGGTTAGGAAAAGATATGAAAACTGTTTTTAGAAGTTCAAACCTTTGTTAATAATAGAATCTGTCTTGTTTTTAAGGCGATTTCGGGCGATTTGTATAATGGACAACAATTGCTTGAAATTGAGACGTTGTTGCAATTATGCATTTATTTAAAAACCGATATTTTAGCTGTCTTAGAATTTACTAGAAGTATCTTAGTCATACCGTCAGGTATGAACAAAAATTCCGGTAAACCACCTCTAAATATAAACAGACAGTTCTTACTTCTTCTCCTATTACCTCACATCAGGGCATTATTAATGCGATAATTACGTTAAAAATTACTGGACATGAAGGGGAAACGATATTAGTTTGTCACCTATGCAGTAAATCTTCCAAATTGTAACTTTTGTTTTTTCTGCCAAACCCAATTTCCTACCGTAGCGATAGCTCGTCCCAGTGTGTGGTTGTCCAATTAATTGATCTCCAAGATCTACACAACTCGCAATACTGAATTATTGTTAAATATATTAAAATTATTGTAGGCGTTATTAAAGAAAGTTATGGAACAATTAGAAGATAAAAACATTTAGTCCTTATCAAGCACTTTTGATTTAAATATTTTTTTTTCATTTTAAGGTGTGATTATGTCGATTTCAGGTTCTGGTTTTTGTGAGAAATAAAGGAAATATGGTCTGTAGCCGATTGTAGTATTCCGAGGAGGGCTCGCCTCACAATAAAGTTGAATTTTTCTCCAACTGCTCTGAATAACTGATGACCCTGATTTGATAATACAAAAGCAGATATAAAAGAGACAGGACAGTATTCCTTCCAGGCGAGGAGGGTGAGGTAGCCCTGAGGGATGGGATGGTTGGACTGCGGTCTCGATGAAGGGCGAATTCTCCTCCCCCCGCATTCCCTCCCTTAATACTTCACTCCAGTCGTTACTGGGTCACGTATTCGTCCCTTCCGCGGTTGGTTCATTCAGGATATTGTCATGCATAAGGAGTGGTTGTATAATTCGAACATAACAGTATAAATAACATTAAGTCTTCAGAGTCATCTAATATGGAGTAAAAGTATGCTGTGGGTTGTAGTTAATAAAAAAAACTGCTGAACATCCTTATTTCATACAGAGTAGAAGCGGGCCAAAGATATCACTCGTTCTACTTACCATTCGAATCAAGCCGACATAACATTTATTTGAAAAAAAAGAAGAAGAAATTGGATAGCAAAGCATCTCAGCGGGAGTAAAACGTCTGCCAAGCAAGGTCAGTATGGCTTCCTCACCGTTTGGATTGGCAAAAAAATATCTATATTATAAGGTCTAAAATTTTTCGCATGAGAATAGAATCTTTGGAAAAGCCGTTTTCGGAAATTCAGTAATCCCTCAACATAAACGGGTTTAATATCCACGAGTTTTGTTCATCAGTAAATACTAAAATGAGAAAAAGACATAAGTAGATTGCATAGTTGCTGATTTGAGATTAAAAAAAAAAATCCAGTGCGTACTGAAAATGGATATCACTACAGTGCAAAAGGTCGTACGTAAACATTGAGTGTTTTACAGGAAAGCACAAAAAGAAGTCTCTTCTTTCTTAAAAAAAAAGTCTTGAGCCTCTCAAATAAGGCAAAAAAATACACAATCAGCGTCATTTACCTCATTTACCTTTTTTTTGTTTACGTTTTTTTCCATATCACTGCGTCTATTTTGTGTATATTGATACATTCACTCATTATATCTCATTTTAATAATTTACATAATTTTAACATTTTATTTGTCTTCTATGTATTCAGTATGTTTTGATAGATTTTACACTTTCTTAATTTTTCTTTTTAAATCTATTATTTTCTTTATGTAACATCATATTCATATTTGTTCATCAGTAAATACTAAAATGAGAAAAAGACCCGCATAAGTAGATTGAATAATTGCTGATTTGAGATTAAAAAAAAAAAATCCAGTGCGTACTGAACATGGATATCACTACAGTGCAAAAGTTCGTACGTAGATATTGAGTGTTTTACAGGAAAGCACAAAAAGAAATCTCTTCTTTCTTAAAAAAAAAGTCTTGAGCCTCTCAAATAAGGCAAAAAATATACAATCAGCGTTTCCTCAATCAAGCATCAGACGGAATCACAAGTGGTTCTAAAGTGGGGGGGAGGGGAGAGGGCTTCCGGGCTGAAGCCCCCTCCTCCCCCAAAATGGTAAAATATAACCATGTATAATGAAAAAAATAGTATTATAAATTATTTTCTTCATATACTAAAGTTTTTAAGTATAATTATATGAAATTATTTTCTCTTCCGTATAATGTTTATTTTTTATGTTTATCTTCTGAGACAATTCTTAAAATAATTATTGTTGTTCTAACACTCCATACTCTACATTAAACTCTTCCTTAAGAAAAAATTTAATTGTTGAGTAGTATGTGAAGATAATGTTTAAATATGGACAAGGAAGGCCATATGCGAAAAATGAAAAGAGGATTTTGGAACAATTTAAGTGGGTTGTTGGAACAACAATAATTATTTAAGAGTTGTCTCTGGTAATCGTCAAAGAGCCCGAAACGTTGGAAATAAAAAATAAATAACGTTATACGGAACAGATATTAATTTTCTAAATAATAATTCATATATTTATACCTAAAAATTATCTCTAAAAGTATTATTGTTCGTGTATTTACATTTAATAGTACTTTAAGAATCACTTAAACACTATTTCATTTGGGTAGTTAGTTCCTTTCTTTTTCTTCCAAGGTGTATTATCTATCAAAGTATATTACGATAAATATTATTGTTATTAATTTAAAAAAAAAAGTATTCGGGCTGAATCCCCCTCCCTCAATTGACAAAATTAGGCTATGGCAACATTTTTTTGGACAGCAATATTAGACGGTATTAAAATTTTTAAACTGATCTAAATTAATCCGTTTTAAATTGCTTAAGTTTATAAAATAAATCGTACTCAAATCTATTCTTTGATCAATTTTCAGGAAAGTTAATGTAATTAAATTTTTTTTTTGTTTCTTGATGGTCATATGTAAAATATAAAAACTTTTCTGAAAAAGGTAGGAATATCGTGTGAGTGGACACACCAGATTTTTTTCTTTCATATTCTTAGAGGGTTATTATAGTGTCTAACATTTTAATAGTATTTTGTTTGCTAATCTCTAAAAAATGTCTGCAACAGATTGATAGATTAAGTTGAGGATTTTTCTGTTTAATATTCCGTTTGAATGGGCTATTTCACAAAGTTTGGTGCGTGTTTTTTCCGAAGATATTTTACGTGATCGGTCTAGTTTAATTCTTATCTATTTTAAACTATAGACACTATTAGAGAATAATAATTTCGTATTTTGAAAAAATCTTTTATTCCAGACGTACACGGTCGATTTTTGTCTTAGTTGATAACATTTTACCACCGTGTCAGTCCACCTTCATGAAAGGCTTCCTGCACTTTTCATTTTAATTACTTCGAAAAGAAATTCAAATAAAGTTAGTTGAGGAGCAGGAGTAGAGTTGCATTAAAAGAAGAAACTTAAGACGTTACCTAGTCAAGTACAAAAGTTGTTGAAGTTGCATACTTGTTAAACTTAGAACCTATGTTTTTAAAACTATTTATATTATAATCTGCGCAGGTTACTTTAGAAACACTTTTAAATTTTCTCCAGTTCCTCAAATAACTTAAAAATTTAGTATCTTTCAGTGCATCCTAGAAGCTTTATAATATTTTATTTAACGGTCTAAAAAACTCTTTACCAATATCAATAGAAAATATTTTGACTTTCATATATATATATTTTATATACAGGATGTTTCAGGGTTAAGTGGCCAAACTGAAAATATGAATTAAGGACCTCAAAACAAGAAAAAAAAACCCTATGAGGGCATGTCCAGAAACGCTTTGTTTAGGAGATATTCACACTTAAAGATATTCATTGTTATGAATTATTTACGTTATATTAAGTAAATAAAACTTATTGATTTGTTATGACTACTTTATTAATTAAACTTAAATATTAAATTCATATTAAATGTAATTCAAAATGATTTCCTTGAGCATTAAGACAGGCTCGGCACCTTTCTTCAACAGCATCAGTGGCAGAACGGCACTGGATATGTGTTATTGTTTTACAAGATTTAGTTATTCTTCTTCGTAAGTAATTAAGGTTCATTGACCGGACTTTTTGTTTAATGTCACCAAAAACAAAAATATCCTGTCTGGAGAGCGTGCAGCGTTCAAATAATGTAAATAATTATATAATTAATAAAAAATAAACAAATATGTAAATAATTAATGTAAATAATAAACAACGAAAATCTTTAGGTGTGAATATCTCCTAAACAAAGCGTTTGCTGACATACTTTCAGAGGAAATTTTTTTCTTGTTTTGAGGTCCTTAGTTCAATTTTGCAGTTTGGTCACTTAACCCTGAAACATCCTGTATACATAAAATATATATATTTTACAATATATATATATATATATATATATATATATATATATATATATATATATATATATATATATATATATATATATATATATATTATATATATTATATATATATATATTATATATATATATATTATTATATATATATATATATATATATATATATATATATATATATATATATATATATATATATATATATAATAATACTATATATGTACCCGGTATGCAATATATGTCTCAATAGAATGCAAAAGGCCACGGGGAAGGTCAAAAAGCACATGGATGGATAGAATCAACAAAGATGCAATAGAGCTGCGTGCAGATGAATGGAGAGAAATAGCCCAAGACAAGCTGAGATGGAGCAGGCTTGTTAAGGCGGCAAAAGACCTACATGGTAAAATATAAAATATAATTTATATTTTTTTATCATCGTACTTTTCTAGTCTTTTCGGCTATACAGGGTTTTCCTCAGCCAGGGAAAAGGGCGGAGAAATTATGTCAGAGTTAAAAGTCTGTCGGCCACCAGGATTCGAACTTGCAATCTTCGGTGTATCAGGTTGCAAGCATATTTTGCAGCCGCGTTAGACAAATAGGCCACCCTGCCCTCACATACCAATATATGAAATATATACTAAAAGAATACATTTGGACCGTCCACATTTTCGAATTCAATTTCTAACTGAAATACACACTTTTACAATTTATTCCATAATCAAACGATTTTTATTAATCCATTATATTCATGTAAAGTCAAATAGTCTTTAATACCTTGCAGGTCTTATGTTCGTTGAAATGGTCAGTGAGACTTAAATGCTGAATATTCAAAATATTTTCCTTAAAAATCTTTTAATTTTGTTTATTTAAAAAAATTAACCATTTCACAATGTAACTAGTTGTAAAAAATAGATATAATCAATGAAAAAAATTGTTCCACAACTAAAGAAGAAATAATGATTGGAATTTAAGCCAAAACCTCCCGACCTCCTTTTACAGATACTCACTCATTCTGCACAGAGCTTTCACATTGCTACATTAACTGTTATTTTTGACTTACCCATAATGTAAAATCTAGTAATGTAACCTCAATAATATGCAATATACACTCCCTTTTTCAACGATTTTCGAGATAGATGCTGATAAAGCTAAATTTTTTCTACAACATTCATTTACTCCAAAATCTTTAGTATTATTAGCTATTATATATAAGCGTAAAAGACAATGAAAAATGACCAAAAGGTATACATCATAACAGATTCAATGGATGAGGAAAAACATGGTAATTAATATTTTTCAATGAATATGTTATACGGTTTATAATGTTTACTTCCAATTCCCTACTTATACAAATATCTATGTGTACGCTAAATAGATTGGTGAAAGTTTTGTGATGCGCGCACCGTAGAAAATTATGTTACATTATATTGACAAAAAATAACAATTTTTTACTTATTTAATAATTATGGAAAACAGTGTAGAAATCGATAAATGAGGAATCCAGGAGAGGGAAATAGATACAGATTACATTCCTTTCTATTCTGATCTCATTCCTATTTTTCCTGGCCTAAAGAAACAAACTACTTATCCTTGTCCAACTGAGTATTTTATGGGCACAACAATTCAAATATGTTTTTCTTTACTAATAATATTGGCCAATAGCCATAATTTTTATATACATATTTAACGATTAAAGTCTAAAAGTGCAAAATAATAAAACAATCTATAGATAATGATACTCTGATAAAATAGTTTTTTTGGCTACCTCATTTACAGTTATAGATGAGGTAATAATTGACAAATAATCTAAAAATAATAAATAATAAGGTAAGTCAAAGTAATTGTATGTGTTTTTAAATTTAATTTAATTTTAAAAGGCGCTGGATGAGAGACCTCCTTCCTTAACAAACCATTGTAATTGATTTAAGCCAGGGAAGAGGTACTGCTGGATGCTATTCTTCCCTATGCCTGATATGTCAGTTTCGTTACTTTAATCAGACCATCTACTAATTATCAACAGTCGTCAATTAATAATTTATTTTCAACTTTTATGTAACCACCATCCCAAGTATATTTATGAAATATAGGATCATAATAATAAATAAATAAGACAAAAAGTGGTCTTTCTCTATTCCATTATCCTATATTATTTATCAAACAAAAAAAATTCACTTACAAAACCTAATCTATTTACAAAGCATAAATAAAATTGGATTAGCTTGGCCACAAGCCTTTTTTTTTTTTTTTTTTTTTACTTTGGAAGAAAATTTCCTGGGTTAAAGGAAATTCTATTAGTTCTTGTTTTTAATTATTTATAGGAGTTAGTGAAATAAATCAACCAGCACTACTATAACTCATTGAAAGTTCTTGCGTTGATTACTTTGTGCATACTGTTTGTTGACCAATAATTATGCAAGATAATATGTACATCTAAGCTTGTCCCAATCCTGAATTGAGATGAACATTATGTGTATTGGATGTGCTACAGGACGCTATCCGGAGGCAAGTTATTACAACAAATAATAAATTATAGATGGACTATGACCCAGTCCGGAAATATTAAACAATAATATGAAAAAAATAATAATTACACTTGAATCATTGAACATTAAAGTAAAAAAAAAGTAATCCCAAAAACATAATTAAAATTTATTTTCAAATTCAATTCAATTCAAATTTCAACATAAAAAGTTATGTCAAAAATAAACGAATTAATTTACTATTTTCACTTTTCACTTTTTATGTGTACCTGTCATTGACGAAAGTGATAATAAGTAAATTTAATTTTCTTTCATTTTGTCCTCTCATTCCTTCTCCCTCCCACACGGGCTTTTCTCGGGTCAGGGGAGAGGGCGGGGTATTAATATCAAAGTTAGTTCCCCTTCTTCTTCCCCTCCCTTGAGTTTATCAGGTTCCCGACAACACTTATCTTGCACACGCGTTAGAGCACGCCATGCTCCCCCTAAGCAATAGTACTAACGATTAATAATAATAATAATAAGGCTTAGCGAACCCGAAGGTTCGATGCCGACACCACCAATCGCTTGTTACACACCTCCCTCCACCGTTCGCCGTCCAAACCCAGTCCCTTCAGATCGGCTTTAATGCAATCTTCCCATCTTCGCTTCGGTCTATCCCTCGGACGCTTACCATTCGGCACAGCAAATATTAATCTTTTAGGAATTCTCTCGTTACTAAGCCCAACAACTTTACAAGCCCATTTGATTCGCCGCGATGAAATTACCTCAATTATATTACCCGGATACAGCTCACGCAATTCGGCGTTGTGTAACCGTCTGAACTCTCCGGTTAACTCATCCTTCTTCGGTCCGAATATTCTACGCAATACTTTATTTTCAAAAACCTTAAGACGCTGCTCATCCCTTAATATAAGCGGCCAAGTTTCGCATCCATAAAGTACTGTAGGCAAGATAATTGTTTTATAGATTCTAATTTTTAAGTTTCGGGACAAGAGGCGCGAACTAAGTAGTTTTGTCACAGAAAAATAACAAGCATTCCCCGCCTTCAGTCTAACCTTAATCTCTTCTTCAATTTCGTTTTTTCTAGTTAACGTAGAACCTAGATACCTAAATTTCTCTACCTGTTCAAACATATTACCATCTATATCGATATCACCAGTAATATCGCCATTTTTGCAGCTAACCATATATTTTGTTTTATCCACGTTTATTTCGAGTCCTAGTTCTTTACCGGCTTTCATTAACGTTGTCGTATTTAGTTTTATAGTTTCAACGTCTTCGCTTAACAGTACCAGATCATCAGCATAGCCCAGCACGGATGTTGTCCCGAACAGATCCAACCCTTTCTCGGTTCGCATTACCTTCCTAATGGCATGTTCTAATGCCAAATTGAACAGGACAGGCGAAAGAGAATCCCCCTGTTTTAAGCCCGAACGAACCTCAAATTTTTCGGACAAATTATTACCGATTCTAACTTTATTGAGTGTCTCCGTCAAGCACATCCTGACTAGATTTACTAGTTTTTTTGGAATCCCCTGCTCGATTAGAATATTATACAGTTTCTGGCGGTCAATAGAATCGTAAGCCTTTTTAAAATCTATATACAGCTGGTGAACAATACCGTTATACTCCAATTTTTTCTCTAATATTTGCCGTAAAGAAAATATTTGATCAATAGTCGAACGATTCCGTCTAAATCCACATTCTTAGCCTCCGATAATTTCCTCGGCGTATTCCGTGATTCGACTGGTTAAGATTGAAGTGAATATTTTATAACATACCGGAAGGAGTGAAATTCCTCGATAGTTATTACAATCCGTCCTCGGACCCTTTTTGTGAATCGGAATAAGAATAGATTCTTTCCATTCTTCAGGTAATTTCTCGTTCACCCAGATCTTTTTAACCAACCGATGTATTTTAGAAACTCCAGCTTCCCCGCATGCCTTAATTAGTTCAGTAGGAATATTATCGATTCCCGCTGCTTTATATGATTTTAATTTTCCGATAGCTACTTCAACTTCCTCTTTATTTGGTCCTTCTATTAACGGTTCAGCACTCTGGTACTCAGAAGGACACAGATCATAATTTCCCGTATTTAAAATATTGTCAAAGTGGTCCTTAAACTTATTCAATATGTCAACCGGATCGGTCAGAATATTGTTATTATCATCCCTAATTCCAGACGTTACGGGCCCTACATATTTACGTGATCTGTTTATACCTTTGTACATGTCTCTTACGTTATTTTCGATTCTATTAGTTTCTATTTCAATTATTTTATTTTTAAGATACTCCCTTTTTTTATTTTTGAGCAATTTTGTCATTTCGTTCTTTGAGATTCGGAAGTATTCCAGATTGTCTTCGCTAGGATTATTTAGAGCTTTTAATTTAGCGGCTTTTCTTTTTTCACACATGTTTAAGCAATCTTCATCAAACCACGGTTTATTATTCTTATTTTCCTTTTTTCCTAGACACGAGTTACCGACCGCTTTAATATTATCCCTGATCTCTATCCATAACTTGTCAATACCCTCGTGGTCCTCGTCAGGAAGCTCTAATGCTTCAAACCTATTCTTAAAATCTAGCTCGAATTGGTTTCTAATTGATGGATTTTTTAATTTTTCCAAATTAAAATTCTCAAAATCGAAACGGTTTTCTTTTCTCTTTTTTATATTAAGTTTTTGTCGAAGTTTCGCGATTACTAATTCATGATCCAACCCATATTCTGCTCCGCGATAAGACCGTATATTAATTATACTGCTATGCCAGCTATGTTGTATCAAGACATGATCGATTTGATTTCGTGTTTGCGAATCCGGTGATGTCCAAGTATATTTATGAATATCCTTGTGTTTAAACGTCGTACTTTTAATTATCAGGTTTTTCGAGATGGCAAAGTTTATCAGACGGATCCCATTATCATTAATATATTCGTGCAAACTTTCTTTACCAATCGTCGGAATATAAACCTCATCCCTTCCTACCTTTGCGTTCGCGTCACCTACAATTATTTTCATGTAGTTTCGCGGTAGTTTATCATAAACCCATTCGAGTTTATCGTAAAATTCACTTTTGACTTCATCGTCACTGTCTTCGGTCGGACAATGTATGTTTATTAATGCGATTTTAAACCAACGTCCCTGAAATGTAGCTACCGAAATTCTATCACTAAAGAATTGTACGTCCCTCAAAGCGGATAGTAATCTACTCCTAATTAGAAACCCGGTACCCAAACAATGATTCCCGCTTCCTCTGTATCAAATAGTGTACTTTCCTTCCCTCATCGAGCCCTCCCCTGGCCAACGAACCTCTTGCAGAGCCACGACATCCAAATTGTACCCATTTACCTCATTCGCGACCGATTTTAGCCCCTCTGCTGTGTTTAAACTCCTTACGTTCCACGTACCAATATTTAAATCCCTATATTTCAACTTGCGCCATGAATCCCCTAAAGCAGTCCCCACCCGGAGACCCGAACGGGGGACTAGTTTACCTCCTGATAATGAGCGTTTTACCTTAGGGAGATCCATGACTTTTTGTGGTGTTTGGTGAACTAAAGATATGTGAGTAGGGCGTTCAATCCTACGTCACACCAATATTTAAATCCCTATATTTCAACTTGCGCCATGAATCCCCTAAAGCAGTCCCCACCCGGAGACCCGAACGGGGGACTAGTTTACCTCCGGATAATGAGCGTTTTACCTTAGGGAGATCCATGACTTTTTGTGGTGTTTGGTGAACTAAAGATATGTGAGTAGGGCGTTAAATCCTACGTCACACCCTCCAGCAAGTCTGGTGGGCCCCTACCTCCAGCAAGTCTGGAGGTCCCCTCCCTCCAGCAAGTCTGGAGGGCCCCTCTGATTGTTGGTCAGCGAGTCCATCGGACTTAGCCGGGAGGAACTTCCAAGGAATTTCCACCGACCATCCCCACATCCGCCACCCGTGGGACGCTCCCCATACGCGGTAATGAGCCCGCGCGAGGAGTACTAACGATCAATGACAAACAATTGGCATTTATCATATAGGGAAGGGCAGTCCTTTAATTCACGCAAGAAGGTCTCCCACCAACCTCCTTTTAATAACCTATTGGTAAATATAAAGTCTAAACAAAAATGCGTTCAGGTCATGGTAAGTGTATTATCGGTTTTAATTTTGTGTTTATAATCGATCTTATTCATTAAAATAATCGTAGACAAAAATAAATTCAAAATATTGTATTTGTATTCAAAATATTCTTATGTTACCACAATTTCCTAGAGGATATAGAATTGTCCCTCCAAGAGAGAGATTTCATGGCCAAAGAATTCACATTTCATCACTTCTTTTTTTGCATTTAAATAACAAAGAGATGTATGCCTGACTAAGTTGGTTGCTTGATCTAAACCTACAAAAATCTACACGCATGATTAAATGTATGTAATTAAATTAAGTTACCAATGACTTAACGCAGCAACAGTTCACTTCAACTGTTACAAAGCCAATTGGAAGTTATCTGAGTGTCACTGGGATTTCACAATCGCGACGGCTTAGCGCAACCCTTTGATCTCCCATCTGGAAGATGAGATGTTCTTTTGATCTTTCCACCTTTTTCCTCGTTACAAAAGATTCATCAAGAACTAGTGACAATTAGAGATTTCCTCTCAAAAGTGGTTATGCGCAACGCAATCGAATGTTTTCGAGATGAATCACTCTTCTACGAATTCCAACTGACGCCAATTACCTATGTCGACATGAGTGAAAGCAACTGACCTTACTTAATTCTATCGAGATCAGAATTATGGGGCCGTGACACCATAAAATATTATGAATATTGAAAATATCGTAAATACAAACAGAAAAATAGAACAGATTCTAATCCATAGAGAAAGTAAAGCATAACCGATGTTGAATTTGAAAAAAAAAATTATCAAGAGCTATGTCTAGTTCATAAACAACAGTCATCACATATAACTGAAAAGGGACAATGAAAGAAAAAGTTTATCGACTAAGTCAGTGTACGGTCAACATTTTTATTGAGTACATAGCATTAAATCTATTTACTTGTTTTGACATATTTCTGAAAATAACACAGTCAAAAACAGAAAAAGATTGTTAGAAAAAATAAAATTAGAATCCTGATTAAATAGATACTTCGCTAATGAAAGTATCTAGAATAATAAAATCAAACATAATAATTTGAGTGGTTAATGAGAATTTTATAAAATTAAATATTGAAACATTCTTACATAATCCACAGCTTTCTTCTAGCTTTAGGCAAATTGGATTTATAATGGTAGTGAGTCATTCCTTCAATTAATACGAAATAAAAAAAATAGTGGTTTTTGTGTGAAATTTCTTATATGTTGGTGACACCAGTTTGAACTAGACACTTTAAGCTTGGATTTAACTTGTTTTTGCCTTTGGAATCAATTCATTTTTATGGTTAAATTTATATCGCCAAAGTCTAACACGTCCCATAACTCGCATTAGGTACTTTGACGGCGAATACATTTTCCAATGCCGCCATTAATAAATTATGTATATATATATATATATATATATATATATATATATATATTTTTTTTTTTTTTTTTTTTACTTTGGTAATATGAGGTGTAAAGTTTCATGAAAATTAATGGAGTCACTTGCCAAAATAGAAAATGATAATTACCTAATTAAATAATTAATTTATAATTAATCAGTTTACCTTCTTGTTTATGTAAAAGTCTGCCAAATTTTTTCCGAGGTTGATATTTCTATTTTCTTTTTGCAAATTGCGGAGGTCAGGTGTTAGCGAAGATACGTCTGGAGGTGCCTAAGTTAAAGAATGATGAATTTTGATAAAATTCATATGGGGCCGTGTTGTTATTAACCCTCAACATTCCTGAAGTTTCTTCAATATCGGATTAACGGTGGTAAATATTATATTCTTTACCATAGGTAGACGTAAATTAAATTAATTTATGTGCTGAACAAAATCAGTTTGATGTACGTCTACCTATAGTAATTAAATATAATATTAGTGAGGTGCTGGATTGTATAAAAAATATATTACTGAATGATTTCCTGAATATCTGTTATTCACAACACCGTGAACCTAATTCCAAAAGAGATTTTTGAATCAGTATGGCTTTCTATGTTATAAGATTCCGATTTTTGATATTGCAACTGAGCGCTGAACGGTGTTATCAAGGACACGTGGAGTATATTATAGGTGAAGATTGAGAGAGGATGACGAAGCAAGGAGTGACAATAATGAAACTCGGTTGCCATCGGCTCTCCCTCAATTTCAGATTCTTGGTAACATCATTTCGGCTCTGGTCCTCTTAACAAGAAGTCCCCTTCTTCTTTATATTTTTCTCTCTTTTATTTCGAACAGACTCCCCACCGAATGCTTTCTTTTCCTCTTTTCTTATGTAAGAGGGTATAAAATAGTTGGAGGTGGAATACAACACCAAATCAAAACTGCATGTTATGTTTTTTTTATTGGATGGTAAAAACATCTTAATAAATAACGTGCCTTAATTTTTAAAAACATATTTTTAGCTTTTGTTTTTAAATCATTACCCTTCGTTTTAATTATCTTTGTTAACTTATCTCCTTTTAATCTTTAACTTTCAATTGTACTATCATATTCATCTGTAACTATTTTTCACTTGTTATACTTTAAATGTATTTTTTAGCTGTAGTTTTGTCATGTGTGCCTATATAGTAGTTGATCCAATTGTAATATAGGGCGAAATGACCCAGGTGGTTGAAGAGCCCAAAACATTTATAAATAAATAACAAATCAGTATTCTCAAATTCCATAGCCATACATAACATATTATATATATATATATATATATATATATATATATATAAACATTTTAACATGATTATTTAATTGGGAATTAGGTCACTTAATTAAGTGACAAATATCTCAAAGGTCGAGTGAAGAAATTTTGTAAATATATATATATATATATATATATATATATATATATATATATATATATATATATATATATAATGTCCACACATGTCCAACATATGAGTCCAAACCTATACACCAGAGCAGATTATACACTGGCTCACAGTAAAAATGGTACACCTGGATATTGATAGAAATTATTGAATAAATAAATAGTTCAATTTGTATTACATTAAAAAGAATAATTTATTGTAATCAATAAACTGTATAGTAAAGTGTTCTTTTTCTTGTCCTTGTGTTATGTTTTATGTTCTTTTCTAAGGCTACGTTTCTTGGTATGAGAATGTATAGCGGCCTCTGGTGTAGGAAATCTTCACTTTATAGTCTAAACATACACATGGTATAGTGAATAAAAATTTGATAGTGATCGAAAATTTGGGTTAAAAATCAATTTTGTTTTTATGAGGATAATGACCCTAAACTATCTGCCATGTTAGTTATGGAATAGCTAATTTATAACTTTTACAAAGTTATAAAAACACCACCACAGCCACCAGATCTTAATATGATTGAACATCCGTGGGAAAAATTGGAGGTAGAAATTAGAAAAAACGAAATTTCTAGCAAAAAAGACTTCAAAAAATAACTTCTGGAAGAATGGAACAGGCTTAGCACGGAATCACCAAAAAATGGTCGACTCTCTTACAAACAGACTAAAAGGAGTGGTAGAAAATGATGGTTTGCCAAAAAGATGTTGAACTAAATTAATAGTGTTTAAAGGTTAATAAGAATTAATAAGAAGAAGGTATATCATTTTGACTGTGAGGTAAAATTATCCTTTTTTTCTTAATAATCACAGTTGAATATTTTAATTTTATTTAGTTTATACATATTTAAAATAAGATGATAAATAGATCTGTTGAAGAGTTTCTGGTTTTATTTGTTTAATGTAATCGTTAAATTATTTTTTCTATTTTTCTACGGGGAGTATTAAATTCATTATGAGCCACTGTATATATGTAATAGAAGTATGGATGGTAAGAGACAACACGTGGACAAGTTCGAAATAAAACAATTAGGTCAAACCTAGAACTTTAGCCAGCTTAAGACATCGCCGAGGAACATCAGCTCAGATAGATTGGTTATGTTACTAGAAAGGCAGAAAACCGATTAGCGATTGTCTGCTAGGAAACAAAGGTGGAAGGGCATAGAACAAGGAATACACGAGTCAGTTCAATCCTAAAGGCCTTTGACAGAAGAGGGTTTGGAAAATTATGAGGAAGTAGAGGCCGTATAGTTCGGGAAAGAAATTCCTCTTGATCAAGGCGTTCCGAAGGGAACCTGACATATATACTGAGAGAGATAGAGACAGGAAGAGAGAATGGGATTGCGAGATTACGAAATTTTTAGTTATATATTTATGTATATATTTTTGAATAATCATAAAATGTTCCTAGTATGACCTGTTCAGATAGATAATAGATGAAAATAGATAAATACAAATAATTGAATAATTTGATAATTATCTGAAAGAAAAATTTTTTGGTTGTAGAAAACGTTTCAGCAATAAGAGTACTAATATAGAGTAGATTTTCGAAAATTAGTCGAGTTTACTTACTCACAAGTATATTTACTTGATAGTGATGAAAAACTAATGACGAATGATTATCATAATTATTAGTTTTCAATTTTATAATATTAAATAGGAAATAAATGTTTCTATGAAAACTACATTGAATTTTCAAAGAAACTAACTGTATCATCAATAAAAATTATAACCCAAAGGAACTTAAAAAAATATCTTCAAATTGACATATAAAGATAATAGTGTACAGGATTATTGTATTTTATTTATTTTTTTAACGGCTCGACAGGCGCCTGAAGCTGCCCTTGGCCCTCTCAACTGCCCTTTCTCAATCATTTCGGTCAGCAGCATGTCTGCTGGATACTCCCACCATCATCTAGTCCTCAGCCACGGAGTCCTTCCACCTTCCCTTCGGTCTTCAACGTGGTCTGACTCCATCCGGAGTTCCATAATACAATTTCCTCACGGCTCTACCTTCATCTATTCTGATAATATGTCCCAGCCATTTTTAACGTTGGAATAAGTCGTAGATCTCTTTGTTCTTCCTTAAACGCCATGTAACATTCTCTCTAACTGGCCCCATGATGCGCCTCAACACTTTTCTTTCGAAACTGTCGATCTTTTCAGCCAGGCTTTTGCGTAGGGACCAGGTTGCACTGGCAAAGGTCAGTACAGGTCGGATGATTGTTTTGTATATAATAATTTTGGAATAATTGTATTTTATATTAATTGTAATTCGTTTATCTTTATAGTTAATGTAATATTTTTAAGTTCTAATTATTATCTAAAAATCCCTAACGTTAAAGTCGGGTGCTAAGTGAAAGTTATGTGAAGCTCGCACAACAGCATTATTAAAAAAAAAATGATACATAAAATTGTTATTATGATTATTCAGATTTTTCATAGAACCTTAGTGAAAAACATAGACTTCCATATATAAATTTATAGGAATACAAAATTGTGGCCTATCAAATTCGATGCTTCATTGCGAAAACTTTTCTATTGAGATGGTTATTGACAATTCATTTGGTAAATATCGAATTTTTATATAAAGTTAATTTTATATTAGTATTATTTTTTATTTTAAAATACCCCTTATCTTAGGAAACAGGAACATATTACATACTGATGTTAGTATCAGAAATGATAATAGCGATAATGAGAGTTTACTGTAACAAGAAAAAAAACAATTTGAACTGGAACCAATCAAGAGGGTGACACCCCAAAATTTCATTTTAAAGAGAGAACTGTCGAACTAGTCGGAACACGTGGCGTGACATTACGTGGGCAGAATTCCTTGTCTCAATTTGTTTCAGAAGTCTGTAGTACGATGGCTAACTATAATGCTACATACATAATTTGTGATTAGTGATCCAAATACATTAATTACAGTAATTAGTGATCCAAATACATTAAAATATTTGATTGGAGAAAAATTATAATTTTTTCTTAAAAGCGCCCAAATATGTTTTTGTCATTCTGCAATCTTTCGTAGTTTCAAAGATTTCCTCCGCTTTAAGATTATTCTACAATCCAACTACATGATACCGAAGTAATTTTTACAATTACCGACAAATATTCATAAAATCAATGTACCTAAAAACAATCTATTAATTCAAATAATAGAGAGCGTAGTAGGGTCAAGGAGAGCGTTATTACCAACTCCATGCTTTTCCTTCTGATAGAATCCAAACAATTTACTCAATTTCAGAATAACTATCTTGATAACCACTTAGATGAATCAATTTCATGTAATAAAGAACGATTTGTGAGTTTCAAGGGCTATTTTCTCTAGATAAGACTATGTGTTCTAAAATAGATATCCTTGTGTACATCTAGTTTAGAAAATAATGATCATTGCCATGTTTGTTCAAAATGTTACCCCTATCTTGTCTTATCACATGGATTGATTTTGAAGGATACATTGGATTTAATTGTGGCACGAGGACGGTGTGTATATGGTCTGTTTTGGTAATCACTTAATCCTATTAAATTATTTTTTTTTAAAATTATTTTATTCATGAAATTCACAACTGTATAAAAGTAAATATACATCTAGTAAATAAAATATACATCTAAGATACATATAATTACAATGAAATGAGAACACCTGTAGAGTTACTACCCATTGATACCACTCTAATAATATTCTAAATTAGGAGATCACGATGCCATCTTCTTTTCAGACGTCAGGGATGGTTATCAGGAATCGAATACGAAGCAAGGTTAGAAACGAGAGGATTCGGATTGTTATGAAGTTTATTATGGAAGGAAAGGTATCTGGAATTGGACAAGTCGGAAACATATGGAACATTAAGGTCTTTATGGATTACTTTATTTGTGACAAATTGAGGAGCATTGTTGATTTTATGAAGGATTTCGGATTGTAGGGATTGGATACGAGAAGAATTTGATGGTTTAGTAGAGCCCCTAAGCTCGATCCCGTAAGTCAAAATAGGCCTTATTATAGTAATATATATGAGTCTTTTGTAAATAGTTGGCAGTTTAGAGCGTCTGTCTAGTAAGTGCTGGAGTAGTCGGAAACGTCGGGTGGTACTAAGAACAATTCAATTTGAGATGACTGACCATCGGTTCTAGATGAATTGAAGAACCATCCGTCAACTGCCCAGGCCTGCTGACATCCTCCCGGAAAGGTCTCCTATTTGTTCCAAAAGTTTATAGTCAGCATATACTTGAAGCGTTATTAAACTAAAAACTAACTTTCTCACGGGAATCGGAACACCCATGATAATAGTCATCCCCTCCTTAAGCATGTTATGTATGTTGAATTCCACAACATCCTATAATCTATTCCAAGTTTAAAAGCCAGACATGTACCATAAGGTTAAGCTTCACAAGGCTAGTAAGAAGTGTCAGTACGTTTTATGTCAATGTAACTATTTAGTCAACGTTCTACTTTTAGGAAAAGAAGGGGAAATAAACTCTAATATGTTCAACTTCAGGCAACATACGATAGAATTTGGCAGTGTATAATGGCAGATTATCAAATGGCAGATTATATAAATTTCGAAAAAGCAACTGGCCCTTTCTTACTTGGCTTTTGGTGAGCGCCCTTCACCAGTCTAGTCTTTTCTTAGGCTTTCCTTCTACAATTGGTCAGCTGAGCGTGCTGAGTGGAGTTATCGGCTAGGCATCTGCCTGTTTTCGCAACCAGCCGTTAGGCAGCGTTCGGGTGCAAAATTACGCAATTTACAAAACGGTAACTATTTATTTTACAATAAAAGTATCAAAGTCTTTACTGTTGTAAGATTTCGTTAACTTACACATAAAACGGTCGCTGCCGTGTGTACGGATTTAAATGAATTGATCTTGTATCCAACACATTTTTGACAATATTAAGCAGGATTGCTAACGCCTCTCTTTAATATAATTTACAGAAAGCAATTTGTGTGATTGGAGTTAAAAAAAAAGTTGAGATTATTTGGGAGACTTAAAGAAATAATAATTTCTTCTGGAGCTCTAATAAGATCCTTTGATAAAATATGGTATTATTATGGAGGATAAGAAACGGCTTGAATGTGGCCGGCTGCCCCTGGCAGGTCCCCTCCCCCCACCTAGCCGCTCTATTGTATCAACTCATATCACAATAGTTTCATCTTTTGTCCCTAGTTACAAAGGATACCTCCCCGCTCGGCAATTCATTTGCTAACTTCTGTTAGCTAAACCTGGTCAGAAGATGGAGATTTACCAATTTGTCATTATCTGAAAATGTATGAAGAAATAGATTATGTGCCTGAAAAATGGCGTATCTATACTAAATAGTGGTAACCTCCATTAGGAAGAAAAAAAGTTTACATTCGTTTTTCGCACCTTCGATACGAAATACGAATTTTCATAGTAGTTAAACCATTAAATTTGTAAGTTCAGGATTTTTTACTATAGCCTGTCTCTATTTTATTTTAAAACTTTATCTCTAGAGAAGCTTAGTACGTACACCATATTCATTTCTATAATTATGATACTCCAATTAGTATAAATTAACACCATTAACAATATATGTATTACATAATTTTTGAAATGTCATGGAATTATTATAAGATCATTCTATAAACATAAATGATAAGAACATAGGACTCCTCTTTGTCGCCATCTTACTGAGTGCTGAGGATTTACTGTCAGTACCCTCCGTATTATCGCAACTATTTAGTAACTAAAGTTACCCTACCTTATTTAATTTATTATTATTTGAATTTTTATGGATGGCTATTATTTGTGAATAGTGTTGTGAGATGTGGGCCGCTTCCTGTTTTGAATTTAGCACATTTTTTTCATTTATTTCGTTTATAATATAGAGGGCGCTGACAGTAAATCCCCAGAACTCAGTAAGATGGTGTTGGACAAAGAGGAGTTCTATTCTCGGAAAAAGCTGACATTAGACGAAGAACAAGGACACTGTTCTTATCCTTTAGGTTTTAAATAGACAAAACTAATAAAAGGTATGATGGCATGATCTGGTAATAATTGCATGACATTTCAAAAATTATGTAATACATGTATTGTTAGTGCCATTAATTAACTGTTAATTTATACTAATTGGAGTATTATAATTATAGAGATGAATATAGTGCATGGACACCGACAGCTTTTCTACAAATCACTAGCGGATTCAGGATTTAATTATGGGAGGAGGCTTCAGCCTGAAAGATTTTTTTTCATATATATATATATGTTTATATATGGTCTCAGCCCAAAAGCTCACCTCCCCGTGGATCCACCATTGCTTCTATGGTATATTTTTCTTCTGACCAACAGAGAAACACCTATTTATAAATTTGACATCCAAATTATGACACTCCACAAGATTCAATTATTTTAAATAAACCATGATAAGTCTATACAGTTTAAGAATAATCTACTGCTTATTCTCATTGTTTTACAGTTACATTCACAGTAGAAGTCCAAGATGACCTTAGTCGCATTTTTAATAAATGACGGATGGAACCAGGTCAGCTATTAAAACCTAATAAATTTGAGACCTAA
Organism: Nezara viridula; assembly: GCA_928085145.1. Taxonomy (NCBI): domain Eukaryota; kingdom Metazoa; phylum Arthropoda; class Insecta; order Hemiptera; family Pentatomidae; genus Nezara; species Nezara viridula. Next base: position 58,094,837 of record OV725082.1, read on the forward strand.
TCAAGTAAATTTAAATAAAATCATAATGATTTATTTAAGAAAAATATATTAAAAAGTAAATAATTTAATAACAATACCAATAGTAATGGACTACAATATGATAAATGCCGGTTGAGCATCGGGTCGGCTCTATAATAGACAGTTTGGTTCTATCTGCTGCAGTGTAGATTGCTCTATTAATCCTATCCCATAACTAGACCTGCAATGGATAGGTCAATCTGTTATGCCTCTGCTATGGAGATAGCTAGTTAATCCTGAAGATTCAGGAAAATGGAAGCTATTTTAAAAAACAAATTTTTTTTCAAATACGCTGCAGAGGTCAATCCATGCTAACCTTTCTAACTAAGAGAAGTTATAGGACATAACATTTCTTTTTTCCCACCGTGAGTGCAAATGATCATATTATAGAACAATAAAAAAGAATCCTTAATAGGTTAGTGGGGCCACGTTGGTAGAGCGAGTTAAGGTGCCTGCAAAAATTTTATATCAAGTGTTCAAATGCCATTCGAGGAAATTACAAAAAAAAAAAAAATGGAAAAAATTAAGGTGAGCGACCCATGTGTCTTACACCATAGTTTCTGGTCTTTCAGGTTGTTTATAGAACTGATATTCCTCTGAGTGGAGATTGCTGCAAAAGATTGCCAAATATCCTTCAGGAAAATGCGTGATGAAGAGGAAGTGAATTGTGATTGCGTCCGGTTAGCAAAACACGGTCTGCTCCCTTGGGTATCTTGAAGATGAGAACCTAAGGATCACTGCTGCCGCCTTTAGCTGCTAGAAGACTCATGGTTATCTCTCTCTCTCTCTCTCTCTCTCTCTCTCTCCTCTCTCTCTCTCTCTCTCTCTCTCTCTCTCTCTCTCTCTCTCTCTCTCTCTCTCTCTCCTCTCTCTCTCTCTCTCTCTCTCTCTCTCTCTCTCTCTCTCTCTCTCTCTCTCTCTCTCTCCTCTCTCTCTCTCTCTCTCTCTCTCTCTCTCTCTCTCTCTCTCTCTCTCTCTCTCTCTCTCTCTCTCTCTCTCCCTCCCTCTCTCTCTCTCTCTCTCTCTCTCTCTCTCTCTCTCTCTCTCTCTCTCTCTCTCTCTCTCTCTCTCACTCTCTCTCTCTCTCAAAAAAAAAAAAAATATATATATATATATATATAGTTAATGGGACTTGTTCAATGATGAAGTACATTAAGATCTTCACTCGGAATGGACTAATTCAACGTATTAAAAATGATATAGGCGTCATTAAATGGAAATATGAAATAATCTTGGAGTAACTGTCGCCCTTAGAAGACGAAGCCAAAAATGTTAAGAAGTCAATCGTGCATATTTTTATTCAAATAAGACGTTGATAATAGAAATACTAATACATATTGAAATATTGTTTATGTATTACATGTATGGTAATGGCGCATGTTCAGATTTTATTGTTTGTATTTTTCTAAGAATTATAATAGGCCATATTTTTTGTTGATAATGATTCAAACGACTAAATTCTCAAGTTAGAAAAGTTAATGAATTTATAGGTTTTAGATTATTTAACTCGGAATCAGATTATTATTTAAGCTTGTATCTGACCCTAACGACTATTTTATTGTGATGACTAAAAGATGTTTCATAAAGAAATTAAAAACCTTAAAGTTTTGAAGTCTTCCAAGTTTTAATATTAGTGTTGCCCAATTAGGCAATCTGTTAGCACATTGCAAGACCAAGACCAAGGGCGCCTAATTGTTGCAAGACCAAGACCAGATGACTGGTAAAATAAATCGATCTTTTTAATAAAAATTAAGGCAAAATAGTTACTAATACTCATCAATCTTAGTTACTCTATGTTAATAATTGGTATAACCAATATACTTTTGCATTTAACTCCTCTAATTTTTCATTCGGGATTAGTTACGTTTCTCCTATCTAAAAAATTATATTTATATCTCTGTAGTAATAAGCTAATAAGTAACTGCCAGATTGTTGCGAGACTCTTGCGCAAGACCAAGACCATGACCAAGACTGAGTTTGCAAGACCAAGACTCGTCTCGGTCTAGTATTTGGGCAACACTATTCAAGATGCAATGCGGTGTATCAAAATATTACTATTTGTTGGTGAGAGAATTCGTTTCTTAATCTAGGCCACCTCTGCCAGTCTAGTTTATATAATGTGCAGTAGTTGCGCAATTTTGGATGTCAAGAAAGAGTTTAAAGTCTGCTGCCACTACATCCAGCCATCTTGCTTGAGGTTTTCCAACGCTGTGGTCCGAGGTAGGACCTCTGTCATAGAGTTTTGTACCCAAAACACCCAGGTAACTCAGTGTTGTTAATCTTGCTGCATGACAAGCTTGACAAACTTCATCACGTCCGTATTACTTTGTACCACTCATAGAGTTTCTTATTTGTGCGGGTTCGCCTAACAACGTTCTTGAAAAATATAATAATGTTTTTCACTTTCTAGGCTGTTATCTGCGGTGATTATACGAAGTTATCACCAGAAAAGTTTATTACTCATCAAATACTAGAAGACTTGCTTATACATTTTCAGGTCTATTGATGATGTGTTGTTTCATTATGTTATTAATGTCAAAACATGAAAACCTTTTTTTTTAAATTATGAGGAATCATACCTAAGCCTCGGTTTTGGTACAATTAAGATAACAATTCATTACAGAAGCTAATATTGAATTGAGTTCATTTTTATTTTGGGTGAACGAATCTATTTATTCAAAGCCTTTGAATCGATCACATCATTTCATTAGTAACGAACAGAGCACGTGTTGATACAGAATATTTAGACTTTGTAAGGCTTTGGACTCACTTGGGTGTCGACCTCGGCGACGCTGAGCCTGTAGTGGAGGATCTGGGAGAGGCTGAGGGCGGTCTGGAGGATGACGGCGACGATGGGGATGAAGGGGAGGACGACCATCTGGAAGTGGTAGCATTTGCGCCATTTCTTCTGCGCCGGGTCCGGCCTCACCCCGCACCACTTGCCGCTTTCTCCTTCTGAGACCTCGTCAACCTCAGACATCTATTCGGCGGTCGTCGTCATCTGATCCACTGGGGAAACAAAACAATACATAATTAGTCTCATGTTATCTTTCGTAAGTCCAGAAATCATTACTAAGACAAAAATATTCATAAAACGTTGGTAAATAAGATATTAAGCACGTCTTAAAATTCTCTGTCTAGTTGATTTTCGCTTTCAATTTATAGGATAAGTCAGAAGGAACGAGCCAAACTGCAGGCGTGGGTTGCACAGAGGAAAAATAATTTTAAAAATTCATATGTTATCAGATTTAAAAAAAATATATATTAGTCCGTGGTACACACCCCTTTTTGTCAAATTAACAACATCCGCCTGAAACTTCGTAACTTCATCTCATCCTAATCTACAAATATTTTATTTACGAAAATTCTTAGAATTGGGGTCTTTTTAATCTGGAGATCGACTAACTTTGTGTATTTAATTGGGTATCAAAAAACTCATAAATACCCATTTGCTTTCCACTTGAATCGTAAGATAATATCATCACAAAATCGAGAACAAAGTTGCCTACAAAAATATTGGACAGTTTGGCCTATATAACCTCGTTATTTTGACATTTTGGAGATAGAGGTTACATCAAACAGTCCAATATTTTTTCTTTCCATTTTGTGATTAAATAATTTTACGATTCAAGTCGTAAGCAAATGTGTATGAGTTTTTAGTACTTAATTTTTTTTTTGTATTGAATATTAATACATTCTGCCACATTAAAGGGCAAGTACTTAATTAAATAGACAATGTTTGCCGATCTCGAGATTGAAAACACCCCAATTCCGAGAATTTTCGAAAATAAAATATCCAAAGGATACGATGAGATAAACATAATTATGAAGTTTAAGGCGGGTGTTAATAGTTTGATAAAAAAGGGTTCTGTATCACGGACTAATATAATACCTTTAATCAAATGTTCACTTTTAATTTAGAGGATGGGAATGAATTAAAAGGGCGCAAAAATTAATCTTATCTTGCGAAAAAAACTCTAGTCTTAATTAAACTTAAAATTAAAGTATTAAGGCGTTTTCAATCTGGAGGAGAGCAAACTTTTTGTCTATTTATTTAGGTACTAAAAACTCGTAAATATCTATTTGCTTTCCACCTGAATCGTAAGATAATATGAGCACGAAATCGAGAAAAAAGGTGGCCTTCAAAAATGTTGAGTCGTTTGGGCTTATTACACCTCCTAATTGTCAAAATAACGAGGTTATAATAGTACAAACGGCCCAAGATTTTTGTATCCCTCCTTTTTTACCGATTTACTGATCAAATTATCTTACGATTCAGGTGGGAAGAAAATGGGTATTTACGAGTTTTTAGTACCTAATTAAATAGATAAAGTCTGCCCCCTTACAAATTGAAAACACCCAAATTCCAAGAGTTTTCATAAATAAAATAGTTGTAGGTTACGATGAGATGAAACTATTTACGAAGTTTCAGGCGGATGTTAATAATTCGATAAGAGGGGTTTGTACCATGAACTACATTGGAGAATTAAAAATAAACAAAATTTCACAAATCAAAAATATTTCATACATGTCTTAATAAATTGGAAAGTTTTGGTATTAGCATTATAATTTTGTTTACAACAGTGTGTAATCCTATTACTGTCAGATTATAATGTATGTTAATTGTGCCAGTGACCATCACAGTGATTTAATGCTTATTATTATTTGTATCATTAAAGCCTTACAAAATTCCAAATACCTATTCACAAAGAGATTATGCAAATATTTTGTGTGTTTGTAGTTTATGCAATGTGACTGATCCAGCTGCTGCTAAGAAACATCGGAAACGGTTTTCTCATCAAAAACATCCCGATAGAAAGGTCCAATTAATTGACTTCAAAATATTGGATTACAGTTTATCAGGCTGGTTTAAATATGAAGTATACAAAGTAAAAGTATACATGCACAAATTTATCACATTAAAAATTCTGTAGACTGATGCCTAAATAATTAAAAGGAAGATATGAAACAGTCAGGAGGACAATTGAAAATGTTCGAAGACGAAATTGAAAATATTAAGAAGTCAATGTAGGTGATCATTTATTACAATAAGACTTCGATAATGGAAATGCTAATACATCTATGAAATATTGTTTATTTGTGAAATTTTGTTTATTTGTAATTAGCCATTAAAATTTAAACAAATGGAAATCGAATAAGAACATATGAGTTTTTTTTCATTATTTTCTTGTATGCAACCCTCTCGTGAAGTTCGACTTGCCCCACATGTCAGGTAATATTGCAGAAAAGTTTAGCAATGTTATTCAATACTTTCTAAAAATAAGTAATGTTATTGACACAGATACACTTTTCCAGAATATATAAGTCTAGTTTCCGTAAATAATCATATTAATTTTCCAATTTTTTTAAAACGTCATTCTAAACCCGTCAATGGAACATGGAACTTAGTCTTGGAACACAGCCCAAGAATAGTCTTTTTCATGTTTTATCATTAAGCTTAAATCCACTGCCTTCTTAATGCCTTTTTCTATAATCAGACCATAGTCGAACATGTAATGGTATAGGTATTATAAGTAGTTTCGTTATTTTTTATCTGGTAGATTTATGCCTTATATTATAATCTATATTTATTTCTCAACTTTTCTTATCAATATATAATAATACTAAAGGATAACTCTTAGATATATTCGTTGCAAACAATACAAAAATATAGGATTTATAAAGTTTACCATACCAATAAAATTATGAAGAGTACTTAGCTAAAACCTCCTTCATTAAAACCACAATGTTTTGAAAATCGAGAAATATTTCATTAAGTTTCGTTAAGCAATGGTATTAAAAATGTACGTTTTTGTAGTTATCACTTTGATAAGTGCTAAAAAAAAAAATTAAATTTACCTCCACCATGGTTCCATATACTATATATTTCATTAGACATTGTTTTTATGTCACATATCAAATTGCCTTCCATACTTAAAAACCTAAACATAACGATTAACAAATTTTAAAATTTGTTTCAACTTAATGATAAAGGGGTTAAATGTTTTAAATGATATTTTAAAGATAGTTGTATGCAAGAGAACGGTAAAACTGGACAAAATTAAACATTATAATCACATTCACAGTTGAAAATACAGGAAACATGATAAAGTATAAAGAGATATTATTTACGAGGAAAATACAAAGGAAGGATCTGAGGTCTTTTTTCCGCCGTTATTTCAGAAATTAAAAGATATGTTGGGTAGAGGAAAAAGTAATTTCGATTTTTTTTAAATGTTATTTGATTCGATTTTTTCGGAATAAATTTCATTCACTAACCAATGCTATATGTTTTGATCGATGACCTATTGCCACTTTTCTGGTAAAACCATAAGTCCGTCACCGTAGTATTTCGGGGAAAAATGCAGAATCAAGTGATTTTCATCACAGTTTCCTACAGAGACTGGAACAAATATAAGTCCACTTGGCAAGGGCCGGTCTATACAATGGATGCACCAAAACTTTTCAGCGAAGGTCCTCAATCTTTGTCGGAACATTAGAGAAGTGTGTGGTCTAGCATTGTCATGATGAAAAACAACTATTTTCCTATTGATCAATCCTGGCCGTTTTTCTTGAATCGCCTGCTTCAATGGCCAGGTTCGAGCAGCTCATGATGAATAATTCCTTTCCAATCCTTGTCATATATCTAGTGATAGGCACCCACCTTGGAATAGACGAGTTCTAGAGAAAAGACAATCTCTTCAATTATTTTAAAAAAATATGGTGTGTCCACTCATATGACTTTTCTATAGATTTTAAACAATGTTTTTTTTTCAATATTAAATATATCCTTTAATAATAACACAGTTGAATTAGACTAATAATTTTCCTGATAACCGATCAGAGATATCGATTTCTTTAATTAACTAAATCAATGTAAACGGACAAGTGAACAATTATTAAAATTAGCCTACAAAATTCAGTAACCTTTAACGTTGCTAAAACCTATTTAGACGAATTTTAATAGTTATGTCGTGAATTTAATAACCTTTAAAAAAATGTTAACACTACATACGATATTACTGTTATTTTTCAGAATGGGAAAACCTGACTAAATCCTAAATGAAAAATTGGAAAACTTAATTACAAAAGTATATTGGTTCGACCAATGTTTTACATATAGTAACTAAAATTGTCTAGTATTAGTAACTATTTAAAAGTTTTTTTGTTTTTTTTGGACCAGTGCGCAAAGTGCAAGACCAAGACCTATTGTGGGCAACACTATAGGATGTTGTGACCTTTCAAACCCACAATAGAATGGCTTCATTAAAAAAGGGTTACAAGATATAAGAGACTTTAAAGTCATCTATTGGGATAAAACGAAATTACTTTTCCCCCAACCCAATATTTATCTTTTAGGGATTCGTTTATATTTAATCCACTCTGCTTTTAATAATGGAAAATTCTGAGTCGAATTACTGCAATAAAAGTCTTTTTCAAGGTAATGGGATGGTGAAGAGATTAGATGTAACATCAGAATACGGATTGGAACCTCATCGGTGGTACAACTTCTGTTAGAAAGTCATTAAAATATATATATATATATATATATATATATATATATATATATATATATATATATATATATATATATATAAATAAAAATTCAAAGTCACATAAACAAATATTCAATGATAGGTATCACTGAAAAAAGGTATCAGAGTTATACTAACAGCTTCTTATGTTATCATATAATTGTTTTACGGTTGTCGTCTTAGTTTTTTACGCAACTTCTATCTCATTATTGTAAGCTACTAATCAATTTGTGGGCTTAAAAATTTAGGTTATGTAGTCACTGGTTCTTCAGGACCGTGAAAAGTGTAATATGATTTAAGCGAATATCTTCTTAATAAATAATTGTCTTAATGATACCAATACTCGCTTTTTAACATTAATACAATCAGATCTATTAGCGTTTAAAACTTACACCTGAAGCGTCTGAATGTAATTCTGTGTTCGCTTCAATATTCTAGGTTTTTTTCTTCCCATGAAGTATCAGCACAAATGGTTTCACATAATCACAATTCAAGTATAGAACCCAGACCGAAACGATAAGAAACCGCTCGACGTTTCCAATTACTTAAGCACTTACTAGAAAAATGCTCTGAACTTCCAATTAATTACAAAAGACTCATATACATGACTATAATAAGGCCTATTTGGACTTACGGAGTTGAGCTATGGGGGCCCACTAAACCATCAAATTTCTCTCGTATCCAATCCTTACAATCCAAAATCCTTCGAAAAATCCTCTTACTTAAAAGTTAAAAGTAAAATCATCCGTAACGACCTTAATGTTCCTTACGTTTCAGATTTGTCACAATCTAGATACCAATCCTTCCATAATAAACTTTATATACATCCCAATCCTCTTGTTTCTAACCTTGCTTCCTATTACTCCTGATAACCCTCCGAGGCGTCTGAAAAGAAGATGGCCTCGAGATCTCCTAATGTAGACATATTATTAGAGTGCTACCATTGGGTAGTTTCTCAACAAGTGTTTCCACATCATTATACACATATGTTCAAATTTACTAAATGTATTTCTTTAATACAGTTGTAAATATCATTAAGAAATATATTCAAGGCATAAATATTCAAAGTTATGCCAGATACACTATGGAATTTGATGGTTTCATATCGTTTTTTGCCACTCGGAGAGCTCTCGGTAGTCTATTGTTTTTACTCTTTTGACAAGAAAACACTTCGCAGTCCATCTTCGCTGGATTCACTTGGATGTTGAGATTTTCCGGGGTGCTTTTTCGGGGTTATCACTGCGACTGTAAATGGCAACATCATCTGAGTAGGCTGTGACGTAGTTCTTGCCAACTACATCTGCTGTATATATTGAAAATAGTATTAGATAGAGGACTGCTCCTTGTGACACACCACACGTTAAGTAAACAATGTTGGAGTGTTCATCTTGAACTTGCAACGCCTAACAACGTCCATCCAAAAAAAAAAACTAAATCTGTAAGAACCATAACGTTTGTACCATCTCCATACTTAACCTCACATCCTTAGTTTTCTCGCTCAGATGTAAGTTACAGGTGTACAAGGCCATACTATGATCAGCACCCCTGTACGGCGCACTGATCTTTACAAACCTAACTGAAAACACACATTGATATACTCAGCAATTTCAAAACACAATTCTTAGGAAAATTGTCGGGACAACGGTGTGGAAAAAAGAAAAACCTCAGGTTGTCCACAACATTTTTGAAATCCCAAAGATTCCGGAATTCAACAGGAGGAATCATGATAAATCCCTGGACGCACTTAAATACCTCCCTAACCCATTATTCTTAACTCTAACACCGGCACCTCCGTCAGTGCAATGGCAGAATACATCACGAGAAGGAAACATAAACGTTTAAACATAACGATTATACATACAAGAATATTCAGTTCAGAAGTTCCGAAAAAGAACGTACATCAACACCATTTAAAATATTCGCAATTTAAGAATACAAGAAAATGCAACATCAAAATAGCTTTAAAATGAAACATCGTTTCAAAAAAAAGCTAAAGCTCCTCTGTAATATATTTCATAATAGATTATTCAAATTTGGTGTTTAACAAAATAATAAATGAAAGAACATACGAGTTTGTTTGGTATATTTTACTGTTAGCTTACATAAAATATTTAACAGCAAATAAAAAAAAAATCTCAATACATACTTCTTCTTTTTAAATAATTTCCGTGCGAGTAGTTCGAATTAAACAAAATTACACTAGCTTTTGATTAAATTTTATTTCTTTGTTCCTTCAAAGCAATTCCGTGCAACTATCCTCAAAGGAGTAATTTTCAGCGATATTAAAACCAACGTGTGGAAGCGAGGTTTGTTAATATACCAGTGACACTGTAAAGAGAATTCACAATTTCCGTATTATGTCACACAATAAATGGCATCTCTCTGGATGTGTTGTAATTAATGATTTATTTGTAATCTAAAAGCAATTCTAAGTAATGTATAATTATTAATGTTTGTATTGTGAAAGGGATGATTGTAAATTTCAATTTATTATTTTTGAGAGTAAATGGCAATTTCCTGCATTATATGTAACAACTAGAAAATAAAAATCAAATTTGTAACAAATCTAAATATCAATATTTAATATATAATCATGGGTGATAAATATTCAGGACGCAGTCATTTTTTAAAAAATTTAAATTTTTTAATTGTGCCGAAGTTTCAACCCAAACATATAACATCAGGGCTGAAAATTTAAAATACATTCAGAGATATGATGTTATACGACCAATAATGGTATATAATAAACTATATTGATTGATGGTACACGAATCTTAACTAATATTACAATACACATGTTAAAAATGAAATATGTAAAATACAAACTAAAAATAATGTATTTAATCCATATATACAAATTTGTAATATTTTCTCGTACTAAACGTCAGTAAAAATAAAAAATTAATATTTTTTTTTTAAAGTGACTGCGTCCTGAATATTTAATACCCATGATATGTAGAACAGTCGACTAGCTTCCTTCAATTCTTTAATATATAATATTTTTTCTTCATCTCTTTATTCGTATTTGTAATATGAGTCTTTTAGTTGACAGAATGATTAACTCCAATTTAAACATTTTGAATTATTAATTTTATTGATATTTCTATTGGGAAAATTGATACCTTTATTCACAGTTCTATATTTCAACACTGGAATTACATACTCCGGAATCAACTTACTCACTGTCTGTATAGATATTGTAAATTTTCCAACTAGAAATATCACTGGTTCAACATTTTATTTATTTAGAATTTGTTTATTGAGAATTGTCTCAAAGGACAGAAATATCAGTAAAATGACTTTATTCAAAAATGTTGTAATTGGAGTTGGTCATTCTTTAAGACGAAAGGCGCATATATCAATCGGCAAATAGGATGCAGAAACTGATAATTAAGGCATGGATTGTTTTAATATAAATCATGATTATATAATACTTGTTTAAATAATAAAAAGAAGGTTTTTAACCTTATTTGAGTTAATAGCAAGAAGTGCTTTGTGTTTTTTAAAAAAATATAATGATACATATTTTTTAAAAAAATAATAACAGTAATATTTTTTTTTAAATTTTAACTGACTTCTAAATTTTTAAATGGAATGGGCAAGATTAATACAAGCAATTAGAACGTTCCCCTAAAACAAGTAAAGATTAAACAAGTATTATTTTTCTTAAATACATAAATTTGGATATATTCCAAATTTACCATTTTTCATGTGTAATAAAATTAGGTAATAAGCAGTTATGTTGGAATTGAACCAGTCGAGAACGAAACTATCCGTGACTAAAAAATTCATCACCTTCTTTCTTTTGGATTTGGACTTGGAGAACTAATTAGGACTAGGCTAATATTACTTTGGAGCCTAGAGATTAGATAACTTTAACAGATAAGTCGGATGTCGGACAGATACCAAAATATCGGACCGTGTGAAAACGCCATGAACGGAGAAAAATAATTGAGGATTCGATGTGGTAGCCTTGAGTCTTCTCATTTCGGTTTATTCCTTTTATCCCCTTTTTTTGAAGTGAAAACTTCTTTAGAAGCGTTTTGCACTTTTTTGTGGAGAGTGAATTAGATTGATCCGTCAGATTTTAACGTTCGGATAAAGTCGGCTTTAGTCGGCAAATTGAAATGTTTACACATATGGTTTAAAATATCTCAGAAACTAATAATTGGGCCTGCATACTGTATGCAAGGAAATTTTTCAGTATTTCATCTTCTCTATAATAAGCTATAATTCAAAATTATATCTTAACGCGACGCCTTGTTAGGGGGACGAAAAGGAAAAAGTAGTATCGAAAACCAAACGAGTTTAGTTGAATATATAGATTAAAATATTTAATATACTAAAAATTGGACCTGTATACTGCAAGAGACGGAAATGTTGAGCATTTTGTCATCTTTGTAATGAGCTATTATCAAAATTGTATCTTAACCCAATTCCTGTTAGAGAGTAGGGGAGGGGAAAAGATAATGTCCAAAACCAAATGAAAATATATAGTACCAATTCTAATATTATTACAACATTGAAATTTTATTTTAACAACATTATTAACAATATATAAAAAATAAGAAGAGAAATCCTATAAATGATAATAATAGCAGAAACTGTTACGCATAATGGAAAATATATAATAATAAAACATTACATAAACCTTCAACTAGAGATTTCCACATAAATTTTATACAGTCGTTGGATCCATCATAAACTAGTAAATACCACTAATTTAAATAAGTAAATTATAAATCATTAAGGACATTTTTAGATTGACCTTGCAGATGTCTATATTTTATGCAATAGAACTTTGTTATTAAGTTTAAAAATTTACTATTAAATGGAATTAAACTAATTAACCCTAACAAAAATACACCTAGAATATAGATTCGTAAAGTTACATAAAAGTGGCGCTCCACTTAATCCTATCATTAGTAATATCAAAACCTTAAAAACTAAATTCAGGATGTTTTTCGAAAATTAATATTTTCACAAGTTTACTATTTTTTTAAAACAAAGCTTTTGAGAACGTGAACAGAATTTTTTTTGTTAATTACATGCTGCCTTAACGAGTTAGTGAACATGTCGAAGAATGCTCCTTTTGCTGATGTGATCATGGTTATGTTTTTGTTTTATTGCAAATTTGACAAAAGTTAAAAAAAATATACTGTAACGACTTTTTACTGTTTACGCGTGGTAACGTTTCCGCCTTCGTCGTAGAACTGGTTCAGGTTAATATTACTAATGATATCAGATATGAAAAGAGTACAGGAATATTCTTATATTACATGCTACGATATGACAAACATAAAATAAGATATTATCAGTACAAAAAGAACACATCGACAGCCACACAGCAAAAGTCTGTAAGAACAAAAACTAAAAAGTTTCAGGAGACGAAAAAATACTATTTGATTTTGTTCTATGAGCATTATTTTCGGTTCAATTTTTTTTTGCAGGTCTAAGACAACGATGCAGTGTTTTATGTAACTTTTTAAATCGTATTTCTGCCAAATAATCTTTTAGAGCGATAACTTCTAATACCGCTTTAATTACTTCGAAAAACAGGCATTTGTTAGGTAAATACAATCAAATTTTTGCACTAACACCCACAACTTCGTTAATAATGATCAAATCATACAGGAACAATGTCAGTTTTCAAAATTTAGAGAAATGATACTTCAAATAAAAATTTGTTAAACTTTTGACTTTAAAGCGATTATTTGTTAAATAAACTGGATAACTAAGTAGACTGTAAAAGTTTTGTTTTTAACGTACTCAACTTCATATGGACATGGTTTGATTCACGAATGCTTGGTAAGTTCTAGGTAACCTCCTGATGTTTAGATCACTTCGTTTCTCAGCTTGTCGCGATTTCGAAGATTCGTTAGTTCGAAAAGATGAAACTAGAGTTTTTTTTTGTCTCATGTTATAGTTTCCAATTAATGAAATCACCGTCTCTCACTATCTAGAATTCGGCGGCATTGTAGTTTTGTTCCAGCCAAGATTATTTTGCAGTTGCCTGGAGGTTTCGATTGTTTTGAAGGCCGTTCAATATTATATTTCCGCATACCACTCTCTTCTTTGCTTAGTCAAGTCCCATGGTAAGCGAACTCCAAGCCAGGGGAACTTGGGCAAGAGCTGGAAGTTCTCGCTACTTAATAGAAATTTAAAATAAGAATAAAAAGCGTATGAGAAAAATTAATTTTAACCTATAATTATAATTTTTAAATCTAATTGACACTGTAGTCTATACGCAAAACGTAAGTGAATTTCATTACGTTTTTCCGATAACGACACAATTACTATAACCTTCACAGCAACTTACAGTTTTTTAAATCACAATTTGCTACTTTTAAGTTTGAGATTTTTACAAAAGGCCATTGAGAAAAATTGAAACACAGTAATTTCATTTTTTGGGTTCAGAATTTGCACCAGGTCAAGATTGACTAGAAAAGCTCAAAATCTCATTTCCTATAGATATTGTCCTTACAGGATTTTACTGTGTGGCTGTCGATATAAAGCTTATACAAAAATGAAAATATAAATAATATTACATGTAATCATAAACAGTAAGCAGAAAAGGATAGATTATTAAACACATAAACCTTATTATCAGTGTTGCATAAAACAAAAAAATAACAGTGAAAACAGAAACAAAGATAAACAAAAAAATAAAGAAAGGGTTGTTATAAAAGCGATGGTTATAAAAGAAAGATTAAAGAGGTTTCGGTAGACCTCAACTGATTAATTAGGCAGCGATAGCTAATAAAATAATTAATTTAAGTTATCATCAATTACATTATAATAAACAAGGTAAAATCTTAATTTAAAAAAGTGTAAATTGTCTATGTTGAAAGAATTTAAAGTGGATAATAAATAAAATGAGATGAAAAAATAATAATAATATAAGAATAAATAGTGATCTAATATATAGAATTTGTCATTACATTTAAGAACATATTGAAAAAATAATATTCATAAGTAACATTTAAATTTAAGACATTAATTAATAAAAAAAATGTAATGTTAAAATTCATGTTAGTTTACGATCGAAACTAAAATATAGTCATCTTTTTTTTTTTATTTATATTTATATCATATTTGCAACTGCATAAAAAAAAATACATCTAATAAATTCGCACATGGATATAATGACATGAAACACATGTTGAGAAGCTACCCATTGGTAGCACTCTAATAATGTCTATTTTGCGAGATCACGTGGCCATCTTTAATTGAATAGGAAGCAAAGTTAGAAACAAGAAGGTTGGGATGGTTATGAAGTTTATTATGGAAGGATAGATATCTAGATTGTGCCAAATCTGATACATAAGGAATATTAAGGTCACTGTGGATGATTTTATTTGTAACAAAGTAGGGAGCGTTGAGGATTTTACGAAGGATTTTGGATTGTAAGGATTGGATACGAGAGGAATTTGAAGGTTTGGTGGAGCCTCAACTCCATAAGTCCAAATAGGCCTTATTATAATCATGTAAATGATTCTTTTGTAATTAATTGGAAGATTAGAGCGTTTGTCTAGTAAGTGTTGAAGTAGTCGGAAACGTCGAGCAGTTTCTTGTCGTTTCAGTCTGGTATGAGGATTCCAAGTTAGACGTTTGTCCAGGTGGAGTCTTAGGTAACTAGTCATCTTGAGACGAAGAATGAATGGTGACTTTTAAGTAATTTTATTTCAATAACTATTTGTTATTTGTTTTTTCAGAATGTTTTTCTGATTTTACACGAATAACTGGTTATTTATAACCTATTATTTAATATTGTTTGAGCTATCGAATATTCTCCGAAGTATTAATGTTATGAAGCTCTATGAAAAGTTTTATTAATAGTTAATCATTTTAGACGACTCCAGGTAACTCTAGTATTAATAACAGTAATACAGATAACTGTTATTACTAAGCTTCTATTTAACACTATTGGAATTATAGCAGGGACACGTGTCCATCTCGTCTGTTATTGTCTGTCATAAACCAACAGTAAAATGATGTAGTGTTTCAATCGAATGGCCACTGTTTCAACTGCCTCCCGCAGTACCACAAATTACGCCCTGAAGACGACCTGCAAAGTGGGTCGAAACGTCGGCAAAAATTAAAATAATTTATATATTTTAATTTTTTTTATTTATTTGACCGCACCCTCGACTAACTCCTTCTCAACAGTAAAATGATTCTCTTTTATGACACACTCTACCTTTGCTAGACATTTTCAGGTTTTATTATTTATATCTTTAAAGAGCAATATCAGTTTATTGTCTTATTTTTACATTGTATGCCGAATCTATCCTTTGATATGAGCGTCATAGTAGTAATATTTCATTCTGGATAAGTTACAGTAAAACGCTCAATAATAATAAATTTACTAACTGCCAATACTAGGAGCACGAGTGACCATTTGATATAATAACATAATGAATGACATACAAAAAGAATAGTATTTAAGGAACCATCGCCCATGAAAATATAAATAATGCGTTATTACCATTTATTGTTATTTTTAATTTATAATTTTTTTATATGAAAATCAGAAACATTTACTTTAACATTAAATTAAATTTAATTATGTAGATTATAAAGTAACTCCGAGAGGAAGGGTTACAGCTTCTGTTGTTTATTTTATTAGCAGTTTCATTTTCGGCTGGCTGTATATCTGCAAGATAAATATAAATATGTCAATTCAAAATTTGTCCAAAAATATATCAATAGTTAGGAAACGCAAAGAGGACATTTTCGGTGTCATTTTGATGGGTTCATCAACTAGGAACTATCGAATGTTTGATTTAACGAAAGGACTTAAAACAAATAACCATTAATTCTCTAATGTCAGTTTCTCTTCTGTTTTCGGAACCTGAGACACTGAGAAAGAGAAACAGACTACCATCGACTCAGGACGGCTCTGCTTCGCTCTATATTGTTATATATAGAGTAAGCTGTATATCGCATGAAACAATACCTCCTTGCGGTGGCGTTGACGCTAGACCTCCTCCTGCGAAAAGAAGTGACAAAGTATGCTCACAAGTGGAGCAGAAATGCTCAACAGGACTTTTGGAGAATGCGTGGAAGAGAATCACCGGAAAAAAATAATCCGCGAGGATGCAATTGAAGAATAGAGCCGCTGCGGCGATGGGAGACGACTCTAAAATGTATAAAATACTATCCCGATAAAATACTTTTCCATGATCTAATCTTGGTTAGAAGCATCATAGCTCTTCCTTGACAGTTGGGTTCCACAATTCCTTACGATGTGTAGAGGTTTTTGAGTCAAGCTAATCAAGTATTTACCAAGATGCCTTATTGTTACAAGACCAAGACCAAGACTGGAACTTGCAAAACAAAGAAAAAAAAAGAAAAGCGTTTGTGTGAATAAAAATTAAAGTGAAATAGTTACTAAAACTAGACAATTTTAGTTCTATGTATAAAAAAAAAAAAAATGGTAGAAGCAATATACTTTTGTATTTAACTCTTCCAATTTTTAATACGGGGCTTAGTAAGGTTTCCTCATCCTACATAATTACAGTAATATCTCTGTAGTATGTAGTATTAATATTTTTTTGAAGGTTATTAAAATTTCCGACAAAACTATAAAAACATTGTCTAAATCAGAACAGTTTTAGAAACGTTACAATGTATTGAATTTTATACACTGATTCTAATAATTTTTCACTAGCTCGTTTGCATTGCTTTAGTTCATCAAACAAATCGTGCTCTAGTGATTGCTTTGATCCGTTATCAGGAAGATTACTCAAATTTAATTGTGTTATTTTTAATGAACATATTTAAACTTGATAAAAAAATTGTTTAAAGTTGGTTGAAAAGTTACGTGAGCGGACACACCAGATTTTTTATTTAAATAATTAATGACATTGTATAGCTTGCCCATTTTCTACAACTCTTCCGTTCCAGGATGGGGGCCTATCAAAATCTTTGTTGACAATACCTTTAATGTATTGTCAAGTTAATTTTGTTAAACTTTACTATAAAACATCTAAATTCACATATATGGTAGCGTTGTTTGATAAATAGCAATAAGTTAATAGGTAACTGCAAGACTCTTGGGTTGTATTGTTATGTTTGAATTAGATGCGAAGTTTTATTTTTATTATGCGAAGTCCTTTATTTTATTTGATGTCATATATTAAAAAGCTTCCATGTTCAATGTACGAATGACTAAAAAGAGCCAATAAGTGCGTACTTAGGCGTGAAGTAGCCACTGGAAGGATAGAAGCACTTGACAAGCCGCTCAGAGTACTCGCTAGTGGAGCATTCTGTGGTCTAGGCCACTCCAGCCAGTCCATTTAGCTTCTAGTCCTCTCCTAGTTCTGGAGATCGAACATGACTCTCTCCAATACTCCTTACCGCACCATGGAAGATAACTGAGGCTGGTGAGAAAGAAATCAGCTGAGTGTGCGCAGCCTTATAAATTTTCAACTTTAATTTCAAAAATACACACGTTTGCGTATATAATTATTGTTTTAGGAAGTCAAGGCTTTATTTTGGACTTGACTTTACGTAGATGTTTCTGTTCTTATCAATTATATATATATATATATATATATATATATCCCAACTTTATATTTCAATTTCAATTTCTATGTAGTATATTTTGACATATTTTTTGTTAATCTTAGCCATCGTATTGATTTGTATTTTGTTTTTTCTTTATTATAATTAATTATGGTTTATTTATTTATTATTTCAAGCATTCAATTGGTCTAGTCTAATTGGCTTACCAGTTAAGCCTTTAATTAGGAAATAGAAATTTAAACCATAATTAATAAGAGTGGGAACTCTTATAATTAGTTAATAAATAATTAAATAAGTTTTAATTGAAAGGTGAATTCCAAAAAAAAAAAATCTTGAATCTCTAATCAACAATAAAAAATATGCTGAGACCGTAAAAATCAGATAAATGCAGACCTGAGATCACGCGCACTTCAGTAGTCAAAAATATATATACATATATTTCCAGTATTTTTATTTTCTAGTAGTTCAATATATGGCTCAAATTAACCGTGTTACTCGCAATAATAAGTAACATATCCATTTATTCCCCTGTTCTATCCTTCCTCGCCTTTTAGGCTATACGGGGTTTTCCCGGGCCAGAGGGTAATGGCGGGGGATTAATGACAGAGTTAAAAAAACAAAAACCTATTGGCACCGGGACGCGAACTCATACTTATTTTATTCCATATAACTTTGGTTATCAAGTTGTCGGAGCAACGCGTGCTGTATTTTTTTCCCTTGTTCTTCCATTCAAATTCAAATTTTGATATACGGAATTTTCTCTGACTGGAGGGTGAGAGCGTGGAATTTAAAATCCCCTCCGGAACCGAGACGCGAACGCTTACTTTTTGTTTTTAATCTCAAAACATCGGTTATCTGGTTGCCGAGCAACTCGCGGTTTTGTGAACACGCGTTAACTCGCTCGGCCACCCCGCCTCTGTGTGCACTATTTCTGTGGCCGAGTGCATTTTTGCACACGCTTTAATCCGTTCAGCAAGTTCAACCTCCGAAATCAATAAGTACTTTGATGAAGTTTCTACCAATAAAATCAGAACATTATTAACTTAATACTTCCTATAACTATTTGTGATAAACAAAAATACTTGTACTATTTTAATACAGTTATTACTTCTTTGAATTTATAAATAAGATCGAAATTAATGAAAAGTTATAAGTTTAGTTCCATCAAAAATGTATAATGGCTTCATTGGTTTATTTAGAAGATTATTCACTTCTATATATTTTAATGTGTGGTAAAATTATGATTCATAATAACAGATTTTTGGCTATATTTATTTCACTATTTTTATTTTACCTTTCTTTTTAAAAACTGGCACCGTTTCGGCTATGTATTCCATCAATAAAAATTACAGATATTAAGGCAAGGAAAATCAGATAATAGTCCTTAGTGAATTCTAATTCTAATAAAAATTAGAAAATTCTAATAATAAAAAAAATAAATAATATAAACAATATGTACAATAATATACAATACAATAATATAAACAATAATATAATATAAACAATATGTAATCTCCTGACTACATATTCCCATAAAGACTATAATCCAATTAAGGACAGAACATATAACATGTTGGACTAACATAATGAAAATCATTAATTTAAGTAACAACATTAGAATTTACTATGGACTATTATCTGATTGACCTTGCCTCAATACATATAAGTTTTTTGATGGAATATTCTTATTTTATTTTTAACAAAATTAAAATGTAAATTAACTTAATGATACAGCCCCATTAGGAACATGATGTTAGGTTTAAGAAATGATTATCATCACTATCACATTATTTTAGGTGTAGTTTTTATATCAAACTAATTGTTAATTAAGTCACCTTGAAAATGGCGACTTATTCGAAACGTTGGCAGTCTAATAAGAAAAGGAAAATAAAAACGGTGGAATAAATATATCCAAAAATCTTTTATTATTCACTGTTATTTGAAAGACATCCACGACGGTATCTTTAGGAAAAAAATAATCTTTGATGGATAAATTATTTATTTGTATTAAAATATGAAAATAAACGAGTGAAGATATATTGACGGTGGAATATTTCTATGTCGGCCCGAAAATCTATTAATACCACATAGAAAAATGTAATGAAGTGATTTTTTATCCAACCCGATCTTGGATGCCAGTTATATCGATTAGTGGCTCCCGGAGGTGATATCGATACGGCTATACATCACCGGCGTTATTTCATCTCTCGGTGTTTAATCGCGGGTATTTATCAACTTTTTTTAGCCAATAGAGTGCGAGCTCACATGATAGGGTCGTTGGACCAATTTCTCTTTAAGCCCTCAGTCATAACCATTTCCTAGGAAATGGTGTTTAGTGCTGTCACTTTAAGATGGATCGCTGTTTAAAAATGGTAGCTGATGACCCCGATGCTATGAAATAAACTTTAAAACCAGGTCGGTCTCAAGATGTTTGTAAAAAGCAAGGAAAATATATAAATTCAATTTAAATATAAATAGTATTTGTTTGGATAATTGAGCTTACATAAAACATTTCTCTAAAAATGTCAAATTGCAAAAAAATGGTAAAATTGATTTTTTTTTAAAATAATATTTCTTAAAATAATATAACTTCATAAATATTTTATCTACAACTAATAATTTCATTAAAAAGCTATTCATTAAATTATTAATATATATTACATAAAAATAAGGATCTCAAAATAACATACTCATCAAAGGTATTGCCACAATTTACGCCTAATAAAAAAAAAACCCAGGAGACTCAAAAGAAGCTGGACTAGGGATCTACTCGATAAGCAATAAATACTAAATTCAAGACAGAAAGGGCACTTCTCTCGCTCACTCCTATCAATCAAGGTTGTCAGTATTTCTGACAGATTTCAATAGAGAAATAAAGTTATAAAATATTATATTTAATCTATAATTGATCATGTTTTTAATAATATCCTTATTTTTCTCACAATATTTTATTTGTATTTAAAACATTATTATATACTTATAAATTTTATTATAACGTTACGGCCTTTTTGGATATTGTCAAATATATGTATTGCACACATTTACAACACCGGTCCACATTTCTATAATATCTACTAGTCAATTTCATCTTGACGGTGGCTATTCAATTCTGATGGTGGCTATAATTTTCTTTCTATGAAACGGGAAAACCTATTTTACTTTGTACATTTTAAAAAAGATAAATATTTAAATAAATAACAATAATATATAATTACTAACTTAACATAATATGTTTTTCTTTTCCATTTTTACATTTTAATTAAATCAACATTTTAGGCAAAATTCGTCTATCTATTATTCGAAAAATCATAGTTATAAATTATTTAAAAAATAAGTAAAAAGTCAACAAAATAATCTTGTATAAATAAATGTGAAACGTTCGATTCCAAAACCTGATTCATTTTAATTGATTTCACTAGGATGTTCGAAAAATTGGTTTGTGTGTTTTAAAATATCAGACAGCTTCAAGAAAATTATTTCGTTGTTATTTTTTAATATCTATTCATTATATGATGCAAAATTACAAAGAACAAAATATATTTTATTGGTATTTGGTGCCAAAATTCATTTGGATCTGACTAGTTTTAGGAGAAATAATTAGTAAAACCAATTATTAATTTCTTTTGGAAGATATTACATATTTTTTAAAAATATATGTGATGTAAAACATAAAAAAATTTACTATTAAGAGATAAAAATGAAATATTTTAAATATAAAAACAGTTAATCTATTGAAAGATATCAGT
The DNA here is from genome assembly GCA_928085145.1 of Nezara viridula. Taxonomy (NCBI): domain Eukaryota; kingdom Metazoa; phylum Arthropoda; class Insecta; order Hemiptera; family Pentatomidae; genus Nezara; species Nezara viridula. The sequence continues at coordinate 58,116,666 of OV725082.1, forward strand.
ACTTGTTATATATTGTTTTTTAATAGGCTTGATATTTTTTTATATTTATAATTTGACCTACCCTATTTGAAAAAAATATTATTTCAATTTTTGATATTTTCAAAAACCAAAAAGCTAACATGCTAATAAATAAGTAACTTTTAAGATGGCCTCATAGAAAAAAATAAAATAAATTACTTTGTTATGAGTTGAAAAACATTTTGCATATGGTAAATACGGATATGGCTAGTTTTGGAATTAATACGTAATTTAGCGAAGGGACAAGTTCCTGAATGCAATGCTGAGCTTCGATGGCATCGAATCCGTTTCTAATCTGGGCGAAACGATAGTTTAGGAACTTCCTCAAGATTTTTAGGAAGGACATGATTTATTTTGGATTAAATCAATTTAGCTCGTAAGAGTATAGCCAAAGGACTTAATAAAAATTCACTAATAATTGCTTTTTGATATTTTAAACGTAGACCCTCATATATTATGAATATTCGAAACTGAACCCTTCATGTATGTTTTTAAAATATTAAAGTGAGGATCTAAATAGAATGGTGTATTATATCGATGATATCGAAAATTATATATATATTTTCAAATCTAATCACAAAGCTTAATATTAGACATGAGTCGGAGATGGCGATACGGAATTGGTGAGGTTGTCACAAACCAATGGCGAAGCTCATCAGACTGTAATGGCAGAAGTAATCTTCCAACGATAGCAACCAGACGTGTTTCGGTTCAAGGATGACTTTGGTAATTACATTTCGTATTTTTCCAGTAATCCAATATAATCTTCTATATCCTGCATTAGACCATCTCTTTTGGGATTGAAAATAGAAGAGCTACCAAAAATAAAGATATATATATTGCAAAACATCTCACTAGCGGATACTTACAAAATATCGAAATTTGTCCGCTATAGAGGAATGCCCGTTTCATGGAAATTAGAAGTGATAAATAAAAATTAGAAGATTAAAATTATTAATGAAATATCTATAAAATGAAATCGACTGCTCATTAAAAAATAAAATTAAATTTACAATACAAATAAAACTAAAGGTTAAGACTGCAAACCCTATTTCAAAACCAAATTCCCAGTATACATAATTAAACTACTCCCTGCTGTCTGTTATGAGGGAACTTTCAATCAAAATCCTTGTATAAAGCCTGTAAGCGTTCGTTGTAGAGAATCATCTATACTGTAAAATTATTAAAATCAGATGGGGATTTTGAAACTGTCAGTTATAGAGAAGTATCCACAACGGGAAGTTTCAATATATATATATATATACAGGGTAGAATGGGCCAAACTCCAGGAGTGGGTTGCATTCAGAAAAATAATTTAAATAAACCCATATATTTTTATCCAATTTTCATTTGTTTAAATTCGATCGTTATCATGCTTGGTACCGTTTTGGGTCCAATTTTCCCTCTATTCCCAAGACCTCTTCAACTCAATTTATAAAAACATACCCCAAATCCTTAAGAAGCCACGTCCATGTTTTGCTGATGTTGGCAAACATATATCCAAAAATTCCACTCTAGATCTTTTATCTCAATAAAAATTTGCTCCATTCTTCTTTCGGCCAATTTTCGTGGCACGAAAAGTCACATTTTTAAAACAATATTTGTTCTGGTTCGAGTCTAATTCAATTTTTTGATTATACCATTGGACTAAGTTGGCTAGTAAAGTTTATAACAGGATGCACAGAACTACTAATAGCTTTGAAATATTATAAAACTATTCTATAAATTGGATGAGTAGATCAGATCAGACACCGAAAACATATGAAACCAGCGACCACTTGGTTTGTACCATAGGACTTTTTTTTATTCCATTAACTTATAAAAAAAAATAGTTGATACTAAAAAAAAGTCCTAATTAATACAAACAATTTCTAGAAATTTTCTGCCGCCTTAGGGAATATAAGTGATAAACGGGAGGAAGTTTAAAGAACTTTATTTTACAGAAAAATGTTTCCGAAAAAATATTGTAATAATAAGGGAAAAGTTTATATGAAAAACATGAATTAAATTTGTGACTTCAAAGAGAACTTCTGTTGCAAGCAGCTAAAGTCTAGGTTTAAAAAGAAGTTAAAAAAAAAATGTGCCTTTGATATATTTTAAAAACTTAATTAGCATAAACATACATCATTAGGAAGGCACACAAGTTAAATGACAAGAATATATTTGTTTGTTATTCTTTTAGAGACTATACTGGCATTGAACTTTTAAAATTTATTTTGTTACACATTTAGGTACACATTTATTTACGTATATTTGTTATTAATATTTAAATATACATAATTTATTTATTTGAACTAGCCAGAGATTCATTGGTGTATTGCGTCTCATTCTAATATTTTTACTGCACGAAAATCCGGTCTCTATAAAATAATAAGGTAATTATGGCAAAATAAACATTTGAGACAATGGTTATATTAAATTTGAGCAATATCGGAAAACAAATAGAAATAATCATGGGAGGAGAATATAAGAAAGTTGAGAGTTCTGTGGAGTTTGGAAGGGGATGGAAGAAACATTTAAGGGCTTTCAAATGCTCAAAGTGAAGAGAAGCGATGGCAAACAAATCTAAGATGAGTTATAGCCCCTTCAGAAATATTTATCTCCTCGACCACCCTTTCCATTTAGCACCCTTACCTACGTCCAAATCCTTACAAACGGCCATATTAATAATGAAAATTAACGGTTTTACGATGGAGATAATTATGTTTTAGTTGAGCTGTAAGGTCTATGGAGCTGTTCCACACAAATCAGCAATAACGGCATCGTTGAATAGGTTTTTTTTTACGGCAAGCTCTGATGAACTATTTACAACACAAAAATGAATAAATAACTATATTATTTTTGTTGGTGTAGGTAGCACCAAGTTTGGGGAAATTGAATTATAAACTAAATGTGGTAAAGTAATAATAGTGAGTTACTAAATAAAATGTCGACAGCAACACTGCAAAAGTCTGTAAGTACAATTTAATTATAGTGTGGAGTTTTAAGGTTTGCCAGTTAATCTTTGCCTTGGACGTATTCATAAAAATAAACTAAAACAACAAACTCGTCTTAAGCATGCAATAAAAATTGGACGGAAAATCTACAGCACAAAATAAGAAATGCACGGTTTATTTTGTCTTTTAAATAATTTTATATTTTGCATTTACAGGCTTTCGCAGTGTGGCTGTCGATGTATGTTGTACCGAACAAACAAATACAATTTAGATATGGCTCCTTATTGAGAAATAGCTTTACTAAAATAATAAAAATTTCTTGTTCACGATACTATTGACTTCTCCAACAACCTTTTTGTAGGCAAATGTCAAAATAAATATTATCATTTATTTTTGCATTCTTATTTGACTGATCTTCCCAACTATTCTTCGCTTCATCATTCATCATTCCTTGTTTTTCTGCGATGAACCAGAACATCGTCTATTTGAACATTTATGTTGGTCTTGAGGTCTACTATAACATGTTTTTTTTTATTAACGAAATTTACAACTGTAATAAATAATAAATACAACAAGTAAATATGAACAAGTAATATGACATGTACAACATGAGGAGAAACTACCCATTGGTAGCACTCCAATTATATTTCTATATTAGAAGGTCCCGAGGGTATCTTCTTTTCAGACGCCACGGAGGGTTATCAGGAATTGAAGAGGAAGCAAGGTTGGAAACGAGAGGGTTCGGATGGCTCAGAACTTTATTATGAAAGGACAGGTATCTGGATTGAGCTAAATCGGAAACATATGGTACATTAAGGTCATTATGGATGATTTCATTTGTGACAAAGTAGGGAGCATTAAGGATTTTACGAAGGATTTTGGATTGTAGGGATTGGATACGAGAAGAATTTGATGATTTAGTAGAGCCCCAAAGCTCGATCCCGTAAGTCCAAATAGGCCTTATTATAGTAATATATATGAGTCTTTTGTAAATAGTTGGCAGTTTAGAGCGTTTGTCTAGTAAGTGCTGGAGTAGTCGGAAACGTCGGGCGGTTTCTAGTCGTTTCAGTCTGGTATGGGGGTTCCAAGTGAGTCGTTTGTCAAGGTGGAGTCCTAGGTATCGGATTTGATCAACAGGGATAAGTGGGATATTTTGTTTTGGGAGGTTTCAATTGAGGAGAGCTTTCAAACAAAGAAACAAAAGAAAAATCTAAACTAAAATTTTATAATTTTCTTTTCATTGGCACAGTTTTTAAGAAAAGGAGAGTTCAGCATTTTCTTGTGAGGGATGAGTCTTAGGGGAGAGGTGAGTAAATGGGTACCCTTAGGATACCCTGTCTATATTGTGTAATGGACATTAATTTAGTAGTTAAAGTATGTTTTAAAATTGATACTGATCAGTATTTAATAGTGTGGTATGAATATCTAGTTACGAAATTCAGTTCATTGATTGAATAAAAAGAGTGTCCATTGCCCCCTTTGGGGGCGCAAAAGGTCACGTACAGCCTGTTTGCAGATCAAACAACAGGTCACCAGGGTGTGTTTCCAACAAAATTTAAGGATTTAAAATCATCGATGTTGGACAAATGGGAGCTAATGCCATAAAACTGAACTTAATACATAATTAAATACCAATAATGGACCATGATTTATGGATTACAGCTGCGTAATCAGCAGCGTGGATTGTACATATTTTAATCTTGGATAAACAGGGATCATTCTTAAAAATCTTTGCAAATTCTCCACGGGTTGAAGATACGTAAATATTGCAAAATGTATCATCTCACGATACCATTAATTTCGAAAATATGAACGAATTTAAGGTAATATAGAACTATAAACATGTTTAATTTATTATAAACAAAATATTATGTGTTGTAATGAGTTTGTAAATAATAACATTGAGGCGAGAGAGGAAGGCACTGTTGGGTCCTGGGTCATGTATTATTTATTCTTAATTATACGAGCCGTGAATCGACTCTGAGGACAAAAGACGCTGCTGGGGATTACCCAGCCTATACAAATTGGCTATTCTTGATAATGTAATTAATCAAGAAAAAACACCTGAACGTCTTGATTAAATCACTTTCCTTCACAATGGTTGACCAAAAAACAGTAATTCCTTGCAAAGTACTGAATCCATAAACCTTCATGTATAGGTACAGATATATGATATCAGTTATAGTTATATTATAGTTGCAATTCAGTATAAATTATAGTTTTCTCCACATTATTTAAACATTGAATATTTTACTATATTTAAATGTTTCAAGGTCATCTGATAGTAAAATTTTTTTATAACTTTATAATTATAGTTATAACTTTATAGTTATAATTTATTTTTTTTATTATGTATTATTTTATTTCATCAATTTATATATTAATATAACTATTTTAAAAAAATATAAAGCAAATACTTTTGTTAGGGTGATAATAATGAGGGCAATAAATAATAAATACTAGGCTTTTGTTCGCAAAACATAAAGAAACTAAATTTTTTAAATCAAACTTCTTTCTACACAATTTAAACTCAAATCAATGCTTACGCGAATTAGAAAATATTATAATATTTATTTAATTGGGTTTTAGCAATGCTCATTAGATTGTCGGAGAAAAAGTGTGTATATTTAAAAAAAAAAAAACAGCGCTTTGGATACACCAGACAATTTGCAATTACAACCCTACTTAGACTAAAAATAGATATTTCAATACCTACATATGGAAGTGAAAGTAAAAATTATAGACCGTAAAATATATTAGTTATAACAATTAATTACCGCATGTTTTTTCTATTCGTCAAATCTATAAAATGTGTACCTTGTACTTTAATTGTTTATTTATTTATAATAAATAATTATGTACCAGGATTTGTTTTTAATCCGACAAGAAAGCCTGTGATAAATGAGGCTGATATATTTATTTATGTTTCATTGCATTTTTAATAGTTCAAAGCATAGGTTTATAAATATATTTCATACTATCGTAATCCGGGCAATAAAATATTAAACAAAAGCATTTATGAAAACCGCTCATGTATATGTTATAAAATTATAAAAAATAAATATCATAATTTAACAATAAAAATTAGAGCTATTATATTTTTTTCCATTTTCACGATGATGAATTCATGAATGATCCATAAATACTTCAAAATTATAGTTAAAACAACAGAGTTTTGTCCATAAATCAATTTGTTCAATATGATTGATGAAAAGACAAAAAATTAAGAAAGAAATTTTTTTAGGAAAACTTACAACGAAAAGGTATACGCTCTCAGATTTCCCATAAAAAAATAATTATTTTTAACTTTTTAAATTCTTATATTCATGTCGGAAAAGCGTGTGACTCAGGTAACGATCATATCTGCCACCTGTCATCACCAGGCTTCCACTACATCAACAAAAATGTTGATATAACTTCTTTACCAAGAACTGGTTCGTTGATTGTGAGTTAACAAACTTGGGAGGCTTCTTTAAAATTCAATTTGTCATCTAAACTTTACATTTAAAAGTCTTCTTAACTTCAGCTTTATGATTTATTTAAATATATTGTGAAGGAGAGGCGTGTAATGTTGGGACGGATAACTGACACTTCCCTAAATATGTAATTAGCTCTGACCTGTTCTTAATGGTAGAGAAATAGCGTTTTCGGAAAAAATAATTCCCTGTGTCTAATGATCCTAATTGGAAGTTTTATGATTAATTAGAAAGGTCTTATGAACAAGAAGTCACAAATCAAGACTTTCCAAAGTGAAAAACATGAGATGGAAATTTCTAGCGAAAGGTAATAGTTAATTAAAAATATTTTAACTAAAAAAATCAAAAAACAACAACAGAAATCAGAAAATTCTATTTATTCCAAGTAAATTTAATTTCATGTTTATTTAAACACCTTAGTACATTGGTAAAAAAAGTGACATCTACGAATATTTAAAATTGGTGTAGGAGTCGGATTTCTTCGATCCGGCAAAGAAACACAAGACGGATGCTGACATGCACAGATACATGGATCGAAATCTGCATCCATTAGTCATACTCTGTAATGGAAGGCACACTACTACACCTAATTTAAATATTCGCAGATTTAAAATTCCCTAGGGCCAGTTGCTCCCACTCAGTAAAGCTTAGATTAAGCGTTATCTATGATTAAACCAAGTTTTCTAAGGTCGGTCGATAAAGATTAAACTTGATTTAATCTTAGATAACGCTTAATCTAAGCTTTACTGAGTTGGAGCAACTGGCCCTTAATAATCTAACAAGATGTTTAAGTAGCTATGCGAGTATATTCTCTTAGAATGGACACGATTTCTTGATTTCTGTACTTTTTTATTAAAATATTTTTTTTTATTTTAACCTTTTTAATTTTTCAAATATTTACAATTTAAATTCACACGATCACAAATGACATGATCTGAAACCAATTTTTAGTTAACAACAAAACTTTTAGAATACTTATATATAAAAAAATATATTTTTAGCATTTTGAGCACAATTTTTTTTCAAAATTCATTAGATTACTAACTAAGTAATTTGTACCATATAACTTAAAAATCGATCCAGCCATTAGCAAAAAAATTCATTACAGACCTTTCCTCAACATCTCCACCCATGCTAGTTTATTTAAATAAATAAGTCATAAGCAAAATTTTAAAAAATCAAGAAAAACTTATTTATCAACCATTAACCATTTATCAACTTTCATACGAAGCAGAAATCAAATGCGTTGAAATACGGGAAAGATGTTTATAATCAAGCAAGATGGAACATTGTTTATGTACTGATATGCTTGGTATATTTTATCTAATTCATAATTCATATCCATATCTTCTATCCATGCGAAACATCTTCCTAATCTTCTCTATTCACAGCTTCAATTTTTTAAACTTACACATCAAACTTAGAGTTTATAAAGGGCAAATCTCTATTGCTATAGCTGATGTTTGACATTAAAAGGACAAATATTTTCAGGATCTCAAACCAAATAATTGTCTACTGCAGAAGCTTTTACGACCCGTAAAAAGAAACCATTTATATCAAATGTAAGGTGATAGGAGGCGGAAGAGAATCACGAGAGTGGTGTTTAAGCAAACGATGGGAAGCAGTAATGGATTGTGCCGTGAGGTTGTGCTAATGCTGGTCGATATTAAACTGTACAAATTATTTTTCAATATTTTAAAGTTTAAATAATATATATATTAAATGTTAATATTAATATGAATAAGAGTTCATCCTTGCTTCCAAGATATGATTGGATGTAACGGAGTGATGTAATCTTTTTCCTCAATTGACGATACGTTGGCCGGTTATTTTATTCTTTATCTGCATTTCATAGACAAATGTTTGTTTAGTTTGGAACTTTCCAATTATAACCTAACATAGATTTTCTATCTCTTAGTGAGTTTTTACTCGTTTATATTAATAATAGAATGAGATATTAATGTAATGCGTGGGCAGTTTTATACACTCTAATTTCAAACTATCTTTTACAAAATTATTTTATTTACTAGTGAAATATTTTACCACAATCAGTAACTACTTTTCGTTTATATTCTTTCTTGTTTTCGCTATGCGAAGTTTACGAAAATGTGAATTTGTATGCCTCTAAAAATAATTTCTCTCAATTAAACAACAAATTGACGACTGGCAGACAGGAAAAAAAGGGGTGAAGACTTGAGCTATATTCAAGAGAACAGCACCTTTATCGTAAAATCTTTTTTCCGGAAGCGGTTTGTGGATCCCTCTCGAGTTTGCGTTTACCAAACGCATCTCGGAAAAAATGAAATGGAAAGGAAGACTAGAAGATGAACTAACTGGCGAAGTACCCGAGAAAGAAGAAGAGAGTAGAATCACTACCAAAGGAAGTTCCGATAAAATTGTAAGTAACTTAGTAGAAACAAAAAAATCAAGTCAACCAACTTATGCTCAGATTATGAACATCCAAAAACCGTCAAACCGTGAATACGCAATAGTGCTACAAACACGCAAAGGTATAAAACAAAAACAATATGTCGAAAAAATTTCAGAACTAGTAGAACCCCAAACAATAAAGTTCGCATCGCGAATATCCAACAATAGATTTTATATACATTTATCAAGTAGGGAACAAGTAGATAAGCTCTTAACTGAACATAAAAACATAACAATAGACGGACAATTAATCCCAATCAGACGCTTAATAAATCCCGCGAAACGAATTATAATATCCAATGCTTGTCCCAGCATACCAAATGGTCTAATAAAAAACGAGATTAAAGAAATGGGAATTAGATTACTTTCCCCAATATCATTTTTAAGAGCAGGATATCGAGACCCTAAAACGAGCCATATAATGAGCTTTAGATGTTGTGTATACATCAATCCGGAAGATATGGAAAATATTAAACCATCGGTTATTGTCCAAAGTGAAGGTCTCTCCCACCGCATCTTTCTAGCAGAAGATGTATTAATCTGCTATGTATGCAGAAAACCGGGACATTTCGCAGCGAATTGCCCAGAATCAGATGCAGTTGATGAAGTACAAATCCCACTTACAGCACAACCTATAAGTTCAGACGGTGTAATCGAAAGACAAAACCCACTAGCTAATCAGTCCATAACACCTATTCCTATTCCTGAAGATCAAAACTCAAATAATAATCAAATCATTTCTTCAGACGCAATGGCTGAAGAACAGAACCCTCTGATCACTGAAAACATTACTTCAATCGCTGCTGATAAAATTCAAAGCACACCCAACACTGAATTCATAACTTCAAGCAGAAAAAGCAACGATCCGATGGTCACAGAGACGTTAGAAAATAATAAAATTTATGAAAACAGTAATAGATCTACTATCAAAGAAATTATTAAAACACCTACCAAAAAAAAAAGAATCTTCATCAGGATGCACTAAAGAAAGTAAAATTAACACTAAATATTTTAAAGTACCTAAGATCTGCTCATCAACTCCTCTGAAAAACGCAAACATACCTCCAACGAAAAGACAGAATACTTCCAAAATAATCGATAACAAAGCCTCCTCCTTGAAAACATCTATAGAAGTAAAAACAAACGAACCTAAAAAAATAAAACCAACTACAACAGACATTCTAGAACCCATTCGAGATTTGCTAATTTATAACGATTATCCCCTTGAATTCAATAAAATATGTTTACTATATGATACAATACAAAGTGAAAAAATATCACCAAATACAATCGAGTTAATAGAACAATTCACGGATGACAAAAACGGACTAACAAAGATGCTAATAGATATCAAGAATTTAATAACAGATAGAAGCATCAAAATATGGACCACAAAAATACTAAAGATACTACAGATAAAAGACACATCATCTAGCAACACATCCTCAACCGACACATTCCCTTTTGAAAAAGAAAAAAACACAAATGACCAAAACACTACAGTGGAACTGTAACGGTTACTACCGTCACATAGAGTACTTTAAAAAAATATTGTCCGAAGATAACCCAACGTTTTGCTGTTTACAAGAAACTCACCTAAATGAAAAACACTCTGTACAACTTAAAGACTACAAAATCTACAGAAAAGACAGAAACTCAGAAAGAGCGTGGGGAGGAGTCGCAACGTTTGTCTCGAAAAACGTTGATAGTGAAGAGGTGATGTTACAAACGCAGTTAGAAGCATTAGCTGTGAAAATGTATCTTAATGACCCATTGACAATATGTAACATATACATACCGCCATCACAAGTTTTTTTCTAGTGAAGGCATTGAAAATATTATCAACCAACTAACAAGACCCTTCCTTCTATTGGGAGATTTTAACGCTCACGACACACTATGGGGTTCCTCACTTCCTGATCTAAATCATAGAGGGAAAACAATTAGGAAATTCCTCGAAAACAATTCTTCGACAATACTATTGAATACAGGCGAAAACACACATTTCAGTTCAAAGAGTAATAGTTTTTCAACAATCAATCTAAGTTTTTCTGACGTCAGGTATGCACCAAAAGTCAGAAAATGGATGACAAAGGGACATTTATACGGAAGTGACCACTTCCCAATAATTATCGACACATCGGAGATATTTAACAACACACCGTCAAACATTCGATGGAACAATGATAAGGCGGATTGGGAAACATTTGGCAAACTGGTAATTGAAGTATTGTAAAAATACCAACGTATCGGAAAATAGATGAAAAGGTGACTGCTTTTAGTGAACTACTTCTAAAGGTGGCAACGAAAACAGTTCCAACCATCAAAAATAACCTAAAACATCATAACGTACCATGGTGGAATAAACAATGTAGCGATGCTATTAGAGCAAAGAAACATGCCCTCAACCGATTCAGGAAAAGTAGAACGATACAAGATGCTATAGAATTCAAAAGACTAAGAGCAATAGCTAATCGAACAATTAAAATTAGCAAAAAGGATTCTTGGAAACACTTTGTATCTTCGCTAAATAATCTTACTCCTGTGACTGAAGTTTGGAACAAGATTCGAATCATCAGAGGAATTGGAAAGAGACAGATAATTGCTGGAGTAGAAGTTAATGGGCATACAATAACTAATCCTCAAGACATCGCTGAAAGTTTAGCTAAGCATTTCAGAGAAATATCTTCCTCGAGCTATGACCACTCCAAAAATTATAACTCGGAAACACATCAAAAATACCGCTTGGTGCCGACTGAATTCGAAGGAGCCAGAGAACCGTTTCTTATGCAAGAACTAAAATATGCTCTACAAAAGTGCAGTGGAAGGTCAGCCCCTGGATTAGATGGAATTACCGGAGAATTCTTGAAACGATTACCCGAAGAAGGAAAAATACACCTATTGGGGATCTACAACGAAATCTGGAACAGCGGCGAGTTTCCTTCATGTTGGAAACAATCAATTATAGTACCCATTCAGAAAAAAGAAAATAGTATCAAACCGAATGACTACAGACCCACCTCATTAGTCTCATGCGTTTCAAAAATCTTAGAAAAGATGGTAAATACATGTTATGCATACATGTTATTGATGCCCTGGAAAATAACAATGCTCTCTCTCCACAACAGTTCGGATTCAGAAGAAACCGCTCAACAACGGATTCCGTATTGTCATTAAGCCTAGAAGCCGAAGAGGCTTTCTTACATAAAGAGCATTTAATTGCTATATTTTTAGATCTAGAGAAGGCTTATGACACAATGGCAAGAGGACGTGTCTTAACAATCCTGGAAAGGTTAGGTATAGGAAGGAATATGTGGACGTATATCCTAAATTTTTTGACTGATAGAAAATTTTGTGTGCGTGTAGGAAACACTATGTCCTCGAGTTATTCCTTGGAAAATGGAACTCCGCAAGGTTCACCACTCAGCGCGACACTGTTTCTTATAGCAATAAATGAAATCACGTCCACAATCCAGACCCCCATTAAATGTTTTCTATTTGCTGATGACATAGTTATTTCAGTTCGAGGCAAATCTCTAGCATTTATCCAATGGAAGCTGCAAGACGCGATAGAAAGAATAGAAAATTGGTCAAAAGAAGCAGGATTCAAACTATCAGCTTCCAAAACCAAAATTATTCATTTTTGTAGACAACGAAAATGTCGCCTTAATCCACAAATAGTATTAAGGGGCACTACTATCGATTATGTCGACAAATATAAATATTTGGGAATGATAATAGACAACAAGCTTTCATGGGTCCATCACATCAAATATTTAAGAGACGAATGCACAAAAAGGTTAGGACTTCTTAAGTGCATTGCTCATTCAACTTGGGGAGCCGATAGACTAACATTAATCAAAATATACCATAGTGTAATTAGGAGTAAAATTGACTATGGAGCTCAAATATATGGAACAGGCAACAAGACGTCACTAAAAATGCTAGATTCCATCCACAATTCGGCTCTTAGAATCTGTACAGGAGCCTTCCGAACTTCTCCAGTCGAGAGTATATATACCGAATCTGGAGAACCTTCTCTAGAGATGAGACGAAAATACTTATCAATGAAATATATTTCAAAATTGAAAGCACATCCACAGCACCCATTAGCTTCAAAACCGTTTATTGAGGAATCTGAAAAGCGCTGGCTCAAAGACATAGAAGGAAACAAATTTAAATTGATGGTTTATCAAACGTTGTGTGATACAAGCATAGATCTCAACACAATAAGACCTATACCTAATCTCAAACTCCCTTGCTGGGAGAAATTCAGACCGTCTGTAGACATATCGATGACTCAATATTCCAAAGAGTGTCCTCTAGAAATACAAACTTATTTCTTTCGATTACTAGAAAGATATAAAGGTTATAAGGTCATTTACACCGACTCTTCTAAAGCAGAAAACAACATTGGTTGCGCTGTCCATACAACCGATAACCAACTACTATTCAACATACCAAGAGAGAGCTCCATATTCAGTAGAGAAGCGATTGGAATAATGAAGGCCCTTTATTGGATATCGAATTCCAAAGATAGAAAATGGATCATAGCAACCGACTCCAAAAGCGTTTTGGCGGCCTTAGATAACCCATGGCCTAACAACTCTCTCATTAGAGAAATAATAAACGTATTGTGGGAGATGAGAAAAAGATCAGTATGTGTGGTCTTTATCTGGGTTCCATCTCATAGTGGCATAATGGGTAATGAAAAAGCAGACCAAGCTGCTCATTTGGCGAGAAAGGGAGAGCTATCAGGCATAACAACAATAAATCACATCACCGTTGAAGATTGGATCCATGAAGCAAGAAAAAACCTATTTAAAAATTGGGAAGACCAATGGAAAATACAACGAGCCAAACTAGCCGAAATAAAAACCGAGTACAACACATGGACCACAAGCTTCAGAAAATCCAGAAGAGAAGAAATAATATTCTGCCGGATGCGAATCGGACACTGTCTTTTCACACATGGATACCTACTTAGAGGACTCGAAGCGCCAACCTGCGAAAACTGTGACAATACACCTCAAACAGTTGAACATCTACTATTAGAGTGCCACCAATATAAAAAAAAGAGACAAAAATTAAAGTTATCGACAACATTGAAAGATATTTTGGGAGACAAGGAGGAAAATATCGTCATTCTCTTTCAATATTTATTGGAAGCAAATTACTATAGTAAAATATAAAAATTGAGAAAAACCGCCAATGACCCTCTAGGGTAGAGGCGAATACAAATAAAAAAAAAAATTACTTTAATTAAATTTATATTATCTGTTAAATCGTATTCATTGATGTTAAATTTTTAACAAATAGACATAATTATAAATATTTTTCTGATCAAGATTTTTTAAAAAAATATTCTGACAAAATATGGAATACAGTCTTGAATATTATTTTAAATAATGAATAATGTGGTAATAAATAAATAAATTTCATGTTATTTCACTGAGTATTGCCAAAATATTTACTGTTTCAATTATTAACAATAAACTGAAAGACTTAGTATTTTTAAAATTTTCAAATGAAACATATTTGGGAATATTATTTGAATCCTGACATAAATTTCCTCCTGAGTCTTCAGCTCAACATTTTTTTTTTTCTCTTTAACATTTATGTCATGGTTTTGACAATCAGCAGATGGTTGTGATGATGAGGATAGGCATTAAAAATTAAATTATTTTTAATTGAAAATGGTATTTAAGGAATAAATAACTATTTAATTATAATTACAACTTTTTTTTAGCTCTTTTAAAAATATACTTAATCCATAATAAACTATAAGAAAGGGTATTTGTCTATAATTTTACTGTTTTCACTCAAATCTACTCTTAAATAAATATTTTAGGATTCTAGAGGTAGATGTATAATAATAATTATCTAAGAGCGAAAGGACTTAGGTTAGATAGTTTTCAGCAGTAAATTCTAGTTAGAACATTTGGTCTACCTAAAATCGTAATATTGTAGGAGCTGAGACGGAAGCAATATATACCCTAGGGTTTAGTTACTCCCCAACTCCAAGTTCTCTGTTGGTGCGGTAGGCAAGGCATTGAGCTGCAAAACAAACTCTACATGGCGCGGAGTGCAAACATGTGAATCGAAGTCCTACTTTATTGGGAACATTTCTTTACAATACGGTTCGATCTCGTTCTCAGAGTAGTATATGTAGGCAATGCGACTTGCAATACACTACCGATTTCTAACACGAGGAATATATTCCTAAAAATAAAACATTTATTCTTGGTTTATTTATTTTTTTCGATAACAATGATGTATATACCTGGTGGGCACTTGAGTGTCCGGTCTGGAACATTGTAGGTTCTATTTCCATGTTGATCGGCAAATATGTATTTCTCGGCGTTGCTGTGAGAATGTAACCGCAAGAGTGATTTGTCTTGAGGAACACGGCAGTATAAATACTGGAAAATAATAGAAGGGATAAAACAAAAAGTTGTTAACAATTGGTATTCTTATCCTTTAATATTGATGTGAGGTCTCTGAAAAATGGTCTTTTACCGAAATCTGTTATTGTTCTTAAGTCTTGATTAGGAGTCTATTGTGACATCAGAGCTTTTATATAATTAGTCCTTTGGATTATGGAAATCGTCAACAACTACTACACCCAATAAGTTCAATAGTTTAGAAGGGAATAAAAATAACCTTATTGTTATCATATGTTACGGATTAAGTTCATTGTGTAATTATACTGGTCAAACAGGAGTTCGTTCAATCAAGCAGGATTGATGGATTTTGATTATTGAGGTATCGTAGTAACGTATCAGAGTAACATTTCCCGAAGGAAAAAAAGCTATGAATGAAAAGAAACTTTATTTGCTTAGACCAAAGATCATTATATAGTTTTCTAAATTCCCTATAAAAGAAATAAAAATCATCGGAAACGAACCATTATTAACCAAGATGCAGCCTATAAATATGTATTCATGGTTTGGTTTGTAATCAGGGATCAAATCTTTTTTAAAATGTGCCATTTTAACAGTTTCTGTAAAAGTATTTAGAAATAAAGTTCCATTTTAACAGTTTTTGTGAAACGTTTTAGGAAAAAGGTTCTGAAAATAAAATTTCTAAGAAACTTTTTTGTAATAAAGTTCGAGACTTATGTATAAAAGTTTATCTTTTATTTATTGAAGTTCTTAAAAAAAGTTCTGTTAAATGAAAAATAAACAATAATCGGGTTTAAATTAGAGTTATAATTGGTCTTAAATGAATTATACATGATTCTAATGTCTCGTTTGTTTGAGTAGCTATGAATAAAAAACATTCTTTTAGCGAAATCAGAAGATTTAAAAATAAAAGTTCTGTAAAACCTTTTCGGCAATTTAAATTCCTATAATACTAGAACTTTTTTTAAATAAAAGTTTTTTTTACCGTTTCAAGTCCTGGTTACTATGATTGAACTACAGTTACTTAACGGAGAAAAATAAAATTATTTCCTCTATCTCATAATACATTGCACTAACTTATTTCTTTGTGTTGCCAATTGTTCACTGGCCAATATACTGCGCGAATCATTCGCAAATGCCAACTTGTTCCCGTATACCACATATTGCAAGTGTAAAGTTTTGTCATGGAACTCTTTACAACTCATCACTCCAGGCGGCCATTCAACAGATTGAGCAGTACATTAATTACAGCTACTTGAATACATTTATTGCAAGACTGAATCCAATATACCAACTGAGGTGTGGAGCTGGAGTCAATGGCACGGCTTGCCTGGACTATATTGTGCGCTCCAGCCATTGTACTGTCGAGTACTGTATTCACGCTATCTGGGTAAATGCTTCCCTTTCAGGCAATCACTGCCAAAGTCCAAACACGGGTAGCTAGAACATTATCAATAAAACCATCTTAAGCGGCAGTATAATACAGAGGAATGGCAAAAAAAAAAAGTGCCGTCTAAAATTTAACGCTTATGCTATCCGTTTTTCTTTGTTTCTTTCAATAGGAAGTGCTGATTTTAACGAATTAATAACATTTGTGATACATTTAATTTGATACGTTTAAAAGAACACACTACTAGAAACGGCTACAAAAAACTCCAAGAACACGTGAACTTGATGGTGTCTGTTCGACATGGAGGAGGTAAAGATACATTAAAAACTTCAAAATTTGTTTGAATCGTTTGATCTTCTTTAGGACTTGAAGTAGTCTTTTACCAATTAGGCGTGAATTCAAAGCTTTTAAGGAAGTATAATTTGCCAAGAGGTCTTCAAGACCTCTGCTAGAGTTATCTATTCGTTTAAGAACACCCCCTGAAACAAGTTGTTAACAGGTAGACAAAAATCTCTTTGTTACACTACTTAAATCATAAACTAAACCAACTTATTTTTAATGAGGGCGAATGAAAACTTGACTAAGGGCGCGTGTTCAAGGTTACGGCATAGCGTGCAGTCACGGAGACTCTCATACAAGAAAAGTGTCGAGTGATATAAGAAAATCTTTTTTTCTATCACAAACAGGGTATTATCGTTTATTTTTTAAACATTTTCTTTCACTTCAAAACAAATGAAGTTTGGATTTAATTTTTTTAGGTGGCATTAATCCCGTCGTTTAACAGGTTCTATAAATTACATGTCACTTTTTTCCTTTGACAAATAATGCTCAAAAATGAATAAATATATTTTTGTTTGATACTTATTTATTATTCGTTTTAATTAAAATGTCTTATATTTTATTTTAGGGATTCTCTTATTTGTTGATGAACATAACGAGTAAAGAACTTATATTTGTTCTTAATAAATTGCTAACTAAAAGATAGTCAATATGCAGAGATACAGAATACTCATTTTGTAAACCAACAGTTGTTTTCGACTTTTCTCGATTTTAATACAGTAATATTTTGATGATATGGCGGCTGACGCAAGATCCAAGAGATTGGAAATCGACTGCTTTGAAAAAAAATGACTGGCGACTGCTGTAAAATGAGGCCTTGACCACCCCACGTGGATTGTAGCGCCATAGAAGAAGAACATTTCGTTTAATATAGGAAATGCGTCACAAAAATTTTGCAATATTATCGTGGGAATAAGCGATCAAGGGCATCGACAAATGGATGTCGCCGATGCAGTTGGCATCATCAAGATGTGGTCTCCCGAGCTTTAACCAAATTCATAAAAACCGGGATTACCAATTGAAGACCTATTAGTGGATCTCAGCGAATTAGACACCGAGGGATAACAGAAATATTGGTATTTCTGCAAGAAGCAACACTTTTCATAATATTCGACAGAGCCTAAATGAAGAGTTGAATGCCCTGCCAAGTCCCATGCCCAAGGGTGCCCATCCTCCATCCCCCAAGGTCAATGGCGCAAGAACCTACTCCCTCCCCTTCTCCCAAGATATTTTATTATACACCTTTTCTTAAAAACAAACCAAGCTAAGGTAGAATTAGAAAAATCGTAGATTATATAAAATTACACTTTTTGCGGTCTATTCCATGTTTTCTCTCTGTTCGTTCCCAAAATTCATAATCCCGTCGAAATTTACCCCCCTCAAAAATTCCAAAACCCGTCAAAATATGCCCCCTAAAAAAATTTGATGGCTCAAGCTGCGCCATGAAATCCTCTTCCGGGCACCCCGGCCTATGCCAACACAAACCATTCGTAATCGTTTGTGGAAAGTTGGTCTAACAACTTATGTCCCTTTAACCTGCAGCAACAGTACGTCGCCAGCAACTGTGCAGTATGGCATAGCGACCGCCTAGATGCGGAGACTAATTGGAATGCTGTTATGTTTACAGAGCAATCGCCTTTCTATATTTATAGCGATCGTAGTTGCCGAAGAATCTCCCGAAAACAGGGGATGGGTACACTGCCACCGTTTCTGCATAGTAGCAGCTTCTAGCTGTAATGCAGTCTAGAGATACAATCAGGAGGAGGGACTCTACTTCATATTGCGAAAGATAATCTTATTCCAGTTTTTATGTTCAAGAATTTATGGAGACGTGCATTCCTCAGAGCCAGGGCCATATTTGCCACAAATTTCCATTTTCTTGACGATAATACGCGACCCCGCAGAAAAAAAATTGTGATTTATCAATGTCTTGAAAATCTGGAAATTTCACATCTGCCCTTTTCTGTATTGCATCCACATCTCAATTCCATTGAGCACATGTGAAACGCATTGCTGAAAAAGCTTTTTGATCACCATTTGGAGCTTTATAACCTTCAGCAACTGAGAATAGTATTACCATGTTTACGGTATGAAATTCCTTCTGATATCAATGAAAACATTATGCTCAATAGGTGCAAAGAGGTAGTGCGTAACAGGGGATAAAGCCAAATTATTAAATTTTACAAAATGTTTACAATTTAGAATCATAAAAAAAATCACATAAAACCTTAATTTTACTATTAAAAAAAAAACTTTTATAGAATTAACGCAGGTTAAATACCATATTATTTAAAATAATTTTCAATGTATTTTATGATAAAAATAAAATAAATCATACCTAACTTAACAATTTTATACTCATTTTTGAACAATATACAAAACCCAAAAATATAATGTTAAAAAAATGTTCGAAGTAGGGCAGGATTAGACAAAAAGAGGCAAAATATGACTGGTATCGATTCTACATCAGGCAGCAGCCGGCTCATCTTCACCAGTCAAGTCCTAGGCACTAGGATGATATGCCGTATCTAAGGTAATCATAGAAGTTTAAACATTAAAAAAATGTAGGTGTATGCTTTAGATCACACGATAGAAGTGAAAATAGCAACAAGACGAGATTAATAATATGAAATATAAATTATAAATAATAGCTCATTATAAAGAGGGTCAAATGCTGAACATCGCTTACAGTATGCAGGTTGCATTGTTCACTTCTGAGGTATTTTTATCCATATCTTCCACAAAACCTTTTAGGTGGGGTTGACGGTTCTATTGTATCTCAGTATTTTTCAATTATTTTTATTACATCTTTCCACTTGATATTGGTAAATAAATTTTCTACATCGATAAAGATCAAACAATATTGTCTATTTTCTTAATTCTTTCAAGCATTTGATCCAACCCCATTGAGTTTTTAACATCTATCATGTTACTATCTATTTTAAGTTATTGAGTGTGGAATTGAGATATTTAGTCAAATGTTTCAGTTTCCCATTGATATTACTGATGATAGGACTAAGTGAAACTTTTATGTAACTTTACTCATCCATGTATTCTAGGTGTATCTAGTTAGGATTGATTAGTTTAATTTCGTTTAGTAAGACATTTTTAAAGTTAATAACAAAGTTCTATTTCATAAAATAACTTAAATAAAACTTCTTTAAATTAGTGATATTTACTAGTTTATGTTGTATCCAAAATGTATTTATGTAAAAATCTCCTGTTGGAAGGTTATGTAATGTTAATCGTTATATATTATTCATAATGCCTAAGAATTTTATAGTAAGGATGCTATTATTATCGTTTATATTATTTTCTTCTTATTTTTTATATATTGTTAATAATGTTGTCAAAATAAAATTTCAATGTTGTAATAATGTTAGCGTTTGTAATCTATATTAGCATAAACTCGTTATCATTTGGTTTTGGTCACTATCTTTTTCCCTCTCCTACTCTCTAACACGGTATTGGGTTAAGATACAATTTTGTATAATAGCTCATTACAAAGATAACAAAATGTTGAACCTTTCCCTCTCTTACATTAAACAGGTCCGATTTTCAGTATCTTAAATATTTTAATCCATGTATTCAACTAGCCTCGTTATCATTTGGTTTTCAACACAACTTTTTTCTTTTCGCCTTCCTAATACTCCTTCGCGTTAAGATATAATTTTGAATTATAGCTTATTACAGAGTGGATGAAATGCTGAACAATTTCTTCGCATGGAGTATGCAGGCCTGATTTTTAGTTTCTGAGATATTTTAAACCATATGTAAAAACACTTCAATTAGTCGACTATAACCGACTTTACCAGAGCGTTAAAATCTGACGGATCAATCTAATTCACCCTCTACAAAAAAGTGCAAAACCCGCTGAAAGAAGTTTTCACTTAAAAAAAATGATGTGTTGCTCTATCTCAAAAAATTAATAGATATTTCATTCAAATAGAACACGGTAATCACGAAAATTTAGGAAACAACATAATTCTACCAAATATTGAATTAAAGTTTATGAAGCTGACTTAACAATTCGAGGATGAAATATTTTTTCAAACAATTCATTTGTACCCAGGAAATGTAAGATTGAAGTCTTCAAGATTAAATTAAGTCCATATATTATGTTTTATTTTATTTATTTATTTTTTGTTATTTTAAATTTGCCACTGCGTTGGAACGCATCAAGCAAATGTGTTGGCGTTAATTATATCTTCTTGAATTCCTGATATCTTCTTAACTTTTCAGCAGATCTCTAGGCCACTGCCTTTTTAGTCGTCTTAGAGGCTCACCAGGTAACAGGGAGGAAGATAGAGATAGAACGAGTGGATTTGGATGATTGAGAGTAGAAGTGTGAAATGTTGTGTAGTTGTTGTGTATGTAGGATTTTACTTTTGGTATGTTCATGTCTTTGTGTATGGTGTGATTTGAAATAAACCAAGGAGCATTGACAATTTTACGGAGTATTTTGGATTGTGTGGTTTGAATTTTGTTGATGTGTGTGTGTTTTGCGGAACCCCAAAGTTCTGCTCCGTATGTCCAAATAGGTCTTAGTATAGTGGTATAGATTAGTCGCTTGTTTAGTAAGTTGAGTGGAGATCTGTAGTATAAAAGATGTGACAGTTGTTTGTATCGTCTGGTCAGTTCTTGTTTTTTTAATTTAGTGTGAATGTTCCAGGTGAGTTTTTTGTCCAAGTATAGTCCGAGATACCGTACATGTGTTTTTTGTGTTTTTTTAAAAATATTTTTGAAAATATTTTATTTTCAAAATATTTATTTAACGTTCCGAACATAAGTGATAATTTTAAACGTTGCAAATAAATGGTGCCTTTAGCCTAATGTGGCAGTAGATGGCACCATCATGTTAAATAAATAAATAAAATAAAATTATAACAAATTGTACATAGTATACATTCTAATTATAATAAGTTGTTCGTTTAAAATGTTTCACTATCCAAACATATCACCAAAAATTGTACATTATACAATAACCAAACATTTCGAAACAGACAGACAATGGTTTATGATCTCTAGAGTTCAATACTGAAACATAAGCCAATAGGATTTTTAAACGTCAATGTTTCGGCTGAAACGTACAAAAGCAATTCTGCGATCAAATTGGCTAAAAAGAGTAATTTTTCATTGGGTTTCATAAACCCATTTTTATTTTACGGATTAATTTTTTACGGAACGTTCAATTAGAGTTAGAGGAAAAACTATTCATAGTACTCTTAGTTCCACCACGAACCAGTACATCTCACTGCAACTGACTGTGAGGAGCCAGTGACTAAGGAAGATTAAACATCCTGATTAAACTTCCACACGGATATGACAGATTTGCTTATTGCATATAATACTTTATTGGTGGTAAATGTCATATCTTTGAAATAATATTTTTCAATTTAAAATAAATTAAAAAGAGTTAAACCAACAATATTTTTTTTCTCTTAAAGTATTGATTTTCTCATTTGCATGTTAAAGTGTTATTTTAACATTTGTAAGTAAAAAAATTAATCATTTTTCAAAATTCGGAAGGTTTTTTATCTGATACAACTTTTAAAGACAACGATTTGAAATACTAATGTGAAAGTTCTAACAATATTTAATAGCTTCAGATACTATATGTCTTCTTACTTATAGGCTGATCTGATCTGCCCCTCTTATCAGAGTTGCAGCGAGTTTCTCAATGTACTCTTGATTATCCTCCATTTTCCTGTGATGTTGCTTTCATTACCTTCTCCAAGGATAAGTTCAACAACATCGGTGACAGTCCATCTCCCTGCCTTAAGCCCCTTCGAACTTTAAAGGCTTCAGCGACTTCTCCTTGTATTGGGACTCTACATTTAGGGTCATTGTAGTACACGCCTTTGTGAATCTCACCAATTTATCAGAGTCTTAAAGTTCAGTCATGATTTTCCAAAGACAGCTCGTGTCCACAGAATCATAGGCTGCTTTGGAATCGACAGGGCGTGGACATCTTAGCTACTTCCCATCGCTTTTCGAGTACTTGTTTCAGGATGAAGATCTGGTTTAGCGTGCTCCTCCCATTTCTGAATCCAGCTTGGTGGTCTCCTATTATATTTTTGTAATATTAATATATTCGGTTTAGTATAGTATTGGTCATTATCTAGCAGGCAACCGGAAGAAGTGCTACGCCTCTGTAATTAAGTCACTCATACTTTTAAATAATTATCATTAAAAAAAAGAATTCTACGAATACTAAAACTCATTCTCGCATTTGTTGAATGGTGATGCCTCATTCCTTTATTTTGGCTAGTATCCAAAAACTATACAGTCAAGCTAACATAGATGAATGAAGACTCCTAGCATTAAATTTAAACAGCACCATTGTCAACAATTGGATTATACTGATGGAGCGGGAGAAGTTAGCTAACGCCAGCCATCATTATATTATTGTGGGTAAGCTCAAGCCGCAGAGACCCAGCTCCGCTAACCACGATTCCCATAGTGAGCCATTACAGCCCAATATTCAGGGATAGATGGTGTGTGATTATTGTGGTTGTTCCGTGGTAGTGACCCTTCGTATGCAAGAGTGGCTTGGTAGAGGGTATGTGATTAAATACCAGTTATAGTAAAGTTAACTCAACTACTTTTCATCAATGAAAAATAAGGAGACTTCAACTCATTAATCATTGTTCAAATTTCTTCATCAGCTAAATGTCGACAATTTTATATTTTTGGTCTTTATTATTCGGTTGATCTTTATAAAATTTTAAAAGTCCATAATATGATATAGTCCGTGGTACAGACCCATTTTTATCGAATTATTAAGATCCGTCTGAAACTTCATAAATAGTTCCATCTCATCGTAACCTACAACTATTTTATTTACGGAAACTCTTGGAATAGGAGCGTTTTCAATCTGCAAGGGGGCAAACTTTGTCTATTTAATTAGCTACTGAACACTCATTTGCTTTCTTCTTGGATCGTAAGATAGTCGAGAAAAAGATGGCCTTCAACAATATTGAGCCGTTTGGCGTGACCTATACCCCAAAATGTCAAAATAACGAGGTTACATAGGACAAACGGCCCAATATTTGAGTACGTAACTTTTTTCTCGATTTTATGATCAAATTATCTTACGATCAATATAGAAAGCAAATGGGTATTTACGAGTTTTTAGTACCTAATTAAATAGACAAAGTTTGCCCTCTCCAGATTGAAAACGCCTCAATTCCAAGGGTTTTCGTAAATAAAATAGTTGTAGGTTACGATGAGATGAAAATATTTACGAAGCTTCCGGGGGATGTTAATAATTCGTTAAAAAGGGACCTGTACCACGAACTAATAGTTATTATACTGTCTAAAATGCAAGATAGATTATCAGGATATTAATGTTATCTCATCAGGAAAATTTATTTATCAAAATAAATGCATGTAAGAAAAATTTAATTATGTAATGCAAAAGTAGATAACACTATATTACGAGTAATGCCATGACAAGGTCTTATTTTATGCTTCACTTCCTTGTTGGAGCACCGATAGCCTGGAGAGGGTTACCCTTTCTTCACGTTGTTACAGAACATGGTCTCTACGGTATAGCGGCAGATCACCCACTGCTCCATAACCGATTTCAATGGGATGGCCTTGCCACCGACTCACTTAGATCAATAGCAGCAAAAAATCTGTCCAGATCCATGGATTATGGCTGCTCATAGTCATCATGCGCAGGACAAGCTATATTTTTTTCTCCGAAACAAACCGTCCATGCCATGGGCCAAACCTCAGAAAGGATATTGACGTCCGGAAAATCCATACCTTGATTTGCGATTTAAGTACACTTGGTAAGATCATCACACCTCCTTTCTGGATAAGAGCATAATTTATGATTAAATATTTAATTAACCGACGGTACGGAAGCTTTGTTTTCATGCTGGACGTGAAAAACAGTTATGTGCTCAGAATCGAAAATTTCTACACATGTTTTATCCAATAACATACTTCATCCCGATTCTGTCTGCAGTCATATTCATGTGAAAAGCATTATAATGATACTACCGTTAATCCGATTTAAATTTTTATCAATTTCAGAAATAATGAAAACTAAGCAAAAAAATTTAAACTAGAATTTTTATATTTGTGATTAATTTAGCATCCTTTAAAATATGTTAAATGGTATTAAAATAATTTTGTCCTGCTGTATCCGTCATTTTGTCCATTGTGCAGTGGTAAATTAGGAAAAAAAAAAGTTAGTATAATTTTCTATAATTTGGAAGGTTTCTCTATAAAACAAATAAGTTTACTGAATGAGTTTAATTAACGATGTTAAAGAGCTATAATCAGGATATAGTGTCACTTTTTCTATAATTGTGCCTGTCCTCTACAAGATTAATGTTATTGAAAGCGAACACGCTCGGAAGGACTCGTTTAATCGTCTACTTGACCTTTTCGACGAGTCGAACATCTTTTTTTAACCCGGCCCTAGGAAAGACAGGCTTCTTAGGGCTTGGTCACCGACTGAGGAAGCAGCCGCTAATGCCGTTCGATAAAAGAAAATAAACAACGGCAGAGCAGAGATGTTGAAGAAAAACGATAACTGAGGACAAACAAGTTCAACGGCCAGTAAGCAAGTCACTGGTTCAAACCTGCTAAAAATAATTCAGAGAGACAGGCCCGTTGGGATTAGTTATAGCGAGGGGTAAATTGCGCTGAGCCGGTCCGTATTTAATGTTTATAAAATTACATTGAAATGGAATGACCTCCTTTAAACTCCCTTAGTCAACTTTGGCTAGTTGAGCAAATAACATACAGAAGTGTTGCCTAAAAGCGAGACCGATACAAGTCTTAGTCTTGCAAACTCAGTCTTAGTCATAGTCTTGGTCTTGCACAAGAGTCTCGCAACAGTCTTGCAATTACTTATTAGCTTATTAATGTAGAGATATTACTGTATTTTTTTTAGATATGAGAAACGTAACTAAGCCCGAATGAAAAATTAGAGTAGTCAAATGCAAAAGTATATTGATCATACCAATTATTCACATATAGTAACTGAGATCGTCAAGTATTAGTAACTATTTTTATTTAAAAAATTGATTTTGTTTACCAGTCCTGGTCTTGGTCTTGCAACAGTTAGGCGGCGTTGGTCCAGTGCAAGACCAAGACCGATTTTGGGCAACACTAACATACAGTACAACCCCGTTTCGTAATACCAAGGGACCAAAGGTTGATTACGAATTATCGAGATTTCCAAAAGAGCAGGATTATCAATAATTGATTGTTACAAACTTTACGTTAGTCACATAACTTAACACTCTGACCTTCTTATATGCCAACTGTCAACGGACAGAAATGAACCCATTACAAACGATTCGATGACAAATCACAAGGACACCCCAACATACTTATATATTGCATAGCCACAAAACGAATGCCTAATAACGTCCGTAGAAGCTTGAAAAGGAGCTGGATGAGAAACCTACACGCCAACCAATGAATGGAAAGAGGTGCCGCTGAGTACTTATCTTCCTCATGTCGTGAAGTCTATAAGAAATCATCAATTTTATTGGTCATCATGTTGTTTTTGACTGCTTTGAGTAAATATTAAAGAAAAAAAAAAGAATTAATTTAGATTAACGGGGTAATATTTTTTTTTTTTAATTCCATACATACGGAATACAAAATATACACTTTTAATGAAAAAAATAAATAAACGGAACTATACACATACATATATGTTTTGTTATCCTTGTTAAAAAAAAAAAAACGATTAATTTTATTGCCTGAAGGTAGTTTAACAATGATTGTTTTTTTGTTTTTTTTTTTTTTGCAGAATTAACATAGATGAACAAAAAATAAAATTGTTTGTTCATATTTGGACACAATTTTTTTTCCGTCATCTGCAACTATAAAAGTAGCTGTAATTTCCTTATTCTTGTTTACGGAAAGACATTTGGTGCGTACACACTAAATAAAAATAAAGGATATGCAATACAATGTAAAAGCAAAAAAAAAAAATGCAGACATGATTCAGAAAATGGAAGAGTGGGATGAGGAAATTATTTCTCTAAGAAACAGGACTTTTAACATCTAATTACGATTTATAAGACGTTAAATTTTCTTCGAGTACAAAAATCATCACGAATTAACGAGAAGACCAAAATGGATTATATTTTTAAGAATAATCACGATCAGCGGTTTATTTCAAATAAGTGAGATTCACGAATAAATGAGACTATTGAGGTTTACTATATTTTGTATAAGGCAATATTTTAAAAAGTTCTTTGGTAGTTTTGGGTTAGAGTACTTTCTAATTTTAATGGTATTCATTTTTTGTGTAGTAGTTTTGTAATTGGTAATTGTATTAACACATTCACCTGTCATATCATCTCGTCCGTTCTCTTATGTACCATAAGTAGCTTCAATTACAAATTTCTAGTTACTTTTAGTTATTAATCTGTTTTTTCTCTCTTTGCTCCAAACATTGTATTAACCAAATACAACAGGGGTGTTGAAGAAGGTGGTGTCATGGTCCTGCTCCATTAAAATTTGTTTACTTTATTTTTGTGACAGTAGTGAAATAGTACTTTCTAATAATGTTTTGAATCCAAAAGCCTTCATAGGTTGTAGTGGTGAAGGATCTTTTTTTTTATATTTTTGTGGATTCTAAATTTGAGAAACTCTCAAAAAGATGACAAATAGATAGGTCCCTATCAAATATAGTTGTAAATATAATAAAATTTATATAGTACTACTTTCAATAGCACCGTTGTTAAAAAGACGATAGCAATAATCTTAGGAGAAGATAAGGTTATTCACCATCGCCATTTGAAGAGGTTGGTCATCCCTGCATATGTTATATCTATACCATAGGTAGGGAACCGCGGCCTCCGAGGCCGCAAGTGGCCTCTGTGACGTTGCTGCGGCCACGGAGGCGGCATACGGCCTTCAAACCTGTTTGAGCGATGTATATTAATCTAGTACAAGAGTCAGTTAATATTTAATTATTTCAGTAACGACAATTTGGAAGTTAATAAAATTATGTTGAATTTATATATGGGGTGTGGGAATTTAAATAAAAATAGCAATGGTAAAATATAAATAATTATTGCGGCCTCCATTTACAGTGTCTTAACCTTACTGTCTCAAATGATAAAAACGTTCCCCATCTAATTATATATACCGTCTCTTAATATTAATATTGAAAATTTATAATAAAAAACAGTGCACAAGCGAGCGGACGAGATGAAATGAGAGGTAAATGGGTTAGTATAATTATCCACTGATTACAAATATATCATCCTTAAGAACCATAATAACTGTAACATTAGACCACCCTCACAAAAAAAGAAATCCAATTTGCACTGATCCGATCCGCCAAGTAATCCGACCATCTCGGGACCCCATTTAGTACTCAATATATCTGAAATCCTGAGAGACCGTTCTGGCTGTCACGATCCATGGATTCGCTCCATGGAATGAAAATTCTCTTTTAATGTCAATTCAGATAAAACCCTCTGCAAATATACTCAGGTATTTTAAAACTTGACTTTTTGCTTGCTATAAATGATATTATTATATAGTATAATATTTTCGTATTTCTTATTACATATTAAATTTGATTTTTTTATCTAGCCGTATAAATAATTATATAATTAAGTATAATAAATTTTATTTGTCATGAAAAGTATAAATTTTATTACAGAAAAATTAAATGACGTGAAGAGGGAGAGGAAAAATGCTTTCATATCTAAAGCACGTTTTTTTTTGGTCTCGGGTTAATCCGACCTACACTAATCCATCGAGGTCAGATTAGCGAAGTCTATTTTACCTTCATACATCGTTTGGATAAAAAAAAAGGCGTGAGCCGCAGAGCTCCGTCATTAAGTTCTATTTTCTATTATTAAATAGTATATTATTTCCGAAGAAAAATAGACCATCTAGTATCTTTGTTAATACTGGAAGAATTTCGATGAAAATTTTATTATCGTTTAGAAAATTTAAATGTCTTCAAATTATGTTCTTACCCTAAAATAGGATAAAATGCATACTTTCTGAGTTATTCGCAAATGTAATTTTGAATTAATCAAAACTCCTTTATAGGTCATTTTTTCTACAGGAGTATGTTATATACATACATTTATAGTGTTTCATAAAGAATAATTTAGGAAAGTTTTTATCAATACCGTTACAGCCGTTTAAGTACTGTAGCCTAAGGAGAAACGGGTTTTTCCGCCGCCATCTTGAAACAAAATGGCGGCTGATGATGAGACTCCTAAAAGGAAACTCTCCAACACCAACTTAATATAGGTACAAAATTTCAACTTTCCAACTTTGTTAGGAGGGACTGTGGAGATGCGCAATAGTTTGAAAAGAGAGAAAATGTGAAAAAAGGTTCTAACATGTGGAAATTTTCCAAACTTTAATAGTATTGTACCGTCTGGGAAACAACTGTGTATACCGAATTTCAGCTTGTTTGAACAAATAGCGGCCGCTGGGGAAGCCGAAATGTAGCGGGAAAAAAATATAACTGACATTTCTTAAAATTAAGAATCGTGATCTAGTGGTTCCAAAACGGATAGAAACCGCCACCCTACCTTCCATTGACGACTCTGGATACAGTGAAAATAGTATATTATTTCCGAAGAAAAATTGACAAAAATTTTACCTTGAAAATCTATAGATTTCCATCTGATAGTGATGGTTTACACTATAATTCCTCTCTTAGATTTAGGGATGGGGCATAAGTTCAATTTTTTTACTTTCACTTACCTATATATATATATATATAATATATATATATATATATATATATATATATATATATATATATATATATATATATATATATATATATATAATATATATAGTAAGGGTAAGTATTGCGATCGTGAAAATTTTCGAATCTGAATTTTCAACGGAAATACTAGTTTTGAGGTCCCCTGTGTCGGAATAACCAAGTCTCACAAAATGGTCTGAGTCTGTGTATGTTGTGAACAGTCTAGCTCAAAAACGAAAAGCCATGAAATTGCGTATTTGAGGTTTTCATAATCCTTGGATGTTACAGCAACATTTTCATCAAAATTGGGAAACCGGAGTTGGTACTTTATATAATCGATTTAACACATTTTTACGATTTTCTCAAAAACCGCTCTAACGATTTTGATTAATCTCAGTACATCAGTGTATTACTAAGCAGTAGACTAATATAATGTAGGTTTTATTCTCATTGATATTCAGGGATGAACGCGGATTAAATGGCTAATTTTCAAAATTAGGTTCCTCTGAAGTACCTTCATTATTTTTTATTTGAAATAATCAGCCTTTTCAAATTAAGCTTTGATACAACAAACAGTTAAATATAAAATATGAAAATATTTGATAATTAACTAAAGGAGATATAAGAGATCGTAACTGATAATAGTTGTAATGGAAGAACCAAAGGAATACGAGCGCGTCCGAAAGAGTACAACGGGCTTCCACTCGTGATATGAGCATAATACGGACTCCGACAATATTATGTACGTAAACATATGCGGTTTTCGTATATGCTATCGTTGGTATTATTTAATATTTAATTGTATTAAATACAGAGATATAAAAATTAAATTTGGTTTATATAAGAGTATTTAAGCAAATAAAAATACTTAATAATGAAATGTAAATAAATATAGCGTCTATAATTTTTACTTTCACTCCCCCTTTGTCTGAAAATACTTATTTCTGATAAGAAGAGCGTAGTAAGTGAAAGTCGTGTGATGCGCGCATCAGATTATTTTTCTTTAATAAGAGCCAATTTTAATTAAAATTGAACAAATAAGCGTATAAAAGAATACAAAATAGGAGGGTTCATGGCTTACTATAGGGCCGTAGTCTGAACCTGAATAAGTTGTCCTACCGAAAAAATCGAGGAGTTCCCTTCCAGGACACTGCCACGGTTCATTTTATTTCTTGGCGTCCCTTAATTAAGAGGTAAGGGAGGGATGATCTGATTTTCCATGGCGAAGGGGCGATACCGCTTAGGAGTCTGGTCCTTATAAAATATTAAAAATAATGCTATAAAATTCCTAATAACAGGAATTCTTCTGGGAATATTATAAGAGTGTTGTAAAAATTCATGTAAATATATTAGTCATTCGAAAAAGTAAATAATGTTAAGTTATAGCTGCAAGATTAAAACAAGAAAAATGTGTTGAATCTTTTAAATTGCAGGAAATAAAAAATATAATAGAATACAAATAAAAATGAAAAAAAAATACCTTCAACAATTAAAAAAATAAAATAAATTAACATAAAAATATTTGCTAAATTAAATATCAAAGAGGTATTGAGTAAATGAATAACAAAGAGATTAGAAACTGGAATAACCCATCAGTTGCCGTGGACAGATAAGACCAGAAGATGAGAAGGTTTTGCTCAGACAAAGGACGTCAGCTGTTCGAGTCAGGTATAATCATTCCTGTTGACTGAATTTTACAAATGTTGCTTAACTTGAAAATGCGGGATTTCGTGATATCTTTACAGCAACCCTCTATTTAACAAACAGTTTACGTTTGAAGGATTATTATTTAATATTGGTGTGAACAGTTATTAATATAATTGTTTAGTTATAAAAATGTATCAACTTTTTGTTGACAATGTGCCGGAGATACAAGAAACATGACAGACATGGGAAAGAACAGTATTCAGCAGCACATCTTTCCTTACTTGTTTCAATTATTTAAGGAAGGAGATCTCTCATCCAACGCCTCTTTACTCTCCTCCTCATGTTCTGGGGCATGTTAACTGTGGCAATGTCTCTTATTAGTCTGTTATTATGTCCGTTTAAATTAGAGTATAATGATTAACAACATAAATAAAATTTAATAACAGCGTTTACTCTCCCATCAATTTTTCTTTCTTTTTATCCATCTTCAGACAGTATCTCATCCTTCTATCATTTTATTTTTTAAAAAGATTTGTCATAATTTTTTTTTTATATTTTCATAATGTAACCCTTAATTGTGGACTCCTCTAAGGGAGAGTCTAGTCAGACATAAAAATAAAGACAAATTATTGAGAGGATAAATGCTGTTATTAAATATTATTTTAGAGTGCTACCAATGGGTAGTTTCTCAACAAGCGTGTTTCATGTGATAATATTCCTCTGTACACATTTACTTGATGTATTCATACTAATACAGTTGTAAATATCATAATAAAAGTTTAAAAAGTTAAAATTTTATTTATATGCCTCAGATGAAAAGCATATGGATTTATGAAAAAATTATTAACACTTATTAATCATCTTCAAAACGAAAATGTTTTTCTCTATAATTTCTCCAGTTCGAGATAATTCAGTCATTACTTAGATGTCACAGCGTGATTTTTGCATAATTGGTTTTACGAGTTTAAACTCGGTCAGACTGGAGCCCAAATAAGCAGAAATATTAATGAAGTCTGGAATGATGGCAATATAATTGAGTGCACCATTCAACGATGGTTTAAAAAATTTCTTTAGGGAGAAAACAGCCTTGATGACAATGGAGGTTATGGAAGTGATTCTTTATTTGATGACGATGTTCTGCGAGCTTCGCAAAGAAAATCCCAGAACAACTGTTCGAGAACTTGTAGAGGTACCCAGTTAGCAAATGGATTATCGCCAATTGGACAGAAAAAAAATATAGAAAATTGGCTTTCTTACGCATTAATAGACCACCAAAATAAATGTCCGTTATGAACCTTGCGATGCAACTCTTTGACGAAAAAGGAATAACCCTCCAGACTTCTCTCCTACCGACTGTCATTTTTTTAGACATCTCGGCCACTTTTTAGAAATTAAAAATTTTATCAATTGAAATTCGATTAAAATTTTATTAAAAAGTTGACAAAAATGTATCGATGGAGAGTATTGGAGCGTTTTTTGATCAATAAAAATAATTTCGTATAACTTTATTTTATTTCAAAACCATCAACCAGCATTGTCAGACAACCAAGGTTTCCCTCGACGCGTTGAAGTTCTGGCTGGTTCGCTAGCTCACACCAAAGCAAGCACATTTCGAAATAAATAATATTATGAGAATTGCATCATATTCATACCCGTACATTATAATTAGAACATCACATCGACAAACAAACACCACACCGATTAGCTTAATATAAGCGTGTTCCAACTTCAGTTCGTAGATCATTAATGTGTCTTGGGCAAAGTCATTACACTGCGAAATCCTGCAAATAATCTTCCGCATTCTTATATTAATATTATAGACGCCATGTTCCATCACATCCTTTAATAATTTCATCAACATAAATTATGAACGTTGAAGTATGTTGAGCAAGCCTTTAGGTTATTTAAGAAGCTTAGAGGTGGATTAATACAAGGAAGTGGGTGTTGCCCTTGTGTAGCTTCTTAGGCGTGCCGTCGTCTTCATCTTCAAAGGGTAATTAGGCCCTTTGAGAAGTCTGGAGCGTTTAGTGGCTGTTTGTGCCAACGATTTCCGTCCTAGCTTAGAGTCTGTTATTGGTTTATCTAGAAAGAGATGATCCATTTGAGTTCAAGTTGAGGTGTTAAAATGTTATTATAAACTATATCTATCCTCTCCCATCGATATACTACATCATTCTTGTCTTATCTTCTACGGAGATGCGAAACAAATATATACTGTTCTGGATTTTATTTTAAGATTACTTACAACAATAGACTGCATTACACCTAGGGATGGGCAGAGATAATCGATATTATCGATATTTTCATTCTGATATTCGATATTTTACCATCAATAGTACCTACTTCGATATTATCAATTATCGATAACGTCTCTTCGATATTTTAATAATTTAATTCAAAAATTAAAATTGAAACTATCGTTATCGAAAAGCGCTAGGAGTTATGTATGGATGTGATCGTAAAAAAGAAAGAAATACTCATCTTGTATGTTTCATATAGAATGTGGTGCATAATAGAGGAAAATATCAATATTTCGATAAGGTATATGTAATAATCTCAATTTAGACAAATTTGTTAGAACTTTCTCATACCATCTCATACCATCAAAAGAATTTTCAATGAAATCTATGTAGCATGCAAATAAATTAGCATTTATCTTAATCAGATCTATGGGTGAATAGAAGGTATAATTAGTTGAATGTAAGTTTCTGGAAAAAAAACTGAAGATGGTGAAGATGGAAAGTAACTAGAAAATTAATTTTACTAAGGAGAGTAGAAGAATTGATATTTACATTAATTAATTAATTAATCCATTAATCAATAGGCGTATGTCCAGACGGGTTTGTACAGGTAAGTATATGTATTTAATTGAAAGTCCGACAAATAGTAAATACATACACTTACCTACTTAAACCCATCTGGACATACGCCTCTTTATTAATGGATTAATTAATTAATGGAAATATCAATTCTTCTATTCCGACGGTTCGGCAAAAAAGATGGTCTTACAAAAACTACAGCCATTTCAATCCAAAATTTTACGACTTACAACAGGAGCTCCCTGGTACGTCAACTACAAAACTTTAAACAACGACTTACGACAACCAACTATAGACCAACGTACCCTCTACTCTCGTTTTCATATCAAACTACACGGACACACAAACAGATTAATAAACGACATGCCTATCAGGAGGAGACTAAAAGGGAGCTGGATGAGAGATCTCCTCACCTAAATTAACGAAATAAACAATGATTAGGAAGAGGGGCTGCTGGTTGCCATCCTTCCTCATGCCTGTAATGTCAATCCTTATTTTATCACAACACATCTGCTGATTGTCAGTACCATGGCAGGTGCGGATACATCCTTCAATACAAAAAAAAATAAATTAAGAGGAAAATATCATCTTTTTTGGTGAGCCTATGTGCTAGAGAATCAATATTTATATTTATTCTCATATTTAAAAAATGTTTATAATATTGATGAAAATATCGACTATCGATATTTTGAAGGAATCGATAATTATAGGCCGATATTAATATCGATATAGGGCCTTCGATATCCCCTCCCTAATTACGCCTGATATCTCAAAAGGTACAGTAAAACTTCGATTAATCTTTACACGTTTATGGGTTATAAACGTTCAGTCGATCTCTCCACAGTTTTTATTAATCGTCAGTAATAAAAAAATGTGAGGTCTTTAACTCAACGTGTTAGTGTTTTATAGTGTTTTTTTTTTGTTATTTTTTCAATGTATAGTTTTATATAAAAAATATGCTATGGAAAAATAATGGAAGGCTAAAAATTGTACGGCACAAAGAATATATAATTATCATAAGCAAGATATCTTAGTAAATAAAAATAATTAAAATCAATTTATTTTTAAGAGACAGCTACATACAGAGTATCTTAATTAAATTCATTTATTCAAAAACATGGATTTAAAATTCAATTGAATTGAAGGAACTAATATGAGAAAGAGATTTCTGAGGAAACTTTGAACTAATAAATATTAAGGAAATATAAATATGTCTTAAAGCCTTTTTTTGAAAGAACAAGAATAATTTAATCCGATGCAGCCAAAACTGCCCTGCAATATGCAGAATATGCCTAGGCTGAAATCATTAGCGGGGGTCTATGGTGGGAGGGGAGAGGCTTTCTGACTGAAGCCCCCTTCCTCCCTCCAAAATGGTTAAATATAACTACGTATTATGAAAAAAAAATTATTTCTAAAAGTATTATTGTTCGTGTAATTACATTTAATAGTAAATAGTAATGCCCCTAGAGGGCAAGCCGTGGCATGCTTTAGAATGCTCCACAGGCCATGATTTCCTTCAGAAGCACCTCCACCGCATCGGTATAAAAGATAGCACGACATGCCCTCTATGTTCCTTAGATATGATGACAGGAGAACACCTTGATACATGTTCTGCATGACAGTACATAAGATGTTCCTTTAATGAAACGGACAGCCCTTATGCCAGGAGGACAAAATTATATTGGACTGCAAGAGCACCACGCATGGCTGATGAAGCAGGCGTTACTTAGGCGTAGGAAAAAAAAACATTTAATAGTACTTAAAATAATCACTTAAACACTATTTCATAGAGGTAGATAGTTTCTTTCTTAAAAAAAAAATCTTTTGGGCTGAAGCCCCCTCAAAACTAAATCGTGGATCCGTTACTGGCTGAAAGTAGTGCCAAAAAGAGACATAATGAAATTAATGATCGTTTTCTAGTTCACTGATCACTTAATAACCATATGTAATAACACACATAGTTATTTATTAGTTGTATAGTTATTTAACATAAGTTATTTTTACTAAGGTAAGATGTTTAATTTATGTTTAAATTGGATATTGAGTTAATTTACTGTAGTTTAAGATATTTTTTAACGGAATTGCTATAACCCATTTATGCCCGGTGAGGACGCTCTATCAAACTTTGATATAGCTTCTCAATTTATTAACCAATTTTTCGATACCTTAAAATGCCCCTGGGAAATAAAAGGAAATTTAAAATTTTTTGTATATATATTTCATTATGCATTTATATATCGTATTTTGTATAGCAAATAAATTACTGGGGGGTAGGAAAAAAAAAAGAAAACGAATATTTTGGATGGTCCAGAATAGCATTGATGTTTCTGACTTTGCAGATGGATTTACCGGAATACAATTTTACAACTGCTTTTAGTATTAAAACAACACTTTACATTTTTTTGGGAAAGGACGGAAAGGGGATTTCAATTGAACATTCCTGAGTACGCTAACGAACATCCAAACAAGATTGCTTGGCTTGAAAGGCAGTAAGTTGAATCTAAAATGATTTCTTGTTCTTGACACTAAGTGCTCACTGGCGGATCGATTAAGAATAATCTCCTTAGGATTAGCAATGGCTGCCGTACCGCCGGAGCTCGAGGCACTTGGAATATCAGGTCAAAAGCTACTTAGTGATTCCCAAGGTTTTAGGAGTTTAACAACTCACCTAATTTAGGAAAATAATTTGTGAAGTATATGATCATTTTTGTATTTTTATAAATTTCCAAATTTACGATACTGCTGAAAAATATTTCATGAATAAATGAGAAACTTGTAAAAGCATACATATCCACTACCAATCCAAACTTCGATGAGCTTTGGTAGTTTCAAAGTTTTACATAGAACTAGCTCCATCTGTTAAAAAGTTCTTCCCCCCTTCCTATAGAATAGTGGATGAAAAGAATGTTTTTTGTCTACCAAATAAACTTTCTCTACGTAGTGTAAAAATTATTTTTCTGCCACATAACCAGAAAAAAAAGGAATATCTATTATTCGTAGCAAAACCTTCAAATAAAAAACACTAGGTGCATACAGTTCTAACGAGATCGTACGTCAAGAACAATATGTATGAAGACCTTGGGAGGATTGACGGATAAAAATGGGTAAAATATTGCAAATTATTTATCACGAATAACGAAGGATTCGTTTCATAAGAAAATTAATACAAATATATAGGTTAAAACCTTGTCTTCAATGAGTGAGTACAAGATCGTAGGTTAAAAATATGAAGAATGTTGGGAGCTCTTTTGGTTACAAAAAATCGGAAAACAAAGGTAACAATGAGGAAACAATTCTTAAGTCTCTTATCACGACCAGCAGACTATCCGTCTGTTCACTGAATATTAGTGAATAAATTTCATATTTAAGGAAGAAAATTCAAATTATTTGAATATTAACCATTAACTATAATTCAAGTGCATTGTGAAACTTTTAATCTGGCTGGGACATTAGATGTGCTTAGCCTAAAACATAAATCTGACATAATCCAGAAAAAAAGTTTGGCAATTAGAACATTATGGTGATATACAGCATACACCATATATATAAGAACAGTTAGAGTGGATTTTTCAAAAATCATTCTAATAAATGGTTTTCTAAACTATAAAAAAATATACCGTAATAAGACTATCGACCTATATATATATTTCCGATAAAGACCAGCTGAAGACCGCGTGAATATTATTATTTTTTAGTCCAAACTTACTCGTTTTAGCCCAAACTTTCTTTAATTTTTCGTCATTTTCTTAATGTTTTGTGAAATGGCGTACTTACACGTGGTACGCACTGTGGTACCAATTGCATATCAAGCGGAACAAAAGTCTAGAAGCCACGTTATCTACAATAAAATATTTCCTCATCATTCAGACTAATATATTACTGTTTAAAAAAAATCACTGAATGATTTATAAACAATTTTTTTGTCTAAAACTTACATTTTTTTTTTTTATATTTCGTGTAAATTTTAAAATTCAAACATAACATTTCTATAGTAAAATATCGCTTGGACTGAGACCATCGATTTATTTTTCATTGTCTGGTATTTAATACATATATTAGTATCTGACAATGAAAGCAAATTCAAAACAGTCACTTAATGCTCCATGTTTTTTCGTATAAGGGCCTGTAGAAACGAATACGTGATTTTTTTTTTTCAGATCATTTTACAATTTTACTTTGTTTCTAATAACTAATTAGACGAAATTATTAATTTTTCATAATTTGAGGGCTTGTGTATAAAAGTTTTACAGTTAAAGTTATGAAGGTTTGAAGTAATATGTTCGCCATGGTTAAAAAAAAAAAAGTAGATGGATAGCAATATGCGTCCCTGTGCCGAGTCTTTTAAATCCCCGCCCACACCCCCTGGACCGGGAAAACCCCCTACAGCCTCAACAGCGAAGAAGGGGAGGACAATAAAAAATAAAAAAATAAATATATTCCTATAAAAAAAGGAGTAATAAAATATTTCAATATTACCAACTAAACTGAGTTTAGGTTTCCTACATAATCTTTTTAATCTCTTGACATGCCTAATATTCTCTCAAAACACTGATTGCCCCAAAATCTAATTTTTAATTTGGATGCTGATCCCAATAAGTGTTGTCTTCTTAGATTAGTCGCTAAAAACATCGTTTGCTTCTCTCAATGTTCCAGTTAACTCGTTTTTTTTTTTTTTCCGAAAATAAGACTTTGCAAAAGTTAACATGCTGCTTGACACAAAGAATCGAAATTGAGGTCGCAGACTGGTGGAAAAAAAAAATGCAGACCAAAATATAGAACGGTTTTCTGAATTTGTAAACTTATTATTTGACTTAGGTTATGAGTGCCTAAAACAGTCTTCAATTTGAAATAAAGAATTAAATGAACGATCAACTTTCTTGTTGTATTCCATCATGGAATAGTAACAAAAAATAACCAAAAGGTTCTTATATTATTTACAACATAAAGACTGAATGAAATCCTTCGAAAAATCATTAATGATCCCTACTTTGTAACAAATGAAATAATCCATAATGACCTGAATGTTCCATATGTTTCCGATTTGGTCCAATCCAGATACCTATCCTTCCATAATAAACTTCAGAACCATCCTAATCAACTCGTTTCTAACCTTGATTCCTCCTCGATCTCTGATAACCCTCCTAGGCGTCCGAAAAGAAGATGGCCTCGTGATCTAATTTAGAAACTTTATTAGAGTGCTTCCAATGGGTAGATTCTCTACAAGCCTTTTCATGTCATGTATTTTGTTGTATTTATCTGTATCACATTTGCTGAATGTATTTTAAATGTACAGTTGCAAATTTCACAAACAGTTATAAAAAAAAAAGACTGAACGAGTATATTGTGTCCAAACTCAAACCGAACTTGGGAAGTTTTAATTATTTGCTTATTAAAGTACCTTGTTGATATTATCTTTGGTTAATAGTGCATTTATTTATTTATTACTAATTACCATCTTAGTTAATGGTATTAACACATTTTATGTCATCATTATAATCTTCATTTTTAGACTTTTGACCCGCTAGATTTGCAATCGGAACCACTATGGTACGGCTGGATATCCAATTCTGAATAAGAATAGGACTAGGAGAATTTCAACGGAATCTTCAGAAGCTAACAACTTCAGGCGTAATCTTGCTGGGGAAACCCATCCACCTTTGACTCAGAGCATAAATATAAATTATTTATTTTTTATCAATAAGTAGAGAAACAAAACTAGTCTAGACACAGATAACAATCTGGAGAATACCATTAATCAGCTGAAAAAATATAGGCCAACGCCTTTCTACTTATTTCTACCTGGAACTATATGACCTCGATATCGAGCTGCTCTGAAACGGCAGAAATAATTTAGCCTGAGCATAAAGCGTTCTTTTATGAGGAAACTATGTTGGCCACTTCAGTATACCGACTACAGTCAAGTGGCCATCAAGAAGCTATGAACATTGTAAAACGAAGAGTTCTAGTGCCTATTTTATGGAAACTAAATTGTCTCAGGAGGCAGATTGAAGCCAGGTTGAATAAGAACTAGAGCAAATCATAAAAAAAATAACAACCAAGTACAAAAAATAAAAATTCAATCTGAAGCTGTATTCTTTGTTTTAAAACAACTTTTATAGAATTTAATAAAAGAGTGATAATAAAAAAGAGAGGAGAGTTGAAAGACAAAAAAAAAAAATAATAAAAAAATAAGGGCGTTGAAGAGCTCTGAAGAAAACTCTACAGCCGCTTCCTTATATGTTTCATTAAAACTACAAGTATGCATTAAAATTTCCACATTAAAATTTTAATTAATTAATATTGATTAATATTAAGTAATATTTATGAAGTATATAATTATCAACGATTTCATAATAAGGTTTCAGAAAAAATAACACTGATTTTGCCAATACCCAAATTTTAAGTACCAAAAGAAACTTTTGGAGCATTACATTTTTAAATATAACTATTTTTGAACTTTAATAAACATATGTAAAAATAATTTTATTTACATTTAAATAAAAAAAAAAGTATACAATTGATAATTTAAATTCCAAAACTCGGTTAGATTTTTTTATTAATTTTCGAATAATTGAATCATAGAGTTAATTAACCACTAAGGATATGATTCGAGCCAAAATTAGAATTTCATTTCATTTACAATTTCGTCATTATTAAATCTTGCGAGCTAACAACTTTTACAGTTCTTGTGAGTAGAGCACGGACTTCAGAGCGAGAGGGGCGATCCTCTCCGATAAAAATGTTGAAGGGTCGAGAATATCGTTATCCCTCCCTCCCTCAATAATTTGAGAATATAATTAAAATAAAAAATAAATGAGCAACCTGAATGAATAAAATATTTATAATTAATTCGATTAAGTAACCATTTTATTGAAACCTAAATGCTACTATTATTTAAATTATTAAAAATATAATATGACTATCTTTATAATAATATATATGAAAATTTCCTAGGATATTATGATTCAATCACCTCTCAATTTTCACATGTTATTCTTATCACATTTTCTCCCTACAATCTTGTCTGACTGTGAAAAACGTTATATTTTTGTTTGAGGTTGTAAACACTATTTTAAACTTTTTTTACAATATTCATTTTTAGCCGATAAAATTCTAGAAATGTACCAATGCTATTAATGCTGTCTCCTCTTCCACTTGTGTTTAATGTAAACAAACATGTTATGCATTCATTTGTATTTAAAAAAAAATGTTTTCAAGTATATATAATAAGTAAAAGGAGCGGGGCTGCTCAGTGGATGAGCACTGGCTTCTAGAGCTGAAGGTCCTAGGTTCGAATCCGGCTAATGACTAATAATTTTTCATTAGCTGTGGATCGACCCTGGGGCCGGAAGACTCTCCTGGGACACACCTAGGCTCTCTATAGAATGGATACTAATTAAAAATATAATTAAGGGGGAAAACCTGGCGGTTGAGCGTGATATCGGCCCAATCACCTCCCTGTACAACCGTTGACCTTGTAATAGTACTTCCTCACTTAGTACTACACCCAAGAAAACAACAAAATAAAAATCCCTTCAACTATAGAAACAGATAAACAAATTAATTTTAAATACTCAATATTATATTTATTCTTTTCACAAGAATTATGTAGAATTTTTACATTTAGTAAAAACTCCCGTCATTTTTTTTTTTTTTTGCCTTCCTTCCGTCAAAATCCACGAACGTGCTTATTATATATCGAATAAATATTTACTGCGTTGGGAAGAATTTCTTACAAACTACAAAAGGGCTTAAGAAAATCTAATCAGGCGTATTTTAGGGCTGTATAATCGGTACTTCTCATAAGTAGCAATGATTCTGTATTTTTTATATGTTGAAAATTTAATATTCTAGTTATGAACTCAGAGTTTTGAACTCTCGTAAGGTAGTTTTCACTACGTTTGCATTGGAAATATAATATAAAGTAATTTATGTTCAATTATGTTTTTTTTATATTCAATGATTTTATGATGAATTTATTTCATGAATAAATCATGAGAAGTAATTGAAAAAGAAAAGAAAAAAAATGAATAAAGAAAGAAAATAATGGTGATAATAAATCCAGAGAACGAAAAGACACGTTAAAGAAACTTCCCACTCTCAATGCCTTCATAATCCCATTCGTTATAATTGTATTCCACGTTTTATCCTTTTGCGATGAAAGTTCAGAACGATGTGATTCTTTTATTTTATATTTTTAAAATTCAATATACAAATTATTAATATGTATATTGCATATATTTATAAAAAACAAATTAAATATTTAAAACAGTTCACAATAAAAGCATGTGTGTATTTAAGTATTTATTTTGTTAGAATAGTTTATTTTTGTTTAGTTTAGTATCTTTAGTTTATATACATTTACTTTAGTATTATTGTATTACTGTTTATTATTTTTATTTATTGTGCATAGTATGAATGAGCTACTCTATATCACTAATAATATTGTCCTTGAATGTGACAGATTGTAATATATCTCAATAAAGACTATTTAAAAAAAAAAAAATAACAGTTCACTGATTAATCCAGATTTATTTTTATCTAAATTTTATTTTTTTTTTAAATTTAAATCTATTTATTAAACATTCAGAGCGACTTCTTAACTGCGATAGTCCGATGACGAATGCCTTTTGAGTCAAGTCCAATCCGTATAGCTGACTAAATTTTAGTGTCGCGACGAATATATATAGCGCGACCAAACAGAAGTGACTGGATGTGAAGGCCATCTTGATGTGGACGTATCCATCCTTATGTATCGTCATTGTTTTTAAGAAAGCAAAAAATAAATAGATAAAACGAAAATAATTAGGTTTCGGAGTTAGAA
This sequence comes from Nezara viridula, assembly GCA_928085145.1. NCBI lineage: Eukaryota > Metazoa > Arthropoda > Insecta > Hemiptera > Pentatomidae > Nezara > Nezara viridula. The sequence goes on from OV725082.1 coordinate 58,159,679, forward strand.
ATTAGATGCTTGGATTTAATGTAACTTAGAGGAAGTAAGTCAGAAATAATAGTTTTCCAAAATGTTTTGATTTGTGTTTATCTACCTAACTTTGATTGATCTCCATTTAAATTATTTTGTTTATTAAACGAATGAGCTGCTTATATCCAAAGTGAATACTAATTAATTTATTTAGAAATCGAAAATATTTATAGATAGAAATCCCATGTGAAAAAAACCTAATAAAAACCGATGTTGCAATTATCATTTTTTTTTTAATCGAATCTATACATTACAGTGTTGTTAAAATAAGTTTATTTCCAAAACCGGTAATTTTTTCAAGAAATGTGTATGCAAGTTTCATTCATTTCTTGAGTATTCTTAAAAAAAAAATCATCAAAAACTTTTTTTACCATTTTATTCAACAGAAAATTATATATAAATTAATTTATTGTAAACAAAATGTTAATTTTTGGCAGTACATTTTTATAAATTTTTCCTACTGAATTAAATACCAGTTTACTTTAATCGAACCCGAATTAACCAAACCCCGATTTTCTGTTGTTAAAAACGGGCGTTGAAATTTAATTCCTTCCAAAAGCGACCCTATTTGAGTTTCGATGTTTTTTTTTATTTACTATTGAAGCACTTTCGGAATTTCGGAAAATCGGTCATTTTCGGAAATATGTATTGCAAATAAATCAATATATTTTTTAAATATTACAACTGGAATTGAAAACATAGTTTTTCCGTGTTTCCTGAAAATATTTCAGTTATGATTAGGGTTATGATAATCTACTCGAAAAACATGTCTCTACCACTGAAAAAATAAAGGAGATCGGCGCATTGAGTCATGCATATACATATCACCGAATAATGTACTTTCTTTTTTTTGTTTTCAACTTTATCGTTATTTCTTCGCCACTATTTTCTGACAAATTATAATTAATAATAGGAACGAACTATTGAGTGAACAAGTAAAATTTATATTGACACAGTGAGAGAGTGTATATATTCACGACCATCGATAGGAAACCATTAAAGATTCAAGAATCAATGTCACCACTCCGGATCAGTTGAAAAAGATTTAAAAGATGGAACTCACAAGACTAAGAGTTCCATTAAGAATAAAAGATTAGAGAACAGAGCTAGGAAGGAAACGGATAGTCGTAAACTTCGTCCAAGAAGTTAGTGCCTGTCAGGCCTTACAAACTTCTTCTCAGCAGAAGCTAGTTCAAGAAGTGTCCATTTTGTGCCATTGCATCGTCCAAATGTCTAACTTTTTCATTATCTGAAGACTTTATTCATGAATATAAAAATCAGCCAAGCCTCTAGCGATTAAAGTCATCTGATATTCACGAAAAGGAAAACATGTATCTTATTTCGTATTAAGTAAGCATAGAAATAATACTGTGGATATATTATTACTCACTTATTTTAGTTATAAGTGTAATGAATATTTATTATTAATTCCACACAGACCTCGACAGACGGAATTTTCCATTGTCTATGTTTTGTTGCTTGTATATATATATATATATATATATATATATATATATATATATATATATATATATATATATATATATATATATATGTATATATATATTTGAATGTATAATTTTTTTTAAAAGTACAATAAACACGTCTATATTCATTCAAGTAAGCATAGAACGATTGATAAGGATGTAGTTATTAAGAAGATTAACTCCTTTAGAACTAATCAAAGAAACAAGTTGAACCTTTCATCAATCAGTCTTTACCACACATGTTTAGTTTCTTCTATTATTTTCCTCCAGTGGACAATGCAAAAATCGTTTGAATCTTCTTCCAAGTTCAATATAGTAGAAGTGGAAACATGTACAAGTGCAAGCGAGCTTATATTGTTTGTTGACAATACAATCAAATACAAACATTTTTGTTTAAAATGAAGAAATGTGTATACTAGTGCGTGTATTACTTCTTTCGCATATTGTCTAACTACTTGAAAAAAATTAAAGATGTATACCGCTTTTACATTTTACTGTACGTTAATTATTCTATTTACGTCTATTATTTTCTCCATATATAGGTAACTTCATAATAATTTTCTCTGTTATACGTTTTATTCAATGTATTTGTCCCGGCCTTATAACTAAATGAGACATCAACATTTAGCAACTACGTCATCCCATTTATTTTATGTATAACGCTTACGTTTTTTATCTCTTAATATTCCATTACGTTTCCTTCTTAATTCATTTTTTATTTCTTTGATAATTTCGTTATGTTGCTACCGTTATTTTATTATTGTTTATTTCATAAGTTCTGAATATTTTTTTACCGCTATGTTACATATAGTAACTTTGTTCTACATATTATTATGTTTCTACCTTTTACTAATTCCTCATATGTGTTGTTATCTTGTCTTTTCTTAGACCCGATGAAGGCTCTGAACCTCAGCCGGAAAATTCGGCAAAAATAAAAACAAATAGAATCTATTTATTTTTCCCATTTTACTTGTGACTGCTCACCCCAACCAACTCCTCTTCATTATTTTCACTTGTCAACTATTAATCCAGTGTTATGACTGCTTTTAATTTGTTGACGAGCATTCGAAGATAAATGAACAGAATTCTTGCAAAAATAAAAGTCTTATCCAATTACTCAATGCCATTTTGATAGTTTTAGATCAAAGCCTTAGATATTTTTGAATATTTGAATGGAGTAGCAAAGTTTCTTGGTTTGTTGTTCCTGGTGATTATTCAAAAGCTTGAATGCTGACCACATCACCTATTATAACCAGGGATCAAGAACAGCATTTCCTTATCAAGCAGTTATGTTGAAGACCAATCATATATCCCAGGTTTATTTCGATTTATATTATTCATAAATTGTAGTAATTACAATAATAAAATCCCAACTGATTATAGAATAAAAGTTGTAGACAGAGCTCTTCGAAGTCTCGCCAACAGTTCCCCAACACATTAAAATTGGAATGATTGAGTGAGGGAAAATTCAGGAGGTGTCCTTGCACGGTTCATGTCTTCATTAAGTTACTGTGAATTTGAACCAGACCAGCATTCCATTTGGATTTCCCCCAGGTCAACTTAGTGGAAGGTCAGACACCATCGTTCCTCACGTCATGGAAGTCCCGGTGACGGTTTCATACCTTACTATGATTTAGTACTATACCTGATGTTTATCAAATAAAAACTGGAGAATCATATTCAAATATTCACTTGTATTATAGAACTATTTTTATATTTATTTTTCGTGATTCATAAATATTCGGTAGAAATATATTTTTCTTTTTGCAGTAATGCATACTTAATAAATAATGTTATGGTGCTTAAATATAATGTTTTTTTTTTTCAATTTAATTGCTTATTGATAAATATTACAATAAGAGAGACAGGAGATCCCAGCGCCTCTCACAGCCGCATTACAGTGATGGTTGAGCAGAGGCGCTATAACCAGACATACATGGCTGAACATAATCCTCCAATCTGAAGCAGTGATGGTCCGAATCCAGACTGTGATAGTCGAAAAAAATTTAATATCGCATACAAGTGAGGAAAAACAACATAACAAGAAAAACAAAACTGATCACAAACGTATTTAAAAAGAAACCTTAAATTTTGAGAGGGGGTTAAGTTTTTGATTTTTTTTAGTCGATCACAATGGTTGATTATTGAAAATAATAATCCAAATATATTAAAAAATCGCGATATCTCTACTAATAGTGCTTTGATTTCGATGAAATTTCCATCATTTTGTAGGAGATTTAAATAACTTTGAAACATCTTATCACAATATCGACAAAAAAGTGTATACTTATTGAGTTATTCGGAATGAAATTTTACCATCCCTCGTAACTTTTTTTCCAGCTTCTTTTCGTTGAAGTATGTTATATAGATAATTTTAAAGGGCGTCAAGAAAATGACTTTAGCGAAGTTTCATTGAAATCGGTACTTTCATTTAGGAGCTACAGTTTATAGGAACGCAGGTTTTTCGTCCACCATTTTGAAAGTAAAAGGCCCATGGTAATATCGATGAAGGAGGATCAACCTCAGGTGACCTCTGATTTTATATCCAAATTTGAAGAAAATCGGTCTAGTAGTTTCGGAGAAAATGCTCAGACGGCGGACGGCGAATGGCGTACGGCGGACAGACAAAAAAATGTTTATTCGTTTTTCAAATTCTACGCATCCTTAAACGTGAAATCTCAAATTGTTGAATTTTTAAGTTTTTAAATTTTTTGGTCGATCTCAATGGTTGATTATTGAAAATGATAAACCAAAATATATGAAAACAAAATATATGTTAATCACTAGTTAATTAATTCTAAGAAGTGAATAAAAATATGTAATGGTAAGGCATGAAAACAAGCGATACAATGATATAAAATTATACTATATCATACAAACGTTGGCACAAAATAAATTAATTTATTTTTATTTTTATTTGTGTTCCTTCCTCTATTATACAGTATATTGTCCTTTTACTTTAAACTTTTCAAAAATGTACAGCACTTATATATTTTTATTTATCTTCCAAACCTGTTTTGCTTCCTCACTACCGAGGGTTGTGGAGCTTTGTATTCGTGTCAGAGGTCAAAACATTTTTGTGCTCAAAATCGAAATTTTCAACTCGCGTTTTACGTTTTATATATCAAGGATCAAATTTGGTCCGGTGTCATAACGATATAAGGATATAACCGCTTACTACAGTTGTTTTTATTTTCAGGGATTTTGTGGATAGTTGTTTAGATGGTCCCAAATAGATTTTATCAAATTACATACCTACTGTACTTCCGCTGATGCACGAGCAAGTTTACTTTCTAAGATATGCCAATATTAACGGCTAGGTGGATGTTGTGGTAAAGGGTGAATTATACAATTTTGGTGTTTTCTGATTATCACTCCTTTTGTTCGTGACATGAATACCATATATGCTAGTGTGTAAATTTTCATTTTATGTAGTGGATCCTCCAACTACCTTGTGGATCCTCCAATTTAACAGCTACGAAAGCACCACTTTCTAAAATTCCTTGTTTAACATGCTGTTTTAAATAGTTGGATATATATTTTGTTTACAGAAAATCGACAATATTGGTTCAAACTGTATAGCAAAAAGTTCTAATTTTTATGATGAAAAATCTTGAGCAAATCCATTATATGTGAAGAAAGTTTTGTGGATTTATAATGGAAATTCATTCTAGTGCATCGAATCATGCATATTGTAATTGAGAAATATATATTACAATAATTGGAGAGAACTAAATAGTCGACTGATCAATTATATGAATGAAACAGCATTTTCGGAACTTTCAGTCAAGATATTTTTATTGGGTTAGCCGACGTTTCGTCTCAAGTATGTGGGTCATCCTCATGGCTATCGTTTGGAAGTCGAGACTAGAATTGAACCCTAATTAGTTTTCTAACTCTAATTAGAGCTCTAAAATAATTAGTTTTCTGCGTCTGTTCTAAAAACGCATACTAACTATGGAATAACAGAATGTGAAGGGAGATAGTCTGAAACGATGATGAAGAAAATTCAATGGAACAAACTTGCTTGATGAACTTCAGGAGAAATTCTCGATGATTACAAGACATGATATGAAACTTCGGATATTCCGTCAGTCCTATCTGCTAGATAAGATTAAATGATTAGTGATTTAGTGTGGTGCAAGACTTATGTTTAAATAATAGCTTTGCAGAGTGTTTTACAAGATTTGATATAGATACATAATTATTATGTGTGTAAAATTAATTAAATAAACGTATGTGTTATACATTATATATGTATATATTATTTTTTTAAATCTCGTCCAAAATTGTTTATGTGTATATTATGTATGTATGTATTTCAAGACCCTTTTAGTATGCTGACGGTGTATTTACATGTTTCCCATTTTCCTCTGTGGATGAATAATTCCAATTACAATATGCTGATCCTACCGCTCCGAAGTGTACTGTCTTTGAAGTCATTTTCGAAAATATGAAAAATCTTTTCTAACCCAACTGAACGAGGTACGTAATGACCAATATCGTGGAGGCAGTGGTGCCGTCATTTTTATTGATATGCCATTAGCTGCCTTCGGCCTTGAAAGGGATGTGTTCAGGAGGGGCCTTTCAAAGCGATAATTCTCTGTTTATTAGTCTTAGAGGAAATTATTACTAACTAAATAAATGTATCTTGAAGAGCATTATTTAATACAATTATTATCTATTCTAGGTGAAAATATTATTGGAAAAAAGTCAACTAATTAGAACAAAAATAGAAAAAATATTGAATAGGATATCATTATATCATTTATTAGAAATTTAAAAAAAAATTGATGCTGTGCGCGCACCACAAAACTTTCACTTACCACTTTAACTTAAGAGTAGAAAAAGGTATTTTCATGTTTAGGAAAGTGAAAGAAAAAATTATAGACGGTTAGACATATTCATTTACAACAATTAATTTCCATACTCATCGAATTTCATTTTACGACTCTATATAAATCTAATAATGCTAATGATTATGGCGGAAATATTGGAAACTAAACACTAAAATGCTTCTGTGACATAGCTGTCTCAAGAGGTAGTATGAATGCCAAAAAAGCTATGTAGCAGGCGGAAATAGCTTGTGAAAAAATTGCAGAACAGCTAAAATCCTAAACATAGATGTTAATCCTGAAAAGACGAAAGGAATTATATTTTCATACCAAAAAGGAAAAAAGAAAATGCCAAATAAATTCAAAATTAACAACAACAGTATTAAATTATCGACTGACTTAACATACCTCGGTATTCACTTCGACAGGCATTTAAAATTTACTAGACATTTTGACAAACAAATTAAAACAGTCAGATCAAAGACGTACAGACTCCAAAATTTAATTCGTAAAACAAACCTATCTCTACGCCAAAAGCTTCTAGTCTATACAAGTATAATACGGCCGGCTCTGTTGTAGGTGCACTTCTGTTCGAACATATCAGCAAAACAACTGGGAAAAGATTACAATATTTCCAAAATGGAATAATTTGAAAAATTGTAAGAGCAACCACGCTACAGAGAAAGAATACATTGAATATACAAGCAACACTAAATTTATCAACAATAAAAGAATTTCTCGCAAAACGAAAAATATCATTTTTCGAAAAGTCCTAACAATTGACAAACCCTATTTTCAACATCTTATCACCAGCCGAAATTCCAAAACGTTGGCAACAACTCACATAGGATAGGTGTTTTATTTGTAAGCTTTAGAAGATAAGGTCAACTCAAGCCTGAGGTGAGTCCCATCACCTTTGATATTACAGATGAAGAACAAAAAACTCAGAAACGACAAAAAATATACCTTACGATGCTTTTAAGCAGTAAAAGGACTATTATGAAGACAATGAAAATCCAAGGATTCAAGACAAAAATAAATTTAAAAAAAAAGAAAAAACAAATTATATATATATATATAAAAATTATGGGGAAGTGTTTTTTTTATAAAAATGCTTAATTGGAAACATCTGTTACGTGACTCGTTGAAAGAAGTAGTTAATATTATTTGTTTTATTAAATTAGATTTACTAATTATATTATTAGAGTTATCAAAGTAGATCATCAAGAGTTCGCGTGAAAATCTTTTTTGAAGATCGTGGGTAAGTGAAATAGTGAAACATAATAGTTCATAACACTATAAAAGCCCTTTGCAGAGGGGTGTCGGGTATCTGTATATGGAGAAGAATCGGTAAAGTTCGGTTGTTTTCGGCTATTTCAGTGGATTTTAGTTTCTAACCATTCTTTCTTCTTTAGTTAATAATATTTTTTCTTCATTGATTATACTTAACCATGTTTTATTACTGGTTTAAAATTGAAATAAATGTGTCAATTCGATTATACATCCTAGAAGTCGATTTTGAGTGTTTCGTTTCAAAGCGTGATGAATTTTACTTCTGTACCTTGGTGGACTGTAACATCCGAGCTTCACATTTAGCAATTTTTTTCTAAAAAGAAAATTAATATTGCAAACATATTCTTTCTTGTCATCTCTTTAAAAAACACATACAGTGCACAGTATGTTTTTTAAGATGCTCAAAAAATCAATGTAAAAATGGAGTCATCAAATGGTCAAATTACACAATAATTATCCGAAAACCTATATAAAAAAAAACACAAAATAAAAGTTACAAGAACCCAGTTCGGAAAACGGACGTAAATTATAAGTAATTACTAATGTTATCAAGTAAATCATTTTCGTCTTTACAACTGCATGTTGTTACCGAACAGCGCTGCGAGAGCAACAAAATAAAAAAAAATAAAGTTGTTTGTTTCTGTATTATTCTTTTCAACTGTGAATAAATTTTATTAAATATGAAGACAAGAAAATAATAAAAGTTAATTATGAGAAACTGGAATAAGTTAATTAATAATTCGTAAATAGATAAATATTTTATAAAATTATATATACAATGATAATAAAGTTGATTATATTAATAATACGAAGAAACGAATTCGGTTGAATCGAATATTCGGCTGATATGAAATAGGAAATGAATAAATTTCCGAATCAAAAGGAGAGAAAAGAGGAAATCTCTCGACCTATATTTCAGGCCTCAATTGTATCTGTTCCAATATATCATGCATCAGCTAAACACCTCTGTTATTATGTTCCTACCAGAACGTTGTCAAATAAAATCTACTCTATGGGGTATCTCGAATTTTTATTTTAAATGCAAAAAATTAAATATAGTAACTATCTAACCACAATTAATATATATATATATATATATCACGATAACGTATTTTTACGATTAGCCATTAATAATGAAATCCTCAAATATCAAAAATAAAATAAAAAATTGTAATGTTCATACAATAAAATAAAATTCCTATTTAATTAAACTGAGGTATTGTGTATTAATTAATTATAACCCTAAAATTGTTTACAGTATTTTATTTAATTTTTTTTTACAAAATATTTATACAACTATATACAAAGGCTGACAATCAAAATTGGTGGACTCCATTATAAAAACACTAAAAGTAGTTGTTAAAAATAATGGCTTGCCTACAAGGCATTTAACTAAATTAATAATATTTAAAAGTTAATAAGAAGAGAGACGTACCATTTTGACAGTGAAGTAAAGTTATGCAGTTTTTTTATTATTTACTTTTAAATAATCACAGTTGAATATTTTAATTTCGTAGGGTTTGTACATATTTAAAATGGGATTATAAATAAATACGTTGAAAATTTCTGGTTTCATCTGTTTACTGTAACTATTTGTATTTTTATTATATTTTTCTACGGAGTGTATCAATTTCAATGTGAGCCACTGTATATTCAATAAAAATAATAATATTTAGAATCATTAAGTACATTTTCAAAAGAAATAATAGAATGTAATTTTATCAACTATCATATATATATATATATATATGTATGGAGTTGTAGATCCTGACATCATGACATATGTTGTAGATCGCGTTTTGATAGATGCCCAGGCCATATTTTTTTTCAATTTTCAGTATCTGTAATGCCCCACCATTTTTAAATCCAATATATTCTCAGCTGCTGAAGTGGCTAAGCATAGTATATATATCAGATGATCTCGAAAAAAACTTCGAGGAGTACTGACAATCTTGAGTACTGTCGATAACAGATACACCCACACGGATGACTGATTGAAAAACGTTAAAAGAATAACACTCGCTTGTTATGAGTCTAAACGTTATTTTGGGAAATTGTTTCATGGGCACGATCACAGAAAATTTCTATAGTTGAATTTTTAATCTCCATCCTAGAGGCTTTATTGAAGCGGTCTAATTATCATTGCAAATCACATGACAATAACTGACAACGAAAGTAGGCGGAAATAAACTAATATATCCTCTGAAAGCATTGGGCTTCGGGTGAAGCTCCTCCCCAAAAGAGAAAAATATTTTTCATTATATAATACTTTTTAAAAATTATAATGCATTTACAGCCACTGCAGGCGGATTTACGGGGGAGGGGAGGTTCGGGCAGAAGCCCCCTTCTAAATGGTAAAATATGACCATTTTTTATAGAAAAAATATTAAAAACTATTATTAGTACTACTGCAGTATTATTGTTCGTATAATTACATTTAATAGGTCTTCAAGAATTACTTAAACACTATGTCATATATATATTTAGTTTCTTTCTTTTTTTTTCAAATTAATTATCGTTATATATATGAAAAAAAAAAAAACCTTTCGGGCTGAAGCCCCCCAAAATTAAATTCTGGATCTGCTAGTGAAAGTCACTAAATGAAAGCTATATTAATAATTAGTGACCTAGTTTTCGTGCAGTAAAAATCCGAAAAACGTTCATTAAAAACTGAAGATGTGGAAAATCGTATAATAAACACCCAAAATATTTAAAATTGTGTAATAACATTAAAAAAAGGGCTAAATAATCTATTTTGATTAGTTTATTATATTAATTAGAGACCGGATTTCTATGTTGTTTTATTAGGTTTGATTAGATTTCGTCGTTGTAATATAATTAAATTAAACAAAATAAATGATTTTTTGCACCTTTGTTGGTGGTAATTACACAACTTTTAATATTGTGTGGTTTCACTATACGATTTTTATTTTTTTTCTGCATATTTTTCAGATTTTCGCTGCATGAAAATTAGGTCTCGATTAAAAACAAAATTAATCCATAAAACCTTTATTGGTTAGTTATTACTGTTTTTTCCCTTTTCTTTGTATATGTTTGCCTTAAGTTAACTGTCATTTCATATAGGTAGCGTTTTCCTTTTTTTGGTTCATTATTTTCAATAATGAGCCATTGTAATCGACCGGAATATTCAAAAACTGAACCGCCCTCAAAATTTGAGGTTTAACGTTGCAGGTCATCCGAGGATGGTCCTCCTACATCGACATTACTATCCGCCTTTTCTTTTCAAGATGGCGGCCGAAAAACCTGTGTTGCTATATACTGTAACGCCTAAACAGATGTACCGATTTCAATGAAACTTGCCTAAATTCTTCTTCTTGATACCCTTTAAATTTATCTATATAACATACTTCAACGAAAAGGAGCTGAGAAAAAAAGTTACGAGAGATGGTAACTTTTTGTTTTTATTGTAAGTTTTTTTTTTTAAATATTGTATATGAGTATTTAAAAGCTTACGAAATTTCCTAAAAAAATGTTAAAATCACACAATTTGGAGCAAAGATATGGTCTCTAGATATTTTTTATATGTTCAACTGCAAAGTTTATATCTTTTGTTTTGGTGTCTGATTTTTGAAACTGTTACTGAAGTAATGCTATTTTTATTTCAGCAAATTACTAATGATGAAAAAATTGTTTATTCTAATAATAGGAATCACCTTTTATTTCTTTTTCTTTGTTACTAGGAAGGTAATGTCACTTCAGATGTTTAATTGTTTAAAAATAATAAACCAGTGTGAAATAATTTGTAGCATTTATTCTTAAAATATGACTCAAAAACAAAATAAGTAATAAAAAAACCTCACCCCCTGAAATTAAAATATGGATCCCCTACATGTCTGTATGTACAGATATTTGTATGTTTTGACTGAAGCGGCAACAGTTAAACTCACGCCAATGTTTGTCCTCTGATAAATGATAAAAATAAATTTTATTATCTGAGAATAGTTGGTTTTTTGAGAAAAGTAAGATGACATCTTTTTATATTATTTCGAAAGGTGTTTTTAAACGGTGTTTTTCATCAAATCCAATGATTGACTATTCATTTTGAAGATCTTGTTTTTGCGAAAAATAGTCATATCCCTCTGAAATTTCTGGGAAAAAAGTTACGAAGGAAATGAAACTTTATTTGCTCAAAAAATAAATATTTGCTTTTTAATAACTCAAAAAGTGTGATTTTGTTGTACCCATGATTATTAGAAAGATTAATAAATCACCTACAAAACAGAAAAATATTCGGCCAATTATTAGCAACTGTCCATTAGATTTGGAATACTTTTCTTTCTCTTTAAAGACACTGCATTTAATATTCTACTATCTTTTATTTCCTGGCTGATATATGCTTTATTATTTATTAAAGGTATTTTTTTTTCTTTGTACATTTTATATTTTTTAATACTTTAGAAAATTTCATAATCGAGGCTTTATTTTCAATCTTGCCTTTCCCGTCAGCGTTTAAAGCAATCTGTACAAATATTTTGGTCTATTACGTTAAATGGAATATTGTAATCGACCAAAGAAAAACAATTAATTCCTCTCTCACATCATACATAGGATCTACTTATTCTCATATTATTTTGTCATTCCAACACTAAACAAAGTTTCTGCAAATTATCCGCACGCTAAAAATTGATAAATTGATAAATTTGAGGACAATTCCTGAGTTGCAGTTGTTTCATTCGTAAAATAAAAAATAAAAAGATGTAATCTCTACATTGACTACTTCAGTGTAATTATAATTATAAAAATAATTATTTCAGCTGAAGTGTTTGTTAAACTTAGTAAATCGATGATTAATTTCAGAGATCTTGTAAATGAAAATTTTATTACTTGAAATAAAAAAATAAGATTTATCTCCATTCAATGATTGTCTTTGATTCCTTGTTTATTGTTTCATTTGTATATATTATGTTCACTTAAAACATTTTTGAAACCTACCTATACATTCACTATTTTCCAACAGCTCAAACACTTTTATGAAAAGTTATTTGCATCTGTGATGTTATAGTATTTATGTGTTTTTTTTTTTTAAATAATTGTATCTTACCTTCCTCGATATAAAATACTAAAATTATACTTTACATTAGTGTATAGTCTTATTCAAAATTTTCACTCAATTGTACTTAAAGGGATCTGGAATATCTGTGGGCATAATTGAATTATATGTTTATGTACAATTACGTGCATTCCCCTTATCAATGTTTTCACTAGATTAGGATCATTATCACACATTTTTGTTCATAAAACATTCCGATAATCTTTCAGAGATAAGAGATTTGGTTTATTGGATAAAAAAGTATGTGCTCAGCTGGAGGATCGAAAATTCATTTATATATATATATATATATATATATATATATATATATATATATATATATATATATATATTAATGTATATATATATATAATATTTAATTAATATGACACGCCAAAAGTAAATTATACAGGTCATTTATATATATTATACTTTTAGGTTATTATGGAAATAAAAAAAAATCATTACTTGGATATTCAACAAAATAATTAAAAATTAAAACTGATACATAATAAAAAAAAGAGATAGTCCAAAATAAAAAATTAAACATTGTGGTATTAACTATTTTTTCACAATTATTTTACGTACGTAATTTAGAGGGAGCTGAAGGTTCGTCCGTACGTAGCAGAGTGACGCTCAGCGACAGACTGGACCAAAGCGAACTCCCCACACGCGCATGTGCTGCCGCGACACTAACTATCTGATCGGAGATGAAGGAGAGTCTGGGGAAGGGGAGGTGAGAGTGGAAGAAGAGGAAGTCTAGGATATGGGTATGAATTGGAGTGGAAGGGAGGATAACGGAAGAATGAGAGGAAAGTTACGAAGTATGGAGAAATCGTAAAAATAAAAGGAACAATGGATTAAGGCGTTAAATAAAAGGATTTCTCATAGGAGGATTTCTCAAAATTTACTGTTTTTATTTTCTACTATTCTCTAAATTTACTAGTTCATAGAACAGACTCCTTTTTATCAAATTATTTACATCCTTCTAAAATTTTGTGACAGGCTATATCTTATCGTTAGCTATAATTTTTTTATCTACGAAAATTCTCAGAAATGGGTCATTTTCTCATCAAACTAATTAATTTGTGACAAACTAATAAAAGGTGACAAAAATATTGGGCCGCTTGGTCTACATAACTTTTTTCTTTTGACACGTTCAGAGAGTAGTTCACGCCAAACGGCCCAATATTGTTGTAGGACACCTTCATTCTCGATTGTGTGATCAAATTATCGCACTGTTCAAGTGGTAAGCAAATCGGTGTTCAAGAGTCTTTTGTACCTAATTAAATAGACATAGCTCGCCGATCTAGATAAGATCGGGTAAGGCTAATAGAAACTATTAAAAAAGTTTTAGGTGGATCTTAATAATTTGATTAAAAGGGGTCAGTACCATTGATAGAAAAAGGTTAATATTATAATCAAGATTAAAAGTATACCGTAATATATAATTATTAAAAATACTGTATGAGTAATTGATTAAACTCAGCACTAATTACATCGATGGATTTCATCAATCGTTTTGATCCAGAAGCTATGGAGAGCTATTGATGCCTGGTGAATTTCAACTAAGGTTGAAACTCCTTGAAACTTAAAAAACACATGAAAATAAAAAAACAAAACATACCAGACTGAAATGACTAGAAACTACCCGACGTTTTCGACTACTGCAGCACTTACTTGACAAACGCTCTGAACTTCCAACTATTTACTAAAGACTCATATATATTACTATAATAAGGCCTATTTGAACTTGCGGGATCGAGCTTTGGGGGTCTACTAAACCATCAAATTCCTCTGGTATCCAATCCCTACAATCCAAAATACTTCGTAAAATCCTCAATGCTCCCTTCTTTGTAACAAATAAAATCTTCAATAACGACCTTAATGTACCATATGTTTCCGATTTAGCTCAATCCAGATACCTATCCTTCCATAATTAACTTCTGAACCATCCGAATCCTCTTGTTTCGAACCTTGCTTCCTCTTCTATTCCTCTTAAACCTCCGAGGCGTCCGAAAAGAAGGTGGCCTCGAGACCTTCTCATAAAGAAATATGATTGGGATGCTACCAATGGGTAGTTTTTCTTCATGTTGTATATATCATGTTACTTGTTGTATTTATCATATAATACAGTTGTAAATTTCAATAGTAAAATTTTTAAAAACAATAAAAAATAATCTATCGAACTGTTGAATTTCAATATTTACTTTTTGCTTTTACAAATTATTAGTCTTTCACATTTCTATTTTATTGGGAACATCATAAATTTACATTGAATCATCAGGTCAGTATTTCAGAAGACAACACCAGAACGCTCTAGCATGACTTTTTCGTTTTTGTCAAAATAAAGTAGATTGTGACGATAGTCACAAACCATACACAGTCTATAACGGTTTATAATCTATAACTATAAATAAGCTATAAATAGTCATAAACCACAAAACAAATCAAAACAATTATGTTTAAATAATGTTATTCAAAATATCATATAAAAAGTGAGTATCGTCATTATTCCTATATATCCTAATTATTTATCATACATGATAATTATTAAATGTAAAGCTATCAGAAAAAAATACATAAAAACCCAATGTTGTAAAACAAGAAAAATTTTCTGTTTCACGGTATTTTAGAAGAGAAAATCAATCTCTGTGACAAAATTAATCCTTTAGTAACTTATAGCAATAAATGGATTAGTTAATGCATATTTCCTTAAAATTCTTTCCATAATCAGATAACCACCAAAGATAGGATGATGAAATTTACAGTGAAATCTCTCATAAAATAAATTTCGATTATTATTTACGTCACTAAAGTGATCTTATAATATCTTAAATCTATTGACTTATAGTTCTTGTCATGACGTCTGGAATAAAATTTAATATGATATGTCAATTTGCCTAAATTAGATAAAGTTTAAAATTGTTTCAATTTTAAATTTCAAAAAAAATAAAACAAACATTAATATTTGTTTTTCCTTTGTGATATGTTATTTCTGATAGTAAATAAATATTATTAATATTCACATTTTAATAAAAAAACTTTACATCTGTCAAAGTTTAAAATAAAAAGTGAATTATGCGTGGCTATTAAAAATGTTTTAAAATCATGGATACTTGGCTCCAGTAACGAATTAATAATCGTCGGTCATTGTTTTAATCATTCGAACGTTCCTTTACAGCGGTAATATTGTGTTACCTTGAGTGTGTTTATTTAGTGTTGAATAAATTTTGCTTTATTTAAATTTAGCATCGGAATGAAATCACAAATAATTTAAATGTAATATACAGGAACAAAGCACCAGAAACAGCTATGTAGGTGGAAGCAACAGAGCATCCAATTTCAAGAGGAATTTTTTTTTTATGTCAAGTACAAATATTAAATTGTGCTTTTCAATTATTCGTCCTTAATTAAGTCAATAAAAATTTATCGTGTTATGGGATGCTGATATTTAATTCGACATAATATTATCTCAAATACCATTAATATTAAAACTGTTGGAATTTTATTGAATGGAGTGAGTGAAAGAAGGCAAAATCAAGATCTAAGCCTGTGGATATATAATAAATAATTTAATATCGAACAAATGATTAGCCACTAAAAAGAAAAAAAATAATAAAAAAGGGAAAAAGAGCAGTACAGGTGTCTTAATGATTAGAAATATTCAAAAATAATATGTTACAAGGTTATTCTTCTAACAATACATTGCATAAGCGAGACAGATTAAAAAATCATAAAACGTCTGTTGTAAACTTTATTATTATTTTTAAATATAACATTTTCAACTAAATGCCATGACAAGAAACCCTCTCCATAATAAGTTTCCTACCGATTTCAGAAAATAATAATCACTTTTTTATAATAATAATTTATAATAATAATTATAAATTATAAATGAATATACATGAATGAATATGATGATAAAATGAACATAAATGAATTAGAATTATTTTGTTAGGAAGTTGACGCTACCAAGTGATTCGACATAAACAAATACCTAAGTGTTTCGTGTCACGCGTTTTCTGTGATCAAGTAAATAATAAGTAATTTTTCGACCAATCCAAAAAAAGAAAAAAATAAGAAATAATAATAGTTTTGATCGAAACTTGAGAAAAATAAGCTGCTCTATAATTTCAGTAATCGACATTATATTGTTTTAAAGATTATTTTGTTACCTTTCAGATGATTATATTTATAATTCATAATTTTTTAATTGTGCCAAAAAACTATTCTTCATTACCAAATAAATTTTATAATATCGAGGGAAAAAATTATTTTAACCCTTATACATTTTATTAATACTTTAATTCACTTTAACGTTTCGGGCAATTTCGCCCATTTTCAAGTCAAAAATTATATAATATGATTATATAATCTATCAAATTTGTACTATTATTTCAAAAAATTGTTTCCTTGAAATTAAGTCGTCATATTACATAATTCATAAATTCTTTTTCAACAGACAAATCTGTGGATAGTCAAAAAATAAAAATTATATGAAAAGTATTCCGATGTTAAAACATTTTTGTCTTATTTTAAAAAAAGCTTAATGTCCGCTGTAAGCTATTTAAGGAAGCAATTTAAAAGAAGTAAATAAATAAAAGAGTTCACTTTTTTTCTCCTCGATATTATGAACTTTATTTGGTAATATGTAGCATTGGAAAATTTTTGAGATTTCATGAAAGAATTTCTTCATTACTTTTTTCTTACTTTTCTCGGGAATATACTAAACGTATACAAATTTACTGGACTTTAATAGGAGATTACAGGAAATATTCATCAACATTTATACACCTATATGGTCGCTAGTCCATGGAAAATACATTTTTTATTTTACAGAGCATTCTTTTCATTTCGTATAATACGTTACATTTGGTACGGTAATATTGATGGCCAGATCCCTTTTTTATTTATTTTTTTATTTTTTTTGTATCTGTTTATTGAGTAATAATACATTTTGCCACACTTAAGCGCACTGAGTACTAAGGCTGAGTGAGGCACATTCATACCATATATACAATACATACAAAAAAAAAATAAATAAATAAAAAATATAAAAATCTATATAAAAAAGGTAAAAACTATAATAAACCAAGGAAATGTAATTTAGAGTTAAAATTAAATGAAATACAGAAATTCGTAAAGAAATTAAATAAATTATAAGTAATAGAAATAAATAGAAAAACATTCATACTTAAATACAATATTTACAATTAGGTAAGAGATCTCCGAGTCCAGCCCTTTCCTCCACGTGTGAAGGACAAAGCGAGAATAAGAGATCCCAGCGCTTCTCACTCAACCGCGTCACCGGCATTACCAGTCCGGTGGAGACTGAGAGAGGGCACTAAAACCACAAACACTCATGACTTGAGTGGAGAAGCTGGCCATTGCCAGAACTCCAGTGACGTCTTTAAAAGAGATCTCGAGGCCACTGCCGTTTCAACCTTCGAGGAGGAACCTTGTAGGGATGACTGGAGCTAGATAAGGATTGTGCTAAAGGGTTGGGATGGTGGATTAGGTTCATGTGAAAATATGAGAATCGGGATGGAATAACGTCAAGGATATAAGGGATGTAAAGGTCATGATGTAGGGTTTTGTTTGTAACGTAATAAGGAGCATTGACTATCATACGGAGGACTTTAGACTGAAAGGATTGGATGCGTTTGATGTTCGAAAATTTAGTTGTGCCCGTCCGTAGGTCCAGATGGGTTTGATTATGGTCTTGTATATTAATAGTTTGTTTTCTATTGATAGATTGGATTTTCTGTTAAGTAGTCTGTATAGCTGGCCAAATCGTCGGTTAAGTTCTTGTCTTTTAAGTCTAGTATGTGAGTTCCAAGTTAGTCTGGCCAGATCTCTAAAAAATAAAATCGGTTCTCCATTTCAAGTGATAATTATGAGATACACTCACACAGACAAAGACCAATGACTGGAAATTCGTTTTGTTGGGCTCAAGATCTGTAAAACGAAAAGATTGGTTGAAAACCGCGCATCGAAAATTTCACCCGATCACAATACATTCCTTACTTAGATTAGTAGCAGTTAGGAGTACGTGATGAAAGAACCTTGGGGTTCTGGTTCCAGAGCGCTCGGTTCTTATCGTTGTGGGTTCGATTTACACTAGGGTCAGTTAATATATATTTCTTGGCCACCGTAGGAAACGATTCTTGACACTCCCATTTAAGCAGGCCAAATTAGTCGTCTGGGGTTGGCAAAAATGACCACAGATCCACTTCCCGAACCAGCTCACCCTAACAGCAGTAGAAGCAGTATAGCGATAAAATATTAACTATTTATTTCAATATTGGAGTTTTGTTATTATGTATTTATAAATTCTTTCAATTAAACTATTTATCCAAAAATTCTAGCTTATTTGATATATATTTAGTTATTAATACAAGTATTATTTTTCAAGATTACTTCCAATGTACAATTTTATAACTCAAAAAGTGTGCATTTTTTCTTGATTGTTCCCATGATAATTAACAAGATTACTAAATTAACTAAAAAACAAAAAAAAATCGATTAGGAATTTCTAAAATTTAAACAATTTATACCGACCGAAGGAGGAAAGTGTGTTCAAATATTTTTTTAATGCGGAACAGAGTTGAGATTTGTATTTCATAGCTCGAAAGACCCTCGAATACGCATTTTCATAGAGATTGAAAAATATTTTTTTATCTACAAATTTGACTTTAGGCACCCCTTTGATTTTTTTCGTAAATAACAAAAAGTGTGCCGGTACCGCCATGACTTCGTCAATGTTTCGTCAAATGCAATGATTGACCACTCATTGTGAAGATATTCTTCTCTTTTACATCCATAAAATAGACCTATCCCGCCGAAATTTCTGGAATAAAGTTATGAAGGATAAGAAACTTTACATGTGAATAACTTAAAAAATATGCAATTTTCTCTTAATTGTACCCATGATAATTAGAAATATTACTAAATTACCTAAAAAACGAAACAAAAATATCTAACAATTATTAACAAAGATACAGTCTATTAGTTTTGATAAACTTAAAAATTTCTTTCTCTTTAAAGATACGTCATTTACTATTATACCATCTTTTTTTTCTTGGCTGATAGATGCTTTGTTATTTTGTCTAGGCATCTTTTTCTTTGTACATTTTATATTTTTTAATAATTTAGAAAATCCCACGATTGAAGCTTTATTTTGAATGTTACCTTTTCAGCCTACGTTCAAAAAAAGGCTCTAGCAAAGCAATTTGTACAAACATTTTGATATATTATACTAAATGGAATATTGTAATCGACCCAAGAAAAATAATTAATTTCTCTCTTACATAATACATAGGATCTACTTATTTCCATATTGTTTTGCTATTCCTTCACTAAAGAAACTTGTCTACGGGCCAACTAGTTTCCTATAATGTGTTTCTAAGGAGTAAATTACACTTTGACTTCTTCCATTTATTTATGTTGTTAACAACGTTTCAAACTTTATTTGCTCGCTCTCAGGTTATATATTTCGTAATTTTATTGTCTCTTAACATTAGTCCAACAAAAAAAGCAAACACAATCTTGTTGTTAACATTTTATTTACTAATCTTCTCATATATAAACTCTATGCTTTCTTTAGTTATTAATAATAATTTTTTTTTTTAATTTTTGCAAAGTAATTGCAAGGAAATATAAATAGTATATTGATTCTTATAGTCTAAATTTGTTACCACAATAACTGCAGAATCAGAAATATTGTATTTGGTTGCCTTGAATATATAAGCAGTGGCCGGTACTGTTCTTTGTTGTCTGCTTAAAGTTTATAGACTTCATGGCTTATGAGATATAAATAAATACTTATCTTATTAATAATATTGGCTACTTATCCCGTGCGGATAATTCGCACAGTATATTGGTCAATGACAATGAAAATGTAATAAATTTTAAAAATACAGTATTCTTTTAACTTTCACTTACCTATATATGGAATATATAGTAAAGGAAAGTATTGCGATCGTGAAAATTTTCGAATCTAGTTTTTGACGGAAATACACGTTTTGAGGTCCCCCTGAGTCCAAATAACCAAGTCCAGCAAAAAGGTCTGTGTGTGTATGTTAACAGTCTAGCTCAAATCGTACGAAAGTGAAATAGCAAATTTAAGGTTTCGATATGCTAGGGATGTTACAATAACTTTTTCGTCAAAATCGGAAGTGGCACTTAGTAAACTAATGGACTAAATACATTTTTACGATTTTCTCGAAAACGGCTTTTGATTAAATTCATCATATCAGTGTAAAATTAAGCAGTTTTAAATAAAATGTAGTTTTTATTCTGATTGATCTTCTTTAACAGGGCTTAAATGGCTAATTTTCAATATCAGCTTCCCCGAAAGTACCTTTAATTTTTTTTATTTGAAAAAATTGACCATTTCACATTAATTCCGAATATAAATAACAGTTAAATATAGAATCTGATTATTAACTAAAAAAGAAATAAGAGATCGTAACGGAGAATAATTGAAATGGAGGAACCAAAGGAATACGAGTGCATCCGTCTCGCCCGAAAGATTAGAACACGCTTCCATACGTAACATGAGCTTAATTTAATACGGACTTAATTTAATAATATTATATAAATATGCATAAGTGATTTTCATAAATGCTGTTGTTGTTATTATTTAATATTTAATTGTATATATTACAGCGATAGAAATATTAAAATTTGCATATACAAGGTTACTTAGACAAATAAAAATACCCACAATGAAATATAAATAAACACAGCGTCTATAATTTTTTACTTTCACTTCCTCTTTGTCTGAAAATACTCATTTCTGCTAAGAAGAGGGTGGTAAGTGAAAGTTGTGTGATGCGCGCACCGCACCAGATTTTTTTATACAGCAAAGTAAATTGGTCCATTATTAAAAATAATAATCTTTAACACCAGCACAGACACCAATAGGCTTTGCTGATATCAATCCGATTTTAATTATTATTTTTGTTTAGCAGTCAATTTACAAACCTTTCCAATAACCATGCACATAATAATTATCCACAAATTGCATACTTTTTGAGCTATGCGTGAAGAAAATGCTGTATTCCGTTTCAAGGAATGGGACGGGAAGTGCTACCCTGACTTCATATTTGGGAATTGACGTGCATTTCATTGAATGCAAATGAAATGTTAATAACAAGATTGGTTTTTATTATTGGACTGGTAATAAGATATGATGAAATTACGAAATATATAACATAATATTGAGAAAATAAAGATTGAAACCTCTTAATGAGATAAATAAACGAATGAGGCCAATGTGTAATTTATCCCTTGGGAACACATTACATTATACTTCATTATTTGATTATTTATAATGCTTTCCGGTAACCAAGTGTTTGATCAGTATTGAGTATATCCTTAGTGGAAGTAGGGAAACATGATCCGGGCGAGACTAATTCGGTTTATTTTTACTAGGTATGGCCGTGGATAGTCGATATTATCGAAATATCGATATTTTCCTTCCGATATTCGATATTTTAACATCGTTAGTATCTACTTCGCTATTATCGGCTATCGTTATTTTAATAAATAAATATAAAAATTAAAATTAAAACTATTGTTCTAGAAAATATATATGATTCTGATTGTAATTATATATGATGTTACTTAATTAATATAGAATGCAGTGCGTAATAAAATAAATAACGATGTATCGATAATATCGACCATCAATCGAGGACCATCCATAAGTTGAGTTAGTAGCGCGCGTGGGACTCTTTTTATTCAGTAAACTCAATTAGCCCAATTGGTTAGTTAGAACATTCTAAGGCCACGAGTTGTTAAAGAAATCTATGGGTGGATGGAATAATGGAAGGCATAATTGGTTGAATGGAAATTTCTGGAAAAAAAGCTAAGAATGACAAAGATGGACAAGAACTAGAACATTAATTTTACCAAGGAGGGTAGAAGTATTGATATTTTCATTAATGAATTTAGAGAGGATAATAAATTTTTTTTTTTTTATGCACCTATGTGCTAGAGAATCAATATTTATATTAATTTTCATATTTCAAAAATGTTTACAATATGGATGAAAATATCGACTAACGATATTTCAAGTCCGATTTTAATGTGTATATTCAGCCTTGGATATCCCATCCATATTTCTGACTCCTTCGATTCTGTCGAATTTTCGATGTTACATTTCACATTAGAAAAAAAAATTGGATCCATAGGTAGTCTCTCTGAAGCCATTCTCTTCACAAACCGACTCTAGTAACCGGCTTTGATGGATATAAATACAATATTAAGCTAAAATAATACTGTACTCACAAAAAGAGAGATATCTTTAAATCGATTGATATTCTAAAGCATGACACTTTAGGATGGTATTTAGTAATATTTGAAAACTCTTCTTTTATAAAACAGGACTTTTTTTTTCGGTTTATTATTTTCAATAATCAACCATTGTGATCGACCGAAAAATTCAAAGACTTAACCCCCTCTCATAATTTGAGGTTTCACTTCAGGAAGCGTATAATTCGAAAAACAAATAAAATGTTTTTTGTCCGTCCTGCGTACACCGTCCGCGCGTTTACTCCGAAACTACTGGACCGCTTTTTTTTTTCTTTCAAATTTGGATAAAAAATCAGAGGTCACCCGAGGATTATCCTCCTTCATCGACATTACTATCCGCCTCTTATTTTCAAAATGGCGGCCGAAAAACCTGCGTTGCTATAGACTGTAGCTCCTAAACGAATGTATCGATTTCAATGGAAATTGGCTAAAGTCATTTTCTCGACGCCCTTTAAATTTATGCATATAACATACTTCAACGAAAAGAAGCTAGAAAAAAAGTTACGAGGGATGGTAAAATTAAATTCCGAATAACTCAAAAAGTATACACTTTTTTTTAAAATATTGTATGATTTTCTAAAAGCTTACGATATTTCCTAACAAAAATAAAAATCGTTAAAATCGGACAATTAGGAGCAAAGATATGGTCTCCAGTTTTTTTTTAATATGTTCTACTCCAAATGTTATATCCTTTGTTTGGCTTTTAAATTTTGAATATATTACTGAAGTAATGCTATTTATTTTTTTTAGCATATTATTAATGATTGAAAAAAAAGTTTAGTCCAATAATTGGAATCACCTTTTATTTATTTTTATTTCTCACTAGGAAGATAATGTTACTTTAGATGTATAGTTGTTTTTACACTTTACACTTTAAATAACAAGATAACTACAGATAGCAGTCCATAGAATCCGCGTCGCTCACAAGTAGCGTTGTTTGGAAATAATAAACCATTGTGAAATAATTTTCAGCGTTTTTACAATATTATCGAGATAAAAAAAAAATCAATCAAGAATTATATTTTTAACGCATTGATCAACAAAACCGTTGATTTATTTGCTTGTCCTCAAGAGAAAGTTGGATTCTTTGTTTTGGGTTGGTAAAGTTGTCAAGCTGCACGTCACTTGCAACACTTTCCCAATCAAATGGCAATGAATATTTATGAGGAATAAGTGAAGTTAATTGCATTGTTTTCTATGCAAAATACACTTGATACTATTTTAGGATTCGCGGATGTGTAATTAAAACGTTCGATTTCGGTGAATGTAGAAATATTTTATAGCTTAAATGATTTTTTAATACACTTTGGTACACAATTCGCAAGGGTCAAAAGAGGTGTATTGATTAAAAGGAATAAGAATAAAAATAAAAACAATCTTAAAAACCTTCTTATTCATAAAGATATAAAGGTAAAAAATAAAACAAAAACAATTCATTACGTAAAGTTTACGTAAACATTTTAGCATGCGGTTTCAGCAAATACTAATGTTCATTATTTCTTATTCAAGTAATATAATTCATAAAATCATGAAATTTTCTTTGTGTCAATTCTTCAATATTGGAAAATTGAGAACTTTCAAAATAAGTTATCAAATTCAATCTCATTTCCAAATTATTATAAAATAAACAGGTATATCATATTCATTCCCATATAATGGAGGAATTTTTTTAAGTTTCTGGAATTATTTTGTTCTACCCCGACACTATTGGATTTGTCAAATAATTCAGCTAATAAAAAAATAAAATAAGGTGAGTGATTTCATTGTATTTACCATTTCAGCATATGCAATTGTAACTATAATTTAACTTATTGTTATTTTTTAGTACGAAGAAGTCTTGAGCCACAGATTTAACTTAAAATTGTTAGGACCTCTTTTCCGCTGAAGTCATATATAATACAGAATAGGTCGACTGGCGGCTCCAAGTGATGGATTTTCGTTTTATCCGCCAAAAGTGTTTTAGAAATTAGAAAGAGCTCTTCATTCGACCAATGGTGCCTGTGGACGGCAAGGATAATGAACGAGTTCCTAAACGCATCGCTAATTCTGTCGAATGAATACATATTCGAATGATTGAATCCAGCGCCGGTGAACAACGATTTACGCGGATTTTAAGAACCTGCTGGATTTCAGGGGAAGGTTACAAAAGTAAAGAAAAATAAAGAAAATATATAAGGAAATATTTACCTACTAAATTGTTGAATTTCAAAACAAAAATAAGCATTTACAAAATGTAAACCGAATATAAATTCCATTTTAAAAATTCCAGATTATAATGAGGTTATATTCAGTGGATCCGTCGACCCCAAAATCCGATGAAACCGTTAGGCCATTGGTAATTCAACCGATTAATAAAGGAACGCGCTGAATTACGTTTATGAATCCATCGATGAGCTTAGAAAGAGCCTTCTAAACATTGAAAACAGGATTATTTAGATTAATTATTACGTTTTTGTCTTTGGTTTGTAAGAGAAAAATAACAGTCGACGGTTAAATATCAAAACGATTTCTTTAAGAAGAAGAAGAAGATTTTATATTGACTGCATAAAATTCCGATATCATATTTTAGTACTGATAATTTATTGTGTAAAGTAATTAACAATGTGAAGGATACTTCATTCCACAAGAAAAAAGATAATCAAAATTTTTACTTTTCTATAACAGAGAAATAAGGTTTCGTTTAAATATATGAAATATGTTGTATTAGATTCACAAGATAAATTTTATGAGATACGATGTAGATGTTATGCGATTATTACAAGTTAAGAACTAATGATGAAAACGATGTTGGAAAATTATGTGCTTCATTTGTGTGATGAGTACAAGGATTCTCTTTGTACATTGATAGCGTTTAGAAGAAGGTTACGGAGCAGGTTATGATTGTAAAATAAATGACATAAATGACACCAACAAGATATTTAGCATTTATAAACAATTATGAACGATTGTTTAAGTTGTATTCGACTCCTAATTGTCAAAAAAGACTTATTTCTTATAGGATAAGTGATATAAATAAAGAAGGTGTTGATAATGGTGTGAGAACTGTGAAAGGTTGGATTAAATCCATTAGGAAACTGAAAAACTTCGTTTTTTTAGATGTTAACGATGGTTCTTCAAGCAGTTCATTGCAGATTGTTGTAAATAAATCAGATCTACCATCAAATGTTTCCTTTGGATCTTCAGTAGTAGCCTCAGGTTGTATTAATTTAAATCCTAACAATAAATTAGAATTAGTTGCTAAAAACTTTGAAGTTATTGGTGACTGTGATGTAGAAGAGTTTCCTTTTAGGCCAAAAAAGGCTTACACTAATGAATACATCCGTCAGCATCTGCATTTACGGTTTAGAACCAACAGATTTGCCTCCCTAGTCCGTGTGAGAAATCAAGCAAATCAATCTTTACATGATTACTTCATGAAAAAGGGCTACTTAAACATTCACACTCCAGTGTTGACTTCAAATGATTGTGAAGGTGCAGGAGAAGTTTTTAATGTTACGCCTGGGAATGAAGAAGTTCTGAAAAGTATGGGAAGTTCTAAGTTACCGAAAGAAGAAATATTTTTTAATGACAAAGTGTATCTCACTGTATCTGGACAATTGCATTTAGAGGCAGCAGCGCGTGGCATGGGTGATGTTTACACGTTTGGTCCAACTTTTAGAGCGGAAAATTCAAAATCTCGTTTACATCTCTCAGAATTTTATATGGCTGAAGCTGAACGCTCATTTACTTCCTCAATTGAAGACATAACTTCGGTTACTGAGGAACTAGTAAAGCATATGACCACAATTATTTTCAATAATGTAGCAGATGATGTCTACGCATGTAGAAAATTATTTTCTGAGTCTGATAATACAACCCCACATCAATTGGAAGATTTTATGACCTCAAAATTTACGATTATGTCTTATAAAGAAGCTGCAGAAGTTATATCCAAGAACTTAGATAAATTCAAAACTCCTTTTTCATTTAATGATGCTTTTACCAAAGAACAAGAACTGTTTCTTGTAAAAATGAATTCTAATAAACCTATTTTTGTTGTGGACTGGCCTAGTGTTTTGAAACCATTCTACATGAAAAAGATTCCAGGAGCCGAGAGTATGGTTGCTGCTTTTGATCTACTTTGTCCTGTTGTTGGAGAATTGTGTGGAGGAAGCCTTAGGGAGGATGATTACAATAAACTTGAATCAGAACTTATTAAAAATAAATTAAATGAAAAATTACAGTGGTATCTTGATTTAAGGAAATATGGTAATGTACAAACAGGTGGTTTTGGAATGGGTTTTGAAAGGTATTTACAAATACTCTTGAATATTAGTAACATAAAGGATGCCATTCCATATCCTAGATGGCCTCATAATTGTAAAATGTAATTTTTTTGTGGCTTTGTAAATATTTTCTTGTAATTTGTTACCATACCATTTTTTATTGATCTCTAATGTAAATTTTCAGTAATAAATATTTTTAGCTTTTACTTATTTTACCTAAAATATATCACCCACTACTTATATTTTGAGTATTCCTTTGTTGGAAATTACTGAGGACGAGATCTTTATGGATAAGCGTTAGAAGTGTTACAGCTGTTTTTTCTGTCCTCCCAATATTTTTTCCAAATTGTATTATTCTATTCTTTCCTTTTTTATTTATGTGGATAAGTGCATAGTAAGAGTTGTGTAAAAGGGAAGTGAATCCAATTGTATGATATTTTTTTACAATAAGTATTTGACAATACTTTGAATATGATGTTATTATCATTGTTATAATGTAAAAATGTACATATCCACCATTTTTACTCATTAGAACCTATTCTTATAAATTTAAAAATATGAAATTACCCAATTGGTCAAATTTGCTCTTTCTACAGAATACTAATTGAATATTTGCAATACAAATGCTGTTTTAATTCATCATCATATGTGGCACGACATCCCGTTACCGAGACTGGGCTTCCTCCAAGAGCCTCCACCAGTTGGCTCTGTCTTCTGCTGCAGCTCTCCAGTTCCTTACACCAAGCAGGGTTCTCGCATCATAGGCCACGTTGTTGTCCAACCATCTCGTCCTCGGCCTTCCTACACGTCTTGCCAGATGCAGCTCCTCAATCATTATTTTCTTTGGTATTTCAACGGTGCTCATTCTGGCCACATGCCCTGCCCAATGAGCTCCCTATTTTTTATTTTTCTCCAGACATCACCCTCCTTTACTGGACCATAAATCCTTCTGAGGACTCCTCTCTCAAACACACTCAGCTTCATCTCATCGTTTTTAGTCATCGTCCAAGCCTCTGAGCCATATGTCAAAACAGGCCGAACAAGGGTCTTGTATATGATCAGCTTGGTCTTCTTTGAGAGGTACCTACTTCTTAAGTGTCGGCCAAGTCCAAAGAGACATCTATTGGCAGCCGTGATCCTTCTCTGTATTTCTTGAGCCATGTCATTTTTGCTATTAATTTCAGACCCAAGGTATACAAAACTTTTCACTCTCTCAAACTTAAAAGAACTCTTTCTAACTTGGTTTTAATTATAAAACATTAATTCAGAAGTAATTGATTGGGGAGGAAAAAAAAAAGACAGAAACTTGACCAAAGCGAAAAGATAAAAATAATTCCTATATTTCAACCCAATTTTATGTACTACCCACAGATATGCAAACATTTAATTCTTAACTCGACTCGTTTCAAAGAAGGACCAATTTTCTATAATTATTAGATATTAGGACCAACTATTTAATTTTTAAATTTGTAATAATTTTATGGTATTAGCCCCTTAAACAATTAATGTATATCCCACTCTATATTCTTTTGTTCAGCTCATTTAAATTTAAAAATTCAAACATTAACTTTTATTAATGTAAGATATGGATATTATATTATTAGTCATATTGAACTTGATAGTGAGTTAGTATTTTTTCTTCGATGCATGTTGTATGTCTTGACATTTTCTTTTCCCTGTTGACATTACAGATCATGTAGATCTTTTGTCATCTTAACAAGCCTGCTCCATCTCTGCCTGTAGTTATCTGCACGCAGCTCTATAGAATCTTTGTTAATTCTATTTATCCATCTGCTTTTTGGCCTTGGTCTTTTGTATTCTATTGAGGCATTTACTGTTATGTAGAGGCTTCTAGATGGATTGCTACATACCTGCCCAATTTAACCTTCGTATTGTATCAATTCGTGAGATATTGATTGACCAGTTTCTTTATTGGCCTTTCTTCTCCATTTGTTAGTACTCTGATCCCAGAACACTTCTGTTACTGTGCGGAGGATTCTTCACTCAAATCTTTCAACACTTCTTTTTAGGATGGTGGTCAGTGTCCAGGTCTCACAGCCAAATATTAGAACTGGCTTTAGCAAACCATTGTACACCTTTAATTTGAGATTTTACAAGATTTCCATACGCCAAGTCCAAAGAGACATCTATTGGCAGCCGTGATCCTTCTCTGTATTTCTTGAGCCATGTCATTTTTGCTATTAATTTCAGACCCAAGGTATACAAAACTTTTCACTCTCTCAAACTTAAAAGAACTCTTTCTAACTTGGTTTTAATTATAAAACATTAATTCAGAAGTAATTGATTGGGGAGGAAAAAAAAAAGACAGAAACTTGACCAAAGCGAAAAGATAAAAATAATTCCTATATTTCAACCCAATTTTATGTACTACCCACAGATATGCAAACATTTAATTCTTAACTCGACTCGTTTCAAAGAAGGACCAATTTTCTATAATTATTAGATATTAGGACCAACTATTTAATTTTTAAATTTGTAATAATTTTATGGTATTAGCCCCTTAAACAATTAATGTATATCCCACTCTATATTCTTTTGTTCAGCTCATTTAAATTTAAAAATTCAAACATTAACTTTTATTAATGTAAGATATGGATATTATATTATTAGTCATATTGAACTTGATAGTGAGTTAGTATTTTTTCTTCGATGCATGTTGTATGTCTTGACATTTTCTTTTCCCTGTTGACATTACAGATCATGTAGATCTTTTGTCATCTTAAGAAGCCTGCTCCATCTCTGCCTGTAGTTATCTGCACGCAGCTCTATAGCATCTTTGTTAATTCTATTTATCCATCTGCTTTTTGCCTTTCACGTGGTCTTTTGTATTCTATTGAGGCATTTACTATTATGTAGAGGCTTCTAGATGGATTGCTACATACCTACCCAATTTAACCTTTGTATTGTATCAATTCGTGAGATATTGATTGACCAGTTTCTTTATTGGCCTTTCTTCTCCATTTGTTAGTACTCTGATCCCAGAACACTTCTGTTACTGTGCGGAGGATTCTTCACTCAAATCTTTCAACACTTCTTTTTAGGATGGTGGTCAGTGTCCAGGTCTCACAGCCAAATATTAGAACTGGCTTTAGCAAACCATTGTACACCTTTCATTTGAGATTTTACAAGATTTCCATACCTTTGAAAGGGAGAAGAAAGCTTGGTTTGTGTTACTTATACGTTGGTCTATTTCTGCCCATTGGTCATTCATTGAAGTTATTGTGGAGCTGAGGTATTTAAATGTTTCTACTCTCGTGAATGATTTTCCTCCTATGCAGATCCTGTTATCATGATGGAATTTTCGGCTTGTTAGCATTTATTTTGTCTTCATTTACACGGAGGCCGATCTGCTCTGCCTCTCATATCAGAATCTTAGCGAGTTTCCCAATGTCCTCTTGATTACTTCCAAGAACATCTATGTCATCTGTGTATCCAAGGATTTTATGATTCGTCCTGACGTGGATCCTTTCATTTTCCAGAAATATTTTTCTTATTTTTATCCTACTAGTTTTTTTCTAGTTGAAAATGTTTTTATGTCTAACTTATTATGTGAAAATGTATTTTTTTGTTTGTGCATTATGAAATGGGGAATTACTTCAAAAATTACACTACTTCATTATTTCCAACTTCCATAAACAATTTTCTGTCTTATTGAGAAGTTATATTGATGATGATTCCTAAGTGTGTCTCTTTGTTAGTTTTTTGCTTACTTCATTAAGAAAGTTATTCTAGTTTTGGAATAATGTTATCCCAAAGGTGTATAGTTTGTTTGTTATTATGTAACTTGTGTGAATTATGTCAATATTTTTATATAGTCCATGTTTCAATTCCTTAAGTCAATGTGGGTCTGATATTAGTCTTTTGAAATTTGATTTTAGTATTCTGTCTCAGTAGAATTTTATTAACAGTTATCTTTATGTATAAGCAGCTTATGGGGAATTTTTTTCTTTTTAACCTCTTCCCCATTATTTTGCTTTGTAGCCATCTAATGAAGCTTTATCACTACACATTGCCTTGGCGTGTCTAGAGCCCTTTTCTAATGAAGCACCATGTTTGTTGTTATTTCTTAATTTTTCTTTCTTTCAGTATTCTTGGTTCTCTTTTAATCCTCTGCAGCCTTGAGGAACAGCTCAAATGTACGAACATCTCAGTATAACAGAGAATTTGGGACATTTTGTGGAAAATAGTACTAGATTGTTGAAGTTCCTTTCTCTATAGTTTGTATAGCAGTTTACAATATTATTATAGCATAAAATATGAATCTGTTGATTAATTACAAGAGTGGAAATGG
The DNA here is from genome assembly GCA_928085145.1 of Nezara viridula. Taxonomy (NCBI): domain Eukaryota; kingdom Metazoa; phylum Arthropoda; class Insecta; order Hemiptera; family Pentatomidae; genus Nezara; species Nezara viridula. Next base: position 58,191,265 of record OV725082.1, read on the forward strand.
AACTACCAAATTTGTTTTGGATGACATTTTAAAACATATTCAGATAAGAAAATGTTAAAATTTGAGGCATAAAGTTTTCAAATCAGAATAATCCATTTTCAATTTTTTAAAAATTAACAGTTTAGTACTATAGTTCGACCATGATTTGTTGGCAGCCCGAGGACAAACTTATGCAGCTCAAATTGGAAACATGTTTCTTCCTGATTCTGCGGTATCACAAAATATTAACAAATATGTACAAACACACACACACACACACACACATATATATATATATATATATATATATATATATATATATATATATATATATATATATATATATATATATATACACGGAAAGATGATATATGAAGGGTATTAGTTACTATAAATTGCTTTAGAAGCCTTAAAGTAATGTTGGAGCACTTTATAAGAAAACTCCTAAAGGGATGTCTTAGAGACTCGTCAGCTGAATTAGCTTGGCCATGTCGTCAGTATGGAAGAACATCGAGACCCACTGAAAATTATGGATTATGTTCCCGATGGTAGAAGGCCTTGAGGCTAACCAAGGATGTTCTACCTGGAATGAATATGTTGACCGTTTGTGCAAAAGAAGCAGAAATTATCTCCGCCAAGCCAGAAATCTGCCAAGAAACAGAGAACAGTGGCAATTCTGGCTAAACTCTCTCCTATGCTGATTGGCTCAACAGGATGACGCAAAAGAAGAAGAAGTAATTAATCAGTTTATCACCAGTCTCTTTGTGAAACCTATATTTGCCTTAATTTTAAGCACAACAATTAAATTTTAATTTTTTTAACTCGATAATATATCATTTGTTAGGACTTACTATTAAAAAAAGAAAGTCTGAATATAATAATATAATTTCTTAAATGTTATTAATTATTTTGTTTGAAAAGTTGGAGGATTTGACAGTTACATGGTTTCACTTGGAGAACAATAATGTGATGGTTGGTGATCCAAGAATTTGCTTTATTAGCTGCTGCCTAAATATCTAATCATGATCTTGTTGACAGAAGACAATTTTCGGGAATAAAGAATACCAATTATCTCATTTATTGGGAACAATTTCTTCTTCATAATACAAGGTCTCATCATGTATTTAATTCAGTCTATTTTCTTTAGTAGTCATTTTCTTTAATTTCATACTTTCAATCAGAAATTATCCTCATTATTCATTTGCATTTACTTAGTTGTGAGTTATTTAAATAATCCTGAATCTGATACTTCTTTAAGGGGCACATTGCACAGTTGATGTCTTACAGATGAATTGATCTATACGGATAAAAATGTTTTAGGTTGCAACACTTCCCTTTAATATTATTATATTCAAATAATAATTATTTAAGAATAATAAGATGAAGAAAAACTGACTAATGTTTAATAAAAATTCTTGAAGACATTCAAAAAGATGTTAATTTAAAGATAACATTTTAATTTAATTTAATAAGATTAAATTGAAGAATATTCCATAACGGTTAAGACATTATTTTTGGTAATTTTCACTTTCTAAGTTTAGATTAAGATACTGAAACTAGAGCATGTATGTTTTGAATGCTTATCAATGAGCTATTGTATTTAAACCATACAAGCATATTTAAACAATTATGAAAATATTTATTAACTGTATAATCCATGGTTTATAGTTGCTGATATTTTCTAATCAAATATTGCTAGAAATAAATTCAAAATGAATCCTGAACTCATTTTCAAAGTCTACTTTATCATCACTGTCAGTTGAATTAAAACATTACATTTATACTCTACTGTGCAGTAGAGAGCTACTGTTATAGGCTGACATCTGTATGGAACTTTCAGAACCGTTTCTTGAAATTCCTGCAATAAAATTAGATGGTTTAGAAATTATTTAATTTACAGCGTACATTTCTAAGACAAACCTTAAAGAATAACTGACTGAAATTTACACACTATCATTTCCTTTTTTTTATTAAGGATGCAAATTATTATTATTATAATTTTATTTGTTTATTTGTAGAAAAGACTTAGAAACTAAATAAACATTATTCACAATTTTATATTGAAATCAGGAGCAAATCAGGATAATTAGGAGCCCTAAGCAGTTAAGTTTTGGGACTCCCCCCCCCCAAAAAAAAAAATCCAAGAAAAATCTCATAAAGTTATAAACCAAAAGAAAAGTACCAAAAAATCCTTATCATAAGGACATTCAATTAATTTATTAAAAAATACTTATTTATTTTATAATTTTTTTATCTGATTTATCTAAAAAACAATTCTTTGATATTCATCAATAATTTTAGTAGAGTCATGTTAAAATGTTTTGCTCTGTATACAAACAACATAATGACCATAGTAATCTTACACTTCCCATTCTGCTCTTTTAGTAATTTTTTGCAGGCTTTAAAACATAAAATGCCTTTTTTCTTGACTAATTTGACAGGGGAGGAGTAAAAAAAAATGTTTGAACATATGATAATGTGCAAGATATTTATTTAGCTGTTTGATAGATATCTAATGTGGTTTTTATATTGTGTTCACTTTCGGTTAGAAATTTTTAAAAATGGTCAAATTTGTTGTCAAAAGTTCCAATATTAGTGTCATTTTTGTGTGTATCTTTTAACTTATTCATCAATGTTATTTTTCTTCTATTGAGAAAATCAAATAAAAAATTTCTAAAGGGCTCAACAGCAACTTCACACACCTAAGCTCAATTTGATTTAAAATATATCTTTAGGTTGTTGTCACATATAACATAAAATTATTACTGTTTTGTTACTGATTATTAACTATTACTGACGTGAATAAATGTCTGTCGAGTGCTATCTTGGAGTGTGAAACCCTCCTCTACGATATAACACACCGAGGTACCAATGTGGACCTACAGTGGATTCCGAGCCATTGCGGTATTCCAGGAAATGAGGTTGCAGATAGTCTTACCAGGAGAGGAGCAGAAGTACCTCAAACAGTCGATACGATTCAATCGGACAAATGGTGAGGATGGTAGAGAAGGAGGAAACAAAAAATATAAACAAAGACAAGGTGGAAGGGAGTTGTTATGGATGTTTGGTGTAAAACCCGATCCCAGTTGACATACCAAGAAGAGATGCAGTAGCCTGCTTCCACCTGGCCACTGGTCACGACTATCTACAAAGTCATCTCCACAAGATATGCGTGGCTGAGGATTCTAGGTGTAAATTATGTGAACAAGCGAAAATGGATGCAGACCACCTAGACAAATGCCCTGCTTTGATTGGCATAAGAAATAAAACATTTGTGAATGATTATATAAAAAAATCAAGCTTATACTGGGCAGCAAGATGTTGGATGGTCGAATGACCAATGACTATGGCATAAGAAAAAACAAAAACAAAACACATAACATAAAATGAATTTAAACATTTTTATATATAGTACATTCATGTCTCTCTTCTTTGGTTTAAGAAAAAAACTTCCTTTTATTTTGTTTTCTGCAGGCATTCCTATTTTTTATATTAAATGAGAGTCATGAAAAATAAGTAGCCTCTTTTTTAACTCTTTCAAATGTGTTAAATAATATTATGTGTTAAATTAACTGATCTTAATTTACACCAAATCAATTTTGTAGATAAAAGTTTAAAAAGTGATATTTATTTATTAGAAAATAAATAAATATTAGTATTTTGATGGCAATCACAAGCTTTTAAGTTCAAAAACCTTACATTATTCATTGCGTAAAATAAACAGATATCAATTTCATGAACCATGTTCTATTTTTATTTCATCCTTAAGACAAAGATATAATGCATCAAATAACCTTTTTGATTTATGAGAAGAACTCAAAACTGTGTTTTGTAATAAAATTGAACTTAAAAGCTTCTGTAGTGCGGTTGTCGACAATCTGTATAATTATAAATTAACTGTACAAGATGAAAAATCCACTACTTTGAACTTTATACTTCATCCTCACTGTAGCCAACAACAATTAAAGCTATTCCTTATAAGAGAAGTTTACTGCATTTCCTAATGGATTACGATTTTAAACTATCTGATAAATGACCAAATAAATTTGAGAATGAAAATAAAGTATTGATATGATTCTTAAATAAATCAATACTGCCTGTTCCTAATAATAAATAGATTTTTAATGAAAGTAATTATATTATACCATATAATTATAATTATAATGTACATGAGTACTTATTTTATTATTATATAAATTCATTACTTTGAATTTTAGAATCTGCCTGTCTTTACAAGTTCGAACAATGTACTTCACCCTTATGTATGTATTGTCTCAGCTCCTTACCAATGCAATTACTGAGCTTATTCCTTACAAAGAAAGTTCCATTCAGGAAATTTCATCACCTAAGGATTACAATTTTGAGTTAAATGAGAAAGGAACACAGGAGTTTCTAAGTAGTGATATACTGATATGATTATAAAATAAATAATACTGCCTGTTAAATTAAGGAATTATTAATGTACGCACACACTCCAATATAAATTTTTAATAATTGTACTATGAAGTATTAGGGTATTAATAAAATTCATTATACCTTTGAACATAGAAAAACCTTCTAACGTTTTGATTCTAAAATTCTAAAACCTTCTAACGTTTTGATTGTTGTGTAGGTCCAACTTAAAAAGTTAAATATGACATTGGTGCTGGACATTGAAAATCAATTTAATATTTATATTTCTCAAATCAATATTCATTGTATTTAAAATGACTATAAGTAATTTTAAATAGTAATTGTTGGTCATCAGTACCGACCTTAGACATTTGGCGCCCCCGGGCAATAGCCTTTTAGCCCCTCAAAAAAAATTTAATTAATTAGATAAATTCTTAAAGTGTTTTATATTATGTAATACTTGAATTTAATTTCATTGAATATTTCTCTTATAATATTGCTTTATTAATAAACTAAAATTAATTATTTTAATGTTTTGTATTTTTTTTAATTTCTAATAAGTGGTTAGTCATCCAGATCGGCGGCCATGGGCAATTGCCCCATTGGTCACTATTAAATATTAATTGACTTCAAGATTGTAACATATATACTATGAATTCGAAACTTAAGCAGTTATAAGGAACTTAATAATGAAGGAATGTTTCAATGGTTAATTTAATTTTTTTTTCTACTGTCAAGCTTTTTGTAGTGTTGCTTGGCAAAATTGTAATGTGAAAATGTTTAATAAATATGTCTTTTGTAACATATAGACTTATAACACATTTTATGATTTGGATAAACATAAATAATATTACACGCATGGGAATTAAAATACTTTCTATACTGAAAATATTTTTGTCTAAATTATTACTGTTCATCTCTGAGCCAAAAGCCTATCTGAGGATTCTCCCCCTCTCTCCCATGGGTATTGAAATGACGAAAATTTGATCTATTGAGGATTAGTGCATATGAATTTAACAACTTTAATTTTTGTTTTAAAAACTAAAATTAAAGTTTTTAAATTGAGAAACCTCTCAATAATGACCGTTGTACAGCTCAGGAAACCATCATGATGGTTCATAGGAAATTTAGGTCACGTCTCTTTAAAAAGAATTCTGTACAGTAGACTTATAATATCATATAGGACATGGAAAAAGAGTTTATATCTAATTTTAAATAAACGCAAAGATACTATGTTAATATCCAACATTACGGCATAGTAAAACGTTTCTTGGAGGTAATGATAATTTAGCATTGGATTACCTGAGTAGCAATTTTCGTAATGAAAATTCTCTACATTATCTAACAATAACTATGAACTATCCGAAAATTCCTCACTTCCATAGACTAATTCATATTCAGGGCAGAGTCCTTATTGCCCAGACGAAATTACGCCTAATTTCATACCGTCACATGTGGACATCTCTATGTTAATATTCGTAAATGTTAGCTGGACGTTGAACTTTGAATCAACAGGACAGAGCATTGGTGGGGAACCGCGCCCTCTGTGACGTAGTTGTGGCCTCCAAAGGTTTTTGCGCGATATTTGTTAATCTAGTGCTAGAATTCATTAATATTTAATTATTTAATTAACGACAGTTTGGAAATACGGCCTCCAATAGTACTGCTGAACTTTATAACGGCCTCTAATGATAAAAAGGTTCCCCATTGGCGCCGACATATGTTCATGGAGTTCATACTATAGCAATTTGTCGGAGGGGCTGAGCCTCTCATAACGGCAGCTCGGGCGGATCTACGGGGGGGGGGGGGCTTTCGGGCTGAAGCCCCCCCCCCCAAAATGGAAAAATATAACCATGCTATAAGGGAAAATTTTTTTTAAAAATACCTGTTAAAGTATTATTCTTCGTGTAATTACATTTAATAGTACTTAAGGAATAACTTAAACACCATTTCATATAGGTAGCTAGTTTCTTTCTGTTTTTCCAAAGTAATTATCGTTATTTTTATGAAAAAAAAGGTTTCGGGCTCAAGTCCCCCCCCAAAATTAAATTCTGGATCCGCTAGTGAACGGCATCACTTTAAACCCCGCTAACCTACAATTCGACTATGGACTGTCTGGTGTACGGCGGACTCTCGGGAGAATTCAAGGCCAATCTTAAACGCCTAATGAACTGTGCAATATGTTTTGTTTTCGGAATCTCAAGAGATAAGCATATAACACACTATTACATCAAGTTGAAGTGGCTCTATCCATCTAACCGCCTTCTGTACTTCCTAGCTACCTTTCTATACCAAGTCATCAGAACTTCCTGTATTTTTCCCAGCCTACAATTCAAATATTCCATTCAATCTCGCTCCACTAGATCTCGTACCTCCGACCTCTATCCACCTTCCCACCGAACTGCAGCGTTTGACAAATCCTTTATAATTCAAGCCGTCTCCTTCTGGAATACTATCCCTCCCGATATGCGACATGTACATTCAGTTTCCCCATTTAAATCTTTCCTTTTCAATCACCTACTCCTTTCCCAACCCGATTGATCATGAAATGTAGATAAGAGAACTTTTTAAAGTTCCCCCTCAGAAATGATTTTCTTTACTTATGCTATTTTATTTTTCCACGTTTGTATTATACATATCAGTATGTTTTTAGTGTAATTGTTTTATTTTTTGTTTTATTCTTTTTCCAAAATCTTAATATTAATAAGAATTGTAAATAATTAATTTTATGTATGGCTACACAGTCATTTATTCTGTATCTGTAATTTGTACTAAAGGGACAACAGTCCCAAGAGAATAAAAAAATATTTTCATAAAAATTGAATATGATATGAATCGCTTAGTTATAAAACGAATCCTTATCCATTTTTCAGCAATCGAGGTCAATATCGTTTATAATCTAAAAACACCTAATGAATCCGATTATTATTTTTAAAAAAAGGAAACTAAATATTATAAAAAGAAGTGTAAAAAATAGTTTATTTCCGAAACCGAAAAGGAATGTAATGAAACTTACATTTATTAAATATTGATAGATAGATAGAAAATAAACTATCTTGTGGGACATGATCTCTAAAGAATTACAATATGATGACAAAATTAATTATTTACAAAAGAAATCTGGTCAAAATCTACATTAATAAAAATTCAACAATACATGCAGTATCTTCAGTGACAATATATAAACAACAGAAAGTAAAAACATTTTGAAAAATAAAACAAACAAATAATGGAAATACAAATAAAAACAGAAATAAGAAAAAATAACAAACAAAATGTTATAAAGATTATTAGCAGAGTATTTAAATTAAAACTCTAAATATTCTTTAAAAAAAATAACAATTTTTTTAAACAATTTTATTCGAATGAAAAATTGTTAGTTTCTATGATAAAAAAAAAAAATCAATTTTTTATAGTACAATTTTTATAACATTTTCCCCTCGGATCATTCACTATTTTCCTCTCCAAAACGAATCCCAATCAATCTTTTATTTGTTAACAAATAAGTCTTGAAGTTTAATTCTTTTCAAAAAGTGCCATATTCAAGTTTTAATAATAGTTAAAATAGGCAGTGATTTTCAGAAATAGACGCTACAAATAAAGAATTTCTTAATTTATTTTTTAAAAAATATTGGTTTTGATACAAGTATTGGAATAGATAATAAATTATTGTAGTTTTTCGCGTTTCTAGAAAAATTGTTTTTGATTGGTAGGGTTCATTTTGAAAATAAAAGGCACATATTTCATTATATTATTTTAAATTTTTTATTTGTTAATTTATAATTGCGTCTGCGCCCTTAAAACATTAAATATTATTTATCTTCTGTCCTGATATTGTCTGAATTGGGAAACGTTGACGGGTTATTTTATTCTTTAACTGCATTTTAGAGATACTATCGTTGGAATATTCCAATTATAAATTAACATTGATTTTCTTTTTCTTGTTGAGTTTTTTCTCGTTAAATTTATATTATTTTTATCGAAGGAAGTTAGTAGACTGTACTACATATTATGGGTCATAAATATTCAGGATGCAATCATTATAAAGTTTTTATTAGTGCCGACGTTTCAACCCAAACATGTGGGTCATCATCAGGGCGTGGTTCGAGCACTGGAAGTATTCCATTACTGATGGATATATTATTATATACATTATATTTAACATTTTAAAATTAAAAAGTATCAATTTTATGGTTTTACTTGCACGGTTAGACATGGTTAAGATAATGTAGGCTATATTAGGGCGGTTTCATCTTTGAGTTGAAGTCGCTTTACTCTGTATAATATGTTATGTACACCCCAGAGAGTTGGTTGTACATTACAGCCCCCTACTTAAGTCGAGAGCTTCCAGCCAAGCAGCCAAGAGGTTTGTTGAAGGCTTATTTGCCTTTGGGTGGCAATGTACACACTTCGAGGTTGGCGGAAAGAACTTCCAGATTGCTGGTGTAGAAAGTTGAAACAAATTTTAGATAAACGAAATCCGAAATATTCAAAAGTAAGATGAATTATTATTTGTAAATGTTATATAAACGTGAAAACAATATCCAACGAGTTGTACATTTATAATATCAAGAGGATTTATTTTATAATGAATATGAATTATCCAATTATATCGCTGTCACTGTGAAGCTGCAAATAAATGTTTCACCCAGCTGTATAAATGTTATTCCCATAATTCAGATTCTCAATACGAATATTAAAAACATTTTTTCATTAATCAATTAAATTATTTTATTAATTAATAAAAACTGTGCTACAAGAATTTTATTAAATTATTGAAATTTAAAATTTTAATTCTGACTATAAATATTCCTGAACAAGTCCGGAGTTCCTTTCTCCTCCACCATCCGGCATATGAATCTTCCTCCCCACTACCAAAATATTTTATTACACTCCTCTTTTTAAAAACCAGTGGAAGCGAAGAAAGATCGTAACAAAAAAAGATCGTGGATTATTTACAGTTACACATCCTACAGTCTGGTTCGTGCTTCTTCTTGGCTTCTGGTTTGAAACTTTCAATTTCTAAAATTCGTAATTCCGTCGAAATGTAACAATAACTTGCGCCACCAAACTCCCTTCTGGGTATCTCTGCAAGTACTGTAGTGTGTACCAATGGCCATTTAATATTGTTTTCAAACATTTAGGAGCTTTGACATAGAGTGCTTTTAACCTTTTACAATTTTTTTTAGGAGAATAAATAATATTGATTTTTTAATACATTATAATGCTAACTCATTGTTTCATGATATATCAGTGTTAAAAACTATGTTAAGTCTAAAGGCATTGGAATCTTGAAAGCTTAACTAGAGTCCAGGAGCGCCCTGAAGGGGGTTTGATTGCGCAACTTGCGCCTTCAAAATTTTTGAGGAAGCCACATTTTGAAGGGGTTTTCAAATTTAGGGACCAAGGGGAACGGGAATTTAAATTCCCCGCCCTCGCTCCCCCGACTCGGGAAAACCTCGTATAACCTAAAAGGTGAGGTAGGGAAGAACGAAAAAAAAAAATGGTACAAGGGGAAGACCATGATGCTTTCTCTTGGAATATTTTTAAGAAGAGGGGAGTAGTAAAATTTCTTGGGAGGCAGAAAGGAGTTCTTGCGCCACCGACCTTAGAGGGGATGGGCACCCCTTCCGGAATCTAAATTGTTCGGTATTTTTTATTTTTTTTCGATTCTCAGAAGAGATGGATTTTGATGAATGAGGTGTCAGACGAAAGAGAACTTCATGGAGACTTTCACGACGAATCATAATTCTAAAACTTAAAACTTGACTCCAATTACAACATAAATTGAAAAAATTAAGAGGTTTCAAAACAGATGGTTTTAAAAGTGGACGGATTGAGACGAGATACATTTCCTTTTAAATATAAAACGGTGGGCATGTGTGTCACTGCGATGTGTTAAATGTGTGTGTGTCACTAAAAATGCGATGTTTTGTGATTTTTCATGATTTAATCTATAATAGCAACAGCCCCCTGATACGTGAACTTTACCCCCTCAACAATACTTTACATACCGAACCAACTATCTACCAACACATACGTACTCTTTGCTCTCTGTTTCATATTAAACTGCACGGACACAACAACAAACTTATAAACAAAATGGTCACGGCTGACATGTTCATCAGGAGGCGACTGAAAAGGAGCTGGATGAGATATCTTATTTCCTGATTTAAGGAAGTAAAGAAAGACCAAGGAAGACCTGCTGCTGGGTACTATTCTTCTTCATGCCGAAAATGCCGTTTTGTTACATAATACCAAATCTGCTAATTTTCAATATCATAACTGGTGCGAATGAAGATTTGATGATGAGAAATACAAAAAACATATTTCGAAACGGGCATCATGATGCATAGTTCATAAAGCCCTGTGCTTCAAGCCCTAAAATGTACTATTTTTTAGATAAGGCATGGACCCAAATTTATTCCAGTAAATCTTGATACCACGGTATGATGAATTCTTAATCACATAAAAGTTAAAATATCCTATTTATTTCAGCTTATCTTTAAATAATTATGTCTGTAAGCCGTTTCTTCTTCGTTAATTATCCATCTAATCCAATGATTTAGGGTTTATTTTAAAGGTAAACCTCTCTTATAGGTGCGAAAAATAAGTACATGCAATCAGGAAAAAGAGTTATGAAGGAAATAAGGCCTTACTTTTGCATAATACAAAACTATACAATTTATGATTGATTTTACCAACTATGGTTTGAATGTTTTCTTAATTCCCTACAGATATTGTATAGAAGCATGTGGGTATTTGGGTAGTTATTTTCATTAGCTTAGTTTCTTTTTTTTAGTTTAGTTATACCTATGTATATAAATTTATTTTTAGAATTATTATTTTCTGTATTATTTATTTTTAATTATTGTGAATGGAGTGTGAATGTGCTATTTGAACACTAATATAAATTTCCTTGATTGTGATAGATTGTAATAACTCTCAATCAAATTTCGACCATACTCACCATAGATACTGCTAATTGTAATTTCTACTCATTTTTTGGTCTATTATTTTTAATTTAAATTAATTATTCCTTGTAATAAATATATTTTATTTAGATACTTCTATATTATATTGTCATTTGTTTTTGTTTTTTAGGAAATGTATATACCTTTGAAACATCTTATCATAATATCAGCCAAATAGTGTATACTTTTTGAGTTATTCGGGGAATCTAATTTTACTATCCTTCTCTTTTTCAAGCTCCTTTTCGTTGAAGTATCTTAAATATAAATAAATTTAAAGAGAATAAGACTTTAGCGAAGTTTCATTGACATCGGCACATTCGTTTCAGCGCTACAGTCTACAGCAAAGCAGGTTTTTCGGTCGCCATCTTGAAAGGAAAAGGCGGATAGAAATATCGATGAAGGAGGATCATCCTCGGGTGATCTCTAATTTTAAATCCAAATTTGAAAAAAAATTAGTCTAGTAGTTTCAGAGAAAATGCGCGTAAATTTTTTTTTGTACGTTTTTCGAATTCTACGTATCCTGAAACGTGAAACCTCAAATTTTGAATTTTTCGTTCGATTACAATGGTTCATTATTGAATTATTATGCATTCTTTACATTTTTTTCCGATATAAAACGAAATTCTATTAACGTCTTAATTTATTCCAAGATAAGCTAGGTAAGGGGAGGAGATACACGTGCTTCCCCCCTTATTTCTCCACTGGCGCTTCGATGCTCCGCATATTACTAGCCGGTAATGCTACATTAAGAACAGTCCTTTATTATATAAATGACATTATTTTAAAGCATATATTAAATTTCTATTTATTTAATATAATAATTAAATAAACCAAAGCAATTAGCACCATTTGGTGAATTTTAAGATTTATTTCTTTCGTAAATCAATTTATTTGATTTGATGTATAACCTGTTATCTCCTCGGATTTTCAGCTATCAACAAAGGAAGAAATTACAATAAAATCGGAATGACATCGAATTGAGAAATGCATTTTGATGTAGATCATGTATTTTGTATGAAAATGTATTTGTAAATCATTGTGCATTGGATAGTTTTAGGACGTGTGTACAGTTTGTTTTTAGTATTTTTGAAAGGATAGTTTGGATTTAATCATAGTAGTTACAAAACCAACAAAAGTTCGTCTCCGTAGTTCATGATTGGTTCGAGTAATGAGTTATAAAATATTTATTCGTTTTTAATATTTGAAGCGGATTGATTTTAAAGTAAGTGAGTCAATAATTTTTAGCATTAAGTTGTAGTCGTTTAAATCATATATACGTATTCTAATTATGCCATTGTTGTAGGTACAATCCGAGAAAATTCACAAAGATACGAAAATTTTAACGTATTCAAAATACGAATATTTAAAAAAAAATAATTTTTTATTGATTAATTAAATACTTTCGCTGTGATATAGGAATTTCATCAAACTATTGAAATTTAGAATTTATATTTTACTACTTATAACAGGAGGTTCCTGGTACGCCAACAACAAACCTTTACATAACGACTTACGACAACCAACTATAGACCAAAACATACGTACTATCTACTCTCGTTTTCATCCCAAACTACAAGGACACACAAACGCACTTATAAACGACATGGCCACGACTGACATGCCCATCAGGAGGAGACTTAAAAGGAGCTGGATGAGAGATCTCCTCACCTAAATCAAGGAAATAAATAATGACCATGAAGAGGTGTAGCTGGGTACTATCTTTCCTCATGCCTATAATATCAATATTTATCATTACAACACATCAGCTGATTATCAATACCATGATAGGTGCTAATAAATAGTTAAAGAGGAAAAAGAAATTCTAAAATCAATAAATGTCCTGTACACGTACTGTAATGTCTACCAATTTTGATTTATTTTTTCCAAATATCTATAGGCATAGATGTAGGTTTTATATATATATATATATATATATATATATATATATATATATATATATATATATATATATATATTTTTTTTTTTTTTTTTATTGTGGCAATAATAACATTGATTTTTTTTTATGGGTTATTGCTAAAAAAGTTTAGACTAAAGACAATGGAAATTATAACGGAATCACTTAAAAAACAACAACGTTTTTTCCAGTAAATGATTCAATAGTTTTAACATCAAGTTTTAGTAGTTTAAGTATGGTATGCGAATTTTAAATATGCCATTGTACAAATGAAATCCAAGGATATTTATTAGAATAGGTATGGACATTTTAACAACAACAAGAATATTTAAAAAAATAGTTTTTTTCATTAATAAATTTAACATGTCTCTGGGCTACAGGAATTTTACCAAACCATTGAAATTTCGAATTTAAATTTTAATATATAAATGTAATTTTGTAACGATTTTCTTATCTAACGACCTAGCTTATCTTGGAATAAATTAAGACGTTAATAGAATTTCGTTTTTTACCAGAAAAAATTGCATAGTAATTCAATAATAAACCATTTTAATCGAACGAAAAATTCAAAAACTTAGCATCCTCTCAAATTTGAGGTTTTACGTTTCAGGATACGTAGAATTCGAAGAACGTATACATTTTTTTTTTTTATGTAATGTATAAAAATTTTCTCTGAAATTACTAGACTAATTTTTTTTCAAACTTGGATTTAAAATTAGAGGTCACCCGACAATGATCCTCCTTCATCGACATTTCTATCCGCCTTTTCTTTTCAAGATGGCGACCGAAAAGCCTGCGTTGCTATAGACGGCAGCGCTGAAACGAATGTACCGATGTCAATGAAACTTCGCTAAAGTCTTATTCTCGATTCCCTTTAAATTTATTTATATAACATACTTCAAGGAAAAGGAGCTGGAAAAAAAGTTACGGGGGGTGGTAAAATTAGATTCCGAAGAACTCAAAAAGTGTACACTTTTTGTTGATATTGTGATAAAATGTTTCAAAGGTATTTAAATTTCCGATAAAAAAAAAATCGTTGAAATGTAAATATAAATGTATTTTGTAATTTAATAATATGTAAATATGCTCTACAAGTACTGGAATGTTTATCAGTGTTATTTTTTTTTTGTAGAATCCAATGCTATTTATTAGCATTTTTCACATATGTACGCGCATTCTAATATAGGGTTTATATAAAGCACAAACCTTAAGTTGGACACTGTGAAATTTGCGAGAACAATCGTATCTTCCAATTGCAGTTGCCAAGTGCTACTAAAGATGGCAGATAAAACCTGACCACTCAAGTGCGAAAAGGACATTAAATGGTTTCGAGACTGTACTCTTGGGTATCGTTGTCTTGAACAGAGGCCTATAGCGGTCTCTGGGGAGTGGATGCCGTGTCTTCAGGGAGCAGTTAATTCTTAACACTGGAAGAATACACAGAGTTTCAGTGACGACTTGTCCAACACCGTTCCGTTTTGTCCTGTTTAAAGAGACTGTGTGTCAGGTTAATGATAATTATTATCTGTAGCTTCATAATTGGTAATTGGTTGACTGTCGTGGATAATGAAGAGAAGAATAGTTGAGGTGCTCAGTCAAAAAGGAAGGCAAAAAATAAATTATAATATCTTTCCCATGCCTATAATATCAATATTTATCATCACAACACATCTGCTGATTATCAATACCATGATAGGTGCTAATAAATAGTTAAAGAGGAAAAAGAAATTCTAAAATCAATAAATGTCCTGTACACAAACTGTAATGTCTACTAATTTTGATTAATTTTTTTTTCAAATTAATCTATCTACATAGATGTAATTAATCTTTTACAAATTAATCTAGGGGCATAGATGTAGGTTATATATATATATATATATATATATATATATATATATATATATATATATATATTTTTTTTTTTTTTTTATTGGGGCAAAAATAACATTGAGTTTTTTTCATGCATTATATCATTGCTAAAAAATATGTTAAGAAACATGTAAGAAATAAATATTATAATTTATTTTTTGCCTTCCTTTTTGACTGAGCACCCCAACTATTCTTCTCTTCATTATCTGTATCATTGTTTAGGTCGTAGCTTACTTAAGCTCAAGATTCAATTCGAATAATAAACTGGTAGTATAACTATAGGTCGTTATGGAGTTAAGCTAAGAATACGATTTATGTATGGGTACTGATCAGACATTATAAGTAAAAAAAATATATATTTATTTAAATAATAAACTTTAAGTAAACGAACAATAATACATATAAATGCTGATGTGTAAAGTGACATATACTTCATGAGTTAAATATAAATAGAGTAGGCCGAGGTTAAAAAACTATAAATATTGCCAACAGAGAATAATGCACATAAACTTGAGAATGGGTATTGGTCAGAGATGGCATATTTATATTCAAAAATATGAATACGAATACGATTTATATTTATGGCATTTTTGTATATGAATATGAATATATTTATATTCATAAAAAGAAACATGAATACAGATGATGCATATTCACAGGTATAAATATAAATACGGCCGTATTCACTACTTTAAAAGTGAATACGGCTGTATTTACAGTTGCAGTAGTGAATACGGCCGTATTCACGTTTGTTAAAATGAATACGCTTAAATTTACAAAAGTGAATGGAAATATTTTCACACAACCTTATGAATGAATACTCTTATTTATTAAATAAATATTAATTTGACTTTAGGTATTTTCCAAAATTAAAATAAAATTCTGGACAGTAAGGAGTTAATTAAATAAATCTCTTAAATTTTTTTGGAATAATGTTAAAAAGGTTGGTATTTACTAACACAAAATGATGTATAAATAAACTTTTAATTTTATTAAAAATAAAATTATAATTATGTATGTGTTAACATCTTAAGAGGGTCCTGATTATGTAAACTGAAGTCAATTAAGGAAATTGGAAAAGTTGACTAGGTGACTGAGCTAATGCCTAAATATACATATGTATTTTACCACGCTGTATGTATAATATAAATACGGCCGTATTCACTACTGCAACAGTAAATACAGCCGTATTCACTTTTAAAGTAGTGAATACGGCCGTATTTATATTTACACTTGTGAATATTCATCATCTGTATTCATGTTTCTTTTTATGAATATAAATATATTCATATTTATATTAAAAAATGCCATAAATATAAATCGTATTCGTATTCATATTTTTGAATATAAATATGCCCATCTCTGGTATTGATGCCTATGTCGAACCTGCTGAACTCCCGGAATTCGTAGGTGGTGTGAGATAGCGATCGCCAAAGGGGATAATAATCATCGTATAAAAAATCGCAGAAAAATAGTGGTGGAAAAAAAAATTGAATTGCAAATATTTTTGGATGGAACGATGAGTTTGATAATACAGTGCGTTGGGGAAGGAAGTCCAGTAAAGATTGAAGATCAGTTTGAGGTGCTCGTAAGAGAACTTGGAAGCAGATCCTAGCCCAGAAGAAAAACTTGATGTCTGCGTTACTAGGAAGTCTGTGGATGGAGTCAATAAGATATAGAGACATAACATTAACAAAGTCAAAATAGTCATTAATACCTACACATGTAAATTTGTGTTGGCAATCTATAAAGTAATAGAGTGATTATTCATATCGACATCAACATCCTAAATGTAATATTAAGAATGTATTAGTAATGTTTTAATCGCGAATTGGATTTCTAGATTGGAATTGGATTGTTTAGTTTCTAGAGATGGGCTAGTTACTGTATCGGTTAACATAACATAACACTTATTTTTAAACAGCAAATTGGTTACTTGCATGGAATTATTGGAAAAAAATCGCGTAAATTTAAGCTGCAATTTATTATGTTTAAATATACAATATGCATTGTATTTTACGTTTTTAATCTCGCCCTAATTTCCTCTTGATTTTTGCTATTGTTGCAATCTTGCTATTGTTGTTAGTTATATTTTCAATATTATCGCCATTCATGTTACTAACCATTTGTTTTGCTATATTGATTTTATTTGGATAGACTCTAATATGAATAATTAAACAATATGAATAAGCATATAATATATAGGTTGTAGACTTGAAGGAACTCAGGAATAGTATTTAGACATCCCAGCAATATTTGTCATCATAATTATTCATCATAATTATATATATATATATATAATTATGAAATTATAAAATCATAATTATATATTTTTATATAATGGAACTATATATTTATTTATATAATTAATTCAACACCTAACACGGATCGTTTTTTAAAATTTAATTCTTCTGAAACATTTCTTTTTTCAAATGAATACGTTTAGTCTTGCTCCATCTGCGCAGTATTGCATGTAGCAATTTTGATGAACTGATTATTATCTGTGAGTTTTCTTGCTTCATTTTATTTTTGGCGTTATTGAAGGAGCAGTTCTCTTGGCTATGTTTCTTTAAACGGTATCAACTAACCAAAATGAAGTAATAAATTGAAAGAACCATTGGGAATTGAGGAGGATTTTTATTTATTTATTCATGATATTTACAACTGTATTAAAATTAAAATACATCTAGTAAATATGTACACAGGAATATAACCACATGAAAATGCTCGTTGAAAAACTGCTTGTTGATAGCATTCTAAGAGGTGATTTTGATTTGAAGAATGAAATGTAGTGTATTGGTCGTTGATGTAGGATTATTCTGTTGGAATGTTTAAATCATCTTATAGAAACTTTTAAACTAGGACATAGAAAATTTCAATTCAATGGTATGCATAATTCATAATTTGCAATATTATTTTTAACTATTAATTAAAAGTAATAGTTTGTTTACTAGCGTCAGAGTAAAGAGATGAGTATGCATTAATTTGAAAGTTGCACATTTACATTCACTCATTACTGGCCAGACATGAAAAAGTGGAGTTTGAACCAATAAATACCACACCCTGAAAAGATCAAGAAAATAAGAAGGTTTTTGGTTTTCAAGTGTTTGGGTAAGTAGGCACTAAGGAGGCAATTAGGATAAAACAACTCTTATTCGGAATACTAGTTAGAGAAGCAATTCATTAATCTCTTTAGTCTCATCACGTTTTCACAGGCTCCTTCGTTCAAGAAGCATCCGCTGCCTAAGTGCTGGAGAATGAGGATTGATACAAGACGAATACCGAGTACTTTGAGGGAATAAATCACGTTTTATACATTGGAACTGTGCTTGAGGGCAAAAGTTGGTTTCGGGTAGTTTGGGAAATGTGATTATACTGTAACAGTAAGTTGTTGTGGTAATGCAATGGGTAATAGCAGTGGTCTTCAAACGTTTTGGCCTCATTCAGGCCTCTAATAAATCCTGCGTGTTGAGAGCTTCTTGTAAATCTCGTGTATTCTTGTAATTTTCGCCATTGTTTGACATAAAAAAATATATCTTGTTCAAAAAATGACAATTCAGCATTAAAATGAGCTTTCTAAGAGAAACAACTTAATCAATAATTGTTGTAGTAAACATATGTTTGAGAGGTTAACTAAATTTAATATTTTTAAACATTTTATAATGCCATCGCAGAAACATTCAACACTGCCTGGTTGCATTCCGCCCGCGGTCCTGCAACCTCTGTTTTATAGGAAAGTATATTAAGGCAATGTTTTTGTTTTAAGAATTTTTGTAGGATCAAGGGACACCAAAACAGGATCCATTTCTCAAATCCCTGAGGTCAATACTATCAATGTCGTTCTGAAGCTTATGAGACCGATCTGGGTGTAGGGTGATGGAAAGGTGTATGTATATATTTAAAAGTCGTTATGATATTTTGAATCATTTAGAAAGCACTGCATAATATGTAGTTCGTGTACGTAGCGGGAAACGAGATTGATGAGGAAGGTTTTTTTGAGGATAATGGATTTTTGGGAGGGAATTAGTGATGTAGTTTAGAAATCACTTCAAAGCTAAGTCAAATCTAGGTTGGAAAATCTGTATAGTTTAGAGAGAATCTTATGATGAACAGTCGAACACTTTTGACAAATCAAAGAGAATAAGAATCCTGATTTACTGTTGGATGTGTATAGATACGTACAACTAAAAAAACCTAAAGCCACATTAATCATTAATTTCACATGTTTATTTAAAATTTTCAAAATCTACTCACTCTGATATATAACACTAGGGTCGGTTCTAGAGGTAGTTTTTTATGGAGGGCGACTACCGTGTTGATCACTGAATTGTAATAAATCGATTAGCCTTTTTCTGGTTAAAAATAATTTAATCAAGAGTACTGGAATTAGAAAGCATTTTTTTTATAGAAACAGTCTTTATTTTTTCAATGGTTATTTAGGAAGAAAATATTTCGCCCTTTCTACCTCAAGTGGATCCGCCAATTTATCCAACTAAATTCATTTTGGTTTTAATTAATGAAGAAAAATTCTAATTAGTAATTAAAATAAAAACATTTTTTATGAACATTGAATTTAATATAAATAAGAATAAATAAATTTATTTTAAATAATCTTTGAAAATAAGCTAGCAGTACTTAACTTAAATATGTTATATGATGTCCATCAGAAATCAATCCCTTGGTATTTTATTCTGTTGTTGGTATTACATTTATTTTCATTATATCATAGTCATATCTATACCTTGGGACGAAATGGGCCCAAGTCCAAGACCTAGAAATTTCAACGAACTTCAAGAAAGAAATTAGGGAAATACAGATAAATTGCTTTAATGGCAAAAGTCCTATGGGTTGGTTTCGATAGCTGTTAACTGGAGTACATGACGCAGTCCACTTCAATTCTAAAGTTTGTTCTGTACTCCGTGTGTTATAGCTAACACAATCGATATATCAGAATAATCTATTTATATAGTCTATTCGGAAAATATAAAAAAAAAATTCGACTTGTGATGGGACGGTGAGGGGAGTTAGCGGTGATCTCCTTCATCAATAGGCTGAGATTATTTCCATTATCCTCGGGCTAGCTCAATCTATCACACAAAAGACAGGGGAGATCATCGCCTAATCCAGAGGAGGAAATGATCTATAACCCACTTCCCCTCGGTCCCGAAGATGGGCTTTTCCCAACCTCTTGCCTCATTTAAAACTAACAGTCATCTTTTATCCTTATAAATAATTTTTAAAAAAATCTTTATATTTATTAATTGAATTTCACAATAAATTTATTGTAAGAGAAGTACAAACATGACAGTATAAAGATATTACTGATTGGAAGCAAACCGATTCGAGATCGATTTATGATTTATGAGATGTGGCTTTTAAATAACTAGACTGATGCTGTAAAACATTTTAATTATCATCAACAATATAATTATCATCAGCTTTAAATAATCAACCAACATTATTCATTGGTTATCATCGATTTTAATCTACTGTTTAATTAATATCTAATTAAGGTAACTAATTAACCCTCATTAATACTAATTTGTGTAATTGTATTATCATAGGGCTTCAAGACAATGAGCTTTCCTTTCCAGAGTATTTGAAATATTTTTGATTTAGTTTAATGTTAGGCTAGGAAGTTGTGTAATTTTCCCAACTCATTCCGACCGTTAGAAATTTATAATTCATTGACACGACAAACAAAATATCAAGGAAACAGAACTGATCTTCAATTTTTCGGGTGAAATTAAACGTTTTCAAAATGTGACATGAGATTTGAATTCTACGACTTGAGACCCTAGGACACCTGATTTTAAGATAGTTGGTAAATTTAAGTTTATTTTATTTACTTTCTTTAATTAACTTATTGATTACTTTTTCTCTGAAGAAATAATTATTGAATGTACACTTTTTTATTACTAAGTTTTTATCCCTCTCTACCGTAGATGGAAAAGCTTTCTATCAGTAGATCAATTTTTTTTTGTCCAGAATTGAAAATTTTCATTCCCGATTTAGGTTTTATACATCAAGGAACAGATTTGATATATTGATTGAGTGCTATATGTGTCTGTCTAGTAAAATCTAGTTTACAGACATTTTAGGAAATTATGTATCCAGCAGAAATGGCGAGGGATCTATACATACATAGAAGACGTTTTTCTATTGAGCAACACGCCCTTAAAGTATGAGCCTTTGTCGTTAGTCGTTGGTCACCCTGTACAACTGAAGAGCAATTCCTATTAATATACAGTAGTAAAACTATAAATTTGAATATGTACTCCAACAGTTAAAATATCTATTAGAGAGAGAATCACTTTATTATCATAAATAAAATAAAATGGTGCTGCCCAATTACATTGGGTTGCTAACAACACAGCATACTTATTAATCACTACAGACATTATTTAAAATTATTATACAATTATATAGGACTAACAATATGTATGAGCATAGTATACAATATTTTATACGTATATATATATATATATATATTATTATTTTTTTTTATTTTTTTTCTCCTTTTTTTTATAATTTTTTACTATTTCTTTCATTCATTTATTATCATTCTGTACCCTTTCTCTTCCTTCTCTCCCCCTATACATGTTTCCTCTCCTCACATTCTCTCCTCTCTCTTTCTAACCTAATACATAAAAAATACATAAAGTACAGTGGACGTGTTCAATAAATAATAATATAAAAATGCTGTAACACACGCATGCCTCCCCCCCGCGAGCAAACTTTCCCCCTATCCGCTCCCATGCACATGGTGGTGGATGATTCCCAGGGAGTCGAGGATTATACTCTCTGCCAACCTTGCCACGTCCTTTATGTCGACACCAAGGCCCTCCATGAAGCTCCTTGTTGAGTCTGGTATCGTTCCGCGAGCTCCGAACCAAAGGCCTCTCACGTGGAACTCTCTCGGCCCGAAACTCTCGCGGAACTTTTCACTAAGGAGAGGGATGCATTTCTCATATGTCTGTTTTTTCTCCCTTTCCAATTTTTCTGCCTGATCGAGGTCGTTGGTCTCATATCTCACGGTCGGATCCAAAATTGCGGGATCATCGGTAATGAACAAGCTGATCAAGCAGCCAACATGGCAAGAAAGCCAGATACAACATCCGTTGAATCAATTAATGAAATCCCTCTAGAGGATTACGTTATAAAAATTAAGGAGAATGTGTGGAACATGTGGCAAAACAAGTGGGAACAAGGAGAATCGAAATTAAAAGAAATTAAACCCCACTGTTTAAAATGGGAAACTTCGCACCGACCATCTCGAAATGAGGAGACAGCCCTTTGCAGACTGCGAATTGGACATTGTGAGTTCTCCCACTCCTACCTACTAAGAGGACTTGATCCTCCGACCTGCGAGAACTGCAATGTCCAAAGGACAGTAAAGCACATTATTCAAGAATGCCCTTCGTTTGAAACTACAAGGAGAAAGTTAGACATGGTAAAGAGTCTGAAAGAAAATCTACAAGACCATGAAAGTGAAGTTAAAAAAACTTTAAAGTTCTTAAAAGTGACAAAATTCTACAACAGAGTGTAATTCAAAGGTGTTGCCAATGACCCTACAGGGTAGAGGCAACAAAAAAAAAATCAAATAAATAAATAAATAAATAACATTTTATTATATAGTGTATAGATAATTATATATGCCATACATATGGTGAGGAAACTATTCCAACCCCACATGGCAGACTTTTTTTTTATTATATAACTTATTAATATTAAATACCTGGATTGTAGTTTGCATATAAATTATACAATGTTACCTTCGCGTATTAATTTATGCAAAATGATTTTCTAGTCAAATATCTAGAAAATAATATACGATAAATATAGAGGCTACTTACTTTTCATTTTAATATTTAGAAGCTTTATTTTTTTAAATATGGAGTAGAATTAATAATTAATATTCATGAAATCAAACTGATTATTTAATTCAGTTGGGTGTTATGATTTGTTTTTCTTTTATAAATTAAACATTCATCTCTACACGTTTAAGCCTACCAATGGATTATTTATCGAATTTATGAAACGTCAAATGGAATTAATGTAAATTCCATTTTAATAAATAGATGATATTCTGCTTGGGAACCTTTGATTTATGTCCCGGTGACGGAATTTATAATCAGCCCTTAGAGATTTGTATTATGAATTGGAGGGAGGGACAGTTCACTTAGTCCTAAAATCAAATAGTCTCTCTTTCTCTCACACTCACTCTTTCTCTCTCTCTCTCTCTCTCTCTCTCTCTCTATATATATATATATATATATATATATATATATATATATATATATATATATATATATATATATATATATATATATATATATTCTAACAATCTACTGAGGTATTTTTAATTGTAGATTAGTGGTTGCCTGTTGTGAATAATTGAAGAGAAGATTGGTTGGGTGTTCAGTAAAAAAATGTAAACATAAATAAATTATAATGATATTTAGGTGGAAGGTATAGTCTAAAAAGTGTAGGTGTAATAAACTTTAAATAAAATAAAGTTTGCAGTATAAACTTAAAAGAAATATAAAATAAAAATAACGAAGTTACTTTTTTTTACTGAGCACTTCAACCACTCTTCTCTTATACTCAGGTATTTTAGTAGATATGCAAGAACAATACTTTATTACGGATTATTTCTATACTATTTCTTTTTCAAATAATAGAATTGATTTTGGTTGATTTCAAAACAAGCATATTTTGTGTATCTAATGCTCTTTTAAGTATGACTGTTAGTTTTGTTTTCGTTTGTTTTATTTTTTTCTATTTACTCATTTCTGATAATTTATTATAAATAATATCTATTTATTTAATTTTTTTTCTCTTAAGAATTGTCTGTATTGTTTAACTGCAAGCTATATTTCTTTGTTTTTATTACAGTTTTTATCTTTGTTATATATACATTATTATCTTTTATATATCTATTTTTATGTATTTCATTCTTTTATTTTATTTTATTATATTAAGGTATGAATGTGCCTTATAGCTTTAAAACTCAGCACACTTAAGTGTGGTAAAATGAATTATACCTCAATAAAAAGATTATTACCTAGGAAAGATTGTATATCTTTATATATATTATATTATATATATCTTTTAAATGTTGACGTTTATAATTTTCGTAACCTTAATATATCAGCAATGATTTTCATTTATACCATATAGACATTATAATAGTTTTTATACGTATATATCATACTTAAAATAGCAAACATTTGGAATAAACTCTAAACATAAAATACCAACTAAATGAAGACTGTCTAGTCGGCTAATAATAATTATTCTTCAGAGCCGTTTAAATATCATTATAAATAGAATAATTAACTTACGATTTACTTACTCGTTAGGTTCCAGAAGAGTAGCTATTACTTCAACAATAGGGAAACGATCAGTTTCCCTATCCCTTGAACCTTTCTTCTACTTAATGACGCAAACCTCTCCAGAACTGATTAGGGATTCTGTCGCCGGGGCTATAAATCGAATGAGGAGGGGAGGGGTAAATAATCTATGATCTGGGAGAAATATTTGCTACCCGGCTTTTCCATTTCAGTTCCATCTATCAGCTCCCTTTTAAACTGACCTTCCATTACGATCAGTACTATCGGTTAATCACTCAATCTTATCCTCCGTTGTGTCCTTTAATTCTATTCCGGATTTCGTGCACAATAGCTATCCACACTATATCCAAATGGTACTGGATGAAAAGCAATAAAACATAATTTAATTTCT
The DNA here is from genome assembly GCA_928085145.1 of Nezara viridula. Taxonomy (NCBI): domain Eukaryota; kingdom Metazoa; phylum Arthropoda; class Insecta; order Hemiptera; family Pentatomidae; genus Nezara; species Nezara viridula. Next base: position 58,216,141 of record OV725082.1, read on the forward strand.
ATGTATGCATATCTTCCCAATCACCTTATTGGATCGTTAGGAAAATTGGCATAAACGGATATTTAAAATTGGTGTAGTAGTCAGTATTGGTTGCCATCGATATTTTTCTCCCGATATTCGATATTTTACCATCGATTGTATCTACTTCGATATTATCGATTATCGAAATATTCCCTTGGATATTTTATTATTTTAATTTAAAAATTAAAATTATCGTTTTGGGAAAGCGCTAGAAATTATATATGAATCTGATCGTTAAAAAAAAGATTATACTCAGCTTGCCTATTTAACATATAATGTAGAGTAATGTAGGAAAATATTTATAATTTGATAAAAGGGACTATCTATGGCCATCCCTAAGTAGAGTTGAATAGCGTGGGGTCCTTCTCGCTCAGTAAAATCAATTTGTACAATTTTTTTATTTGGAACCTTCTCAAACCAAGGCCTCGAATCGTCAAAGAAATCTATGTAGGATGCAAATAAATTATCATTTCGCTGAAACCAGTGCTGTGCTCGCTTGTTTTAGTTATTTTTTGTGGGTGTAGGTGTGTATGGTTTATTTTTGGTTGGGTGGGGTGTGGGGGTGGAAGGTTTTTTTGGTTTGTTGTGGGTGTTTGTTGAGGTATGGGGTGGATGGGGGTTTGTGATGTGTTGTGGGGGGTTGGTGGTTGGAGTGAGGTTGGTGTTGGTGTTTGGTTTAGTGGTGGGGGTGTTGTGTTGTGTGGTGTGTGTGGGGTGGGGTTTGGGATGTAAGTGTAGTGAGGGGAGGGATTTAGATGGAGGGGGGAGGGGAGATTGTGGAGAGGTATGGAGGGATGGGTAGGTGGTAGGTGGTAGTGTTGTGTGGTAGGGTTGGGGGGTGTGTGGTGTTTAAGTTAGTTGAAAGTTGGTTTTTGGTGTGGTGGGTTTGGATTTTGGTGTGGGGGGTGTAATTGGTGGTTATGTGTGGTTAGTTGTGGGGATTGGTGGTGGTTAGTGGGGGAAGGTTGGGGGTGGGTTTTTTGAGTGGGGGGGGGTAATGAGGGGGGGGAGGGGATTATGGGTGGAGGTGGGGGAGTGGTGGGGGATTGGTGGTTGTATGTGTGGGGGGTTTGTGGGTGTGGTTGATGGTTGAGGGTTGGGTGGGGTTGTGTGTGGGTTGTTTGGTGGTGTGTGGGTTGGTTGGTTGTGGGTGAGTGGTTGTATAGTTTGGGGTGTTTGGAGGGGTTGTTGTGGGGTTGGGTGTGGTGGTTGGTGGGGAGGTGTGGTTGTGGGTTGTTTGGGATGGTTGTGGGATTGATTGAGGTAGGTGGTGGGGTGGTTGGGATGGGGTTGTGTGGTGTTGATTGTTGTTGGTAGTGGTTGTGTTTGATTGGGGGGTTATTGGTTAGGGTGTTGGGGTAGTGATTTGGTGGTGTGTTTGTTTGGTGGGTGGATGGGGGGTTTTAGTGGGGAGTATGTGTATGTTTGGATGTTTAGTGTTTTGGTTGATTTGTTGGAGTTGTTGGTATAATTGTTTGGTTTTAGGATGGTGTTGATGAGGGATGTATTGTTGGGGTTGGGTGTGTTGGTGGGTGGGATGATTGAGTGGGTTTTGATGATTTTTGGGTGTAATGGGATAATGTTGAGTGGGTTGTGGGTATTAATATAGGGTGGGAGGTAGAGTTTTATGGGGAAGGGTGTGGGAGTGTGTAATTTTGGGTTGGATGGGTTGTAAAATTGTGGAGTTATGTTTGAGGTTGGCTTTTTGTAGGGGGATTTTTTGGGTGAGATTTATGTATGAAAGTTTGGATGTTGAATGTGGTTTGTTTGATGGAAAAATGTTGTTATATTGTTTGTGAACGGATGGAGGCATTGGATACCAGCCATAAAGGCGCAGAAATATATTTTTGAGTTGGCCGTACCACCTTTTTTAATAATTGAAAAAATGTTAATAACTGCCTATTTTTTCATAACCATCTAACCACAATAAATTATTTTAAAGAAATCGATCCTCTAATCGGTTATCTTTATCTCATTTCTTTTTAAATTTTGAAAAAAAAAATTAATTTATGAGAAAGTTTTGGTAATTTATTTGGACAGTTTATACGTTCAGAAAATACTTGTTTAAGGTATTCTGCATTTACGAAAAAAAAAAACATCCAGCTGGACCTGATAGTACTTTTTACTGGCTTAATTGAATACATTGTTTAAAAACATTTATTCTATTCTGGCAGATGTGAAACATGTAGAGAAAACAGAATAATGAATTAAGATCATGTTGAAAAAATAAAAATAAGCATCGACTTTTTCGATGATAAGTGTATTTAAAAAAGTAACTTACTACATAAGTGCCTTTACAGAAAAAGAGAAGCTTAATAATATTATTAAAATTTAACAAAAAAAAAAGAAAAAAGTTTTGAAACAGGTTATAATTTGATGAAAAGACAACAAAAAGGGACTACGGAGGTAGAAAACGTAATTAACGAGAATGAAACGTTAAATGAAAAGAGGTTATCAAGCAAACAACCGCCCGGTGGGCAAGTCTTTTATACAGCAACCCCTGCCAAAAAGGAATTTCTTTCAGCTTCTCTGTCCTCTTCAGGGTTTTTTTTTTTATTCAGTTCAGTGTACTTGGCTTACACTGGAGCGATCAAGAACAAGCACGTTTCGTGTGATATTGTGTATTTTTGAAAAATTCAGTATCTCACAAAACAAAAGGAAGCCCAGTATTCTGTAAATAAAATTTAACCTTATAAGTGTATATGTATATATATCTTATAAGTTTGGTTTGTTTGTTTGTTTGTTTTTGTTTATTGTAATATACATTTTGGCCAGATGTAATGTTAATTTTATGTACAATATTGTTATTCTCAAGGAACGTAGTCCCAGAATAAAGTTGATTCTTCTTTTCTATTCTATCAGCTCCCTTTTAAACTGACCTCCATTACGATCAGCAATATCTCTTATTCATCACTCAATCTTATGCCCTTCGTGTCCTGTAATTGTACTTCTGATTAGACGCACAACAGCTGTCTACACTATCCCCAAATGGTACTAGAAAAAAATATTTAATTTGAAAAAAACTGAAGAATTAAAATAAATTCCAATACATCCTATCAAATTATTTATAACCTTCGTCGTAAACCTATGACTTCCTGTCATACAGTATCCTTTAACAATGCCTGATTTATCTCTGTTTGAAAAAATACGTTACTTAGGAATAAACCTGGACAAACGTCCAACTCGGAATCCTCATACCAGACTGAAACGACAAGAAACCGCTCGACGTTTCCGATTACTTCAGCACTTACAAGCTAACCGCACTAATCTTCCAATTAATTACAAAAGACTCATATAAATGACTATAATAAGGAGTTACGGAGTTGATGTATGGGGCTCCACAAACCATCAAATTCCTCTCGTATCCATTTCTTACAGTCCAAAACCGTTGGTTCCTTAATGCTTTTTACTTTGTTACAAATAACATTACCATAATGGTCTTAATGTTTCAGATTTGGCCAGATACATACCCTTCCATGGTAAACTTCAGATTCGTTTCTAGGCTTATTTCCTCATCAAGTTCTGATAACTCTCCGAGGCGTCTGAAAAGAAGATGACCCCGTGATCTCCTAATGTAGATATATTATTAGGATACTACCAGTGGGTAGTTTCTCAACAAGTATTTTCATGTCATCATATCCATTTGTACAAATTTACTTGATGTATTTTTTTATACAGTTGTAATATCATTAATAAATAATTTAAAAAAAAATTAAAAACAAAACAACACAGATTTTATACAAAAACCTTCTCTATCCAACATATATATCAACCAAAGCACCTTGTTGGATTTTTAGGGAAATTGACGTCGACAAATATTTAAATTTGGTGTAGTATACAAGTCCTTCTCAACCCCGAAAGAAACTCAATAATTTTTCGGATGAATTAAAGTCCCTCAATTAGTAAATACCGAATCAACGTTTAGTTTTTTTCAGGAATATAAAAAAAATATAGTATCACATAAATGCATGCGATAGATAGCACAACGCACATCTCACACTATCAATTATAAAAATATTAACAAAATGAAAGTATTATATCAGTCTTGTTTTCTGTTTTGTTTTTCTCCATACTTTACGGACCAGGCAGATTTCTCTGGCCGCCTGAACTTGCCCTCTCCACGTCTGACTGTCATAGGCTATTGCTTTTGCAGTTTGATGGATGGTTGAGAACCAATGCATGGTTGTCCATGAAACAGGCTTCTTTACAAAGTGCTGAGAACCAGAACCGTTCATCAGTTGTAGTGGAACAATTTTTTAAATATTTTTATTTAATAGTATAGTTACTAACAAATTTAGCGAATAAATAATTTTGAACGTTAGTAATAAATTCAGACATTATTTGTAGATATTTTCTTATTTATTTATTAGTGAAATAATATAAATTCATTGTACAAAAGGAGCGAGTTATTTAGCTAAGGTTAGAACAGTAGTATTTTATTGTTTATTTTCTCTGAGATGAATACCATTCAGTTGTTTACATATAAAATTAAAATTCAACAAAGCTTTGCTGATATTTTTCGGATTTCAATTTAATTTTACAAATATTTTTACTCCAACTAAAATTATTAATATATTTAACTGATTTTTAAGTTTCACTTCCATCCTATAGTAAAACACATGGTGTAACACATTTTGTTTTCTACCAAGAAATAAACTGGCGATTCAGAGCCAATATTTTTATGATAGAGTTCCAAAATACGTGAAAGATTTAAAAATACAATTTGACCATCAAATAATTAATGGAAAATAATATTTTACTATTGTTATTTCAACATTAATTTTCTTTGTAATCAATACTTTTGAAAAACAACATAAGATAATGTAACTTAAAATCTCTTGGGTTAATAATTATGAATAATCATTAACTGAACAACCAAAACAAAAAAAAAAAAAAAAAAAATTCAAATCGCGATTGAAATGATTGCCATTTAGAATCATAAAATAATCTCTGAATATTTTTTTCTAAATGCTTTAAGGTGGTATAATATACTCAGTTTAGGGATTTTCAAACAATTTGTTTAATTTTACACGGTATAATTTTTAAAAATAATTTATTTTAACATCGAATATTATGTTTATTTGATAAATAGAGGATGTAATCACTACGAATGCCATACATTGAATAAACAAATTTACGAAAATATTTGAACGCCTGTAAAAGAAGGTACTGTTTCGACTCGACCGGTCTGAGTTTTGTCTGTCTTGTTGTTCGATTTTCTTTAAATTCGGTATATATTCGAGCTGTTGAAAAAAGAATGTAAGCGCAGGATTTTTTCTTAATTCCGAGATGGCAGTCTTTTTCATGCCGTACCATCAAAAACTGTTTGTTTTGCTGTTAGGACTAACAGTGCGATTTTCTTCAAATTTTACATAAACATTCCTTGAAAGAATTTAAAATTATATATTAAGAAATTGTATTTTTTGATTCTTTATAATTAATTTTCTTAAATTTCAAGGATGGTGAAGAGAAAAAAAACAACAGATAATTACAAAAATTCAGATTAATGAATCGATTCAGTGATGTTTTATGTATTATTTCATACATCTGTAACTTCGATCTTCTTATCTGCCGGTTTTTTTTTTTTTTAGTGTTTATGTACTATAATAAGTATTAATATAAATATATATTTCATTGAAAAAAAACAATCATTTCTAGATTTAAAATCGACACAAGAGTTTATTTTTAAAATCGTCAAGATATCTTTTGTTGTATTTAATGAACCACCTTCCGGATTTTTTTATTTACCTAAACTGTAACCTTACTTAGTCTGCTTTATCTGACGGAGTTAACTGACATTTAAAGAATTATCACAGAAAAAAAAACTGTTAAATTAACATTGCTATCAAATCAGTTTTCTTTTTTTAGTTTTTTATTCTGCATGCAACTTAATAAAACTGTTTTATTTAACTACTTATGTCGATCTGTAAACTTTACATTAATTATGAAAAAAAAATTTACTGCAGCACTTACTAGATAAACGATCTAATCTTTCAATCAATTATAAACGACTCGTATATATTACAATAATAAGACCTATTTGGACTTACGGAATTGAGCTTTGGGGCTCCACTAAACCATCGAATTCCTCTCGTATCCAATCCTTACAATCCAAAATCCTTCGTAAAATCCTCAACGCTCCTTACTTTGTCACAAATAAAATCATCCATAAAGACCTTAATGTTCTATATGTTTCCGATTTGGCCCAATCCAGATACCTGTCCTTCCATAACAAACTGCAGAACCATCCGGATCCTCTCGTTTCAAACCTTGCTTCCTCCTCGATCCCTGATAACCCTGGCGTCTGAAAAGAAGATGGCCACGGGATCTTCTAATATAGAACTTTAATTTGAGTTCTACCAATGGGTAGTTTCTCTTCATGTTGTACATGTCATGTTACCGATTTCACATTTACTTATTGTATTTTATATGTAATACAGTTGTAAATTCCATTAAATTAATAAAAAATTAAAAAAAAAATTATGAAAATTTAAAATAAAAATGTTATAGATATACGCGGTAACAACTTGTTAATACTTATAATTTATACTAAGGTCGACTCCATCAAGAGTTAATAAAAAATCAACACATTTTTTGTTCAAATTTGGATTTACATTGAAGATAATATATACAAAAATTTTTACAGTAAATTATTAAATTTCTATTCTACGAAAAGGGTATTAATAAATTATATGAACATCTAAACAGTTTTTCGCTCCCGAAAATTCCTGTTATTTATTGATGACGTTTCGGAATTTTTTTATCCTATCTTCAGATTATAGTAGGATACATTTTTTTATATGATTATTTTTTAAGTAATACATAAATTAGGTTTAATTTATCACATTACGAATAAGCTGCTGATCTTTTATTCATTTTTTATATAAAACAATTCCTAAAATTATTAATAAATCTTTTAAGTTGAATATCTTATACTTTCAATTATCTCAAATCAAGATAATGCCATATAGAATTTATTTATTATATGATCGTAAGGAAGTATATCATAACAACATATTTTATGAATATACATCCAGTTGCTTTCAGTTCAGGTTTTTGTACAAATGAATTCAAGAGCTTAATAAAGGTTTGTGAAAGTTAAAACCGGGTATTGTTGGCGCCAAAAAGGCCTCTTTTTGGCGGGACTTGGAAAGTTAGTTTTCACCTCTTGATTACCCTTTGTTTGCTTTTGATGTTTGCTCTTCTAGCGAAACTCTGCTTGAGTTCAACATTGACTTCGTTGTGGAGTTCGTCTGATTGCCTTTGTGAATGGCGAATAATCATCCTCCCTTTGAACATAATGAATAAGAATCATTCGTTATTGCTGAATAACAAACAAACGATTGTTTACTAAGCTATATTTGTTTGATAAGCTATTTGGGAACGTATATTTTAAACGAGGTTGTGAGTATGCAAAGTTAAAAAACGTGGTAAGGAATTAAACTTAGAAAAAATTTCCTTTGAACTATTGGTCATTAGTTTCGTCTTATTGTGGTTTGGTTATAAACCAATATCTTCACAGACCCCTAGAAGGTGTTTTAGCATTTCTCGTAATAGTCGGGAATTGTTGGCAAAAAGTACAATGTCATCTGCAAAACGTAATTTGCTTAAAAATCGACGATTCACCTTTATGCCTGCATTTTCCCATCCAAGAGACCAAAAACTCATCTCCAACACCAGAATAAACAACAAGGGAGATAACGGATCCCACTGCCTAACACCTTCAGTTAGGCAGTTGAATAAATACAGTTGAATAATTTATATTAAAATAATAACAATTTTTATTTTTGTAGTATTTAAATAATAATTTTTATTTTGGTGTAGTGGTATTTAAATAATAATTTGTATTTTTGTATCGTAGTATTTAAATAATAATTTGTATTTTTTATTTATGCAATATTTAAACAATATTTATTTATTATCTTTTATTTATGTAGTATTTAAATATTTTAGTATTGGCAATGCCCCTTCTTCCTTGAAGGATGATACAGGCTCAACGTCCCTTTCTTCCTAATAAAGCTATCGGCAATTCCTTATAGTTTCTCTAATATGACGATTGTCACAACTCTACCGTGGCACAATAATATCCAATCTCCCCTATCGCAGAATAATTCTCTTTTATCTACCTTTTTAATAGATATTGAGTTCATCGAAGACTATCATTAAATAGCAATACTTTAATTTCTAAAACCTAAACAATTATAAGCGTCCCATGGAAACCATATGACCTAAGAGGCTTTTGTCAAGGATTATGGTTTACCTCGAAAACGATACCTTTAGAAATTTTAAAAGTAGTATGTTCGCCTCAAAATCTCTAAAATATCATTTATCACGTCTGATTCCATCAAGTTTTGAAAACAAGTGAGTGTTGAAATCTACTGCTTTTTTCAACGACTTTTATTGCAGTTGTAATTAGGTTTCAAGTTTTGAAATTGTTAATCGTCACTTCTCGATAAAATTATATTTCGTTTGATACATATGATAATATACTAACCTCATTTTATGTATATATATATATATATATATATATATATATGGTGGAATAAAAATTGACCTCAAAGAACATTAATATTCTTTGAGCTAAGCAGATAGAGGGGTTAAATGATACTAAGCAAACCGTTCTCACAAAGTAAAGAAAAGAAAAGAAATGAATAACCATCTATCTCACGACTCGAGACATTTATTAAAGACTTGTGGTCGAATCCCATAAAACTTCTGATAAATCATAAATTAAAAAAGAAAGAAGCGATGAGGTTGATAAAGGTGGGCTTAGAGGTAGCCCTGAACATAGCGATTTATGTCTGGCACAGGGTCCATGGACCCCCTTGAAGGATGGGATGTCACTGCTCCAAGGATTACAAGGGACTATTCAGGAAAAGTGGAATAAAAATGTTAAATAGCTAATATCATATTCTGGCCAGGAGCTAACATTTTTTTCCTCTGAATTGGTCTTAATTTATTTAATATAACGTATATTGAGATCATGCAATTTTTAGAATGTAATAGTTCGTTACACCTTTTTTTATTGACAAAAATATTATTAAATTGTTTTTCAATAATTGTTTAACAAATATTTCAAACAAATCAACTCTACAATTTTGATTCCTACAGTGGTACTTTTTCTTTTCATTTAGGTAAAAGTTGTTAAGAGCGTTAGATAATCGATATAACCTAAGATCAAATATTTTTAATTTTTTGAGTTGTGTCAGTGGGTAATCCATCTTCAGGCCTTCCTATAGTAGGAAAGAGATCACATGGAAGGCCTAAGACCAGATGATAGATCGAATCAATAAATATGCCATAGAGCAGCATGCAGAAAACTGAAAAGAAATAGCCCAAGGTTGGCAGAGATGGTACTGGCTCGGTAAGGCGGCAAAAGATCTACAAGCTTTGTGATCATTCACAAATCGGCTATTAAATTCTTACTATTGAAAATATTTCTGTGGATGATACTTCTAAAAAATGTATTTTATATTAGGTTGGAAATTAAGTCCTTTTGGTTTTTTAGCTGAAATAAAACTCAATGTATTATAGGCATAAAAATAATTTTAATCTACAAGATATTTACGATTATTTAATATGATATTTCTCATCTTTCCACTAACTGCATAATGCCATGTTCATAGAATATCTAGAGTTTATTGTTAAAAAATTGATTAAAAAGTGGTTTTTGATATACTCTTCCTTTTTGGAATTTCTTTCAATTCATAGAGATCTGCAGAAACCGGAATAATTGGTAGTCACTTGGAGCTAGGTCTGGTGAATAGGGAGGGTTGCGCAAAAGGTTCTATCCAAGACTTTATAATTTATTATTTATTTATTTACAATAACGTGTTAGGCCTAGCGTTGTCTTGATGGAACACAACACCCTTCTGATTTGCCAGTTCTGGGAGTTTATTTTTAATTGATCCATACAATTTGGTTAATTGAAAGCAGTATAGAGTTTAATAAATTGTTTGTCCTGATGGCAATAGCTAATAGAAAACAACACCCTTGAAATCCCTCCATATGGAAAGCATTATCTTCTTTGGATGCAATCCAGGTTTTGACATTCTTCTAGGAGCCTCACTACGTAAAATATCCATTTTTCATCTCCTGTTACCAACCTCAAAAATGGGTCGTTTTGTTACCATTTTCGTATTGAATCACAAACAGAAATGCTTGTTGCCAAGTTGAATTCAATTAGAGAGTGAGAAACCTAAACATTAAGTCTGGAAACATAACCGAGCTTGTGCAAATGGTTTTCTACGCTTGTATGCGACACATTTAGGGCCATACCAATCACTCAGACTGATTGAGTGGGATTTTGATCAACAATGGCCTTAATATTGTTCGTTTCAATTTCATTTGGGCGAACAGACTGTTGAGTATCATTGATGTCAAAATTTCCTGAAGATTTTTGGCAAACCAAAAATGATGCGTTCAGTTAAGGCATCATCCCCATAACACTGCAAAGTTTTCTATGAGCTTTTGCAGTACGCTTACCTTTTTAAAATAATACAAAATATGTTGATAATGAATGATATTTTCTTTCATATTTACAGTGCAAACACAATACAAAGCTACTTTCAACAAGAGTTAACAGATATAGTTGTTGACATATTACTAACAGGAAAAACAATCCACCTTAGGGATTAATTCATCAGACAAGAAGTGTATCATAGTGACATAAAAATAAACAGAAAAGCTGAAAGGAATTTACCATCCCAATATTTTAATGTCATTGTTATAATGGTTTCATCCGCTTATGCTAGTGAAATTAGAGTTTGCCAATTTAATGGGGACTGCGATTTTTTTTACTATCCTACAACGAGACTACAGTGGATACTCCACTTTTATACACACTTTAATAAGATTTTATTGCAAATCAATTTAGTTTGGGAAGTGGGATATTCAACTACCTCAGTGGGCAACTGGACTTAGTAGGACAATACAGTCGTAGTATAATAAAAAATACAATAATCGGGAATAATCCATGATTTTATGAAAAACATATCTTAGCATAGTTTCTTCAATCAAAACTCTCCTTTAAATGCTTTTGACAAAGACAAATTCTACTTTTATTTGAAAGGATTTTTTTAAAATTATTATAAGAAGGAAATTTTGTCTAATTGATTATAAAGAAATTTTTAATTAACTGAATTTAATAATTTTTGTGTTATCGCTTCCTACAAAAGAGAAAACGTCACCACCTTAAGAAAAGACAAAATTTGGCTTAACTCGTCATCCGTTCGAAATCGGCCAACACATCAAATAAACTTTTTTGTTAGAAATTTTGTCTATAATCACCTCCCAGAGATTTACCATTGAATAACTGAGACCCAAGTGATAACAATCTAAGCTTTGTCTAAATTAACCTTAACATAATTAATTTGGACTTATAAAACAATTAAGTCTAATTAATCAATTAAGTCCGTGTGTATTTGTGAACCTTTATATTGCAATGAACGGGTGGCAATCACTTGGCACACATTAATAGATTTTGTATGATATTTTATTTTTACATATGCCAACGTTTCGACCTGAAGTTCAGGCCTTCATCAGGGCTAAGAAAATAACCAAATAACAAGGTATGAGAAACATAAGTAGTGATGGTAAAAACAAAAAAAATATATATATATATATATATATATAAAGATAAAAATAATAGAAGAAATAAATAAATGAATAAATTTTTTTTAATATTTTTTATTAAAAAATATTTTTGTAATTCATTTATTTATTTTTTTTTTCTTTACATATATTTTTTTTACCATCATTACTTATGTTTCTCATATCTTGTTATCTGATTATTTTCTTAGCCCTGATGAAGGCCTGAACTTCAGGTCGAAACGTCGGCATATGTAAAAATAAATATTATCATTTATTTTTGCCTTCTTTTTTGACTGACCACCCCATCTATTCTTCTCTTCATTATCCACGACAGTCAACCATTTACTAATTTTCAATTTATTTAATTTAATTATAAATACATGCAATAAGAAATAGATTATTATATAATGAAATGATAATTGTTATTTTGCTACAAACCATCACATGACCACGTAACGAAGGAACAAACAATACTCGGAAGCAGAAGAAGGGAACCAATTCAATTTCGGTTGTTTACACCCCTCCCCCGCCCACCGAAGGGATAACACGGTGATGACTGGAGACAGCCATGAACGCACACCAATTGGACCACTAATTGGTGGGATTTGTGAGGCGCAGTGCGACACCTGACTCCAGAGCAGATAACTTAGGCCATCCAACATCTCCAGCCCTAATCAGCTGGAAGTAGGACCACTTCTTCTTCATCCCTTCCTCTAATATCTTGTTCAATTAGGGTCTCCATGTCTCGTTAGTCTTGGAGTGTTTTTTGTTTGTTTTTTCCAGCTCAAGCACTCACTTTTTGTTTGGAGGCTGAATTCATTCATCACGAGTCAAAACTATCCGGAACTGTAATGACACGAGAAAACAATCATTTTATCAATAATGAAACATTGATGAAAGCTGGAACGTCTAGAAATGTCAATAATATTAAATTGATACAATATTAAAAAAATGAGTGGTTTATTTCTTAATTGAAACTTCATCATGATCAAATAATTTTCAGAAAATGCAAAAAAAAAATACTTTTTATATTCCAATGAGGAATCCTTTATTTGTAGTACATATTTCCGAAAACCATTGATTATTTCAATAGTTATTGAAAAGTGAATAGAACACGGCTTTTGGAAACAAACAACCTTCTTTAAATACGTTTTTGAACAAAAAAATGATAATCTGGGTTTGGTCTGTATGATTCGAGAGGAGGAAAAAAACATTGTACCATAAATATTTTTTTTTTTACAACAATAACACTATAAAATTGATTTATTTTTAATTTTGATTTCAATAAAACGGTAAAATAAAGTTGTGATTAATTATTTTTTAAGAATAGTTAAGAAATGGGACAGGAAAAGTCATTGGTAAATCATGACTGAACTTGGAGTTCTCAGTAACTTGGTGTGATTGACAAGGGCTTGTACAAATGACCCTAAATGTCAAGTCCTAACACAAGGAGAAGTATATGAAGCCTTCAAAGTTCGAACAGGCGTACGGTAGGGAAATGGACTATCGAACCGTTGTTCAAATTAGTTCTAGAGAAGGTGATAAGAACAACATCACGCGAAAATGGAGGGATCCACGTCGGAATGAGTCATAAAATCCTTGAATAGCCATTGATGTAGCTGTCCTTGGAAGTAATCAAGGGGACATTGAGAAACTCGCTAAGACTCTGATAAGAGAGTCAGAGCAAATCGGTCTACAAGTTATTGAACGCAAAAAATATATATACGATAATACGCTGAAAATTCTACCTAAAGAACAGGATCTGAATAGAAGGGAAGTTGTTCCTATTTAGCGGTTATATTTAATCCACTAATCTATAATAAGTTTCTCCACTTTAACACATAAGAAGTTTACAATACTTATCACTGGTAATATTTGCATAATATTGGCAATACTAGAATATTTGGAAAGTTTATTTATTGCCTACGTTTCAACTCAAACTTGTCGGTCATCATCAGGGCTTAAAAATGTATAACATCAGAGATACAAAACTGATATAAGAGATAATACTTAATCAACGTAGAAATAATAAAACTGGGCAATGTGAGTAAATTTAAATACCTCTGCTTCACAATAACCTCAGTGATTGACCAACTATCAGAAATAGACCAGAGTGTAACTAGCTCAAATAGAACTTCCTTCTCCCTTTCACAGGTATTAAAATCACTAAAAATTTCAAATTAAGCTCTCAAATCTCAAATGTCAAATTAAATTCTCAAACAATGCTATGATAAAGCCAGTTCTAATTTATGGTTGTGAGAGCTGCATATGATGGACAACGTATGTAATGCAAACAGAAAAAAAAAAGTTAAGAAATGTGAGTTTCATTACATCCCTTGAAACAAAGTAAGTCTCGGCAGTAAATTTATTTTCACACAACTTTATTTTTCAATATTAAGGTTCGTTTTTAAATAAAAAAATCGGACCATCGGATTGATTGGGTGTATTTTAATCAGAATCGATACTCATATGATACTCCAAAAAATATACGTATATTAAAGTTCACATTGGAATGAGCGACATAATTGGTATTTTTAATTAATTAGAAAATAAAGCACCGATTTATTGTACTCATTACATTTATGACTTTTATAATTTTATTCAGTAAATATAATATATCAGTGATAAAATGGTCAACGTGGTTTTAATATCTTAATAGTATTGGAGGTATAGTTTGAATATTTCTGTGCCACAGAGGTAACAAATACCACGTCAACTTTTGTATTTATTCAGGAGAGCAAATATTCCATAAATTTGAGCTATTTGAATTTGTTTCTTAGTTACTGATATCACTATAATTATTGCCCTCGTGTTAGATTATTATATTTCTAAATAAACAAATAAAAAAAAAGTTACTGAATCTGTACACGGAGGTAAAGGAAACTATGTCTCACTTTTGTATTTGTTCAGGGAACCAATTTTCCATAACTTTGAGGAATCAAAAATTTGTTTATTAACTATCAAATTATTTAATAAAAAAATAGACATGGTGTTCTCTTCCTGAGTTTATTGTTTTAAGAATACAAGTAGGCCCGTGCGAAAAATTCGCACAGCATATTGTTATCAAATGCCAAATTAATAAGAAAATAAGAAAATGCAACTTATCAAAAGATTAAGACATCAAATGTTACTTCATCGATAAATATAATCCACAAAGGAAACAAAAATTAATTTAAATCTTCATTTTTGTTTTCAAACAACATGTATACAAAGTTCGGTAAGCTGTATATTTGCTAAAAATTGTCCGATTGGGATGATTTTTTTCCCCTTTTGTAGGGAATTTAGTAATCTATTATATAATTATGGGCATAACTCAGGGAAAAGTGGGTAATTTTTCAGTTATTCGCAAATAAAGTTTATTTTCTTTCATTACTTGTTTGCCTGAATTTTCTGAGTGATTGGACTATTTTGCCAGCCTGAAGAAGAAGGAAGCCTTCGAAATTGGTGGCTCAATCTTGAGATTTGGTGAAAAATTAACGATGATATGGCTTGCCGATCAAAAACACCATCGATGAATAATATAAACTCCCCCTCTCTCGATCATAGAGACCTCAAGTCGACGAAATGAGACATGTATTTAATGACAGTACTACAATTAATGTAAGGTTGTGTGGATGCGAACCCTATGCCTTGCGTTATCTCGAAAATAGTACGTTTTTCGGCTTAAAAACGCAGGTTCCGATAGTTCCAAAGGAACTATTCGGATCTTGCTGTACGCATCAAAATCTTTAAGATCCAATTTGTCCCGTATCGATCTACAGACCTACTACCGTTCCAGTATCGAAGCCTAGCCAAATGTTTGTATCGACTTTATTTATTTTAGAAAGAAAAACAAAAGTGGAGAATATGATTCGCTAACCCCCAGTGAAATTCTGAATCCAACGGTACCCCATTCGTGGTATTTGAGCATGACAGGAGCTTATATTTGGTACAAAACCGATTTCGAGCCTTACTGTAATAATATGTGTACGGATAGAAATTTATAAATCGTCGAATATTATTTGAAGAACCAAAACAATTTAAGTCACTTAAACAACTGTGAACAATCAACTAACTCACGTTTCGATAATTGGTGATATCTTGAAAAAATTTAAATTGTTTCTTTGAATATGTATTACTTTGTATCAATCAAATTTGAATGTATGTCTTGTTCTTCTTTATAATCTTGGTCTTAAATACTTCTACTTTATCGGTAGAATCGAAGGCAAAGATAAATTTGAAACATTATAAAATTTAGTAACACTATTCTCTTTTAAGAGAATTGTGGAAAATCATATTTTTAACTGGAGAACAACACCCCTTTTTAATTTATTTATTTTTTAAATTAAAGGCTTCAACCTCTAGGGTCATTATTCCCTTATTTTCGTTGAGAATTAGATTCTATTTGCATGTTATGTCGAATATTTCAGAAAAGTAAATAATTTGTTAATTTTATTTGTGTTGTCCTGCAAAATACTGAGTATACAAAAAATACTGACATATTATTTCTATTTGCGAACTTTATTGCGTTCAGAATGTTTTGTATGATGATATTAGATGAGAAAACATTTCCTAGACTAATTAAGGCGGACAGAAAATCTGGATAGAGAATAGAACAATACCTTAAACGAAGAATATACCGACATAAATATAGTTGTACCTCGACTAAAGAACTTGACCAAATTTGTTCAAATAACCTGTTTTTTTTTTGTTTCCCTGGGAACAGTCCAGTTGTTGGTATGTGATTATTTAAGAAGCAAGCTATCAAAAATAATATAACTAATTCTCATTAATAAAGATTTTTGTTTTGGCAAATTAAAATTCTTCGCTATCTATCCAAGATTTATTTAGTATATTTAATATAAAATTTCATTTAAATCTGTCTCAAGGACATTTATAATAGTGTTCACAGATCACATTCACACTCTATGTACAGTAAATAAAATAAATTATACAGAAAAATAATATATATACAATAAATAAGAATAAAATAATCTAAAAATAAATGAATAAAAAGAACACATACATACCTATATACAATATTTACAATCTGGTGAGAGAACTACAAACCAGACTTGTCCCTCCAAGTGTGGAGGGAAAAGCATGGCTCTAGGAGATCCCAGCACTTCTCTCTCAACCGCGTCACTGGGGCTAAACCCAGTGGAGATTGAGAAAGAGTGCTTAAGCCACATACACTCATGTCGTGAGTGGAGAATCTGGCCATTGCCAGAACTCCAATATTTACAAACTATAAAAGGTCGCGGGGCCACTGCCGTTTTAAACTCCTTGGAGGATTATATAGATGGGTGGTGCTGGATAGAGATTGTGCAAAGGGATTTGGATGATGGGCAAGGTTCTGGTGGAATTTGGAGAATTTTGATGGAATAAGGTCTAGGAGGAATGGGATATTAAGGTCATGGTGTAGGGTTTTGTTGGTTACATAGAAAGGAGCATCGACTATTGTTCGAAGGACTTTGGATTGGAAGGATTGGATACGTTTGATGTTAGAAAATTTTAATTAAATGGAAAGTTTAGATTTCCTGTTTAGTAGCCGGTATAGTTGGCCATATCGTCGGTTTAGTTCCTGACTTTTAAGTCTAGTATGAGAGTTCCACGTTAGTTGTCTGTCTAAAAGAAAGCCAATGTACCGGACTGTGTCTGAGAAAGGAAGCTGGATGGAATTAAGTGTACTGGTGTACAGGAACTGCGTCGGAGCGTAAAGGTGATGTGTTGGCATTTGGGTTCGTTTACTTTAATACGCCATTTATTACACCAGTGCTCAATCAGGGAGAGGTGTCTTTTCCCCAATAATTAAACACATTTTAAAAACGTAGCTTGAACGATTTACCTATATCTGATTATATTGAGGTAGTTGTCTAAAAAACTTTGAGGTTCATCGGAACTAAAAAAAAAGATTATTTTTTATTGTTTTTTACTTCAAAGGTTTTTATTTTTGTGTGTTGATTAGAAATCGTTCTTTTGTTGGCTAGTTTATTCAATAACTTAAGTATTTATAAAACTTTTTTATGTTTTAGTGATATATTTTTTTGGTTGAGAAAGTTTATTCAGGAGATGATTAAAAAGGAAACTCGCTTAAAACCATTTTGATCGGAATCTGTGACAGATACAACGTGCAGTCTTCCTGTTATTTTGAGTAAATATATCAATAATTTTGAACCCCATCATCAAATAATTAATCAATTGTCACAAAAAATGAAATCTTTTGATGTTTGCTAGTTATTTCAAAGAAAACCACGATTTAGACAATTAGTATATGTTGTTAATACATAAAAAAAATAACGAGAAGATACTTTAAAAATATTATAGTTTCAAATATTGTTGATTTAATTTCTTGCCCCGTACAAAGAATAAGTAGTATACATTTCTTCAGAACCTTACACATAATCCAAATTCTCCAGCACAATTCTTATCAAAGCTCCTTCCATTATTGCAAGCTTTCTAGAAGATTACAACCGTAGGGGACCTGGATATTAGGGTCGAGGAAATGGCCATTTTTTTTTATAAAACTAAAGAAGTATATAGTATAGGCGATAGCTCTCTCATTCAGCCTTCACTGGATTTTAATGCATGTCAAGTAGTCGAGAAAGAAGCGCTTGGACCATATATGGGCATAATTATAATCAAATATTACAATTACAGTAATTATGATTACACGATAACGATTACAGTGAGCTTGATTACACGGTTACAATCCTAATCAGATTTCCTATTCCGATTGTAATCAGGTAATTGTTTCACATCTTTGTTATATTAATAGTGATATTAAATGAATTGGCGGAGTATAAAATTGGTGTTTTTAGTTCTATACTTGAATAGTTGTAATAGTAGTAAGTTGTTAAATAGTTGTAACTATGTAATCATCGATTCCGATGTTGCCCATTTCTGGCCAGGATAGATCTCTTACAGCCCAACTTTTTCTTCAACGGTTATAGGTACATATCTGGTTCGGAGTTCCCCTGCGTTATAATAAATAGTGCATAGAAGTATGTTTGTCGATAAGATGTTATTTTACTTTACCTATCGAAAGATTACCTCATTACGATCGTAATAGAAAAGTTTATTTATTTAAATATTAAATAGTATAGCCAGATTAACAATGAACGTTAATATAGTTATGTGCAGTCGTTATTTATTAGTTTAAACAAAAATGATACGTACTTACAAAACAAGGCATACATAAATGTTTTAAATGACGATAACCTTGGCACGGAGAACAAGAAACGGTCCAATAAAAAAAAAATTATGTAAAACATGAACGTAAAATACTCTACGAAAGTGAAACATGGAAGGTGACTGGACAAGTTACCCAATCCCCTTCAGACCTTTATCAACCGCTGCTTGCGAAGAATCTTGGGGATTTGGTGGCCTGGAAGGATCTCTAACGGAGAGCTCTGGAGAACCAGCGCACAGCTTCGTATCCATCTCAAAATTAAGAAAAAGAAATGAAAATGGGATTGGACTTTAAGGAAGATAAGCTTTAAGGAAGGGTGATAATGCGATCGAAAAAGAAGATCTTCAATGGAATCCCAAAGGAGCAAGAAGTCCAGGAAGGAACAAGACTCTCAAAAATCCCAAAAGACAAGAAGAGAAACATGGGAGAGAACTATACAAAATGGCCTTAGACGGGCTGACAAGACTTGGCCAAAAGCAAAAATGATTGCTACAAAAAGAGCGAAATGGAACGAACTTGTAAATGTCCTATGCTCCACTAGGAGTCAACGGTTATAGTAAAATAATAAATAATAACCATGGATATGTCTGCCATGTTACAATAGTTATGATTTAGACTTTATCTTATTAATTTATTTATATTCTGTGAAGATTATGTGAATGCTTTACTCACTATTACTCGTATTTTTTGTCAAGAAAGATTGCAATATTGCTCAGTTCCTCTAACAGGTCATTACAAAAAAAAAAGAACCAGAAAAAAGAAATGAAATTTTAGAAAATTGGATGGTTCAGAAATATAGATTCAGCTAATTTTTACCGAGAATACAATGGTGGAAATAGTTGGAGAAATTTGGTTATTGATAAGATATTTTCCTGTTATATATGGGCATAAAAAAATTGTATGTGGGATGTTGTTATCTAGCAGTGGAAAATCTCCGAGCCTTACAAAGGCCTTTCAAAGCCAGAACTCGAGTAGCATGCGGGCCCTATAATTGACTATAGGGGTTTGCACGGATTCGCTACAAGAGGTCTCTGCATGGTTGCTTCTTCTTTTATCCTCGCCTTCTTTAGCGCCGTTCCTCTTCTACTTTGTGCCAGGTATCCACATTTACCTTTTATGACCTGCGTAGGATGGCTCGTTATAATAGAACTGTGTGTCCTTTATGTGTGTGATAGGGCTGAAACAAGTCTCCTCAAAGTTGCGGTGGGTGGAAAATTAATTTAGGAAAACAAACAATGGCCTCTCTACAATGCCTCCATCATAGAAAATTTAATAAGGTCTCAGAGTCATAGAGACAAATTATGATGCAATTGTCCATCAAGGAAACAATCCATTCCTCGTTGTATGATTTTTAAAAATAATTAGTGGGCGTAGTTAATAGTTACCATCTCTAATAGAGGACGTAAAAACAAAATAATTTTTGAATGAAAATTCATTTTATATCATGTGATATTCCACAACCGAATCTAAGCATCAATTTTTGACAGTTAGGAAGAATAAATATAATTAATACATAGTGAGGGAGTGGGGCAGCTCAGTGGTAGGGTACTCGGCTTCCAATGTTAAAGATCCCAGGGTCGAATCCCGGCTCGTGGCAGAAAAAATATTTATTCTGTTTCATTGGCTGTAGGACGACCCTGGGTAGCTAGACCCTCCTGGGGCACACTCAGCATCTATAAATTGGGTACCCTTAATTAAAATAATTGATTAAGGAGAAAAACCTGTGCTTTTCCTAAATAGTACTGAACCCAAGACCCTTCTTGGGTTGTAAGTTACAGGTTTTCTCTTTAATAGGTTTTCTTTTCGACTACTTAACATGGCGTCGTGTTAAGATACGATTTTGAGTTGTAGTATATTATAGAGAGGATGAAATGCTGAACAATCTCCTCGATTGCAGTATGCAGGTCCGATTTTTATTTGGTGAGATATTTTAATCCATATGTAAAAACATTGCAATTAGGCGACTCTAGCCGACTTATCCCGAGCGTTAAACCATTGAAAATATGAGGAATCAATCTAATTCACAATGCACAAAAAAGTGCAAAACGCGCCTAAAGAAGTGTTCACTTCAAAACGTTGAAATACCCCCCAAAAAATCATTGAAATACCAACGATATTGGGCCGTTTGGCCTTCGTAACCTCGTTGTTCCGACATTTTCGGGATGGAGGTCACTCCAAATGGACCAATAATTTTTTAGACCACCTTTTTTGACTTCGTGATCATATTATCTTACGATTCGAGTGGAAAGGAAAGGTTTATTCATGAGTACCTAATTAAACAGACAAAGTTGATTGAAAATGTCCGAATTCCGTATAGAATTTCCGTAAATAAAATATTTGTAACTTACGATGAGATGAAATTATTTACGAAGTTTTAGGTGGATGTTAATAATTTGAGAAAAAGAGGTCTGTACCAGGGACTAGCCTCACTTAAATTAGTATACACGTGATTTTTATTAAATTGTCATTCATATGTTTTTGTATTATAATATTTAATTTTTATTGAACCTGTACCAGGGTCCTCCCACGGCTGGTAAAACAGAATAAATAATTTTTCTATCATGAGCCGGGATTCGAATCCGAGACCTTGAGTATTGGAAGTTTAGTGCCCTACTACTGAGCATCTAATACTTGTGATGCGGCTGGAAAAATGGCACTGGGATCTCCTGTAGTCTTGCTTTGCCTTCCACATGTGGTCGAAAAAGCCTGGCTCGGAGATTCCTGGGCGAATGTGTATATTGTTCATAGGTATGAGAAGTTTTTATTTTATTTTATTTGTTTATTTTATTTTTTTTATTTACTTTCTTCATCAGAATTATTTATTTATTTTGTATATTTATATTTATTTCTCTATTATTTGTATATATTGTATGAATGAGAACTTTTATCCCTAATGCTTATAGCCCTCCAGCAGTTTCTGATTGTATTATTATTCAATAAATAGATTATTAAATAAAAAAAAAACTACTGAGCTATCAAAGTTTTTATTACTACCCATATTTTTATTGAACAAATTTATTTATATTTCACTATTATTTGTCACCTTTAAATATAGATGATTAAAATAATAACCATAAAAAATAAAAAAGGAATTAATTTAGAATATTTAGGCTTTTTTATATGTTTACCTATTAAATTGATAAAAAAAGGATTGATTAAAACGTTGTTACGAAACGATGGTTTCTTTATTAGGTGTTTCGAGGAAAGGTTGGCAACTTTTAGAATTAATTCCGCTCCTGGTATCGAACACATGTGTACACGTGAATACCAAATAAACAGTGTACGAGTGAACGAGATGGGACAGTAGTGATATGAAGGTAAAACTGAGATGGAGAGAGAGTTAATTGAGACTTGGTCTGTTTGCTCTGTTTGGACCTCGGTGCACTCTCTGTTTACAGCCTTCATTTCTCTCTGTGAAGTAACGTCCTCCCTGCTTTTATTAACTTTTCATAACCCCTTTTCCCTTCATCCTTAGAGAAGGGAAATGGACAGGATATTTTACAATGCCAGGAAACTGCAGAAGAGTGGATGATATCGTCCTAATACGTTACGAATAACTTGTAATGAGCATCGAAGAATGATGAAGCTAAAGAACCTAAGATGTGGTCTGGTAAATCTTGATATACTACTAAAAGATTCCAAAACAAACTCTCAAATACTACACTATATCGATGTATAGAAACAAAACTACTGAATGCCCAAAACACTGTTTTTTCAATTTTCTGTTCTTGAGTAAGTAAAAATTTGAATATGCAAGTGCTTGCAAAATATTAAATGTCATGAACTTAATTAGTATAATCACTAGGTTGATTACTGGGTCATTCTAATATTATTTGGTCATTTGATGTCTCCGAGCTTTTTTCAAATGTTTTTTCATTTTGAAAAAAAAAACTAACGGTATTATTTTTTTGTAAGGATTGGATTAATCTATATCCATCTATAAGACATAATCTATATCCACTAATTATACTAAAGGTACTCCACTTTCAGAAAAACTTCCTCATTTAATAAGCTTCAAGTCAATATTTATTAAATCAAAGTTTATTAGTAAAAAATTTGAGATTCACGTCAGGTTGTGTAAAAAACTATGTGGTTTGGTATCCTCCTGTAACCTGAAAGTAACCATATTTTCAGCAAAAATGACAAAAATAAATTAATGAAAAGCTTTAATTTTTTTTTACATGATTTTGGATGTATTATTATAAATATAGATGCATAAGTACACTTTTGATTTATTAAAAAAAAAGAAGTTAAAATTAATGTTTATTCGAATATTTATCATTTAAAGCAATATTAAAACTGTATTTTTTAATTTATTTTTTTACCCTAATCCTTATTATATATATATTGATTTGTTTGTTTAAGTGCACAACTAAATGTTCCTGATATTTACGATTTCGTGAAAATAATTGAAGGAATCAACAGGTTTCTTTTTCTTAAACGTAAATATTAGGATTGGAAACATTTAGTTTGCGGCTTACAAATAAGGATCTTGTTCGTACCTATAATAAATATTTGTATCTGTAATAAATACCTATAATACAGATTTTGCTAAAAAAACACAGTTCCATTATCACTTTAGATGATAAATTTAACAAATTCTATGGGCTGGAAAAACTGATAATTGATTGTTTTAACAGAAATTATGCCGTCGCTTTCATTTTGACTTCCCTATATACGAAAAGACCTATCTACTCCTAGGTTGGTAAGTGAAAGTAGAGTGATACGCGCACTGCTTCAGATTTTTATCATTAAAAAGATTTCAATTACAATATCCAGGGTTTGATTTAATTTAGCTTTTTTTCCGTTTAAGAGTTCATTCCCTTATAATATTTAAAAAACATAAAATAAAATCAGTTAACAACTTATTTATTTAGATATATAATAATCTGTCACATAGACAATAATTATAGTGAGATATGTTAACAAAGAATCCTCATATATTTGGTGGAACAACTCAATTTATTTCTTAGGATTGCTCCGACTTTTATCTTGGGCTGTGACTTGAACCTCCGATCGCTGTTTCCACTTTAAAGCCCTTTCATGATCAATCGTCCAATATCATCCATCAATGTCTGAGGAAGACTTCCACACCACGCACCCCTGTAATCCAACACTATGAACTTTGTCAAGACATCACGAGGAGTCATAGAGAACTATAAAATAGATCTATACTTAATTTTAGATTAACAGACATGACTAAACTATTGCAGAATATGTTATTAATAAGCAAATACGCTTAAATATCTTATTACAGACATTTTTTTTTTATAACTGATGGTTATTTTCTGTTTACACATACTATATTATTCGATATAAAAAATAAAATAAAAAGAAATTACAAGGCGAATTTCAACATTATGTAAATAACGAAACAAAAAAAGATCCTGAGAACGTAAAAAAAAAAATCAAATGTTGAAAATTCAATTTATATTAAATTTTCGGTTTTATCAGTATCGTTGCTTCTTCTGGCCTTGAACCTGTGTCAACGGAGCATCATCCAAAAAGAAATTTTGGAGACTTCAACAAACTAAATTTCAAAATAGTATTACCTTAAAAAATAAGGTATTGTGCTCTTCAGCTGTGACCCGTTCATTTTTTAGATTCTTTTAAATTAAAAAAATTAAAACATTTTTTTAAATGAAACTACTTAATTGGATTAAATGAAAATTCATTGAATATTTGTTTAATGTCGTCTGGATATTGAAATAAAAAAAATTAAATTTAATGTTAACAATTTTAAAAATTGAAATTCACAACTATTATAACGACTTACGCAGATGATACAGCGATTCTAAAAAGAAATAAAAATCCAACACACGGCCCACAGACTTTACGTCATCTAACAAAATTAAACGATTGTTGCAAACTTTGGAAAATTTAACCCAACCAAGATAAATCACATCACTTTCATTCTTCGACATGAAACATTCCCCCCTATTTACCTTGACAATGCCGAAAATCCTTAAACAGATAAAACACAATATTTTGGACTGACATTCTATAGAAGAATGACATGGGGCCCACAAATCAACAAAAAAAGAAAAACGTTAAAGCTTATACTACGACTGGTATACTCACTTCTCTCAAGAAATTCAAAATTAAACCTAAAACAAAAACTGAAAACTAACAATTACTTACTTAAGTAATTTTACGGGACAGCCAAAACGACCCACATACGAAAACTACAGAATTTTCAATCAAAAACTTTCAGGACAATAACTAATGCTCCATGGTACGTCACAAACATTACTTAAAATAAAGACCTTCAAATGCCAACAGTTAACGACCACGCACTACAAACGATTTCACTATAACTTAAATGAACATACTTATACAAAGTATGGCTACATTTAGCATTGCCCGAAAACACACTTAGGAGGCTCAAAAGTAGATAAAAGATCTTATCCCCAGACGTCAAAAGTGTGACCAGTCATTAACCATAAAACATGTTTTGGAAGAGTGCCCTTTTTACACTGCTAAAAGATCTAGGAATACCCAGAATATATCAGCATCCTTGAGAAATCAAGAAGAAATCGTTACCAAAGTTATCAAGTTCCTGGATAATGAAAGACTTAAACAACATATATGACAAGTTTATAAATTATGATCCTTTGGAGATTTATTATTTTATTTTATTTTATTTATTTACTTTATTTCATTTTATTTTTTTTATTTTAAAAGTTCATTGTGTTAGTAATTTCAACTCATTTATTGATTTTATTGTTTTGTTTTTTTTGTTTATTTATTTATCTATTCTATATTATTATCTATAAGTATCTATTGTTATTTTCATTAATTTATTTCTTTCTATCAATCCTTTTATTTAATTATTTGTATCTTTTTTTTTTATTCTTATTTTTTTGCACCAATCATCCAAACAGTATAAAAGTAGTGTTATTTAGATGATCGGGCGCTGATGACCTGGACGTTTTGCTCCTAGACATCGAAACAAACAACAACAAGTAGCTGGATGAGGGATTTCTTGCTTAAAAGATGCTAAATTCAAGACAGGAAGGGATACCGCTGGGCACTCCTCTCCATCACGCCGATCAAGCCAATACCTATATTCTTTCCGACAGCAGACCCGCTAGTGTCATTGCTTAAGACAGGTTTGAGTGGAGAAATCAAGTTAAAAAAAAAAACAATGTTTTTTGTGTATCTTTGCCGTAAGAATGACATGTCAGTGTGTAGAATCACCTTCCAGAGTTTGGCCATTAAGGACTGAGATACCCTGTGTATATGTGTGTATATAAATATATATTTTTTTAAAATTTGTTATAAAATTTCAAATTTAATTATTGGATCTATTTTCAATAATATATTCTGTATTAAATTAAAGAATATATCATGTCTTTTTAAATGATTTATTGACATTCACAACTGTATTAAATAAATACAAATGTAAACGAATCAGGAATAAAGACATGGACTGACTTGTCGAGATAAAACCCCATGATAGCACTCCCATGATGCATTCAATAATTCAAACTTTTTTTTTTGTATTATTGTCTTAGACCTTAGAACATGGAGGAGACATCCATAAGGAAAGTCCGGCACTGAGCCAGACATGGCCCGCACAACTGTTCGGTCAGGCGAAACTGAGTAGGCGGTATCTGATGCATTCCACTATTCAACGCTACTGATCTCACATAGAGATTGTTGAATACCTATCCAACTCCAATCTTACTTAGAACGATATAGTAATTTTGAAATATATTGTTTACTAATTATATACAAAACAAACATATTAAGAAATATAATATATAACTAAAATTAAATGGTGTGGGTGTAATAGTATGTTTGATCTTTGTAGACTGATATGAGGATTAACTGTGCAGGACAACAGGTGTTAAAAATGGAGGCTAATAAAATAGTGGTGATGTATGGTGGAAGATATTATGTTTCTATTTATATTTTTTTTAACATCACTTTTTCACAGACTAGGCTTAAACGTGGACGAATATTAATGCATCTTCTCCTTCACTTTATTTACAGTAAACTATTTTTCTTATCCCAACGAAAATGAAACTTTAAATCATCATATTCAACCTGCGATATTTCAAGTAATATTACTGTAATAAGCGTATAGCTCGAAAAGAGATATAGTGATTACGTAATAAATGAAAAATTTAAAACTATATTGTAACGAGTCTCTAGCATACAAATGAGCAGTTAACGTTTTACAAATTCAGTCATCAACAGTGCAGAAAAAACAAGATCACACAATGCAGAAAGAAAGAAAAAAAATAAGGGGGAAAATTTCTATTGTTCTCTCAAGAAAAAATCCAAATACATACTGGAAACAAAAGATTCCACAAATATAGCAGAGAAATGTTATATGAAACAAAACAGCTGATTAATAGGAATAAAACAATAGATGCTCATATTAAAAATATAACAATACAAAAATGTGTTAATTATATGAAATAACAAAAAAAAAAGAAAAAGAACAAATTAATAAATTCAAAAGAAAAAAGAAGGTGTATATAACAACTATACCCAACAAAACTTACACAGCTACACTACGAATAATAATACTAATACAATTTTATATTATTTGAAATGTTATTTTTTGGGGGGAGGAGGGGCGAAATTTTCTCCAGAAATGTTTAATAAAAAATTTGTTCAACGAATTCGGATCTATAATATATTTGGTCCATGATTAATTAATTTAATTTCTTTTCTCAAAGGCTGGTTTTGTTTTTATTAATTACCAAATTACCTGTGATCATCATGATATAAATAGGTGGGAAAATTAAAATAACTTTTATTTTAGAAACTTAATTTATTTGTATGTTTAATTAAGTATATATAGGGATTATATTTACAACAAACTAAATACATGATTCAATGAATTTAATTATTGAATGTGATTTCAGATGGACTGTTTTGAGGGTTGTATTGCCATGAAATATTATAGCATTGGTAATGGCGCATCAAAGTAAACGAGTCCAAATTAAAACACATTACCTTCACCCTCCGTCGCAGATCCTGTCCACCAAGTCCACTTTAATTCCATCCAGCTTCCTTTTTCAGACACAGTACGGTATCTTGGCTTTCTCTTAGACCGGAGAAAGCCAACATACTAGACTTAAGACAAGAACTTAACTTAACAGAACTTAACAGACGATACGGCCAATTATACAGACTACTGAATAGAAAATCGCAAATTTCAATTGACAACAAATTACTAATATACAAGACAGTCTTGAAACCTATTTGGACCTACTGATTTGAACTTTGGGGAACAGATTTTCTAACATCAAACGCATCAAATCCTTTCAGTCCAAAATCCTCCGAACAATAGTCGATGCTTCGTTCTATGTAACCAACACAACTCTACACCATGACCTTAATATCCCATTTGTCCTAGACCTTATCCCTGAATTTTTTTCCAGATTCCATCAGAACCTTATAAATCATCCAAATCCCCTAGCACAATCCCTATCTAGTTCCACTCATCCCTACAATCCTCCTCGAAGGTTGAAGCGGCAATGGCCCAGAGATCTATTGTAGTATATATGTTGGAGTTCTCTCAATGGCCAGATTCTCCTCTCAAGACATGAGTGTATGTGGCTAAAGAGCTCTCGCTCAAACTACACTAGCTTTAGTAGCAGTGACGCGGTTGAGAGAGTAGAGCAGGGACTTCTTGAAGTCCCGTTTTTCCATCGTTGGAGGGAGAAGCATGGCTTGGGGTCCCCTGCCTGATTGTATATATTGTCTATAGGTATGACTGTGTTTTTATGTTTTTAACTTATTTATCTTTAAGTTGTTTTATTTTTTATCATACATAGTTTTTAATTATTATTTTACTTTTGTTAATTTTGTATTTTCTGAATGTATGGTATGAATGTGTTATTTCATATAACACTATAATTATTGTCCACGTGACAGATTGTTATATTTCTAAATAAATAAATTGAAAAAAAATGGTAAATTTATTATTTGGAATAAAAGTTAGCTATTATATATGAAGTGGTGTAGTTAGTAGGTTTCATTGCTGCATCTGCTGATACGAGGTCATCTCCTCAAGCCCAGGTCCAAATCTTGCCAAGACTCCCATCTGTGTAGATCCCACTGTAGGTAGCTTCCACTTTCGTCCCCAAGGCCGGAAACATACATAAGCCTATTTTTCTTACTTCTTGGGAGATTTTATACAAATATTCATGGTGGGGTAAGGATGGATTTGATTGGTTCAGAACTCCGGGTTTTACACTCATTGTAACTGGCCACACCCTAAAGGGAACCAGTTACTTAATCTGTTACCAGTTACCAGTTACTCTAAGGAACGACCTGAGTTCCACCTTTTTGACACTAACCTTTGATGTAAGCGGATGTGTTTGGTGTCAGCATATTTTAAGTTTTCTTTCGGCACCTCATAAAAATTTTAAAAGCTTATTACCTATGTTCAATACATATTATTACTAAAAAAAACCGTAATATTATTTTTTATTCCTGCTAATCAGCTGTTTTATATAATCTTCCTTTTCTGTGTTTGTAGGACCTTTTCTTTTCTTCAGTATGTATTTGGATGGTTTGGTAAGATGTCAATAGCAAAAATTTTTCCCCCCCTTTTTTTTCTTTCTTTCTGCATATATGTAGTCTTGTTTTTTCTGCAATAAAAACTTATTTAGAAGATGGACTATGAACTAGACGAAATGAAATATAGAGATCTGGGGAAGATGCTGATATGAAATTCCCTCCCATAGCTTATAAAGATATCACTCGTTAATACACCCTTGGAAGAGCAGATGGTGCCGGCGGGTTAAGGAGGCCAGTGACGCATATGGCGGCGTTTCATAGCTCGCGGCTGAATAATTCATCAACCCTTGAAGGATTTACATTTTAAGGGAATCGCCTCAGCAGGAACTTCCCATCTACGGCTATTTAATATTTTATATTCATTTTCCTAAAGCTCCATTCTAGGCACGAGAATGTCTTCATACCCAAACGCCTCGGCTGTACACTTTTGGATATTGTTTAGATTAGAGTTCTAATGAAACAGTTAACTCTTGTAAATAAAAGTAAAAATTTAACTTTTACCTATATATGCCAAATTAAAAAAAAACAAAGAAAAAAACTATTACTTATATATCTCTTTTGATTATTATTTAGTTGTTTTTTTTCTCCTGTTTATCTTATATTTCCCGCACATATAGTGTGAATGTGTTCTTAGCAAACTATAATTATTCCCTATGTGACAGAATATTATATTACCCAATAAATAATTTTTTAGGAAATATATTCAGGGTGACTTAGTTAATGGCCAAACCACGGGGTGTAATTCTAGACAAAAGCTTCAACATAAAAGTTCACTTGATGCATGGACCGATTTGAGAATACAGTGATTTAATTTACTGAGGTCAATGATAAAATATACTTTCGGAAGGTCTAATACGACTACTGTACAGATATATGCTGCTGGTTTACACAGGCGAATCTACGAGGGGCGCTTTCGGGCTGAGGCCCCCCACCAAAAAGAGTAAAATATAATCATGTTTTACAGAAAAAATATTGAAAACAATCTCTTAAAGTATTCTTGTTCGTTTAATTACATTTAATAGGACTTCAAGAACCACTTAAACACCATATCATATAGGTAGTTAATTTCTTTTTTTTTTCAAATTAATTATCGCTATATGTATATGAAAAAAAAAATCTTCCAGGCTGAAGCTTCCCCCCCCCAAAATTAAATCCTGGATCCGCTAGTGCTGGTATATATGTTCGGTAAATACAGCAGTACAGCGGCCATATTAGATCTCCTGAAAGTCCCACTTATGATTGACCTATATAAATTCCCAAAATAATTTGTTTGAGGTATGGACCATAGTGTATGTTTCTTAGAATCTATTTCACTAACCTCGCGGCACACGAGGGCTGCTTACGGAGTCCTGAATTTCTACTAGAAGTTCTCAGCCCTGTAACACAAATAAATATGTATTGAAATAAAATAAAAACAATAAGTTATAGGCATTTCAACTAATTTAAATATCCAGGTTATTTTATTTTTTAGCCTATTGTCTATCTCATTCCTACACCTCTATGTCGTGGTATTGTCTATTCAGTAAATTTTAATAAAGCTCTTAACTTAAGTTTATTTTCAATATTTGCTACGGGTTCACTTGGACTAAGGAACCTAAGTTTTTTTTAGGTATTATAATAGATATTATATTACAACTAATTCTTACCTCGCTGCCGCTATGATGCGGTTGGTCTCGGGGACTAAGTGAAATCGGATGACCTATGAACTTCAGTTTTGTGCAGCTATTTCTTGTAACTGTAATGAAAAAAAATTTGAATATAACAATAACTCAGTATAACTTTTTTGTATTATACTATATTATATTATTTATTTACGAGTCGGCCAAATTCAAACTCCATCTAGGCTAAGCGGGGTTTTAAATGCCAGAGTTAAAAGCCTCTCTCCCCCCCCCCTCCCGCACTGGAACGCGACTCGTAATTATTTTTATCCAATTATCTTAAATCAGGTAGCTGGGTAACGCGGTGCTTATTAAATGGATTCCGCACATTTTAGGCTATACGTGTTTTTTTTTCTATAACAGAGAAGAGAGTGGGAGATTACTGCAGAGTTAAAAGCCCTTCTCGACCCCGAGACGCGAGCTCGTAATTATTTTATCACACAAACTTCGGTTTAACCGGTTGCCCAGCAAAGCATGTTTTGCATACGCTTTAACCCCGATTACCGCGCTCCAAAAATGTTTGAATATCAAAAGTTGAAGAGATTGAGGACAAGGAAAGACTAATTAAGATAAACAGTTTTTCATGCGAAAAAGAATAAGTAATATTTCATCCCGACCTTTATAATTGGCATTAGTGATACGAATATTTAGTGATTAACATTTTAGCGCGAAATATCTCAAGTAGTACATATGAGTGTACCATATTCAACCATACCATACCGTATTCAACTATTCGATATTTATTTGTTAGGAGCCCCCAATATTCGATATAACAATGTATATATAGTTATAACTAATTCCTACCTCGGTACCCTATCTCAGATCTATCTGCTATCTACCTACCTATCTATCTATCTATCAGGTCATACTATCTGCTTGGAATAGGATGACCTGCGAAGACAATACTTTCAGAGGATTGCAGCAGTTTTTCCAGATTGAAAACGCCCAAATTCCAAGAATTTTCGTAAATAAAATATTTGTAGCTTACGATGAGATGAAGTTTTATTTATGAAGTTTAATTTATGTAATATATTTGAAGTTTTAGGCGTATGTTAATAATATAGTAAAAAGAGATCTGCACCACGGACTACAGGTATTCGAACTCAGGTATCATCCTTGCAACGTGACCAGGCACTGCGGAGACGATTAACCTTGATAACTTGATAACTAACCTGATTTTTATGTTGATTAATATCCTTCACACGGCATTATTGTTTATGAGATCATAGATTTTTCACAAGATATATCGTTCTAATTGAAGAAGGGATTATTGTGTTCTTGTTAGCGTATAACATTCTGAACCATAGGTTTGCACGGGTTGGATCAGAGTCTTGAAATGCTCAATTTCGTAGTACGTGAGATCACTTTATTTTTTAAAAGCTTATGAAAACTTTATTTTATATAAATTTATTTTACATAAGCTTGTTTAATATTCATAAAATAAACTTTATGAATGTTTACTACTTTATTTAAATTCAAAATAGTGTAACGAGTGATAGTCGATTATATATTTTTTATTTTAGATTGTATTGGTATTTGTTTCATTTTAGCCGAATCTTGCTAACAACGGATACGGAAAGCACTAGCACTCACTAGTTGAGGGATTGCATGAATTCGATTTCGTTTTAATCTGTTAGTACAAATTTCGTATTTGTAGCATGTAAAGGGCATTTGATATATGGCACATCCTCTTAACATTGCCGTAAGGTCACAAATTCAAACTTGAATAATCATGTCTTAGCTTCATGTATATTCATAAAGAAAAATTCAGCGACAGCCCCACAGTGGTTTATGCAAAGTGGGCTGGAACGGGGAAGACACTGATCTATGCTAATCCAAAGAGGTAGCAACCGGCGGGGTACGGAGGCAGAAAACATCATTTATGCGCTTCATTAGAGAGGCTATGAATTGATGTGATGTTTTAATGGCACAGCCACGGCTTTCTGTATCTGACACATAACTGTTTCCCTTTAACTGTTTATTATTCTATGCTGGGTGACTCTAAGCTTCTTTAGTCCCCATAGACTACTATAAACATAGACAGAAATATTTATTTGGCCTCTTATAATAATTATAAAATGATATATATTTGGCTAATGAAACTTTTATTTCTTGTCATGTTTTTCTCCACAGAATCAGCAATCGGTATTGTCCTGAATGTGGAGTCCTGAATGTGTGGATCAGTACAGGAAAGAGCAAGATCCTACAGGTTGGAAGGGTGCAGGAAGATGTTACAGTGTATTGCAACAGAGAGCTGATGGAAGTTGTGTCAGATTTCACCTACCTTGGCACTGTTATGGATCGGTCTGGGAAAGTGGATTCAGAAATTCTGCACTGGATAAGCGAAGCAAACGCTGTATATTACCAGATCTGCAATACTGTGATCGGAAAGAGAGAAGTGAATAGAGGTGTAAAACTGCACATATTTAAGGCAGTATACTTGCCTATACTACTATATGGTGCAGAAAGCTGGGTGCTGACTGACACACTTGAGAGAAAAATCACTGCTGCAGAAATGAGGTTTCTCCGAAGGATCGCAGGGAAAACGAGACGGGACTTCATTCGCAAACGAGAGAATCAGGGATGAATTGGGGGTTCCCCCGATGAAGGATGTCCTAAAGACTTGGCAGCTTAAGTGGTTTGGGCATGTCATCAGGATGGAAGAACACAGAGATCCATTAAAGTCTATGGACTACGTCCCCAATGGCAGAAGACCCCTCGGCAGACCGAGAATGTCGTAACTCGAATACGTAGACCGCCTGTGCAAAAATAGAAATAAAACTATACGCCAAGTCAGAAATCTTGCAAGAAACAGGAAAAATTGGTAATCCTGGTTAGACGCTTCCCTACGCTGAAAGGCACTACAGGGTGATGCAAAAGAAGAAGAAGATGTTTTTCAATGCAACTTTTTTAATATAAATTTCAAACACTATCCAATGATACATGTGCCGCTTTTATGGATGGCCTTTTGCCACTTTTCTTGTAAAACTGAACCAAGTGATTTTCACAACCTTTTGATGCCACATTTACAACATTAAGAGAGTTCTGCAGAGATCGAAACAAATATCAGTAAGACTGGGAAAGGTCTCCAGGATATACGGTGGATGCTTCAAAACATCCCAGCCAATGTCTAGTGGTCTAGTGTTGTCATGATGGAAGACATCGAACCGTCAGACATGTCATCGAACCGTTTTTTTTTTTAATCTAAATTTATTGAGAAATAATACATTTTGTCTCAATTAAGGGCATTGAGTACTAGAGCCGTGTTATACTCCTTTGTTCCATAGTATGGTAACCATATACACAATAACAGAAAAAATATAACAAAGGAAAAGAAAACTTAATTAAGCAAATGGAATGAATTTGAGACAACATTAAATAAAAATATAAAAACATATATACTTATTTACTACAATATTAACAGTCAGCAGAGGGAACTCCAAGTCGGTCCCTTACCGCATCAGTGTAGGATAAGGCAAGAGAGCCACGTACGCTCATGATATCAAACCGAATCGAACTAAAAAATAACTATTTCAAGTGAATACAATATTTTCTGTTCTCATACTACCCGTACTGATATATTCACGGTACATCGAAAATGAGTTGAAAGCTGTTTAGCGTTGACTAGTTCTTTATTTATAATTATTTAATAGATGTGAATCTTTTAATCATACCTTAACTTGATTATTTATTTTTATTTGATGATTTATTTATTTTCTTACTGAGAGTCTCCTCGACAAGTCTTGGAGACTCGAAGGCTCTTCAAGAAAAATAGAAAAATCTCTGTCCAGGTAGAAACCTATTAAGAAAAACAAAGTAGTGATAGTTCTTGTAAGAGGTTTTTTCAGCTGATAGGCTCTCAGAGTGACGCAAAAGAAAATTGAAATAAATATATTCTATATATTTTATTGAACTTTTCACCAAAAGAGAAAAAAATAAAATAAAAATAAGGAGTGGCTCATAAATTGAACATTAACGTTCCGGGTGGTGTACGCCGACGTGGTGACGGCCGAAGGGCCGACAACTAAGGAGTCCTGTTACCCTTACAGAAAATAAAGAAAGATGGTTGGCGGCTTTTGAGCAGGCCTAGGCCAGGCCAAGGGCAGCTTCATGGGCCTATTATGCCAATAAAAGAAGAAGAGATAATTTCCTGTAGGTGTAATATACTATAATAATGCAATTATAATATTATAATAGGTGAAGAAGGTATAATATAATATCCTGGCTACAGAACCTTTTTCATCGAGAAGATTCCGACTAAAAAAAAAAATTCAGATTAAAATAAATAACCAAGGGTACGATTGAAGGATACATTAAAAAGTCATAATTCTTTTAAATACCTATATATAACCAACTGGTCAACGTTTCGCGAAATAGCTTCCGACTAATTTTCCAAGAAGCACATATCATAACGGAAAATTATATACGTAAAATATCTATTTTCAAGTACAAATCAGTTTGATAATATTGAAATTGTCATTGCCTCTTCTATACAAATTTAAA
The DNA here is from genome assembly GCA_928085145.1 of Nezara viridula. Taxonomy (NCBI): domain Eukaryota; kingdom Metazoa; phylum Arthropoda; class Insecta; order Hemiptera; family Pentatomidae; genus Nezara; species Nezara viridula. The sequence continues at coordinate 58,251,631 of OV725082.1, forward strand.
TTCATGACAAGTTGTAATATCTCAATAATAGCACACGATTGTTAAAAGAACGAATCCGAATTAAATGAATAGGAGAGTACCCCCGGTGATAATTCCTGGAACTAATTTGGACGATGCCGACAAAGCTGTTGATGCTAATGGGCGAATGCTAATTAAACGCCAATTGTCCTCGTGTCCCTTCAGGGGGAGCAATTAGCTCTCTAGGTACTGGAAGGCGAAGAAAATTAACAGAGTAATTTCAGCTCTGTTTGTTTTTTGCGACTGTCCGCTTCGTTTTTATTTCCTCACAAAGGCAGTAGAATTTCACGGACTGACACTCACGTCGCCTATGTATAAACTGCCATCCTCAACTCAGAAGGGTAAAAATATATAATTTAATAATGACCTGGTTTAACACATTTATTTTTTTAAAATTATTTAGTGAATTAAATAAATAATATGTTAAAAAAATATACAAAGTGGCTATTAAATAATAACACTAACGCTGTGAAAAAAAATGTTTTATTTGATACATATTTTTATATTACTAGTGGGCCTATGCGAAAAATCACACAGTATATTGTTCAGTGATCAAATAATAAATTAATAATAAAGTAGAATAATGCAACCAACCATAAAAGAACTCAATGGTTACTTTCTCCCTAAATATAATCGACAAACAAAACAAAAATTAATTTAAAACTTCATTAATGTTTACGAATTTCAATAAGCAGTATTTTTGCTTTGATTTTTTTTCTTTTGTATGGAATTTAGTAACATTTTATATACTCTGGGACATAACCAAGAAAAAAATTGTAATTTACGAGTTATTCACAAATAAAGTTTCTTTTCTTGGTATAATATTTTTGCCTGAATTTTCGGGGTGATTGGACTATTTTTGCCCTCCTGAAGGAGAAGGAAATCTTCAAAATCGGTGGTTCAATCTTTGGATTTGATGAATTAACGATGATGTAGCTTACCGATAAAAAACACCTTCGATAAATAATATAAACTCCTCCGCTCTCGATCATAGGGGCCTCAAGTCGACAAAATGAGACATGTATCCAGTGGCAGTACAAAAATTAACCTAAGGTTGTATGAATACGAGCCCTTTGCCTTGCATTATCTCGAAAATACTACGTTTCGGGGCTTAAGAACACAGATCGCCATGTATCAAGATTACTGTAGGTATCAAAATCTTCAAAGGCCAATTTCGATCTACAAACTTACCAAGGTTCCAGTATCGAAGCCTAGAAAAATATTTGTATCGACTTTATTTATTTTAAAAAGAAAAGCAAAAGGCGGAGAGTACAATTCGCTAAACCTCCGTGAAATTCTGAATCCAACGGTAGCCCATTCATGGCATTTGAACATGACAGGAGCTTATATTTGGTACAAAACCGACTTCGAATATTACTGTAATAATATATGTGTGGATTACCTTAAATAAGCAGTTCCCCTCTATCTCTACAAGGTCCTTGCAAATTTCCTGCTATCTGAAATCTTCTTCTATCGGCTCCTTCAGGTCGCTTTCTCTTTTATATCTTCAACCGAACCAAATGTTGTCCCCTTTGATCGTTTTTTTCTTCTTATGATTCTGAAAAGAATCGCCAATCCAAAGAAACTTGAATAACAACATCATAATTCAAAGCAATGATAATTGTTTTTTACAATATTTATGAGATTGTGCTTCACTGAATCCCTGACGGTTAAACTATTAATCATCAACACTACATTCATATTCTTGCAGAAAGGAAAAGCGGCAAAGGTCCTGATGAAGGAGGTGACAGAAGATTTTCAGCAGTTTCTGACAATGGGAAATTCGCAAGGAGCCTAGTAGAGGAAGATGGGAGGTGTGCATTGAAGGCGATAATAAGCAAATGGGTGTGGAATCATAATAAAATACTTCACAGTATCACTCTCGTATTTTAATAGCCACATCTATATATACTCATATAAATTATATAAATAATTATTAGAAGAAAAAACTAACAATAATAATAAAAAAAAATACAAAGAATAAAGAACTAGATGTATTTTAGATTAGTAATTGCTATTGAGATCTTGATAAATAACGCATCTCGAAAGTTACCAACTCTTAAATAATTGAAAAGCCTAATAAATTGTTTCATAGTCCGCGGTACAGACCCCTTTTTATCAAACTATTAACATAAATAACATGAAAATTCGTGAGTAGCTTCATCTCATCGTAACCTACAACTAATTCATTTACGAAAACTCTGGGACTTTGGGCGTTTTCAATTTGTAGATCAACAAACTTTGTCTATTTAATTAGGTACTGAAAACTCGTAAATACCCATTTGCTTTACACTTGAATCGTAAGATATCGTAATAACAAAACCGATACAAAAGGTGGCCTCCAAAATTATTGGTCCATTAGGCGTTGCCTACACTCCCAACATTTCAAAATAACGAGGTTATAAAGGCCAAACGGTCAAATATTTTCGTAGGCCACCTCATTTCTTGATTTTTTGAGTAGATTTTCTTACGATTTAGATATAACGAAAATGAGTATTTACGAATTTTCAGTATATAATTAAATAGACAAAGGGTGCCGATCTGCAGATTGAAAACGCCCTAATTCCGAAAATTTCCGTAAATAAAACAGTTATAGGTTACAATGAGATGAAGCTATTTACGAAGTTTCAGGTGGATGTTAATAATTTGATAAAAAGAGATCTATTACGGATTGTCATATTTGGACTTGCCAGGAGCTTGAAGTGGCTACATCCACATTTCCGACGGCAATACTTCTTTTAATTAAAGTAAGTGTATTTATTTTCCAAGTCTTTACAACCAAAAAATCTACTAAGCTTCTTGATTCAAATATTCCTCAGTATTCCGTCATATAGAACTATTTTCTTTAAATAATCCTCTATAATCCGCGCTACCTTGAATTTCTTATCCACCTCTATTCGTAAAATCTTATCTTTAAGTTCTTTAAAACTCTAATGAATATACATAAGAATTAAATTTTCGTCTTTAAGTGTTGCCAGTCTCATTTTACTGTTATTTCACAGATATCTATATATTATCTATATTACATAGTGCTGCTATATGTTCATCGATCTGTTCGGAAGATGTAAAAATAAAAACTTAATTTAATACAAAAATAGAATATATTTTATCTTGAATTAAAATAGAATTTTCTAGAAAATTATTTAAACAGTCATAGGCATATGCTTGCATCACGAATACTAGGACATCCCGTCCTAGTATTAGTCTTTGTGATCCATTCCGTATTCCAGGTAATTTCTTTGATATTACTAAAATAATAATAATAAGGCTTAGCAAACCCGAAGGTATGATGCTGCAATGAAAGTAAACGTAAAAAAAATTATTGAAAAAACATTTCAGAAAAACTATTAACTTTAATTTAAGATGATAAAGATCGAAATTTCCCTTATGGAAAGTGCTCTTTCCAAAGTGGAATATTAAAATTTAGTGCTGTTTTCGTCCATACTGCTTCTTCCCATTTCCTCAGATCGTCACTGGTCATTAATATCCCCCAGGGTTTTCTAATTTAGGAACCAGTGTCCCGGCTTAATAGGGACTTCCGTTGAACTTTGAGATAATAACGTCCCGCTCTTATCAACATTGTCATCATTCATCATCGAGTAATTCGCAATTAAAAAGTTTTAACTCTCTAAACTTACATGCTCGTCATTAATCTAACTTCAAGCCTAAGTCCACTCAACTCCTCGGGGCGTAAGTTGTTGGGGATGTTCCGAATTCGCGTTTCATCGCCCGAATAAAAGACAATTTAAGAGAATTTTTACAAAACTTTTACAAAATAGTGCAGGATCGAAAGGAATCAGGAAAAGAGAGGAATAAGGAGGAAATTAATTGAGCCCATATGGGCCAAATGGTGGGACCTGACAAAACGGACAGATATTGTCTGGGCCTGTCGCAGGGGATATCGCTGATTAATGGCGCTGAATACATTTTAATACATTTCCTACCCGACGGGATAAATGTCAGTCCGCTTCTCTATATCGTACGGATCCGTAGTCAGTGAATAATGATCTGCCTCGCTCGGCTTTTGTATGTTGGCTTACTGATAATTTAGTAATTAATTAATTTATTTTACAGATTAAGAGTTTAAATTAATTTTATATTTATATATCATATATTATATATATATTTGTATGTATGTATGTAGGACTGACAACCTACAGACTATTTATATTAGAATACTATCATTGAAAAATTAGGAGTCGACTGGTTAATCGTTTTGACAAACATAAAGTAATGAATAATGAAATATATTGGCGGGGGAGCAGGTGGCGGCCATAAAGAAAACTTAAAACAGTGAAAAACTACTTTATTTGAGACAGCTTTTCAACTCAACTATGTAGGTCTAAATCAGGGCTAGAACGAATTTATCAATATTTAGTTAATGAGAATCGTTGAGTTGAAACGTTGCACAGTGGCCTGAAAGTAGTGTAGCCCAAATGCGAGACCAAGACTCGTTTTAGTATTGCACACTCAGTCTAGTTCTTGATCTTGCTCTTGCGAATGTATAATATGATCTTATAAAAACTGTTTTTGAGATTTTGCATGATTTCCGTTTTCGATTCAAAATCAAAGCAACATAAAACCGTTGTCATAATCATGATAAATTTGAGAGAAAATTTTTAGGTGATTCATGAAATATTAATGTGTCAATTAAATATTTATTCGTAACTTAGAAAAAACTTATTATAATAACTGAACTGTTTGACTGATGGTTATGTAGCAAACGTTTACCATTAGTGTTGTCCAAATGCGAGACCGATACGAGTCTTGGTCTTGCAAACTCAGTCTTGGTCTTGGTCTTGTGCAAGAGTCTCGCAACATCCTTGCAGTTTTAGTCTATTAATTACTATATAGAAATTACAGTAATTTTTCAGATAGGGGAAACCTAACTAAGTCCAAATGAAAAATTGGAAGAGTTAAATGCAAAACTATGTTGGTTATACCAATTTTTTACATATAATAACTAAATTTTTTCTGACCAGTCTTGGTCTTGGTATTGCAACAGTCAGACAGTCTTGATCTTGGTCTTGCAAAGCGCAAGGCTAAATACAATTTTGGGCAACACTGCATGAAAGCGGTAAAAACCCATAATTCAAATGTCTATGTTTTTAACATCTGACATAGTTAAATCACATATTCCTAAAGTTTAAGCACAAATAAAAATACCAGTTTCCAAGATTTTCAATAAAATATAAATGATAAGGCAGTTTCTACCATTTTAATAATGTAACTTTTTATAAATTATTAAATATGTTTGAGGTGTTTTTGCTGAATTCTAAAAATATTTTTTGTTATTTAATTGAGTCTAATAAGTTTTATTTTGTGATCCTGAAATGTTCCCTTTAATGGCATATTTAACGTAAACAAAAATAAATGAAAATTGGTCCCGTAGCTTCTGAAATTAAAATATTCAAATCAGCAAACTTTTCAACTTTGTATAGATTAGTATACAATAAAAAAGAACATTTATTGCATAGATTAAGTAACAAAAATATTTTTAATATTTAAAAATATTAAAACATAAATTGGCAATAATTCTTTTGTTCCTTTCTTTTAGAGATAAAATAGATGTATTGAATTTCATTTCTGAGAATGCCCGCCGTTTCCTCAAAAACATTAGAGCTTTATTTCTTCTTATATTACTTTTCCTTGTTGAATTATTCATAGATTTTGCAGTAGTATGTCACTTAAGGTGCTTTTTTGACACATTTATGATAATTTATTATGGCTATAAGTAATATTTAATTTAATATGATGTTTGGAATATTAAGAAATACCTTATGACGTATAAGATAAATTGTTAAATAAAAAAAAAATCAATTAGAACAAGAATTGTTGATTATTCGTTAAATATGCCAACAACAAATATGCAAACTATCTAATTTATAAAACTATCTTGAGACCCAATTGTCACTTACGCAAGTATTAAGTTTATCCTCCGGTTCTGAAATAGGAAAGTCCTTCAACACATCTTTGGGCCAATATGTATAAATGACCAATGGAAAATAAGAAATAATAGAGAATTCCAAGAACCAGAAATAATCACTTTGGTTAAATTAAGCCTAATAAGATGGCTTCGGCAAGGGGGAAGGATGTATGATAGATAACCGAAAAGACAAATATGGTAAATCAGGAGGCAAGAGAAGGATAGGATGGCCCAGGCTTAGATGGATTGATGATGTCGAGGATGGTTTGCAGAAGATGAGAATCGGACAATGGAGAAGCCTTGAAAAGAGAGAGATAGGGAGGATTGGAGAGGCGTTGTTGTGGAGCCTAAGGCCCTACAAGGGCTGTAGAGCCACGGAAATGAAATGAAATGATATGCGAACAAACTATAAGGGATTTTGGGCGGAGTGGCCGAATATGCTAACGCGTTGTGCACAGCACCACCGTTGCCCGGCAACGTGATATATGATAAGTGGTACAAATATAGTCATTTCGCGTCACTGTGCCAAAGCGTCTTTTAAAATCTATAAGAGGCGTCGATCTTTTTTTTCTATGTAATTAACCTAATAAAGAATATTTATAGCTATGTTTCTCAATTTTTACTTAGGGAAAATATTGCAAATAAACTTCGAATCCGAGCTTTCAACAAAAGTACATATTTTAAAGTCCGTTTAATCCAAATAACCAAGTTATGAAAACGTTTAGAGAAAAAGAACATTATCTCAAAATTTTTAATATCCGCTAGGCAGGAGAGATGCATTACTCTCCTCTTTTAAACAGGACGCAATTGAAAGTAAAGCCGTTGTTTATTTTCAATGGTACATGGTGTGCTCCGTTCAATGTTTTTATTTGTTTCCAGGTTTGAAAGTTCTCCCTGATTAAAATCCCACAAAAACGTGATTCACTCCAAAAAATTATTTCCTATCCATGCACCTTTTCTCTTTGTCATGGTGCATTTTTTTTTATTGTCTAACCCGCATTCAAAACGTCTGGATTGTGCTAAATGCCGGATTTTAAACACCTCTTCCTCTACAATATGTTTCATTATTTATTTATTTATTTTTAATAACCAACCGTCTCTCATTTTTAATAATAATAATTTAAGCAATTTAAAAATAAAATTGAATAATTGACTTTTATATATATTTATATATTAATACCATTCATGATATCAGCTTTCACCCACAAATAATTATTTGTGGATAAAAACTTAAATTAAAATTTAAAACAATTTTCTGAAATGCATTATGCATGTATAGTAGCATGAAATGATGATCGTTCAAAACAAATTTAAATCGATACGTTTGGAAACCCAATAAACATTTCTCATCTTAAATAATCATTTAGTATTACCATTAAGGTTTAAAGAAAGGCAAATTATTTTGCAAAAAAATATAACTGTTTCAAATCAGTCAACACTCGGTTTAATATCGGTATGATTTCATTTCATGTAAATATCGCTTTTAATATGAACCCTGAAAATAAAACATTCACAGTTATAACTCTCTTCAATACAAATAAATTGAATAATGTTCACTGTTGCCATTTTCTTGATCATTGATCCGTAACAAGGCCACTGCCAGTTGACATAAATATAACCGATGTTCCAGGTGAGAGCAAAGCAGATCTTGCTCCTGCAATTGTCAGTAGCAGTCGGCTGGAAGATATAGACGGCTGCGGAAGCCTATCCATGTAATGATAGATCTCATGTAACGGCTCGACAGCCTATGTTACCCCATACGTATCCTGTATTTTATCGATTGTACCGTGCTATTACATACTTCTGTTTTAAATTATTCAAAATACATAAAACATCGAATCAGGATTAAATATCTCCTTTTATTTTGTAATATGTAACAGTAATTTGTTGAGAATAAGCAAATGAGCTGGCTAAACTGAAAATAATGATATATCAGGCATGTAAAGGATAGTAGCCAGTTCCAATTCTCTGACTCGATTCGACTGCTTCGGTAGATTAAGGATGGAAATTTCTCACCCAACGTCTTTCCTCCTCATATTCAGGAAGATGTTAAGTACGTTGGAATTTATGTAAAATCCTTGGTTATATGTAGATTTTTGCATGCCAATGTGCTATTGGTAGGATATGCAATTATTTTGATTAGTAAGTTTAAAAACATTATTAAATATAGCATTAAGAATTAGTTTGATCATTTCTTCTTAAATTTTTAATAACTAGGATGTGCATACCCACTGTACCAGTAGAGCTGATGGAAAACGACGTTGCTATTTCAGAATTAAAAAAGAAAAATCGCTGAATGGTCTGTCGCAAAAATAACTTCATTCCTCAAAAATTGTATACGTCGAAATCATATAATAACGATCATATAGTACCTCGATAGATAAAATGATGAAGATAAATCGGGTTGTTTTGAAACCTAACTCAAAAAGAATCCAGCGGCAAATGGATGCGAAATGAGAAGCAGGAGAAACCGAGAGCGGGAGGAAAAGAGGATGAGAAGGACTGAAGGCCGATGAGGAATCGAAAACAAATTTTAATCAGGGCCTCCTCGATCCATCACGGCACTGTTTACACAAACCGCGCCACAGCCCTCTGTATAATTAGGTATACTCTCTTCTCTCCTCTACAATCATTATTACACCTTCAATAGTGTTTCATCTGCCCTACACTCATACATACAAATGTGTGTATAACATGTTGATTCACGTATTGTCACTGTTTATCCCGTCAACCAAGCTGCTATTTAATTGGTCTTCCAACTGCAACTTATCAGCCATTTGATGAAAATTTATAACAGTAATTCTGGTAAGGTTCACTCAATAAATAACCTGAGATAAAATATAAATATATTTAATGATAAAAAAGAAAATAAATGTTTGAAATGAAAGCTCTCCTTCTAATAAAACAAGATAACCCAGAAAAATACACTAAGTGCCACTATCGCGGATGCTATTTTTCTCTGCTAATCAGATTTTTTTCTGTCTGATAGAGCTTAGATAAAAAACCCGAAAAAACACTTGCACCATTACAACCCATGAAGGGTCTTGGGTTCAGTAACATTCATAGAAAGTATTATTTCTAGGCCAACGGTTGTGCAAGGAGGAGATCGGGCCAGGATCACGCTCAACCGTCATGTTTTTCCCCTTAATTAATTCTTTAATTAAGGGTACCCACTTTGTAGAGGCTGTGTGTGCCCCAGGAGGGTCTGCCTACCCAACGCTCGCCCCAAGGCCAATGAAACAGAATAAATAATTTTTCTGCCATGAGCCAGGATTCGAACCTGGGACCTTCAGCATTGAAAACTTAGTGCCCTACTACTGAGCTACTCCGTTCTCTGATAGAGTTTAGAAATATTCTCAATACGACCAGAGCTGTGGAGTACCTCAAGCATCAATCTTGGTCCTTTACTCTACATTATATATTCGCTTGACAGTATGGACAGACTTTCTATTTTGGTTGGGAGAGAGGGGGAGGGGGGCAAAAATGGAAGGGAAAAAATAGCTGTTGTTCATTTATGTGTAAAAATTCAACATAATCTTCGTGGAACGAACAAATATAATATTAGATATTTAAAATAAATTTACATGTGTTTAGACAGTTGTAGGCTTTTTTAAATGTGATTTTGGATATACCTGAAATATTTAAACAACACAATTCGATATGTTACAATTTGAATAAATTAAATATGAGGGGAAGGGAGACAACTTCCATAGGTACATTTCTAGAACTTTTTCAGCTAAAAGTGAATAATGTTAAAAACTGAAAAATACTTTTGATTTCTTAGTTTATATAACCTCCAAATATAAATATAACGTTTTCACTGTCTGACTATGTCCTCGCTAAATTTACAAAATCACATACTAAATTTACAAAATCACTTACTAAACTCACTTAGGAAAATAAGATTAAATCATGACATGTTACAACATAGAACATTTACTCGACACGTGCCAACGAGTTTATATCGGCGAAAACCAAATTCCTTAGAGACTAACACAATACGTTACCTTTGATTACTATTTGACTGAAGGATATCTTGGGGCCTACATGCTTAAATGAAACCAAATATTAATAATACGAAAATTGGAAAAAAACTAAATCCCATACACATACCTGATTAAACACATTTGCACTTAAAAAATAACTATACTGTAAAATAATAACAAGGCTCTACAAAAGAAATAAATATGCAGTTACAGGCTTATGAAAACGACAAAAAACAAAAGAAAGCAAGCTTTACAGGGAAAATAAAAAAAAAGAAGACTGGCCAGGCAAAGAAATGTTATAAGTGTGAGTTGCACTTTATTGTGAAAATCATAGTGGCTATTAGTTAAAATAAAGTTTTTTTTTTTTTTTTTTAACTCCATTTCTTCACTCACACCTGTCATAAATAATGACAATTAGCGGGTCTGCTGTCGGTAAGAGTACAGGTAGTGGCTTGATCGGCGTGACGGAGAGGAATGCCCAGCGCCATCCCTTCCTTTCTTGAATTTAGCATCTTTTTAAACGAGGAAATCCCTTGAGCCTCCTAAGTGTGTTTTTGGGCATTTTAAATCTAGTGCTAGTATGTCCGTAGGAGTTTTAAAATAGTTTTTGAATTTAGTTTTTGCGTTAAAATAGTTTTTAGCGAAAGACACATTAAGCATCGAACAATGCAGTAGTCAATCTGAAGCAGATTAGGTTGAGTTGAGCAGGGAAGATCGACTCCAGCGAGGTAGGTAGAGCCAGGGTTCGAGTAAGAGATATGTATAGGTACTGGAGAAGTTATGGCGTCACAAGAGGATGATAACAACTTTTTATTATTTCAACGTATATTATAATTTTTAATAGTTTAGTTGAAATAGTTTTATTTAATAAATGTTGTAATATACAACTTGTTCCCAAAATACAAGAAGTTTTACGTGAACCCATAAGCACCTGTCCCACCATCAGGAAATTGGCATGCTAAGTGCGTCACCCTGGTTGCCAACAACCTAAGCCGAAATTTGGAGGTAAATCAAGAGTATTGCTATACATCTAGGATCTAGAAGAAAGAAAACATATTAGTTACTTGACTATAGCTCCCACCCACTTTCCAACCAACTTTTTTCATAATATTTACCTATATATTTCATGTCTCATTATATTTTTAGCGAAGGAATAACATTACGTACGAAGTGACTACTCATTTTTAACACTCAAGCAAACGGAACGCGATTTATATTATTGAGCATTATATTTTTTGCCTATTGCTGACTATTATTATTATTGTTATTATTAATGGGTTGTTTTGCAATGAGCATTAAAATGACTTGTCATTTAGTACGTGATATTACTTCTTCGTATGTCATAATAATATATATATCTAATTGGAATGATGTATATATTTAAATGGAAGTTGATCATAAAACAATTTATTGTTCTATTTAATTTTTAATTTATTTATTTTATCTTCTAATTTATTTATTGGTTATTATCATTATTCGATTTTCGAGCTCTCTCCAACAGCTCTAGCGCTCCCATTAGCATCGACCTGACTTCTACCAGTTCCTCTTTTTGACTTGCAATATCCTGCTTAATCAGTTCCGTGTTACAAAGTTCCCAATCGCAAATGTAGTTGAGACACTTGGATATGCATTTGTAAAGAAAGGAACTCGTGATAAACTGACAAGGACACCACACTATCGGTTCTTCCTCCGGTTCGGAGAACACCTTGGGGATTTCTCGGAGATGAGCCGCTTCCTTGATATGGTGGGTGTTGATACCAATTTCTGCAATTTGGCAAACAGCATTGATTCCTCTGTTGGTCTTGAGGACTTCGCTGGTGACCGACCAGTCGTCTCCTGGCTGCTGGGCCCATGTGTTGGTCGCCACTGTGCGCCACGCGCTCGTTGGTTGCTTCAGGCTGGCCCTGAATTCTCTACCGTATCGGGGTCCTTTTTCAAGAAGCGTTGAATAGACTGCAAACGCTTTTTCTTTTCTCATCTTTTCTTCTTTCGATTTCCTTTTGAATGTTTGTTTCCTGATATAACGGAATATTTTTAATCGTTTCAAGAGGCGAAAAGGGAATGATAAACAGCTAATCACACACTTAATTGAAAACAAACTTTTCTTTACTTTACGAACACCAACATTCGCTGACCCCATCGTCGATTGGGTATCTTCTGTCATTAGCATGGGTTTTATGTTGAGAAGTTCATCCTTCTGATATATTGGAGCTGTTTGGACAGGAAATGGCTGAATATTCCCAACATATTCGAAATTGAGTTCTCCAGGAGGATGTGGTTGGATCGGAATCCTTCTCTCAGGTAGAGGAATATCCAATTCTCTTTTAGGTCTCAATTCATCAAAGATGATCTTACCCTCTTCCGTAGAATCGTTGGATGTGATAGCGGATATGACTGTAGGGTCAATAACGGATGTCTCCGTCACCATAGAATGGGGTTCATCATCATCATCATCATCATCATCTTTTGTATTCATAAGCATTTCCGGTAGCTTTCCTCCCATCGTCTTCAAGAGCTGTACGAACTGCTCACTCTTGTTGCGGTCCCATTTGGTCATGTCGACGGTGTATGTGTCATCGTCCACCCCCTTCACTTCGAGCTGGTAGCCTTTGAGGAAGTCGATGATGGCTATCTTGGTGGCGCTGTCGAGCCCATCGAGGACGAGCTCCCGGAGGTTGACGCCATCAGTTACGTTTTGCGTGCCGACGCTGATCGGCTGCCATGAGTTGTACGATTCGTACGAGAACTCAGACTCTGACATGTCTCTATCGCTCTCGTTTCCTCCGTAGCATTTTCCATTTTTTTTTTAATTTCTTGGTTTAGTTCGGAAGCATCGATAATATATCTCAAACTAATATTGATTGGACAATTATTTTTTCGTAATTTTAAGCTAAGAACTACAAACTAATGAAACATATGTTCAAATTTTAATTAAAAAATCACAGATATTTTATTTTTTATTAATATTCTTTTTAAAAAAGTGTGAATATTTAGCATATGCTGTTAATATCTGAATTCATGAAAAATATAATTTTCTCATGAATGTTTCGCTATAATTATTGGGAATATTATTGTACTATTCTTTAATGGTATGTACGTGGTTTATATGTGAGTTCATAACTGATTTAATGGAAAATAAAATGGCAGTACGGATGACAGCTATATAGTGTATATATATATAGCAGTACATATGAAAGCTGTAATATTTCGTACTAAAGAGTCTTTCTATGATATATAATAAATTAAGACTGAAATATCCAATAGGTATGTATCTGTAAGCATAAGTTGTATTTTGAAATGATTTCCAGCGATTCCGACTTCCATTGTTTTATAAAATTATTCATTTAATTATTTGGAATCTGTATGTACGGTTTAGACATGATTGGTTTAAACTTACAATTTAATATCCCACAAATGTTGTGGGGTAAAACTCTGAATTTTCGTCAGGAATGATCTAGATAAGCCGCTCATTTGACGTGGGAATTTCTCGCATATTCTAGCATCTACATTTATTTATTTAGTTTTATAGGTCGGAAAAATCGCTAAAAATTAGAATCCCGACAGGTGTCGCCCAGGGAGATGGGGGATTAGTGTGGGCGGGGTGGCACAGCATCACCGTTGCCCGGCAACCTGATCTATGAGATCAGGATCAGGATTTAAAAATAGTCATGAGTTCGCGTCTCGGTACCGGGGGAGTCTTTTAAATCCCCGCCCACACCCCCTGGCCCGGTAAAACCCCGCATAGCCTTAAAGGCAAGGAAGGGGAGGACCAAAAAAAAAAAAAGTGTCGCCCAGGGAGGAAGTGTCTTACCTATTTGCCAAGAAACACTTATTCCTGCATAATGTCTTCGTAGTTCTTTCATTCTGAAGGCTGCCAGATTTAATTCTTTAGATTTTCTATGGTTGGGTAAGATATGCCGAAAACTGGTGTATACGGATATTTTTACATTTTTTATATAAAAAAAAAAAAAAAAAAATGAAAGACATTGTTAAAATCATAGCTTTCATTGATCAATTCAACTCTACAACCATTGGTTTTTCAGTAGCGATTTTCATTTTGGTAACACAAAATAAGTGAAGATTAGAGTATATATAAAAATTTATTTTATTTAAATAATTCTTCTATAATTATTTATTGATTAAAAAAAAAGTGTATGTAACAATGTAACTTTGTTTTGGTTTATTATTTTCAATAATGAGCCATTGAAATCGACCAAAAAATTCAAACACTCCCTCAAAATCAAACGTTTCAGGATACTTAGAACTCGAAAATGGAAATAAAAAGTTTTTCTGTCCGCCGCTTCTCTCCGAGACTACTGTACCTATTTTTTAAATTTCTAATCAAAGTCAGAGGTCACCCAAAGGATAAGAAGAGTATAAGAGGTAAGAATGCTTTATTTTTACTTTCCTACCAATACTAGGTAAGGAAAGTATTGCAATCGGGTCAAATTCCCGATATGCGGTTTTCGACGGATCTATACGTTTCACAGCCCCCTGACACATTTTTAGCCATTGGTCTGTCTGTCTGTCTGTCTGTGCCTAGATTTTCTCGGGAACTACTGAACCGATTTTGTTGCTTCTTTTTTTATTTTGTAGGGTTTTGACTACTGTTGCCTGTGACATAAATTCGTTCGTGTGAGGAAATTGCTCCGTTTAGTCTATCATTTGAAAGGTAATGAAATTCCCTACAAAGCCGTATAAAAGTCGTTCATTTTGTACAACTATTAACGAAGTTAAGAAAGAATAATGATGACTAAGTGAAGGTAAGAAAATCTGTTGCCCGCATCACACAATCTTCACTATTTCCTCTACTTTTAACAGAAATTATTGTTTGACAATACTAAACTATGGTAACAAGTTTTTGATCAGCAATATTAGTGAGTATAGAAATTTTTACACTGATCTACCTTAAGACGGTTTCATTGCTTTAGTTTATCAAATAAATCTTACTCAAATCTTTTGTTTGATTAATTTTCAGGAAAATAAATTTAGTTCAATTCTTTTTTGTTTCTACATGAACATATGTAAAGATATAAAAACGTTTCTGAAATAGGTAGGAAAGTCGTGTGAGTGGACACACCAGATATTTTTCAACGATGCGGTGTTGCTAAATCTACTTAGGTATTATCCAAAATGAACATAAATAAAATGTGATAAGATAAAGCAGAATAAGATATCAGTTTTACATATTTAAGAATTACCCTGGAAGATGTAGAAGAAACATGAAGGAGATAAATATCAATAACGAATAACTACATGCACTTTCAGTATAATGATGAGGGATAATCGATAGGAAGAAGTTTACAAAAAATACACGAATAAAATAATTTACTGATAAATTTGGTTGTCAATGAGCCTTGACAATAGACAACATCAGCCCATTATTGTGTCCCTTTGACCCATTTCGAAGAAACTATTCGTAATCCGTTATCAGTATCCTACAAGTTACCCATCATCCGTCACCCGTCGATCCCGCTAATCTGAGGAAGCTCGCTATCCCAACTGTGGCCATTGTCGAGGAAGATAATGCAGACAGTTCTGAATAGCAACAACGGCCCGGGCTATAGTAGTATTAGCCGCCCTGTGTCTAGGTCTGATGAAATCCCTCCATCATCATCATGGCGGCTAATGGTCTTCGATTCTCATCTGTAGTAAGTCGATGAGCGAGAGGGGGTGGGGGAGGGGAGGAAATGTGCAAAGCCATCGCAAGGTGGTGTACCGTGTTCCATCCAAACACAAAGAAGTACTAATTGTCTACCGATTTCAAAGCTAGAAAATCGGTTTAAAGGTGACTTATCAAAACAATTCAAATAGCTAATATGACTGAGAAGTTAGTAAGGGGTTGCAGACAGAGATAGTAACAAATAATATTTCGTGGTTCAGACCCCATTTTATCAAATTATTAACAATCGCCTGAAACTTCTGAAGCTTGAAAATAAATAGGGATCTGTACCAAGGACTATGTTTCATTGACTGGAATCTTACAAAAAAAAAAAAAAAAAATTCACGTTTTATTATTCCCAAACAATTATATATTAAAAGTACCATTACTTTCTTTGTAGCGTGAGGAAAAAATAAATGTAGGCCGTCGTACAAACTCGTTTTTATTAATGTAATAACATCTGCCTGTAACTTCGTAAATAGCATCATCTCATCGTAACCTACAACTATTTTATTTACGAAAACTCTTGAAATTGGGGCGTTTTCAATTTGGAAATCTATGTGGCTGTACAATGCTACAGGGATTTATAGCAGGGTCTAATACAACGCTTTGTTCTCATCTTCTATTTTTACCATATCTTATAAAGATTTACCATAAATGCCCAAAGCCTCTTTAATATGTTTCGTGTATTTCACGAATTTATTAATTGATTTGATTTAACAACGCGAAAGCTGTGTGTGTGTGTGTGTGTGTGTGTGTGTGTGTGTGTGTGTGTGTGTGTGTGTGTGTGTGTGTGTGTGTGTGTCGAGACCGGCAAAATTGTCTAATAAATTAGGTACTAAAAACTCGTAAATAACCATTTGCTCTCCACTTCGGTCATAAGATAATGTGATCACGAAATAGAGAAAAAAGGTGGGCCGTTTGGCCTATATAATCTCGTTATTTTGACATCACATGGGGTGTAGGTCACGCCAAACGGCTCAATATTTTTGGAGGCCACATTTTTTTTCTCTTTGTGTAAATCCGAATCAAGTAGTATTTATGAGTTTTTAGTAACTAATTAAATTGACAAATTTTACTAGTCTCGACACACACAGCTTACGCATTGATAAAAAAATCAATTAATAAATTCATAAAATGAATTAAAGAGGTTTTGGGCACTTAATAGTAAATCTTTATAAGATTGACATATGTAAAAATAGAAGATGAGAACAAAGCGTTGCAATAGACCCAACGATAAATCCCTGTAGCAATATACAGCCACATAGATCAGCCTTCCAAGCCTTCATTATCCCATCTTCTCTTCCGCCTTTTTTCACTTACCTACTACTTAATCAAGTTTGTTTTAGAGCTTGTGAATATTGGTTAATTAAGCTAGTACCTATTTTAACAAATTAGTTTTTGTGTTTATGTAATTTAAAGTGATAAACGGGAGTTTATTTTATACGATTATTCTATAAATCTCAGCTTTGTTATCGTATCTTTATAACTTCTTAAATATTCATACCACATATTTCCCGAACCATATAGGTATTTATTAATGTTATGTTTAACTATAGACATTTTATTTTACTTCGTCTTTTTAGCTATATTTTGTTATTGTTACGGGCTATTATTTTCTCAGTATTTATTTGTTATCTGGTCTTTGACTTATCCCTAATGAAGACCTGAAACTTATATTTTATCTATTATATATATATATATATAATTTCCTTAAGTTCCGAAACTTTAAACACTAAATGAAAGAATCCTTTCCTCACGTTTGCCCCTGCGGTGGTTTTTTTTTTTTACTGTTCTATGCAAAATTATGAAACTCAACCATCGAAAATGAAAAAAAGGTATTGAGAAAATATATCGTACACTGAACATTAAGGCTATCTAAGTATTACTGTTATATATCTGACAAGTCTAGGGTTTTATGAGGATATATACGGGGTGCCCTGTAAGTAAAGGAAAATATTAAAAAGTCGAAATCAAGATCTACCAAAATGTTCATATAAACAATTGTTCAATTTCCAGCAGAAAAGTTGAAAATTCAAGATTTGTGTGTTTAAGTGAATCACGTTTTTTGTTGAATAGGAAGTGACTAAAAATTACAAAATATTGGACATAAGTAATCAAACATTGCTCCATAGTACTGTTACCCAAAATTGGTCTTGGTCTTGCAAACTGCAAGATATACCAGTACCAAGACCTCCTTTTTCTTTTTTGTGACATTTACAACTGTATTACATAAATACATCAAGTAAATTTGGACATAATTGATATAATGACATGAATACACTTGCTGAGTAACTACCCAATGGTAGCACTCTATTGGACTACATTAGGAGATCACGGGGCCATCTTCTTTTCAGACGCCTCGGTGGGTTATCAGGAATTAAAGAGGAAGCAAGGTTAGAAAAGAGAGGGTTGGGATGATTATGAAGTTTATTATGGAAGGATAGGTATCTGGATTGGGCCAGATCTGAAACATAAGGAACATTAAGATCTTTATGGATAATTTTATTAGTGACAAAGTAAGGAGCATTGAGGATTTTACGAAGGATTTTGGATTGTAAGGATTGGATGCGAGAGGAATTCGATGGCTTAGTGGAGCCCCATAGCTCAACTCCGTAAGTCCAAATAGGTCTTATTATAGTCAAGTATATGAGTCTTTTGTAATTAATGGGAAGTTTAGAGCGTTTGTCTAGTAAGTGCTGAAGTAATCGGAAACTTCGAGCGGTTTCTTGTCGTTTCAGTCTAGTATGAGGATTCCAAGTTTGTCCAGGTGGAGTCCTAGGTATCGGATTTGCTCAACAGGGATAAGTGGAGTATTGTTAAAGGAAACTGTAGGACAGGAAGTCGTTGGTTTACGACGAACCAAGACCTCCTAACTGTTGCAAGACCAAGACTAGGACTGGTAACAAAAATCTATTTTTTAAAATATAAATTAAGGTAAAATAGTTATCTACAGTTAACAATCTTAGTTGCTATATGCAAATGATTGGTATGACCAATACACTTTTGCATTTAACTCCTCTAATTTTTTATTCGGGCTTAGTTAAGTTTCTCCTATCTAAAAAATTACAATAATGTCTCTACAGTAATAAGCTGATAAGTAACTGCAAGACCGTTGTGAGACTTTGGCGCCAGACCAAGACCATGACCAAGACTGAGTTTGCAAGACCAAGACTCGTCTTGGTCTCGCATTTGGGCAAAAGTATTCCATAGTGAATTAAATTAAATTAAATTAAAGGAAAGCAGAGATCATCATTGTTATTTAAAGAGCACTATTGAGCGAACAAACGCAGCTAACTTCCGTTAAAAAAAAGTCATAAATTATTTGTGATTTTTTTTTATCACCCTTAAACTGTTTATAAAGTCTTAATAATGCTGGAAATGTGTAGAAGTGACTCTCATAAAAACACGAAAATCTTGAATTTTCTGCTGAAAATTGGGCTATTGTTTATATAAACTTTTTTCTAGACCTTGATATCGACCATCTTCCTTTTAAATATTTCCCTCTATCAACGTACACTCTGTATACGCAGAGGAGAGGGAGGCTTCTCAGAATGTCAAGTCAACATAGTTTGTTTTCATAACTCAAGATACATGTTTTGCCACCTACTACTTATAACAAAAAAAAATTAAAATAAGGAAAGTGTTAACGTTTTTTAATTCTTTTAAATTTCCATTTGTCTAGAGTGATCTAGAGTTAATGTAATGATACGGAGATAACACCAGGACACGATCCAACAACAAGAAAGCCTAAATAAACTGTTTCTGCTGATACAAGAGAGCTGAACTGATGATGGAACAAACATGTGCAAGCAAGGATTTTCACTATTTACTGTGCAATTTATAATAAACTGTTCAGCTGCTCAAAGAAAGGATGAGAGGTCCAGAAAAACATGTGGCAAATGTCTGAAATGGTGAAATTATTCAGTTAACCAAAGGCACAACAGTTAATCAAAATCTAGGAGCATGTTGGCCAATCAAATCTTTTGAAAACTCTAGTAACCTAAGCAAAAGAAGTATCATGGAACAACTGCGGAAATCAGCTGGTACTGAAGAACTTATATTTTCCACTTACATGAAACTCTGGCAAAGCATATGCTTAAAAAATTGGACCTTGTATAGAAAATTTAAACCCCTTTATATGTTTGTCGATGCAAATTTATTAAGAAAACAATGAGGACAGTAGTAGAAAAATGTTTGCAGGCCATGAGATTAACGCTCAAATTACTGGCCTGAACGCTCAAATCATTGGTTAAATTTGAAAGTTATATTTAAAACAATGGATCTGGTTACAAAATTGACACTGAACAATTTGCATAGATACAGCAAAACTATATGTAGCATCCAGCACGCTTGCATCCAATGATTCCATTAATGTAAATGATGTATAAATTTCTGTAATGTAAAAATGTAACCATGTTTAGGGGTAAAAAATAATTATATCTTAAAGTATTATTGTTCGTGTAATTACATTTAATAGGACTTTAAGAATAACTTAAACATCATTTCATATAGGTAGTTAGTATCTTTCCGTTTTTCCAAAGCAATTATCTTTATATATATTTAAATAAAAGGTTCCAATATGAACCCCCCCAATTTAAATCTTGGATCTTTCCAAAGTTTTAAATATTTTTTAAAAACAAAAATTAGAACGGTTACTGCCTTCTTGAATTCCAGATATGATCGGAGGACGTGAAACTAAAGAGGGCCATTTAAAAATGAAGCTGAAGAAAATTGTGATAAAGAAACATTCCAATTAGAATTAAATTTATATGAAATCTTACAGGTAAATAAATAAAAGACTTTATAGCCACATTAGCTATTATTTAAGAAATTCACTCACATTTATTTATACTGGAAATATTCTATGATTTTATTAAAATAAAAATCACAGTTTTTACACTTAAAAAAAGTCATTAAGAGAGTAATGCATTTTTATATCAAAATTTATATTATATAACTATTTAATGATTATTAAGGTCATAGGCGCAGGGGAAGTGGCGAGAGAGGTACCCCTCCCCGCAATAAAAATATAATGGGCTAGAATATTGTTTCGCCTCCCCCCTCCCACTATCTTTTTCGAATAACAAAAAAAAATCCAAATTAATAACAATTAATTTACATCGATGAATAAAATATATAAACTTAAAGCAATTAATATGAACAACATTGTCGTTAACTTACTTTTATTAAGCTATTTGTATCTCAACAAAATTACTTATATATAAGAAACAGTTATGTATACAACTCGATATATACCAATTATTGATACTTTAAATCATTAATAAATTATAAATTTAATAAAAGATATTACTTAAAATCATATTTCCAAAAATGATTAAGATATGCCATGTATTATAAGTTTTAAATTCATAACTCACAGTTGAAGTTTCTAATGTTGTCTTCTGTCATGTAGCAGTAATCAGACAGATTCCGAAACGCATTTAAATAATAAACTAATTTAATGTTTAATAAACTTAACAAACAAACTATACCACATTTAAAGTACTTTCTACACATAATTTAAATTTATTTAATCATTTAAATAAAACGAAAACGAAACGGCACTGAAGCAAGACTAATTAACACAGACTGAAGATATGCACTGTTGAGCTGTGGCACATGCCAACATGATCATAAGGATACTACAATCTGGTTGGCTGAGATTTAAGGACAACCTAAAACTGTTCTATAAACACAAAATATTTAACTTTCAAAGGGAGGTTACGGATAATGGGTCCGATTTCAATGAAACTTTGTTTTGTTGATACTAGGTAGAAAAATACTAGATCCAAGTCCGAAGGTTCTAGCTAATGCGCCTTAGGAATCAAGAAAAAAATAAAATAAAATTTTAACATTCTTTTTTAATATTATTATTTTCTGCCTTCGATCAACAGAATATAATGTATCAATCGATTTATTATTTTTTTTATAAAATAAGAAAAACATAGTGATGAACGAATTCACATTTATTAAAAACTACCAAAACCAAAAGACGCTTCCAATAAAACAGGGCAAGTAAATTAGGCGATTCATTAAAATCGTTGACCCCAAGTCAGTGACTAACCCTTGCTAGTTATAAAAGGTATTTTATTATCATTAATGTTATTATTATTTACTGAAGTAACACACATATGAACCCGAAGAAATGAACGAATTATAATAGAAATATTTATTTTTTAGGCATATAACTAAAAAAAAAATATATATAGATATCATTTAAACGTCAGAAATCATACATATAGTATTTTTTTAAATATTCTGCTTTAACGGATATGAAAAAAAAAAAATTAAATTGAGGTTGTTTTCACCGGAACCGTCGACCCCAATAACCAATGGAACAGCTGAACCAAGAGATTATATATACATATATATATATATATATATATATATATATATATATATATATATAGAGAGAGAGAGAGAGAGAGAGAGAAAGAGAGAGAGAGGGCTTATCAATGTTTCTATTAATATTTACAACTACTTCAGTGTATTTAATCGACAAATAGTTCCTAACTGGACATACAAATGAAATAAGAAAACTACAGAATGTAAGCCCTTCCCTTAACCTAATATCCTCATAGTCCCTAGACCGGCAATCTAATTACCTATAACGATGTTTACACTCAGATATCCGTATGGCTCTGCTTTTCTCTCTAATATAATTCCTTTCAGTCTTGTGCTAGCTTCCGTTCGGTTAACATCCCTCTAGTGCTGTAATTTTTAAAAAAATATTTCAATGGTGTTAGTGTAATAGTGCATCAGTGTTCATTTTTTGATTATTAAAAAGGATGTGTTTTATTCACTAATTTGTGGTACAGTAATAAATTATGATCTCAATGATAATAAATGTGATACAGAATAAATTAAGCGATTTTTAAATAATCTTTAATTTGTGTTCTATTGTGCTAAGACAGAGGTGATCCTACGGATTGCTGCATGATTGCTGCATTGGATATTTTTATTACAATATTGATGGTAATATTTTCTGTTTATCTTGGCTTTTGTTAAATTGAAAATTGGAGATTTAAGTTATTTAATGCTTTCTCTATTAATACGTATTAGATTCATTCTAAAACTCAGATCGAATAAGTTAATATCAAGTTTTAAGTATAAAAACATTTTTAAAAAATGTCAATTCAAACATTGATTTTAGTGAAAATATTTAAACTGATTTCATTATATTTTCTAATTTTTTTTATCTCTTTAAAAATGCCCCTTATTAATTTGTTATGTCCATTTCAATTTGTATAAAAATAGTTGATAAAGGGTCATTTTATGTTTGTCAACTTTTGGAAAGTGTAGGTCAGTATGTAAAATTTTGATAGTCATATACCAAGGTGCTTTTCTAACTAGACATTAAATTATCTTTAAACCAGGCAATAATTAATTAAAACAAAATTTAAATATCGGTATTGTTTTAAGAATAGCTATATATCACTGCATTAAAGATTTTTATATTCTTTAAAACATTATAATATTTAACAAACTATTTACATAAGAAATATTTAATGTATTTCTATTGATAATAATATATAAATAATTGATAAAGATACAAAATTAGAGAAACAAGTAAAATACATTTTATTTAATTCTAATATTGCCTATTTTAATCACAAATTATAAAAAGATCATATGATTTCTATAAAATATTGAAAAGTCAAATTTAATATACCTTGACCAATGATAAGATATAAACTTTATTTAATATCTAAAATATTTTAAAATTATTAAATAATAGCATCCTCTCATATCATAACCAGGTACTGATGCTTAAATTATTTAAATATAATGTTTTAATTTGATGGGACATTGGAATATTTTATTTAAAATGTAATGTGGTTAATGTTAGCTAATATAAATATAAAATAAAAATCTAATATTTCTATTTCTTTCATAATTTTAAATTATATGCGTTGCGTTAATGCATCTATAACTTGAATAAGAAATAACACTAATAATAATGAAATACCTGTTAAAACTGCTGAAAGTGAACATCGTTGTAGACCGTATCAACTTGAATATTTTCAGTATTTCTCTGACTGTGCCTAGGTCAGAATTGGCGCTAACTCTCGGCCAATCAGATTGCAGCATTCTTCTAATCGAGTTGGCATTGTTCACAGCTCAACAGTGTACTTCTTCGGTCGCCATATTTATTTAGTTTAGATTTGGCGCTATTCGGTGCGTACCGGTTTACTTTATTTTAAATATGTGAGTAGTGATATAAATGTGATAGAATTCAAGATAACAGGCCTCATTAGAAGTAAGCTGTGAGTTATGATGTTTTATTCTGTAGTGCATAGTATTCTTTAATTATATTTGGACATTTTTTTAAAGTATTGTTTATTATTCATTTTACAACTTACCTTATAATTTTAATTCTCAATAGCAGTTTTATATTATTTTTTATTTATAACCGTTTATTATGTTAGTAATCTGTTTAAATAACTAAATGAAATTATATGCCGTTTTATACTTAATAGATTCTTTTTCTAATAACACAGGATTTAAAATTCATAATCTACTTTAGATATTTAATATGATTAAAAAGAATTAATATCATGAACTATTGAAATTTGTTTCTTTTTTCTATTTGTAACGAGAGAATTAAAAACTTCAGAAGTTATGTATTGCAATTAGTATCTTGAAAATATATTAGCTAGTTCACAAGAGTTCCATCTGGTAGGCGAGAGTCCAAGATCACTTCGATCACACTTGTTCCTGAATGCAGAAATTAGCCGAGTTTGTCCAGAGGCGACCGAACTCCCAAATTCTTATTTTTAATAATTCATGTTGGCATAATTATCGCTTATCTTCACTTCTTACTACTAATCAGTATATACAACAGCGTCAACTGAATTATAATTATTATAATTTCTGTCATTGATCTAATATAAAAATAAATATAATTATATTTACTAATAAGTAAAATATTTTATAGGAAATTCCTTTCGTGAAGTTAGTGGCTTCTTAATTTATCTAGTGGCTTCTTAATTTATCTGGCAATTCAGTTGGCTTCGTAGGGTGAGGCAACCTTAAAACAGATATTATTATATTATTCTTGCTACCTTGTTTTCGAATTTGTTATCCATCTCCATATGTAAAACTCCATAATTAATTTTACTTACACTTCAAATTATTCCTCTATTTCTTTAAGTTTTTTATTTTGTATTTATTATTTTATATTTTATACATTCTTCATTAATAAATTCAAGTGGAAGAAAATAATGGAAATTTTAGGTTGTAAATAAGAGTATTTGGTTTTAGGTATGAAACATTATTCCAAAATGTTTAAATTGGAAATGTCGATTTTATGCAGAACACGAATTAACATTAAATAATCTGTTATTACTTACTTCTGTTATTACTCCCAAAATGCGCTCGTTCAGTTTAAATTGAAAGGGATTAAAATTATGATGCATGATTAAAGCTTATTTTAGGTTATTTAGTAATCATCCAGAAATTAAAAATTCATTTAAATATATAATTTTTATATCAGTATCATTTATGGCCTTGTGTTTTCCATTAAAGTATTAATTTTAAAGGATTCGTTTTTTATTTTATTTTTTTTTCTTCTCTTTACTTTTTTTATACTTTCATTTGAACCATATATATAATATCGACATGTGTTTTATTTTAATCTAAAACCACATTTCTCTATCTTGATCTAGTTTTATATATATATATATATATATATATATATATATATATATATATATATATATATATATATATATATATATACATATATATTTACAACTTTTCCTTAATCGACCTTTGAGTATTAAATTTAAACTTAACTATTTAATTGGGAATAAGGTCATTTAATTATTATTTAATAAACTATTGAATGTTCATTTCTTCTGTTTATTGACGTTTCGATCCCGGTATTTTCTTTTTATTAGTCAACCATGGGATCCTCTTCAAAGCTAAAATTTAAAAAAATAGAGCTTCGATCAGGCCAGAGACACACAGACAGTCTCAGCACCGTCCACTAGCACATATATTAAGATAGCTACTTCTAGAAACGTCAATAAACAGAAGAAATGAACGTTCAATAGTTTATTAAATAATAATTAAATGACCTTATTCCCAATTAAATAGTTAAGTTTAAATATATATACATATATATATATATATATATATATATATATATATATATATTTATGCGGAAATGAAATGTGAAGGACGGTTGGTGGTTATGATAAAAAGTTTGATATAATTTTGAGCGTCAATCCAGTGGTAACATAAAAAAAAAATCTTTATACAATAAATGATACACTTGATATGCTTGTGAGCTTTGGTATATTTAAATATATAACAAATGCAGATAATATTACAAATAAATAAATTTTAAACGAAATATTTATTTTTTTACGAATTTTATGAAAAACGACACACACAAAAAAAAGTGATATGGGTTATAACAAGGTGGAAAGTTAGCTAGTGTTACCAAAATGTCATTTTAATTCTTTTTTCTTACTTCTAAAGAAAGACATTAAATAAGAAATTAACACTGATATTTTATCACGAAATGAATAAAAAACGAATTCCTACGAAAAATAATTTAAACAAAGCTAGGTGTTGGATATAAAAATAATTCCAATTACTTTATAAATGGTTCTAAAAGTGAAGACAGATCTAATAATGTTCTTTTCAATCCCAATATCCTCTATCCCGCCACACTCTTAACTAAATTATGAGCTGTTCATCTTCTGTAGTATGGTTGACTCAACTCTTTCTGTTTTAATATCCTATAGTTAGTTGTTTAATGATCTCTGTGCGATTCACTTCACTCTCGGTCCGTTGTTATTTAAATCTATATCAACAGTGTCAGTTTTAGTTTAAGAATATCATATGTGTTCTAAACTATCCAAGTTAAATTAATATATAAATATATAAATCATTCAAATTTAAATTTAATATGGATAAAAAATATAACATTTAACTAAAAATAATTTTTCAAATTTATTAATTCATTTTTCAAATAATCTCTTAATTAACTAATATTTTTTTCTAATGATTTTCATTGAACTTGACATATTTTTGTTTATTTCAAAATTTCAACTTTATTTTTATTAAAAAATTAATAAATAAATAATTTATTTAATTTTAGTATTTGGCATTTCTTCGTTTTCTAAAGACGTAATTTTATTATAAAAATAAATTTTAAAAACATAAATGTCAACATGTTACAAAAACGTGGTTAAATCATATTTATTTAGAGATATATGAAAGAATAATCATTATTTCTACCATAAATACTGAAAACTATTTTGATATCTTATTTTATTTCCAATGAATTAATTTTAAACAGAATAAATGTGAGCAGTAATTACACACGGTTTTCTTCATTAATAACCACAATAAATAAAATAATTATTAATATTATACCTGGAACAGAATGATACAGCTGCTGCTGTTGAAGATAGTATAAAACTGAATATCACTGATTTTTTAATCACTATTTTATACTTGGCGGTAACATCGCTAATCTCAACCAATCAGATGCCAGTATCCTCTGTAGTCAAATCAGCTTTCCTAACACAACTGGTTTTCTATTTCGAATTAGATTCACTCTGGTACGGTATGCGTGTTATCAAGTTGTAAACTTCATTTCAAACGTGTAAAAAGTATTGTAAATGTGAAAATGGTGATTTATTTAAGTTTTTCCAGTGAGTTTTTATTGTTTTCTTTCTTTTCGTTTCGAAATCTACATGTTTATGCAGACAGTGAAGCTGAAAGTGAAAATGGCCATATTGGAACTTCCAACTGTGAGTAATGAATTTTAAATAATGCATTACAATTATTTTATTATTTTAATTTGTTCATGAAAATGTGCATTTTCCATGAAATTTAGTTAACGATTCCATAAAACATAATATTAATACTAAATATTACTCTCACTTACCTGCTTTTAATTTATTGCCAATATAAATAATTTAATATTGGTGGTTTGTGCCCATGGTCTTATTTGTAATCTCATTCAGTGGCTTTTAATTTTATTGTTTTAAATTGTTTTAATTTTTCAAAACGAAATATGGGGAATTTTATTTTTCATTAGTATGTTTTATAATGAATATTTTATAATCTGTGAAATTTACATTGTTTTCTACTTAGTTTCTATTAATAATTCTTTAAATGTATTTTTTTTAATGGAACCTCTTTTCAAATATAATATTGTATGTATATACAATACTTCAGGCATATATATATTTTCTCCTAAATTTTTGAATTTTAGTAATCGAATGTCATGAATTTTAATGAATTTGAAATATTGCTATTAAAAATGATATAAGTTTGATTCCTTCTTATGCTATAAGTAGCAGTGATTATAGCCAAATTAAGATACCGCTAATTTGACAGTGGAAAATTCCACAGAACTTCGTACCTTGCTTCTCACAGCCTACTGTATATTTATTTTCAATTGTTCTTAGGAAATTATGCAATGTTGCTTTTTTAATTATAAAAGCAGTTCAACAAAAAATATTTTATAAACTACACAATATAAACTTGTATAATAAAACTGTGTGAGAAAAATCAAGTAATATTTAATATCATTTCTTAATATTTAACTATAATTCATTGTAAAACATATCTTCATAGTTATGTACACATTATTTCCTAATACAGTGGTTCTCAACCTTTTTTCAGCTGCGGAGACATTTAATAATTAATGTGTTAAATTATTATTTTTGAATTTTATATCTATAAACTCTTGCTGGATTTTTAAATATTCACATATTTAAGAAAGGAATCGTAAAACATTTGAATTGACAATTCATTTACCTGCAGCATACCATATAAAACAATTATGATTATTTAAAAAACATTAAAAAGTAAATGACAACTTTCAAAGTGATCATTCATAATTTCAATTATTTATTATATATTTATTAAAATAAATGTTCAAGATTTAATAAACAACTTTTCGATTTGATTGATTTATTTATTTTGACTTTTTCTTTATTAACAAAAATAAAAAAAACTTTTAAAGGCATAGTATAAAATCCGCTCTCAAGAGTTATATAAAATATATATAATAAAATATAAACAATAAACTTAGAATACTTCAAATATCCAATTTTGAATGATAAATGTAAACTAAATAAATTTATTTTTAAATACTTATTAAGATTGAGTAAAAAAAAAAAGAAAAGATACTATATATATATATATATATATATATATATATATATATATATATATATATATATATATATATATATATATATATATATATATATCGAGAGAGAGGAGGTGGGGTAAGAGAAAAAATATAGAAAAATAATATTCAACTTAAGTTTTGCTCGGAGTTCTAAAATTGCTTTCAGGGTCTTCTACATTTACCCTGTTTATACAAGTAGAAGTATTCCTTTAAGTTCAAAGGTCTAAATGTTAAAGGATGATTCTTCTGGGTACAGAACGCCTGTTATAAAGTTCTTCAATGCTTTACCCGATGGTTCGAGTCCGAACTTCTCTTCAAAGGCTACATTCGAATATATCCAGTGGTGGGTCGGGCCCAATAGAATAGAAAGTTAGAACGCCTACGATCAACTTTAATACAAAACTGAAATAGGTAGCTACATTTGATATTACTCTATTATGAATAGAACTTTGAATTTATGATATCCCTTTAGTTAAAACCGGAAATATTACTAAATTTTTATTTGGAAACCTTTTTTATTGATAATTTTTATTTGATTTTGGATTTTATTTATTGATGAATCAAAGTTATATTCCTTAAAATACAATCAATATATTTTTTTCGTTATACCTTAGAGGTTTCTTATTTGATGTTTAACAAAAGTTCCAACCATGTATACATCTACTATTATTATATTAATTTACAATTTCATTTTCGCTTACACAACAACATGTAGGGCCCTATTGGGGTAATTAAACCATCAAAGTGGTCACATTTTTATTAGCAGCTTCTTTTACCAGTTACAAAAACGTACTCAAAGGGAACGGTTCCCTGATCGAAGTAATCGAACTTGAGTCTCGTTCACATAGCCACAGTTCATGTCGAGATAGTAACTAGTGTCTAGGGAGCCAAATATTTTTGAGGAGCAATCATCGGGTGCGGTCGGCTTATACCGTCAACACTCGGCCTCCTCTTTCCTTTCTCAGCTTATTCAACTGTTAACCATAATTATGGGGATTGACTACATGACTTTTTGTCTCCTAGATGTGCATGGCAACATCATCATGAACCTAGATTTATTGGAAAGAGTGTGACTACAAGTAACTGTAAGAGTGATTTGCCCTGAGGACCATAGGGATAAAAATACCAAGGAATTGCACTGGGGACAAAGGAAGTCGGAAAAATGTTGTGAAGGAAGTTATCAATAATTAACAACATTCTTATCCATTAATACCGACTGTCCATCGTTCAATTATTGCTTCATAAATCTTAATAAGGAGTCTGTTCTATCCTGTAAATGCATTTAGAAAAGTAATCATAGACAAACAAATATAATATCTTTTGGGCTTTAGATATTGTCAATATCACCTATAGGGATATTTAAAAATCTTGATTACTTTACTGAGGATTAAATTAATATGATTTCTATAATTTTTTATGAATGAAGTCCGATATGTAACTATGGTATTGGTCAAAGGTGTTCGAAAGGGGGTTTCATTGCCCAAGTTGATCCAACAAAATTGTTGTGAGAGACACATTTTGACGAAGTTTAGAATTTTTGAGGGAGGCACATTTCGTCAGAGTATTTTTATGAGAATTTTCTTAATGAATTTTCAAAATGGAAAGTTTTAAAACAAGGAACAAGAGTAAATCATAGAACATACCACTGAAACTGTAATTGTATATGACCTAAAAATTTTAAAATTCGGCTATAGCTTGGACTGTTATTAAGAATAGGAGAGCAATAAAATATCTTGGGAGAGGAGGGGGAAGCTCATGCGTCATCGACCTTGGGGGGGGGGGATGGACACCTCCGGTATCAGTGCAAACCGAGCCTATATGGTTGGCTCAACACTTAGTACTTTCTCGCACCGACAGAAGAGTAAGTTGGCGACAATACAGCGAACGGCATTGCTGCGGGTCACCAGGGCGTATCGAAGCGTATCCGGCGGTGCAGCTATTAGCAGGAGGGGTACCTCTCAACCTTCTCCTGCGAGAAGATATGATGAAGCACATGTTTAAGAAAAACGGCTCAGCAGGTCTACCGGAACATCTTAAGGTGAGAATTGACGAGAATCCTTGCTAATGGAAAAACATTATACGGGACGGCACATTAGAGGAATGGAACCGGCGGTGGGTGATAACCCCCAAAGGATCTACCTTGAGGAAGTACTTCCCCACCGTCCGGTCACGTTTAGAAGCAAGGTGGATCGTCCCGGACTATTAGCTCTCGCAATTTCTCACAGGCCATGGGGGCTTTCGAGCAAAGCTTCATTGCCATGGGATGGACATCGACCCCCTATGCCCTAGCTGCGGTGTTCCGGAGACTGCTGAGCACATCATGGTGGACTGCACCGCCTTTGAAGAACTAAGGGCTAAGTTACTGAGGGAAACCGGTCTCTACATTCTCACAGAGAACGATTTTCCTCAGTTAGTCACTGCGGAAAAATACCCGTACTACAAAGATTTTGTGTACGGGTGGAAAGTCGCGGTGGGGCCAGCCCATTATAATTTAAGAAGAGGAGGAAGAGGTACTATACCATTGGCGGGAAACGGATGAGAAAAGCAACCATGAAGAAAGAGCAGAAGAACAAGATTCATTTCCAGCAGTGAGATGTTAAGCTGACCTGCCTAACATCTTACTATTGCAGACACCCGTATTGCCTACTAGGGTTGATAAATAAATAAAATAAACTTAGTACTTAACTCATGATGCTTTGTTATGGCCATAATTTTAATATTTTATTAAATTTTGTTCATCAACATCAAAATCTTTCATCAACTTTCATAAGCTACAGGTATTACAGGCGTGGTTGCTTGACAACTTATTATTAAAATTCCTTTAAAATGTCATGTCTGGTCGCTCCAAACTGAACTTCTTAATAGTGCTTACGTGTCAGTAAGGAGTATTATCATGCTAAAGACCAGTGACTATATAATTCTTAGTTAACTTCGTTTCAGTGACAAAGTTATTAATTTATTTACTGAAGCTGCTCACCGATATCAATAACATCAATAACAATTTAATCAATAGCTCATTATTATTAACTAACATTTCTGAAAAATCGATTCCGCTTATTGCACTAATTATTTTCATGAAAAATTAAATATTAGGATTAAGAAAACATCATTGATCACATAATACAATAAGGATAAATTCTCATAATAGAAACTGCGTAATAAACACTTTGATTCTCAATTTAGATTTTTTTTTTATTCTTGTGACGTCGCACTCTGGGGCGAGCGTAACTTACTCGGGAATACAGTGTACATTATACTACTCACATTTTATCTATTTATATTTTTGAGATTTTTGAATTTGAATACGAGCCATTTAGTGGTCAAGACACATGCATTAAAAGCAAAATAATAAAATTTTAATTTCTCTTTCATCTTGAAATTTACTCAATAGGTAAATTTTTTTCTGTTTAAAAGTTATGTGAGTACATATAAAATATTAGATTTAAGATAGCAAGTTACACACTGTTGTACCATTATAACCTTCTAAGATAAAATAATTATAAATATAATAACATAATGTGCTCGCGTGCGGGCGTGTGTTTGTGGAATTTCGTAAAATTAATTTTCAACTGACTTTCAAATTCAGTTTTAGATCCGAATCCTTTAGGGGCGGGGTGGTTAGGGAATCCGTGCTCGGTTTCCGTTGCCGTCCCGAGCACGTATGGTACCAGAGGACCTTCCCCCCCTAAGGTCCATGGTGCATGAACTCCCTCTGCTCTCCCAAGGTATTTTATTGCTCTTCTCTTCTTAATAACAGTGCAAGCTAAAGTAGAATTTTAAAAATCTCAGGTCATATACAATTACACTTTCAGTGGCCTGTTCTATGCTTTCGTCTTGTTCCTTGTCTTAAAACTTTTTATTTCGAAAGTTCATAATCTCGTCGAAATTTGCTCCCCTCAAAAATTCAAAACTCCATTAAAATGTGTCTCCTACAAAAATTTTGATTCAAACATAAAGCATGCAATAGAAGATTGTACATTACTACATCAAGCTTTTGTAAAAAACAAAAAAACTCCGCTGTAGGGAACTAGCATTAAAAGACTCAGTAGATTCAATAGAAAATATTATAAAGCTTTTAAAACAAACACAATAGTACCATAAAATGTAATAATTAATGTAATACATAAAAAAAAACTATAAATTATTTTTTTTTGTGGCAAAATGGCTATACGCATATATATATATATATATATATATATATATATATATATATATATATATATATATATAATACCTATAGTATTACTTATTCAAATATATACTGAATATAACTGCATATGTAATTATATAACATTGTAAAAAGCTCCAAAGATAATTGTAAATTTATATATCCATAAAGAAAAATCAAAAATCAAAGGGCGTGATAACCAAATTGTTGATCGCCTAAGACAATTCGTAACCTTACCTAATCATAGTTACACAACGGACTTAATACGTAACAAATTATATAAAACGTATTAATTCAATCCCCAGTAAAGTATCGTCTACCTCCTTATAGATATGGTAGAGCTCTCAGCTCTTCCTAATCCTACATCCCTCGACAACTCTCCATGGACTAATAATACGGCTAAAGATTTTTCGTTTAACAATCATTAGGTCCTTTTCGTCACTTTTGTAAATGGCCCATGTCTGTGAGTCATAGGTGAGAACTGGTCGGAGATAAAAGTCTTATAAGAGCGAATTTGGTTAGACTTCTTCAAAAGATATCACCGATTGGCAGTGGACAGTCTTTTCTTTATTTCCACTGATATATCATTCGGAGCTGTTACAATTGCAAAATTACGGTGGTTGATGAATCTCGACCTTCCCATTCCGGTTAGAATTGCTGTCGTTGTACCTTTAGAACAAAGGTACTTTCTTCTCCCGACATATGCCAGAAATGGCTAGGTAGAAGGTAAACAAAAAGTTAGGAATGTTTAATATTAGTTTACATTTGCTTAAATAATGTATTTTCTAGTCGAGTTAATATGGATCATAATATATAATATATCTTTAAATGTGTAAAATCATCTCGGTTATCCAACCCCCTGGTTTAGTAAAAATAGGCGACTTAACATCAAGAAAGAAAATGTTAACGAAGATGTGAACCGGATTCCAATAAGTTAGAGCCGAGAGAGTAAAAGACAAAGTTGCCTGAGAGGTGAAGTGCAGTAGCCAACAACTCTATCCTTTTATTGTTGCTTCGCCCTTTATTGTTTATGTCAGCCTTTTACCGCCTTTGCTGGGACATAAACTGCAGGTTGCAATCTGGTGGGGCACTTTATCACTGCACTCCCTCTTATATCTGCCTCACATCTTACTATCTTGAGAATGAACTACGGATTCTTGCTGTTCGTCTTGTTTTCTGGGAGCTTTTACAACCTACAAAATTTTGTTGTTTTTTCTGTTCTATAGTCTCCTTCTGAAGGATACTGCATTTCATCTGTGAACAAATCGCAGTCGATTCTCTAGAGTGAAAATAATGTCAATCAATAAATTAATATGATTGAACTACTGAAGCATATCAATTATAGTGTTTCATTAATAATTGTTTGCAACAGAATAATTGAATTTACTCGAATATAAATCTGAAAAAATAGCACTTAAACACGACTTTTCACCAAAAGATCTATGAGAGGAGAAACATTATCGGTTACTTCACTTTTAATTTCCTGAACGAAACGGAATAGTAACGAGAAGATAAGGTAGACCATTTGCACTAAAACGGTTTTTGAAGTTTTAAGTCAGAAAGCGGGCTTTAACAGGCTAAGTTTTCGCTGATCGCTCAAGTACCCTAAGCTGCTCCCCAGTCGTCAAATTCCTAATAAACTCCATTCGAACTTTCTCCTTGCTACGACAGATTCGTTCGAAATTATTTCATCGGATCACTAATAGTGCAATGATGAAATGCTTCTGTGCTAAACCTAAACGAGTCTTGTATAAATAAATGTGATGTTTTAGTACTAAATCAATCTGCAACATTTCTGGCTATCCGCTTTTCCAATGTGAATGTGAGTACCAGAAACAGAATTTATGTGTATCTGTTATACCAAATAAATTTATATTTCTATGGATTTTAGAATCAAACCAATCTATTTAGAAATATATTAATTATATATTTACTATGTAAAATGGAAGGCCAGATACCACAGATACCCCCTCCCCCTCTTACTGTGATATACTAGGTTAAGTTATAGTTACAGATATCCTCTTCAAAGGTATCGTATGACCAATTTACTATTTGTACTTAGATGTTAGTATACAAGGAAAAGACATAAATTATGTTCTTATAAAAAAAAATCTAGTGTGATTATCACACAACTTTCATTTACCACACTCTTCTTACCAGAAATAAGTATTTTCAGACAAAGGTGAAGCGAAAGTAAAAATTATAAACGCTATATTTATTTACATTTTATTGCAAGTATTTTTATTTGTTTAAATTCCCTCATATATAAAGTTTTTATTTTTATATCATTGTATCCTACACAATTAAATATTAAATAATACTAACGATAGCATTTATGAAAACCACATATGTATATGTACATTGTCGCACTCCGCATTATATTAAGCTCATGTAAGGAATGAAAAACTGTTTTAATATCTCGGGCGAGCTCGGGCTACTATTATATTAGTATTACTATTATACGTTACGATCTCTTACTTCTCCTTTAGTTAATTATCAAATTCTTTCATATTTTATATTTAAATATTTTTATATCAAAGATTAATGTGAAATGGTTAATTGTTTCAAATGCAAAAAAATAAAGGTACTTTAGAGGAAGCTAATATTGAAAATTAGCCATTTAAGCCCTGTTAGGAAACATTAATGAGAATAAAACCAGAATGGTCTTATACAGTGATATACTGA
The DNA here is from genome assembly GCA_928085145.1 of Nezara viridula. Taxonomy (NCBI): domain Eukaryota; kingdom Metazoa; phylum Arthropoda; class Insecta; order Hemiptera; family Pentatomidae; genus Nezara; species Nezara viridula. Next base: position 58,287,244 of record OV725082.1, read on the forward strand.
GTTTAATCAAAATCTCTAGAGCCATTTTTGAGAAAATCGTAAAAATGTGTTAAATCGATTATATAAAATGCCACTTCCGGTAAGCCGATTTTGACGAAAACGTTGCTCTAACACCCCACTCTTACAAAAACTTCAATTAGGCGATTTCAGTTTCGTACGACTTTTTGTTTTTGAACTAGGCTGTTCCACATATCCACAAACACAGACCATTTTGTGGGTCTTAGTTATTTGGACTATGGGGACCTCAAAACGTGTATTTCCTTTGAAAATTCGGTTCAGAAAATGTTCACGATCGCATTACTTCATTGTTAATAATTAAGGATGTTGTTGTGGACATGACTAATCACCCTGCTATTTCATCGATTGGCAACATAAATTTACATTAGTAAGTCCTGAATGACTTAGGTCTTTGTAGGAATATAGTGGAATAGTCAGCTACATTCTGGCCTCATGCATCTCTGTGATCTTGATGTATTTCCTTTAATACTTTCTCTGTCTATATATTCAGTTCTTCTACATAACCATATATTCAGTTCTTCCTTCTTAGCTAGACACTTTTTCCAATCCTCTTACAGTTCTTCAACTGACCTCTACACTGGACAGTCTGCCTCCAAGTACTCTCCTCTTAGACATCTTTGTACAATTCAAAAATTCTTTCATTTTATTTCATCTCCTTTTTCTAATGATCGAAGTTTTATATTAGGATGGGACTATCTCTTATTTTACAGTCTTTTGATGTTTTGAAATAGGTTAGGTTTTATCTATATAACCTTTTCAGGTCTTGCACTGAGGTTTGCCTTCTCTTCTCTTTTCATTGTTATGCTGACTTTATTTATTATTATTTCATGTAATATATTTCAGTTTTATGAAATAGATTTAAATTTACTCATCAGTATCATTAATACATAGAAAATTCAATTGAGAATATGTTCATTATTTAGTAGGTAAATGGAACTAAGCTATTCTAATGGCTAAGTGACGTGAAAGTAATGAAATAGATTTTTGCAAGATGTAGTGCTAATAGGTCTAAATTATCTTTAAATGTTTACGTATGTACATAGAGTCGGAGAGAAGGGAAAAAGAGACTGTAAAGAGATATTTGTTTTTCGCCGTCAGAGGAGACGATGGTGAGTAAGATAAATGACGGATGGGAAAGAGAGAGAGAGAAAGAGTGAGAAAGGGATGGAAATAGACGTGGCGTGACGGGGTAGCTTTGTCCGTTATCGTGGCCCGAGCTCATCTGGGCTCTGAAATATCGTCAATAGTAATTCTTTGTCTCTTCCCTAATCTACGCCCTGCCTCGTTTACTTATCTCCATTCTCTGTCTAATGGCTCGCGGCGAATCAGTGCAAAAATAAACACAATGTTCATCTCTGCGTAAAGGTCCTAAATGGGAGGACCACGGTCATTTTGATTATTACTATTAACATTGAGGAGTATTTGGATGACGAGTTTAAAATATTAGAATCCTGTGCTATAGAAGGGACATGCCTTGCAAAATTCATTGCGTATATGAGGGAACTGTTACGCATTATAAAAAGTTGAAAATAAAAGACAATGATCGTGTTAAAGATGTTTCTGATTTTACGTTATGGATTTTTTATTATTTTATTTTATAGTTTTTACGTCTTTCTAATTGCAGAAAACAGTTAATTAAACGTTAGTTATGTTCCTCCTAGAATAATATTAAAAGGCCGTCGCATGGCACAGTGTGACCTCGTGATGGCACAATGTGACAAAACTGTGACCTCCTGATTAAACATGCACGAACAGACCTGGAATTGCGAAAATCAAACCCTCATTTCTGATACATTTATAGGTAAATACGACTATAGGTAATTTAAACTTCGAAGTCATCGTTCTATAGCTAGAGTAACCTTTCCAAGGTGAAATCTTAAATAGGCACGAAATTGGATTAGATGCATTGGATTACATTGCAAATAAAAATATTTCACACTTGTGATGAAACATTACTAAAATTATGGAAGTTTTCAAAATTAAACAAGTTATTAAGTTATAGAAATTTTATTTTCAGAGCTAACAGAAAAGTTTTTATGTGCAAATAAATTTTTTTTCTCGATCTATTTATTATTTATTTGTTTGAGTGTTTCGATCACTGGGGTCATTTACACTGAAGTCTCTTGAAGTTTATTAAAATTTTATTATAAACATCGATAGTTTTTAAGAATTTAATAAATCGTGAAGTCGTGTCTGGGTCGTGTCTCAATATTTGTTTTGTTTCTATCGTTAGTATATGATGTACAGTTAAAATACATCGTAGGAACATGTTGGCGGTTTTTCCTTCTTCATCAGATATCCATATGGGTAAGTCGATAATGTCCAATCCTGAGGCGAGTGAGAACTACCTCTTCTCTCCGTGATAGCTGTAGATTTTTTCTTGGATGTTTAATATAGTGTTCGATTTTTAAAAATTTATTTTCTCTCATGCCAGACCATTCATTTTGCCAAAAATATTTCTGAAACGCTTGGGATGATACATTGCTATTGTTATGGAAGGTTCCAACATTAAATAAGGCATTCAGTTATAGCAATTTTATTTTCAGAGCTAACAGAAAAGTATTTATGTGCAAATAAATTTTTTTTCTCGATCTATTTATTATTTATTTGTTTGAGTGTTTCGATCACTGGGGTCATTTACACTGAAGTCTCTTGAAGTTTATTAAAATTTTATTATAAACATCGATAGTTTTTAAGAATTTAATAAATCGTGAAGTCGTGTCTGGGTCGTGTCTCAATATTTGTTTTGTTTCTATCGTTAGTATATGATGTACAGTTAAAATACATCGTAGGAACATGTTGGCGGTTTTTCCTTCTTCATCAGATATCCATATGGGTAAGTCGACAATGTCAAATCCTGAGGCGAGTAAGAACTACCTCTTCTCTCCGTGATAGTTGTAGATTTTTTCTTGGATGTTTAATATAGTGTTCGATTTTTAAAAAATTATTTTCTTTCATGCCAAACCATTCATTTTGCCACTCCAACCATCCTTTTTCATTGCTCCAAGATATTAGGTAGTCGCGATCACTTATTTAAAATACTTGACCATCTTTTATTGCACGTTTCGCCTGTGTGTCTGCATTTTCATTTCCAGGAATTCCACTATGACCAGATATCCATAAAAATAATACTCTTCAACCAGCGTTTTTCAATGTTTTTAATTGTATTTTTATTTCTGTAATTAGAGGGTGTGTGGTAAAGGAGTCTAGTCTCGATCTACACTTTTTAAGTTGTGTTTAATCCAAACGATTGATTCTTTTTCCTATTATGATAAGGAGAACTCAATTATTGAACAGTTTGATAGTGTAAATTGAAGTAAATGCAGGTACCAGTTAGGAGATGTAGCAAATATATTATGCTTTGTATAAAGATAAATGAGAAATTATTAAGAATTACTTCTAATTCATGCTAACATTGTAATAATAACAAGAGCCAGCTATTCAATGTCTAAAGGCTGAGTGTGCCCTTAAAAAAGATATAAGAAAAAAATTAGAATTATTTATTAATTTTACATAATATTTTACTTTCATATAGGAATAAGCCACACTATATTTAATCATTTTAGCTCCTCCTAGTCTTTTCAAAAATTTTCTTTCATGAAAATTAAAAAAAATAATGGAATAAGTTCGATGCATATTCGTTTGACATTAGAGGTTAGATAAACAAATGGCTCATTGATGCAATCATTGATCTGTTCTAAAAACCATCCCTCCATATCCTGTTTTTTACTGCACCCATAATAACCTAGTTCATGACGTTCTAGATATGAGAGCCTAGAGCACTTCCTAAGCCGTAAACCTCAAACTCCTTCTGCATGCTAAACAGATAAGCGATTGAATAAAGCCATTTAGTAAGCCCATGTAGGTACCATATATTGTTGTATGGTTATTAATGGAAATTCAAAAGAAAGAATAATTATCACCTGGTATATAGAATAAGCTTTTATACCCCAAAAATACTTTTAACAAATATAATAAATAATACGGAATCAGATCAATTAATTGCCGTAATGACTTAGAAAGCAGAGAATTTATATTTTTTAAAATCTCTTTGGCAACAAACCCTTGGCGTCTAAATACTTAGCATAGTGTATATAGGTATGTCTGTGTTTTTTATTTTAAAGTTATTTTGTTTTTATTCATTGCATATACTTTTGATTATTATTTAGTTTTGCTTCTGTTTACTTCATATTTTTGTAGATATAATGGAGTAAATGTAGTCTTACCTTACTATAATTATTTTCTATGCAATATGGTGTATAAAAAAATAACCGTTATACCAAATGCAATATATCAAAGGACTGTAAATATTTTAATACTTATCAATACTTAATAATCCCTTTAGAGCATTCTTTAAGCTTGTTCAATCCCATTTGACCTTTTCGAAAAAAACCTCAGTTTAGTCATTTGTTTTAAAGAAGAAACATGCCAGTGTCCTACAAAATTCTCTTCATTTTAAGGCATTACTGAAAAAAAATTTCACAGTTGCTGGAGCAGCTCGTGAAATTATTAAATATTAAGGGTAAGGTGTCCTTTACCAGCATACTGCGAGGCGTTGGTTTGAACCATTAATTGCAAGGCGACCATTAATGGATATTATGGAGTTCTGCAGGAAGCTGTTGAGTCAAATCCGCCCACAAGTACTCGCGAGCTTGCCAGGGAGTGTGGGGTAACGAAACATCCTATCATTCGCCATCTACTCTCCACGGAGAAAGTGAAAAAGAGCAGTAGACTGGTCTCTAACGACTTACTCCTCAGCAATCAGCTAAGAGGTTAGAAATTTGTGAAAAGGGAAAGAAATTGATAATTTTGCGGAAGTTGAAATTGCGTTCCAAGAGTTCTTTAACAGCCGTTTCAAAGAATGCTATCAGTGTAGGATCTAGGCTAACAGATGTCTAATGATGGTAGATAACAATGGACTATACTTTGGGTATTAATTTTATTTTATATCAAAGAAATAACAATACAAATATTTCGTTGGAAAATGGTCATTTTTTTTTATTCATTCTATTAACACAATATTGGTTGACCCAATGAATAATTAAAACGAAAAACTTAATAAGGGAGTACTGTTTGTTGAATGAAGATAATTTAAACCAAGACCCTTACAGCTTTTTTTGTTTTGTTTATAGCCTAATGTATTGCGATACTTCGAAAAAACCTTTTTGCTGTTTTGAAGGAACCATAGTGTTTATGAAATAATGTCCTATTTTCAATTAAACTTTAGAAGTATCCAACGATTTGTGAACATTTGTTTGAATTCACTTGGCAAGTTTGGAGAAATAACCCTAACGAATTGAGATGTAGGTAGGAAATTAAAATATTATCAAATAAGTAAATTAAGGACTTAAATAAATATATGTAAATACACATAATATTGCGTATTAAACAAATTTAAGGAATATAACAAAAACTATGATTTTAGAGGATGCTATAATTATTAATTAAGTTATATTAATAATAACTGCTTAACTTCAAATTCAATAATTTTAATATGTGAATAGTATATAAAATCTCTTCGAAATCTACAGGAAATGTTGTATTGATTAAACATTTGCAACATATCTAGATATATCGTGCATGTCATACATTTAATATATCAGATAATGAGTAATAGAATAATAATCATTTGCTATATTAAATTATCGATATGTAATATGAAGACTTTTAGGTTTATTATTGCATTGTGTCGGGTAAGGCAACCGTGGCAATTGTCTTGGGGTGCCGACCTGGAGTGGAGCACGTTTAATTCAGTATTGCATTATAAATAGTAGCTAGGCATTTGTTTGAACACTTCAGCTTTAATCAAGTCATGTTCAGGTGCTGTTCTTTTAGGCAACAACAAGTTCAGCAATCTGTGAAGGAAATACTAACTAAAGTTAGCTGTAGGGGCACGTCCAAAGAGTTTAGTACATTGTTATCGTGCTCAGTATTTGTGAAGTCTGTTTGTGGTACATAAACAGAAGAAAGGTATTCGGCAAAGAGTTATGATTTTTCTTCGTCCAGGAATCATCTTCTCTTCGAAGGGGTGCTGACACTTCAAGATGCTCACTAATGTTATTGGTATGTCTCCACTAGCTTCCATCGTCGGTTGGGATATTTTTAATGTAGCTAGTTGTTGGTGTGAATTTTCCAATCTGTCGCTTGGATCATTATTAAGTCTGTTGTAAGTTCGTTTATGCTTTTGAAGTTTTGCTACTGATGAAGACCATGCTGCTTCTTGAATATTGTATGTGAAATATTAAACGGCATCCTCAAGTTCTTCATCATTTTTAATTGAAAGAGGAACAGAGAGAGTGGTATTCAATTGATTCGTGTATATGTCCCAATCCATTATGCCATTGCGCAGAGTCAGTTTTTTCGAAGCTTTACAAGGGTCTTCAAGCAATACCAAATGTAAAAGAGAATGATCAGAGCAAAGATCTGAACTCGTTCTTATAGTGCGAGAGGTGTTGTTCGGAGCCATTTAGTTATGAAAAAATTGAGTAAGGCTGATGTTTTCCGTCTAGAAGTTGGCCAGTAACTTGGTGAATTAGGTGATATCGTGTCTAATGAAAGCTCTTGATGAACATACCTAAGATTCCTTCCTCCCTCTTGAAGTAGATAGTCTAGATCCTCAGAACTGTTGTTTAGCGTTATAGTCGTCTCCTGCAACAAATCATGCATGATTTCCGTACCGCGTTTTTCGATGTTCCGATGTTGCTATTGCTAGTTTCAAAGATTTTTACAGCATGAAAATAGGATCTTTACTAGTGCTTAACTTTATACTAATTCTAATTCTATGGATCATCTGAAATAGTTGTACCAATATGTATACCTATATTACCAAGTGGTGGTTCATTGATGAACTAACCTCATGGAAACGTTTTGAGTAATTGCCCATGATTTTTTAACACTTTTATTCATAATATTGTATCATTTTTTAAAATGTATACAATAATTTGTTGTTTCCAATTTATATCTTGAACACATTTGATCTGGTGTATAAGCAGGAACTCCTCAGTGCCTTTGGTCTTAATGATTGCAGGTGAGGTGTAACAAGAGGAGACAATCTATATGCTAATCATTACAGTGAGTAGTTTGCAAGAGAACAACAGCTCTCCCAAAGTTTGTTTCTCAAAGCAATACTCTAACACGATTGTATTATCTCTTTTATTAATGGCTATTGCATTGTAGTCCGGTATCCAACGTGCAGTTTAGTTGACTTATAAAATTTCACGTCAGGAAACTTCTTGATACATTGTTCTACAAAGATAGAACATAACTGAAATGATTCTCCAGTTACCTTGCAACAATGCAGCATTGCATTGAAGTCGAAGCGTTGGTCGAGCGTGTTAAAGCGATGCCTATGTATCATTACTTCCTATGTTTCTTTAGGTAAAATTTGTATTTATGTCTATAAAATAAAAGCAGTGGGGTAGCTCAGCGGTAGGGTACTGAGATTTCATTGCTCAAGGTACCAGATTAGAATACCGAATCATGGCAGAAAAAGTATTTATTCTATGTCATTTGCCGCGGGGCGATCCTGTGGTAAGGAGACCACTTTGGGGCGCACCCAGCCTTTGTAAAGTGGGTACCTTTAATTAAATAATTGATTAAAGGAGGAAATCTGGCGGTTAAGCGTGATCTCGGTTAAATCACCTCCTTGGACAACTATTGGCCTAGAAACAGTACTTTCTCTAAATAGTATTGAGCACATGATTCTTCATAGGTTGTAATGTTACAGTTTTTTTTTAACCTATAAATATCCCTACATTACAGAAAGGATTGTGTTTTAAGTTAATTGGTGTAGTTTTTGATTTTTTTCAACCAGGTTAGATTATAATAAAGATTTAGAAAGTAAAAAAGAATGAAAGGAATAGCTTCTTTCCCATTACAGTTAGTACTTAAACCACTTCACAATCACTACATAGAGTATGGCGATATTGAAATTAATAAAAGTGAATACAAGTGTGCAAAATAGAACATTCCACCCTGAGAATCGAACGCTTATTTTCATTGTTTACCGTCCAGTTTAACACCAAGAAACTAAGGTGTGTGATTTAGACCACGCAATAAAAGTGAAAACATTAATTAATAAGGCGAGATTAATAATATGAAATATAAATTATTAATAATAGTTCATTATAAAGAGGATATAATTCTTAATATTTCCCTCTCCTACAGAATGTAGGTCCGATTTTTAGTTTTGGAGATATTTTAATCTATATGTAAAACATTTCAATTAATCAAATCTAGCCGACTATACCCGAGCATTAACACTTCAGAAATCTGACGGATCAATCTACTTCCACAAAAAAGTGCAAAACGCGCCTAAAGAAGTTTTGACCCCCAAAAAAAGTCAAAATTAAAAAGTTATTTTGCATTTATAACAAATACGATTCTGGAATTTATAATTGTTATTTAAGAAGCACAACTTATAGTCGCTTGAATGCATTATGTAGAATAATTACGCCCTGTTTGTAGTTTTTTGTTGGAATAAAAGTGGAATATTTTGGTGCCTTTTATTACATTTTCATTCCATAATATAAGAATTATGAGAATTTGTATGTTCATCACATATCGATTCGGAAATATATTTACCTGCAGGATGAGGAATAGGAAAAATGTACAACCCGATATGAAAGACAAACTCTCCCGACAGATCATGTAACAACACCTCCAAAAATGAGTTATCCTCTCAAAAAGGAAATGTCGGATATATGGCAATCTATGTGGAACGAAAGCACACCTTGCAAATTAAAATTTCTTAAAAAGTCAGAAAAGCCCTAGACCACATCGAACCGTACCAATCGCAGAGAGGAGGTTTCAGTGACTAGTTTAATAATAGGACATCCAAATTTAACTAGCTTACATCTCATTATTATAGAGCCCCCACCAAAATGTCTACACTACAATAGCTACAATAGCCATCTGACTATCAATCATATTTTTTTAATGCCCTTATTATACCTCAAGCTTAAACAGATTATCTATAGGACGGATATATCAGTATTATTAAACAATAACGAATAAAACATTAAAGCAGTAATACATTTAAAATCCATAGGCTATTAAATAAGATATAGAAATAAATATCACTTTTATTTTATAGTATTGCTTCCTCACTACCGAAGGTAGGGAAGCATTATGTTCGTGCGAGAGTTTAAAAAAAATTTGTGCTCAGAATCGAAAATTTCCGCACGCGTTTTACGTTTCGGACATCAAGGATCAAATTTGGTTCGGTGTCTCTCTGCCTGTAGTCAAATCGATGTGACGGTCATATCACATAGTTTCTTTCATCCGGCTTCCATGAAATTTTCAGGGATTGTGTGGGTTGGTGCATGGGTGGATTGGTCAAATTCCATGCAGTACTTCCGCTTACGCAAGTCCAAACGTATTTTTTCAGATATACCAATTTTTCAGAAAGGACTCGTCCGATTCTGCTCAAAATTAGATAAAAAGTAGGTAATGGTGAAAAAATTATGCAAGTCAATTTTATTGAATTCTGTCCACATTTCTCGTATATATGCGCAAACGTGTTTTCCTCGATACGTCTATATCTCTAAAACTGTATATTCGATTTGGCTCAAATTCGGAGGGAAGTTAGGGATTGGTAAACGGATAATCAAGTAGGTATGAATTTTATGAAATTTTATCCACTTCTCCTTGAAATAATACTTTCGCTTTCGGGTCAGCAAACGTATTATTTAGCAAGCCTATAGTTTGGAAACTGCGCATTCAATTTGACCCAAACTTGAAGGAAATTTGGAGAATATCATATAAATTTCCAAATATGAATTTCATTGAATTCCATTTATTAATTAAAATTTATATAAATAATTGTTAACAATATAATGGCAGTGAAATGTTTTCACATGACACTGATCATGGGAGTTAGGTTATGACAATATTTTTATGGAATTATAAAATTTTAGGTTTTACTCAAAGAGTTAATTTATACTGTATTGTTTCGTCGATTCCAAACGTTACTTTGATTTCGTGAAAGTTTCAATAAATTTAAATTAATTTTTACTCTGAGTTTGTAAAAAAGGAAAATCTTATTTGTGATTGTGTTTATTTCTATTGAAGTTCAACCATCTCGCCGTGGTATCGAGTTTATGTGTGATTTTTACATATATTTTTATATTCCAGATGAAATAGTTTTGTTCTGACTGAATAAAAGTTTTGGTCTCGTTAACTCTGAAAAAACAAAAAAAATAGTTTTTCTTATTTCTCTTATGGAGTTTTTGTAACATCGATTTTACGAGTGAAAACATGCTGATTATGTTCATATTACTACTGTTAGTGCAAAAGGTCGTAAGCATTCTGCTACGATGAAAAATACCAGAGGGCACTAAATTATACTAATAAATTACGACGAAACAATTACTTCTTATGCTTTCATGTAAAACACTCAATGTTTACATACGAATTTTTGCACTAACAGTAGTGATATTCATGTTCAGTACGCACTCGATTTTTTTTTTTTTAGTCCCGAATCATCAAATGTGCAATCTGTACTTGTGGAACATTTTCGCATTTTAGTATTCGCTGATGAACAAAGCTAGTGGATATCAAATCTGTATATGTTGAGGGATTACTGAATTTCTGAAAAAGGCCTCTCCCAGAAATTTTATTCACATAACGAAAAATTTTAGACCTTGTAATATAGATATTTTTTAGCCAATGCAAATGGTGAGGAAGCTATACTGAACTTTCTTGGTTAGACATTTTTTATTTATTTCGGTTTTCATATGTTCTTAAATATTTTTCATTTATTATTATATTTATTTATTATTAGTTTTTGATTATTTATACTTTTTTTATCTCATCTAAGGAGTTTCTGGACTCAACAGACAACCAAAATAACTGGCTCACAGGCGTTGCCTTGAAGCTCGAACAAACAAACAAGATCATGTGCCGTAATGTGTAGCAATTTATCGTTCTACCCATCTTTTTCTTATATTTTCCATACATTGTAATTATATGCAATTGGAAATATTAGTTGCTATTTTTCGTTTAACGTTATATTTCAAGATTTTAAGGATTGGTTGATTTTTTTTAATGTTTTGGTTCTATATACCAAGTATTATACAAACAATTGAAACACTAGCCCAATAAATGTTCCTTAATGTTTGTAATGTAAAGAAAATATGTATTAGAAAATATTCCACCAGAATAATGGGAGATGCAAAGAAGAAAAACAACTAAAGGAAAGGGATAAAGGAAAAAGACCGATATTTACCGATTCCACTTGTTTAAGACAAGGATTCAAATTGGACAGTGAAGATAAAACAGTTGGGCCAGAAAACCAACTAAAAGTTTAAATTGAATACTGAAGAAGAGCTGATGAGAACCATCAACAAAAAACTTTGATTAAAACAGTTAAATAACCTTCGATCACCCGAATTCCTAACAGGTAACATTTCGAATCAATTTTCGAAGGAATTTTCGAATAATAGGATGTCAAGCAATTTACTTTCTCTCCTTTCCAAACCAGAGAATGTATATGGTCTTGTAAAAACTGTTTTTGAGACTTTGCACGATTTCCGTTTTTAATTCACAACCGACCTCAATGTTCCATATGTTTCCGATTTGGCCAAATCCAGATACCTATCCTTCCATAATAAACTTCATAACCATCCAAATCCTCTTGTTTCTAACCTTGCTTCCTCTTCGATTCCTGATAACCCTCCGAGGCGTCTGAAAAGAAAATGGCCTCGTGATCTTCTCATGTAGACAAATTATTAGAGTGCTACCAGTGGGTAGTTTCTCAACAAGCGTGTTTCATGTAATAATATTTCTCTGTACAAATTTACTTGATGTATTGATACTAATACAGTTGTAAATATCATAATAAAAGTTTAAAAAAAAAAAAAAAAAAAAACTCACAACCAAAGCAACATAAAACCGTTGTCATAATCATGATACATTTGCGAGAAAATTGTTAGACGATTCCGATTTCATGAAATATTAATGTGTCAATTAAATATTTAATCATAACTTAAATAACACTTATTATAGTGAGTGAACTGTTTGACTGTGGGTTAGGTAGCAAACGTTTCCTATTAGTATTGCCCAAATGCGACAAGTCTGGGTCTCGCAAACTCAGTCTTGGTCATGGTCTTGGTCTTGCGCTAGAGTCTCGCAACATTCTTGCAGTTACTTATTAGCTTATTACTGTAGAGATATTAATGTATTTTTTTAGACAGGAGAAACTTAACTAAGCCCGAATCAAAAATTAGAGGAGTTAGATGCAAAAGTATATTGGTTATACCAATTATTTACATATAGTAACTAAGATGGTCAAGTATTAGTAAATATTTTACCTTAATTTTTATTCAAAAAATAGATTTTTTTTGCTAGTCCTGGTATTGGTCTTACAACAGTTAGGCAGCGTTGGTCTTGGTCTTGCGAAACGCACGACAAGACCGATTTTGGACAACACTATTTGCCATGGGAGAAAAAAATGACTCTTGGTTTTTTTTTTGTTTTTTTTTAATCTTGGATAGGATGACCTCATGTCCCACAGTATCCTTTAATAATACCCCACTTATCCTTGTTGAACAAATCCGATACCTTGGACTTCATTTGGACAAACGTCTAACTTGGAATTCTCATACCAGACTGAAACGACAAGAAACCGCTCGACGTTTCCGACAACTCCAACACTTACTAGACACTCTAAGTTTCCAGTTAATTACAAAAGACTTATATACCTGACTACAATAAGACCTATTTGGACTTACGGAGTTGAGCTTTGGGGCTCCACTATACCATCGAATTCCTCTCATATACAATCCTAACAATCCAAAATCCTTCAGAAAATCCTCAATGCTCCTTACTTTGTCACCAATAAAATAATCCATAATGACCATATGTTTCCGATTTGGCCCAATCCAGATACCAATCCTTCCATAATAAACTTCAGAACCATCCGAATCCTCTCGTCTCTAACCTTGCTTCCTCTTCTATTCCTGATTACCCCCCGAGGCGTCTGAAAAGAAGATGGCCTCGAGATCTCTTATTGTAAATACATTTTGTCTTTGGAGTGCTACCAGTGGGTGGTTTCTCAACAAGTCATGTCATGTTATTGTTTTCTGTTATCAAATTTACTTAATGTATTTAATTTTTTAATACAGTTGTAAATATCATGAATAAATTAAAAAAAAAATCTTGGATAGGACAAGCAGATCTCTGTTCCAGCAACTATTTAGGATCTTCTTCAGGAATAAAAATTGTTTCCGTTTCCTAAATTACTCAACTATTGGCTTATTAAAAAACCTGATATTATCACATTCCTCGTGTGTCGACAGCAAATAATGCATGTCCGTGTGCTGAGTTCTTTGTTAGTTAGTGGGACAAATCCTAGATTTTTCTTTGATTTATCCGTAATGAAAACACTAATTATACTTATTCTATAGTAATTAAAACCTTTAATACACTGAATTAAGTAACAAAAACAAAAGCCTAAAGGATAATTGAGTTTAAGAAAATAAGTAATATTATTTTATAAATTATATTACACTATAATTATAATGCGATCGAGAAAGATTCCGATCTTTCACCGGTTTTAATATGGTGACACGTTTTGAGGTCCATTGATTCCATAAAGTCATGCCTCAAAAAATAGCCTGAGTGTATGGAAGAGAGCGAGTTTGTATACGTGTGTGAATGAGTAATATGTCATTGCTAGAAGTAATGAAATTATAAAACTATAATAAAAAATAATGAATTTCATGATCATCCAGAAGGCTATTCCTCGTTGATTTGAAATAGTATCAATTTCACTTGATGAAAATAAATTTCCTTAAACAAATAGTACTTTTAGGGCCATAACATACTGTTGGAAAGGTAAAGATTTTAGAAAAATAAAAATAAAAATAGAAAATTGTGGAAGATAATTCGATTATGATAAAATAGGAATAAAATATACAATCCACACATGTGGGAAAGTCGCATGTATTTATTTGTAGCAGTGTTGGGCGTTATTTAAATAAATTATTTGAAATTTTATCTAGATAACGAATAATAGATAAATTTGTATTCGTTATTTCTTATTCGACGATCTTTGGACAGATGATTATTTGTTATTTGTTATTTACAAATAATATGCATTATCTGTTATCTATTATTCGTTATTTAAGATGAAAATACGATTCGAATAATCTTTTTTGTAATTTTAGGATTTCTTGGAAATTTAAGTCTGTTTAAATGTTTACGGGGCCCTTTTTATGAAAAAAACTGTCAGATTTGAGATAGCGCCCTCCTCTCCCCCCCCAACCGAATATTTGTATCTTTTCGGATTTAATTGATATGAGGGTCGACTATTATGTTTTGGGGGCTCTTTTTATGAAAATGCTGTTGGTTTTGAGGTAGCGCCCCCCCTACCTTCGAACCGACTTTTGTAACTTTTCAGATTTAATTGATATGAGTGTCGACTATTATGTTTTGGGGGGCAGTTTTTCTGAAAAAAAAAAACTGTCGTATTTGAGGAGATAGCGCCCCCCTCTTCCTCCCCCGGAACCGACGTTTTGTAACTTTCCAGATTTAATTGATATGAGGGTCAACTATTATGTTTTGGGGGGCCCTTTTATCAAAATACTGTCGGATTTGAGATAGCGCCCCCCCCTCCTCCCGCAACGACTTTTTGTAACTTTTTGGATTTAATTCATATAAGGGTCGACTATTGAGTTTTGAGGTATGGTTTTTTAAAAAATACTTTCGGAAAGCTCCCGCGGGCACCGACTTTTTGTAATTCTTCGGATTTTGAATTGCGCCACTACTCCTATCGACTTTTCTTAAATCCAACAGTATTTTCATAGAAAGCACTTTCTAAAACATGACAGTTGACCCTCATATCAATTAAATCCGGAAAGTTTCAAAAAGTAGAAGCGGGGGATGGTGGGAGGACGCAATCTAAAATCCAATATTATTTTCATAAAAAGCCACACCACAAAAAACATAATATTCGACCCTCATAACGATTTAACCAAACAAGTTACAAAAAGTTGGTTTTGGGGAGGGGGGTGCTATTTTAATTCCGACAGTATTTTCATAAAAAGGGTCCGTGATAACATATTAGTTGACCCTCATATCAACTAAATCTGAAAAGTTATAAAAAGAGTTTATAAAAAGCCCGGTTCGTGGAGGGGGGGCTATTTTAATTCCGACAGTATTTTCATAAAAAGGGTCCCTGATAACATATTAGTTGACCCTCATATCAACTAAATCTGAAAAGTTACAAAAAGTCGGTTCGGGGAGGGGGAGGCCGCTATCTACAATCCGACAGTATTTTCATAAAAAGGCCCCCCCAAAACATATTAGTCGACCCTCATATCAACTAAATCTGAAAAGTTATAAAAAGAGTTTATAAAAAGCCCGGTTCGTGGAGGGGGGGCTATTTTAATTCCGACAGTATTTTCATAAAAAGGGTCCCTGATAACATATTAGTTGACCCTCATATCAACTAAATCTGAAAAGTTACAAAAAGTCGGTTCGGGGAGGGGGGCCGCTATCTACAATCCGACAGTATTTTCATAAAAAAGACCCCCCAAAACATATTAGCCGACCCTCATATCAACTAAATCTGAAAAGTTATAAAAAGCGTTTATAAAAAGCCCGGTTCATGGGGGGGTGGGGCGCTATTTCAAATCCGACAGTGTTTTCATAAAAAGGGCCCCTCAAAAACATAATAGTCGACCTTCATATCAATTAAATCTGATAAGTTACAAAAAGTCGGATCGGGGAGGGGAGGGGGGAGGCGCCTTCTTAAATCCGACAGAATTTTCATAAAAACTCTGATATGGAAGAAATCCCAAAAACTCAAAAAAGTCGTAATGCAGTGGTGTAATCTTAAAATGGAGATAATTTTCAAAAACTATGGATCTGAAATTATACACATTGGCCCGTATATAGAAGAAAAATAAAATTAGCGTCTAATTATTCGAAATTTATTTGAAAAACGTCGAATAACAAATAAAAAGATAACATATAACTTGAATTTATTTATTATCTAGATAAAAGATAAACACAATTATTCGTTATTTGTAGTTGAAAAGTTCGAATAAATTATTCGTTATCTATTATCTTTTATTTAAGATAAATTTTGCCCAACACTGATTTGTAGTAAATCTTATTTTGTATTTATGCATTAAAAAAAACACATTTAAATAAATAAATTGTGTTATTTGAGTGGTATAACATGGAGGTCTCGGTTAAACAAGGTATTGGAAAGTAGAATGAAAAAAAAAAAGACCTACAAAAGACTACACCTATATCGATGGAACCACTAGACCGGAAAAAAGTCTTTTTTCCCAATGCAGGAAAAGCATTGTTCTCTACTTCGCTTTTCTATGCCTCCTTTTCAGTGTTGTTTTATTTCTCCGCTTAATATAACTGTTCGACCAAGTAAAGATAAATGAAAATTAAACTAAAAATATTTTAAAATTCAATTTTACTATTTTTTTTTCTTCTGAAAACCATAAAGTAGTTTGTTTTAACAGTTTAATGGGGGTATTGTTTCATTTTATTTTATTTTTTTAAATAACTCGATCTATCAAACTAACAAAGACTGTTAAAAAAGTCATAGTACTAAGTTTCTAACGAGATTCTTTTCACCAACCTACTCTGACCTGTTTCAACACTTACAAAACAAGATATTAAGGGTTCAAATCACCTCGTCAAGGCCACCAAATCCTCACATTTGGTAGAACTGGATATAATTAATTCTATTATAAACCTGATAAGACCTGCATTTTTTTTCTTCCCACTGTTTATAGTTTTTCTAATATAATTTGTATTTATTTTTTTATATATTGGTGTTTGAAACCACGACTTAACGTGCACTTTAAAAATAGGTTTTATGAATACTATTTAAGCTTTTATAAGACAATTTAGCAAGTTTATATGATTTAAAAATATCTTAGCGAAAAAATCTCTCATTCCTAACTCTTCTAAAAAAGACATATAATGTCAATTAAAAATTAACAGCAATTTGGCTAAGATTAGAGTAATATTTTATCTTGAAGGAATTACTTGGTTCTAGGAGTTTTGTCCCGAAGACAGGTAACGAACTGGAAACGTCGACTTAGATAATATAAGCGAAGAAATAAGAAAATATAAGAATAATTCAGTATTATACGAAATAGTGAATTTTACACAGGAAATACTCAAGAATGGAAAATCGGAAAAGAAACATGGAGCCTTCTTTGGAGCTCGAATATTCAGCCTAATACAGAAAGGCTAATATTTTAATATTTTTATTAATTTATATAATAATAAAAGGCTAATATATTAAATCTATACAAGAGTCTATGACGATATACGCCTCGAAAACATGGGTCATTAATGCCAGATATCGATTAAGATTCATAGCGATGGATGTAGACTTTTGGATAAGGGCAGCTAGAAAATCCAGAAGGGAAATAATTAAAAATGAAATAATTATAGAACTGATCGAGGTGAAAAAGAACATTCTAGATATCAAAAAAAAAAAAAGATTAAGCTGATTTGGACGCGGTAAAAAAATGTCTGCAAAAATGATTATAGAACTGGAAGTAGAAGTAAGAAGAAAAAAGGAAGACCGAAGGTAAAATGGAAATATAAAATAGAAGAAAACCTTTCAAAATGGGACCAGAGAAGAGCAAGAAGTCATGGATTGAGAACTATATAAAATTTTCTAAATGCCATTTAGGCCAAGGAAAACCACAATAGTGGCAAATTCATTTATCAAAAAGATACTTAACCGATTGCATAACCATTTTGGAATTTTAAGTACTGGTACTGGTAGTAGTGGCAATCCATGACGATTACCTTGAGGTTGCTGCCAAGTCTATAGGAGTGTCAAGATTCTCGGGCCGCCAAGTAGTGTTGCCCAGATGCAAGAACAAGAGAAGTCTTGGTCTTGCGTACTCATTCTTGATCTTGAAGTTGGTCATGCGCTAAAGTCTTACAACATTCTTGCAGTTACATATTAGCTTATTATTATAGAGATATTACTGTAATATTTCATTTAGTGGGAAGCAAACTGGGCCCAAATGAAAAATTAGAAGAGTTAAATGCAAAACTATTTGTTTATATCAATTCTTTACATATAGTAACTAAGATGGTCAAGTATTAGTAAATATTTTACCTTAATTTTTATTAAAAAAATTGATTTTTTTTACTAGTCCTGGTATTGGTCTTACAACAGTTAGGCAGCGTTGGTCTTGGTCTTGCGAAACGCACGACAAGACCGATTTTGGACAACACTATTTGCCATGGAGAAAAAAATGACTCTTGGTTTTTTTTTTTTTTTTGGATAGGATGACCTCATGTCCCACAGTATCCTTTAATAATACCCCACTTATCCTTGTTGAACAAATCCGATACCTGGGACTTCATTTGGACAAACGTCTAACTTGGAATTCTCATACCAGACTGAAACGACAAGAAACCGCTCGACGTTTCCGACAACTCCAACACTTACTAGACGCTCTAAGTTTCCAGTTAATTACAAAAGACTTATATACCTGACTACAATAAGACCTATTTGGACTTACGGAGTTGAGCTTTGGGGCTCCACTATACCATCGAATTCCTCTCATAATCCTACAATCCTAACAATCCAAAATCCTTCAGAAAATCCTCAATGCTCCTTACTTTGTCACCAATAAAATAATCCATAATGACCATATGTTTCCGATTTGGCCCAATCCAGATACCAATCCTTCCATAATAAACTTCAGAACCATCCGAATCCTCTCGTCTCTAACCTTGCTTCCTCTTCTATTCCTGATTAACCCCCGAGGCGTCTGAAAAGAAGATGGCCTCTAGATCTCTTATTGTAAATACATTTTGTCTTTGGAGTGCTACCAGTGGGTGGTTTCTCAACAAGTCATTTCATGTTATTGTTTTCTGTTATCAAATTTACTTAATGTATTTAATTTTTTAATACAGTTGTAAATATCATGAATAAATTTAAAAAAAAATCTTGGATAGGACAAGCAGATCTCTGTTCCAGCAACTATTTAGGATCTTCTTCAGGAATAAAAATTGTTTCCGTTTCCTAAATTACTCAACTATTGGCTTATTAAAAAACCTGATATTATCACATTCCTCATGTGTCGACAGCAAATAATGCATGTCCGTATGCTGAGTTCTTTGTTAGTTAGTGGGACAAATTCTAGATTTTTCTTTGATTTATCCGTAATGAAAACACTAATTATACTTATTCTAGAGTAATTAAAACCTTTAATACACTGATTAAATGACAATTTTGTCAAGTATTAGAAACTATTGTGTCTTAATTTTTATTCACCAAAACGATTTTTTTATCAGTCTTGGTATTGCAACAGTTAGGCGGTCTTGATCCTGATCTTTCAAAGAGCAAGACCAAGACCGATTTTGGGCAACACAACCGCCTAGAAATGAAAATCAATCGACCTAGGTGGGAATCGAACCCACAGCGTTCAGAACTGTTCACTCTGGGACCTAACGTACTTGGAAATTGATTGCTAAAGTTTTAAGTAAGCATTAAAGAGAGTTCCGTTCTTCTGAAGTTGCTTCATATATTGGAATAAAACTTGAACAGACGATGGCTTAATCGTCGTTTTTCCTTTTGTAGCTAAACTCATTTCTAGCTCATTCCAACCCCTACCCAAAAGTTATATGAAAGGATAAAGAAATTACTGCTGTAGCAGTATATTGGGAGTAAGCTATGCTGTCAGGAAGTCCTCATGAATAAACACTCGAGTTTAGTGTAGCCGATCCTCAAAAATAACAATAATAAATAAAAATAAAGAAACAAATATATTTTTGGTTTATTGCACAGTGTATAGGTAACTATGATGTTGTTGGTAGAATCGGAATATATTTATTTACAATCAATGTTACAGTGTATATTGAATTTCGAGTGTTTACCTTAGCGTATATGAAAATTAATAATGTGTATAAAGTAAATAGAAATCCTCATTTCCCATATTTCCCCCTGCCTCAACCCCTCCCTCCACCAAATATCTCGGAGCTCCAATATCCCCGGCTATTCCTATTAGGCCCCTGATGGAACGAGTCTGTCATGAAATGGCGGAGGGCGCAATAACTCTATTGAAGGGACGAGAACATGGCCGTAGCTCGCCGAGGGAACCCATTATTGATATAGGCTCGGGTTCGAGTTCCGCTCCTGCTTTGTGTAGTACATTTATTGAGAATGTTCTGGCCTTATTGGTGGCTGTCGTCGTCATGACGACCCACCTTCTTCCCTTCTTATTAAATCTACTTTTACCTTCATCTCGTCAATCTTTTCAAAACATTCAGACTTATTCGAAAAATATTATAATGTTTCTCAGATTGTTGGGCATTTAATACAATTTTGGCATTAATTTTTTTTTTTTTTCTGTTCTTCCCTACCTCGCTTTTTATATACGGGTATACGGGATTTTCTCGTGCCGGGGGGTAAGGGTGGGGAATTTTAAAATACCCTTCGACACCGGAACGTGAACTTGTACTTTTTATAAATCCCTCATATATTTTATCTGGTTGCCGGGCAACTCGTGGTGCTGTGCACTTGCGTTAGCCCATTCGGCTACCCCGCTCGCTTTTTTTTTTATTGAGCTTCCCTCCCTTGCCTGTTGAGCCATAAAGGAGTTTTCTCTGGCCAGAGGAGAGGACGTGGGACTAATAGCAGATTTAAAAGTCTTCCTTCTGGCTCCGGGATGCGATCTCGTATCATGTAAAACTTCAGTTAACCGGTTATTTTATATTCGTTTTACCGACCATCCCTCATGGGCATTTCATACCTAGTAGAAAAAAAAAATAAAGAGGGGATAAAAGAAGTCTGAGGAAGGGTGGAAAACGAAGTTGTTAACAATTCATATTCTTATTCATTGATATTAACATGAGGTCTGTGGGAAATTGGCCTTTTGCAGAAATCTGTTATTGTCAATGTTAAGGACCTTTGTTGTTCAAGGTGGGCTTTAAAATAATTAGCCCTGAACCATCAGATAGCCTTGTCCTTTGGATTATTGGATTTGTCAATAAAAAATACTTCTCATGGGTACATTTAAAAAAAAACAAATTATTTAAATGAAGATTAAATCAATATTATTTTTATGATTATGGGTGATAAATATTCAGGACGCAGTCTTTTTTTTAATTTTTATTTTTGCCAACGTTTCAACCCAAACATGTGGGTCATCTTCAGGGCGTGGTTTGAGCACTGAGGTTGTTCATGTACTGACACATTCACATCATAACAATTTTTATGATTAGTTACGGATTTGGTCTATTGTGTAACGGTAGGGATATTTATTACGAGAACTCGTTGCACGTCGGATTCACACATTTCTAGGCATCTTATGGACGCTAGACTAAAGAACGAAGTTTTGTCTAGGCATGAAGATAGGATGTAATGGTGCATGCAATGGTACCCCAACAAACTTATAAAGTTAACCACACTGTACATGGCCAGATACTCACTATACTCATAAAGAGGCTTGATGACACACCCAGGTTCTAGACCTAAAAGTTATATTAAAGGATTAAGAAATTATCTGCTACAGTCGTATAGCAGTAGTAAGCTCTGCTATAAGGAAACCCTCTTGAATAACCAGTTCATATATCATTAACGTCGCGAACTTGGGTAGTCAATACTAAAAAATAAGAATAATAAATAAAATATAGATAAAATTATAATGAAATACTGTATAAATATTTGAAGCAAAACAAGGAACATTATCTTATTTAATTTAATTTTGTAAAAATTCTGTTGTTAAATATTATCATCATTTATCACTGAATATTATCTTAAATCGTCCACTAAATCTCCATATGTAATGTCTTTTTTGTTGTTCTCAGAAAATTTTAATATTTTATTAATATCAATATTCTAATAATATTTTATATTAATATAAATAGTCAAACATGAGTATATTGATTTGATTATTATGCAAAATTTCAACACATTTAACAAAAAGTCATATTTAAAAATAAAAATATAAATATCATCCCAAAGGGCTCTTAGCTGGCCTTCATATGAATAATTTAATTTATTCATTATTTAATTAAACAAGGAAAAAGCATGTATCACTGTATCAGAAAACAAAGGTGATTCGAGGAAAATCTTGTTCAAAAATATGTGGCACTCTGGAGAGTGACAAATTAATTCTCTGAATTTGTACTCTAACATTACTGAAAATTTCATTTTAAATTAACTTTAAATATTCCGTTCATATTACGGTTCAAACTTTGATAAAATTGATCAAGGAGTATTTTGAAATATAAAACGAGAAATAAGGTGAAGCCGAAAAAAAAATGTCTTTTGATACATAATAATTGTTATGACAAAATAGAAAATTTTCTTTCAATCTTTTTATTTACAGGGTGTTTCAGGGTTAAGGGGCCAAACTGCGAAAATGAACTAAGGACCTCAAAACAAAAAAAAATCCTCTGAAAGAATTTCCGCAAACGCTTTAGGATTGATTCACACCAGCAGATTTTCGTTGTTATGAATTATTTACGTTATAAGAAATGAATAGAATCTATTTATTTGTTCTAAGTGGTTTATTAATTAAATGTAAACATTAACATTCATATTAAATGTTTTTCAAAGTGAAGGTATGTCCGCAAACGCTTTGTTTAGGAGATGGAATAGATATAACATTAATATGGCCTTTTATCTATCTCTAACTGTATAAAAACTATTGGCAAACATAAGGATTAATACCATTTGGAATTAGCATTGGAAACTCTCAATAACATTTGTCAGTTTGTTAGAATCTTTCGCAGAGTACTCATTACTATGCCTTCCATTTAAACTAATGGTGAATACGCCGATATGGTGTTCGTATACGATTTTTGCAATGGTAATGATAATGTTGCCCGTCGTGAATATGCCAGGCGATTTCCGAATAGAAGATTGCCAAACAAGATTTACAAAAAGAAGATTAGTATTATCTGTTGATCGGGCACTGATGATCTTAATGTTGGCGCCCAAACCAATCAACATCATTTAAATTTAATAAACGCCATGAAAGGTAAGACAAAAGAGTTATCTTTAAAATAAAACTTTCTGCATTTCAAAAAGTTATTATTTTATTTTTGAAGTGAAAACTTCGTTAGGCGCATTTTGCACTATTTTTTTTGTGGATATTTAATTAGATTGAGTCGACTAAGTGAAATTTGTTTACATATGAATTAAAATATCTCAGAAACTAAAAATCAGACCTGCATACTGTAAGCGAGAAAAATGTTTGGCATATCAACGTCTCTTTTACAGGCTATAATTCAAAATTGTATCTTAACGCAACGCCGTGTTAGGGAGGCGAAAAGGAAAAAAATATGGTCAAAAACCAAATGATAACGAGTTTTATGGAAGATATGGATTAAAATATCTCAGAAATTAAAAATCAGACCAGCATACTGTAAGAGAGAGAAATGTTCAGCATTTCATCCTCTTTAGCATGAAGTATTATTTATTTATTTTTGTTTTTATTTTAATGAAATTTACAACTGTATTACATGAAAAATACAACAATTAAATGTGACAATGGTAACATGACATGTATAACATGAAGAGAAACTACCCATTGGTAGAACTCAAATTAAAGTTCTATATTAGAAGGTTCCGAGGCCATCTTCTTTTCAGACGCCTCGGAGAGTTATCAGGAATCGAGGAGGAAGCAAGGTTTGAAACAAGAGGGTTTGGATGGTTCTGTAGTTTGTTAAAGTATTATTTATAATTTTTATTTCATACTAATAATGTCACGATGTTGATTTTTTCACTTCTATTGTGAGTTCTAAAACACACACCTTAGATTTTTTTTTTTGTATTGAAGAAAATGTGCTTTTTTACTCTCAATAGACTTTTATTTTTTGTATTTTATTGACATCATTTTGCCACTGAAATATATGAAAACATTCGTTGAAAAAAACATAACAACAACAATTCAAGAATCATAATTCTGCACTTTAGCTTATGAGGAAACTTAGATTTCATAAAATTTTTATTCCATCATCATTTCATTTTCTAATGACAGTAAGCTATAAAATACTTATAATGTTCATTCGTATATTCATAAACGTGAACGGTACATAAGATCAGATACAATAACTTTTTTCGTGACTATCTTC
Source organism: Nezara viridula (assembly GCA_928085145.1). Taxonomy (NCBI): domain Eukaryota; kingdom Metazoa; phylum Arthropoda; class Insecta; order Hemiptera; family Pentatomidae; genus Nezara; species Nezara viridula. Next base: position 58,311,352 of record OV725082.1, read on the forward strand.
AATGTTTATATTATTAATCCGTGATACATACCTCTTTTTACCAAATTATTTATATCCGTCTGAAACTTCGTTGATAGCTTCATCTGATCGTAACCTACAAATATTATATTTACGAATATTCTCGGAATTGGGGAGTTTTCAATCTGAAGAGCGGCAAACTTTGTCTATTTAATTAGGTACTAAAAACTCATGAATGCACATCTGCTTTCCTATAATATGAACACAAATTAAAAGGGGCGTGGTGGCCGAATGGGCTAAAGCGTGTGCACTGCACCACCTGCAGTTGCCTGGCAACCGGATAAGAGATTTGAGAAGATTTAAAAATTATGAGTTGGCATCCCGGTGCCGGAGAGGATTTTAAATTCACCGCCCTCACCCTTCGGCCCAGGAAAATCCCGTATAGCCTAAGGCGAGGTAGGGAAGAACAAAAAAAAAGAACACAAATTTAAAAAAAAATAAAAAGATCGTCTACAAAAATTCCGTTTGGCCTATATAACCTCGTAATTTTAGCTTTTTCGGGTTTGAGGTCACGCTATGGGCCAGTTGAACAATTGGAGTTCAAGTAAAGTTCAAGCTTGAACTCCAGTTGTACATTTGTCCTTAAACGGACCAAAATTTTTGTAGGTCCCTTTTTTTTTCTTATTTGTGATCATATTATCTTACGATTCAAGTGGAATGCAAATAGGTATTCACTCGTTTCCCAATTCCGATTTTTTTTTGTAAATAAAACATTTGTAGATTACGATGAGATGAAGCTATTTACGAAGTTTCAGGTGTATGTTAATAATTTTATAAAAAAAAAAAAAACTGTTCCACGGGCTATATATTATTATAGTAAATGTTTATATTACTTAGAAAAATATATTTTTTTTTGATTCCATCTAATTTTGGAATTAAGTTGTTAAGTATTCATTTTTAAAATTTTTATTAAGTGCGACTTTGAAGGGATAATTAATTCAGGGTATTTCCAAGAGGTAGGGATAAAGCCGACAGTGAAGGATACTAGACATTCTAGGCAAGGATTTGGAGCGGGCTTTGGCTAAGAAGCTTAATCAGATGAGACAAAACGGCTCAAGCACGGGCTGCTTCGTGCCCCATTTGGCAGCTGATAAAGTGCCCCGTGTTAGCGCCAAAACGTCACTGCCAAGGGAGGGATGTGCATTGTCATAGCCGCCTCCACAAAGGTGTGTGCACGCCCCGGGGATATATTAGCTCCTCACGTTGAGAATCCAGGTCGTGCTTATCCCCCCGCCTTCCACCTTAGCGCAATGGGATCCTTCATGACAATTATAAAACCTACTGCACAATCTTGCAGTGCGATTAGATCTTCTTTCGAATATAGAATATAGAATTATACATAGATATACTTTAGAAAACATGCGCATTGCATTAATTGCCTCATAGTCAACGTCAACTCTTCAAAAAATGTATTGCAAGAAGTATTGCAATAAACAGGATCTAAAAGTGAATCAAAAGTAATTTTATTTATTTATTCTATTTATTTTTTTATTTATTTATGGGTTGTTCTAGAGGTGCAACCAAACCTATTATAATCAGAGTGGGAAGGTTCGTTCCTGGTAATGGTAATGGTCTGTAAAAAGTACCCGAGCAAGCTAAAATAGTATGAGAACTCTAGCTGTTTTTTTTTCTCAAAGAAAAAAGTAGGAGGTGAATCCAAATATCTTTCTGAATTTCATCCGTTATCTCAATGATCCATCAAATTTCTTTGTATTCTAACTTTTCATTTAATGTTAGTGGTAATTTCATTTTCTCCTTTCTGGTTTTGAATTTGGAACTTTAATGGCGTGTTTAACTGTTCGTTGAACATTGCAACTTTCAGATGTGGATTCAAGCCTTCTTAACCGGAATATTTGCAGTGTTCAACCCTAACCAATAGAGTAGAGTTTCTTTCTCTCTGGATATTGCGTTGGAGGTTTCCCATTTGAAGCATTGGCTTTTAGTTTCGAATTTTGATGTTCCCATTTAATTTGCCACATTTTGCAAATTCGTTGCTTTGTGTTCTCTAGAAAGTCTCCTCTTGTGATTTTATTGACTTTTATTACTGGAATCGTTCCTGGCTTTCTTCGCAAAAGAGTCGCTAGTTCGTCACAGGAGATTCTGCAACTTTTTTCTTTTAATTCTTTATGATTAAACGGAATCGTAAAAAAAATTTCTCAGTATTCCTCCATTTCTGCTGCATTTGATTTTGAAAAGGGATATTTTAATTATCACTTTGATGTTCAGTAACAATTATTGTAGGAAATAATTCCAGATTTTGTAATTATATTATGCATTGTTTATAGTAAAAGCAAAATTTAATTTTACCAAATATCTTTGTAATAAGTTTGGCGATCATGCAAGTTGGTTGTGATTAGGTTTTTATATATTCCACAACGTTGTTCAAATTGTTAAGATTATATTGGACAAAAACAATAATTTAAAAATCTAGAATACTGGTTATTTACTATCGAATGTACTTATTTTTTCTTAAGCAGTGATATTGTAATATTGTGATCCTATTGCTCACCTGCTTTCGTTAATACATCTTTAAGCTATGTATGTACCCATTTTATTACTTATGTTTTAGTTATTATTTTATGTATTAGATATTTTTGGCCAGATGTAATGCTGATTTGTATGTACAATATTGTTATTATTAGGAGACATTGCCCCAGAATAAAGTTGATATTTCTAAATAAAATTCTAAATAGAGTGGTTTGAGCACAGTAAACACAACAGTCAATTTAGCAGCATGTTTTTCTCCCTAGAAGATCTGCCATAACTAATTTAGTTTCACTACAGACTACCAATGTACCAAGATGGTTTAATGTTAGAAAGAATGCATTAAATATTCTCAATTTTACAACCCGGCTAAAAGATGCGAAACTAGAGTTACATGTTTGAGTCGTCCGTTGAAGTTATGTAACGCTTGTTTGAGCGAACCGCTGGATCGTTTTTTTTAATGTTATGCCTCAAATTAATCAGTGTGACCCCCTGAGTGTTTTAAAAACAACTTAAACCAAAAGTATTCATCCGTTATTAAGTAAAACGTATTTTGAACGAATGGCTGGATCGATTTCAAAGTTTGATGGCTCAAATTATTCGGTGTGATCCGGTGAGTGATTAGAAAGCAAAATGACACGAAGGTAACTCTTTTGATTTATCATTCGGGCTTAGTTAAGGTTCTCTCATCTAAAAAAAACATAGTAATATCTGTAAAATAATAAGCTAATAGGCAACTGCAAGGCTGTTGCGAGAATCTTGCTCAAGACGAAGATTCGCCTTGGTCTCGCATTTGGGCAACACTATTATCGACTATCGATACACTATTATCGATATCGGCCCTTCGATATTTTAATGTATACAATTAAAATTAAAACCATCGATTTCGAAAAGCACTAGGAAACATGTATGAATCTGATCGTTACAAAAAAATAAATATACTCATCTTGACTGTTGCATATAAAATGTAGTGCGTAGTAGAGGGAAATATAGATATTTTGATAACATAGGCTATCGATGGACATCCCAAAGTAGAGTTGAATAGCGAGCGTGGAACTCATCTCAGTTACAGTAAACTCAATTTTCCCAAATTTCTTAGTTGGAACCTTCTCAAACCAAGGCCACGAATTGTCAAGAAAAAAAAAACGATGTAAATAAATTAGCATTAGGCTGAATCCGAGCTATTGGTGAATGTAAGGCATAATTGGTTGAATGGAAATTTCTGGAAAAAAGCTGAAGATGACGGTGATAGACAGGAACTAGAATTTTAAAATTAGAATTAGAAACTAGAATTAGAATTTTTTTTTAAACTTATTTATTGAAAAATATTACAATCTGTCTCTAGAACATTTATAATAGTTAATTTTACTAATTGTAATGAGAGTAGAATATTTGATATTTCCATTAATTAATTTAAAAAGTGCTAGAGAATCAACATATAAATATTGATTCTCCAGCACTCTTTATATATTCATTATGTTAAATATATTAATATTTGAAAAATGTTTAAAATATTGATGAGTGTGTTGACAATCAATATTTCAAGTCTGATATTTTCATGGTATGGATAGTTAAAGGCCCATATCAATATATATGACAATGTCGGTATTGGGTGTTCGATGTCCCAACCCTATCTGCCACTGAACCTGCAAGGTTGAGGCAACAAATTAAAAATAAATGAACGAAAGGATAAATAATGAACATTAATTACTGATGTAGTTTTTAAGCGTTTTATTAATTTTCGTTAAGTGGTTGTATTTTTTTTTCAACACATTGAGGATATGCCGTGCCCATTAGTCTGTAGTCTGTAACTATTTTTAGTTTTGTCTCCGTTATGAACGACAGTCGGTTTGGATTAGCGTCAATTTTAATTTTAAACTCTAACTATCCAATTCAATATCTGCGTACAGTCAAGAGGTCTAGACGTGATGCTTATGTTACAACATAAAATAACAATTATTTGAAGTTTATCAATCGAAAAATTTTAGCATAATTTGTTAACAAATTTAAAGGAAAATATTTTATGGTTCAAATTGAAATTGGAATACCATATTTCATTCTTATTATTATATTCAAATTCTCAAATATTAAATTTTCAACAATAACATTTTATTGAAAATTCCCAATCCCAATGGTATTTCTATATCAAACGAACTGAGTAGAATTTTTTATTTATTAAAAAAAATCTAAAAAATAAAAAGTATATTGCTATTTTATTTATAATTGGTACTAAAATTTTCTTCAGTTAAAATCTTTATATATTTCTGATTTTAAAAATTAGCTCACTACATTTATTTTTAAGCAAACGTTTCATTTTATAAAATTAACTAAATCTAAATTGACTTCTGCTAAAAAAAAAAAAGGACGTCTATCCTTTATTAATTTCATAATAACAATAAAACATTATGTTAATATTTATACTGAATTAAAATTTAAAAAATATAGTTTTATTGCTTGTTCGACCCTATTAATAGGCTCTAGTTGAGTATTTAGGTATTACATGAAAATTGTAAGAAAATGATAAACTGAATTTCGGAAACTGGTTACACACTTGATTTTAATGAATCGGTTTTTTGGGGATTTTCGTTACTAAAAATTTAATTATGCTACTGATTTCTGATTATTGATTCAAAACTATATATCTATAAAAAAAAATGTGTAAAATAAGAGGCAAAAAATAAATCGTATGTACTTTTTGTTAATTAAGATGAAAAAAAAAAACATGCATATAGTATTTAAACATAAATATTCCCCTGAAATATATTTTAACAACATTAAAATCCCAATATCAGATGTAATTATGTATCTAGGTTTTTACCTGGACAAAAGACTTATTGGAAGACTCTCATTAGACAAAAACGAATAGAATTAAACAGGCGATACGTTCTTTTATCCACATTACTTGACAGACTTACAAAATTATCTATAACTAACAAACTAACCCTTTAAAAAGTTTTACTTAAACCTTTTTGGACTCACGGCATAGAACTGTTCTGCTAAAACTTCCAACATTAAGAAATTCAGTCCTTTCAGTCAAAAGTGTTGCGAAGGATAGTTGATGCACCGTTTTATTTCGCAAATGATACACTACATAAAGACTTAAACGTACCTTCAATTTTAGATACTGCAAAAGAGAACTACAATAACTTCCACCAAAGACTAAAGTACAACATGAATCCCCTAACAGAAATCCTTCATCGTACAAGAAACCCGTACAGAACGAAGATTAAGTAGGCGTTGGCCAAGACCTGCTGATCTAATTTATATCCCGGACGTGATGGGAAGCTGTGAAGCTGCCAAAAAAATTGCAAATTTAACCTAATGTTCTACATTCTTGTTTGGTTAATAAAATAAATGTACTTTATGTCATAAATTGATCGAGAAATCAGTTCGACATAATTTTTCAGTCTTAATGTTAGCGCCATGTATAGTTTTACTTGAAGAAAACATTTCGTTTTATTGTTTTATGTTAACAATAATCGACTGAAATTCACTGTTTTCAGTTAAAATAACATCTGACAAATGACTAAAACATATAATCAATATATTCAGAATTTTGATTCAAAATAAAGGGGTGGAGGGATGGAGGTTGGGGCTATATGCAAATAAATACATTTATTCCAACTTCCACTACGCCATCGTCCTGGGTTGAATTTAAAGAGTGGAGTTGTTTTCGAAGACTTTAGAAAATATATCGGGGTGGTTTTAATTTCTTGTCAAAAGTTATGAAGTTGTCTTGCTCAGCTGAGTTGAGATAGATGTTATTTTCGAGCATTAATTGAGATAAATTAGAGCTCTCTCTGTATTAATAATGGATACAGTTATAAAGTTTCCGACTCCAACCCCGAACTTCAAATTATCAAGTTGCGGCTAGAAACATCGATTGATAACTTAAATCGATAAACCTTATAAAGTAAAATTGTTCATTCAATTATTCAGTTTTGTGATTTTTTCATCATATAACTATAGAATTTAAAAGATTTCCAAGTATATTTATTTTATACACCTCTTCATTTGGTCAACTGCCATTTCCATTTCGTTTATACTGTAAAATACTTACTCATCCCTAAATTTATTTTAGTCTTTGGTTTAAAAACCAAAATAAAAATTAAATAACTTTTGTTTTCGCTCATAAAGAAAACAAATTCTCTTCTTTTTTTATTCTTTGTGCTTTTTCTTTTGTCTCGGGAAGGCGCACAGTAATGGCCGAGTAATGGAAAACCTACGACATCTGCTAAAAAAAAAAAGTTTATCTATTTTTTATAACTCTAAAAAATAGATAAACTATTTAATTGATACCTTAAGTGGTTTTTGAGAATATTTTTAGTTGGCGGAATAAACATTTTTTTTTTTTTTTGTCGGCCCAAGACTCCCACTGAAGTCCTATACTGCGCCTATTGTTATATTAAAATAGAATGAAGATATAGATGTACATTATTGTTATTTATTTATTTTAAAAATCTATTTTTAATTCTTCAATAAATTTGCACAATGGTATCTCTTCCTAGAACAGCCAGCCCTTGGAGGAAAAACATTATACTGTTTTTATTAAATAGTTCAATTGAAAATGTAGTTAATTTGTGGAATTTCGTGTGATTTATAGGTTTTGTAAAAATAAATGGTGGTTGATATTTTTTTTTTGAAACTTTATACACTTTTTAGTGTCATTCAGCTTAATTAAAAAAGATATAATCATTTCTAAAACTTGTTCTACTTCGAATTTTTTATTTTTTGTTAACAAAACTAGGTGTTAAAAAAAAAATACAAATACTGTGAAAAAAACCTCCAATATTCTCCGAAAAATTGATTTCTCACAACTTCTAAGCAGACATTGTTACAGATAAATTCGTATTCATTTAAACCTCCATGGTAGTTAAGATATATTTAAAATTATTTTTGTATGTATAAATGTACGAACAATTTCTAGGTGTGTACTAATATCTCCTATAACTAGACATGCTCTCAAATTCAGTTTTAAGACTTGTATTGAACATAAAAGAAATAAGGTTCTGTAGTTATTTGTTTCGAAAAATAACTCAAACCAAAACAATAAAAAAAAATACATTAAATATTAAATCTTCGTTTTCATTGTTTTGAAATTTTAATTGTGTCTACCTAGATAAGAAATAAATTTTTATGTTATTATTTTAACTGTATGTAACAATCCTGTATTTTCGCCCTAATATAAATAAATAAACAAACACAAAACCGTTAAATGAACTAAAGTTTAAAATTAAATATATAGTGGAGTCAATGGGTAACTTTTATTTACTTGTTTCACTAAAATTAGTGTGTTTTAGTAATAACATATAATTTTTTCCAGTCTCTAATACTTATTCATTTTAAATGTCGTTTTAACGTCATAACGGTAAATTGAATCTGACAGTATTTGGTTGTACCATTATGACATGATCTGTATTAGTTATTGCTAATTTATATAATCTTTATAATGAATGAAATAATTACATATTTTTTCATAGAAAAATGTGAAGAATTATCAAAGGTGTTCAAAATATCATTACCAATGGTTTTTAATTTTTTTTGTAATGATAATAAAATAAAATGTTTATTATTATATAAGAATTATTATAAAATGAATATTTATAATTAATAAAGGATACATATACATAAGTTATTACATATACCTACATATATTATAATTATATTTTGTGTTTTTTTTGTTAAAAGAATATATTAAGACAACAGTTATATGTAGTAATATAGACAGTAGTTATAAATAGGTATATATAATTATGTATTTTATGAGATATCCATCACTTTCGAAGTTAATTTATTGTAAACTTAAAAAATTTCTGATTTAAACAAAGAAACTGGGATATTTTTTGTATTTCGTGCCAATTTTCTAGTTTTGACGTCATATTCGTGTTCCTTGGCCTTTAAAACATAAGTGCACTCAATATCGAGTTGACCACGAAAACACGTCTTTCGTCGCATTGTGAGAAATAAAATATATTATAAAAATGTTTGAAGCAGCCGTTCCTGAATTTGGTTAAATCAGGTGCTCATCTGTCAACTAGTCTTTGATTTGATATCAAAATGACGAGCATTATTCTGATAGATTCCTGAATCATTAGTATGATTCAATTTAAATAAATCTTAATCTCTTTGATTTCATTTATCAGATTCTGAGATAATCACGTTTGTTTCGTCATTGTATTGCGTATTTGCCATAAAATGTTATTAATTTATTCATCAGATTGGCCAGTCTTAATATGTAACGTTTTTTATCTGTTGCAATAGAAATTACTGGACGCTATTTTTGTAGAAATGAGAAGTATAAAGCAATATGCTCAGTTGGGAACATTGTTTTAAACAGCGGATTACATTCGGCCCAGGTCACATTGAATCGGACTGTTATAAGAAGGAGAATAAAATCTCAAGTCTCAACTTTCAAACAGATAGAGAAAGACATTGATGATGATTAATAATATCATAAATTATGCAATCGTTTTAATTTATTGTTAGAAAAAATAATTGCCGGTATTGTAATTAAAATTAATTTTGGAGGATTATATATAAGAAAATATATCATATAAAAAAAAAATCTATTTTAATTACAACTTTTATCTGATTCAGTACTGACGTATAATTTATAACAAGAAATATGTGTTGATTTTTTATACATAGTGGCTGTAAATAATAACATTTAATAACGATTATTTATTAAACGGCTTTATAAATAATATCACTATAACTAGTTGGCCAGTGCGAATAGTTCGCAGAAATTTCTGCTTAGTGGAGGAATAGCAAAACAATATGGAAATAAGTAGATTCTATGTATTATCTGGGGAATGAATGAATTTTTTTTTTTTTTTAGTTGATTAAAATATTCCATTTAACATAATAAACCAAAATATTTTTACAAATTGCTTTGCTAGGGCCTATTTTCAAACGCTGACTGGAAAAATATTAAGGACTTAATCAAGGGATTTTCTAAATTATTAAAAAATTGAAAATTTAAGACCAAGGCCTTTAAGAAATAATAAAGTTAATATATCAGACAGGAAAAAAAGTGTAGTACAATAATAAATTCAGTATCTTTAAGGAGGAAGAAATTATTAAGAAGACCAAAATTAATGGGCTGTTTCTTTGTAAATAATTGTCCGATTTTATGGACTTTTTTTGTTTTGTAAATAATTTATTGATAGTATTCTTTTTAATAATCATGGGTAAAAAAACATACTTTTTGAGTTATTTGTAAATAAAGTTTCTTTTCCTTCATAACTTTTTTTTTTCGAGAATTTCGAAATATGACTATTTTTCGCACATGAAGGAGAAGAATATCTTCAAAATTAGTGGTCCTTTTTATCATCAGATTCCATAGTATGATTAGGCAGTGCTAAAGGGGGCCGGAGCAATTCTTGATATCTTACTGTTGGTATTTTTATTCATCACTAAATACACTAACCCATATACATTTATTAGACTTAATTCTATTAATTTCAAAATGTTGGAAACCTAAATAATAAAATATTAATTAATTCAAGTACTAAATTAATAAATATAGCGCAAAAACGTTTGTAGGACGTAACTACGTCACAGAGACCACAGGCTACGCTTCGGAGGCCGCAGTTCCCCATCTATGGCATAGGCTAAAGTAAAGTAGTCTCAAGTAGATAATTAATATTATGAGATAATTGATACCTTAATTTTAATTCGTGTTTTTATGAAATATAAAATAACCAGAATGAGTTAATTTTTTTCGCTATATATTTTAAAATCGATGCAGATAAAACAATCTCTTTGTATTGGTGGATTTTTAAGCGATTTTGGCTTCCTAGCAGCTATTGATTTCCTGTCCTCTATTAAGCCGTTTCTGATTCAATCTGACAGTCAAAGGTGTTTAATTTCAGAAATGTCTCTTGCGGATTTTCCCCGTTCGGTGCCAGTAAACGCTGGAATAATGGAACCTCTTTTTCGTTTTTTTTTTTTTTATATCTTTGATTTTTTTCTCTCTTCCTATATTCCGCTTTTACTTGATGAGGTTTCTTTTTTTTTTTTTTTTTTTTTTTGTTTGTGTGCGGGAAAGAGGTAACTAAGCGACCCTTGGAATCAATAACGAAGAGGATGTATTTGTTGTTCAAAGGGATGGTTCCGAGAAGTAAAGTGTATTATTTTCCTTTTGAAGGTTTTATAAATTTACATAAATACAAAAAGATAAGATAACATAGATTGGCTTACCTCTAAATCCTTATAAGTGTATCAAAACAAATTTACACAAGGAAACAAAAAATATTTATTAAAAAAAATATGTTTTTCAATTAGAGAGAAAAAAAAATTATATATAATTTTCTGATTGTATATTGATAAATTAAAAAGTTTAGAATAAATTTATTTTAATATCAATATATATCAATTGACAAAATTTAATTGGTAAGTATTTTTTTAGTTTTTTTTTTTAAATTTTCATATTTATTAAAGCTGGAAAAAGGATTGAGACAGGTCTACAATATTTTTGACAAATGCACAAAAAAAAGTAATAATAACAACAAATATATGAAATAATTCATTCAAAACCATATCTATTTAGATTGAATATTTAATAGTTGGCCGTTGCATTATAAGGGAAGGAGATGTTCCGAGGTGGCGGTCATAAATAGGCTAAATAGTGGCAAAAATATTTTATTAAATGCCAAAGTTTCGACCCGACTTTGCAGGTCTTCTTCAGAGCTAAAACGGACAAGTTAAAAAAAGATAGAGAATTGTAAAAGTTACATAATAGTTAGACAAAAAATTATGAACAATGCGAATAAGCTTATTAAAATTATAAACAGTAAGTACATTAAAATATGAACAGAGTAAGCTAAGTAACAAGATCCTAAACTGAAGTAAATAGATGCTAACAATTATTGTAGTGTAATATATAATAAATGCCAATGTGAATATACTTCTACAGATCCACAGGAGAAATAGAAAGAAAAGGAAAAATGATATAATATGAAATAATAGACATAAAGGAATGTGGAGAAAGAAAAGAAAAAAGAAAACCAAACAAAATAAATAAATATGTAAATAAAATTGGAAGATTAAAATTATAGACTTACAGGTGTGTTCAGCTAGGAGTTTCACTTAGAACTGGAAAACCAGGGTAAGGGGTACGTATAGGGGAAGCTGACTTGTTTGGGTAATGGGGAAAATAACCTAGGAAATTACAGTATCAAATCATCGATACTCCTCATCTCCTTCCTTCATGTCTATTTAACTTTTGGAAGATTATTCTGAGAAGAAGATACTGAGGTTTTGGCTCCTCAGCTTCCCACCACATTAAATAATAATAAGGAATACATTAAGCAAAAAATAAAGAATATATATATATATATATATATATATATATATATATATATATATATATATATTATGTTTGATGATGTTTTAATGACAACTGAAAAACATAGCAGACATTTAACCATGATTTAAGTTATGGCACTTCTAGTAACTTCATGTACTTATAACATCTTAAAATATCAATTCAGGAATATGAGTTATGCTACCAATTGTTTTTAGTAAAATTTTGTTAGATATTTCTTTATTCTAGGTAGATTAGTACAGTAATTATCGAGATGGCTATATGAGTTTAAAAATAATTTTGGGCGGTTTTTATTTATTTTTTCATATATCAAAAAAATTGAAAATAGAAGAAAAAAACATAATTTTATTTTAAAAGCTGATATATAACAATTCAAGTTCTTGGAAACCTTAGCTTCACATGACTGTCTTAAATTCGACATATGTTAAATTAAAGTAAAAATTATGTTAAAATAAAATCGATACTTCCCGCACACTTGTGATTCAAAATTCCTCGATTCAACTTTTCGGAACAGTTACATAGCGTTAAATTTTTTTATAATCACAAAATATTAGAAATATTAAAAAAAATAAATAATGCACCGATACATGTAAGTTACGATTTAACTTACTTTAATACGTCAGATAATTTTCACATTTATAATCAGAGATTAAATTTTTTTTTGCCTTTGTATATGGTATTGATATCTTCTTATCACTTGGTTGTTGATATGTATTTGTATTTGTTTTAAAATGAAAACTTCAATAGTTAACCTCTTTTCTTGTTTTCTATTATTCTCTACCTCGCCATTTAAGGCATATGAGGGGTTGTTATAGAGGTACAACTAAACCTATCCTAACCAAATTGAGAAAGTCGAGATTCATTTTGTCGATTCGCTACGAAACAGTTAATCTTTTTGACCCAATATGAAAGTATGGTATGAAATTACAAGAAAAGTTTACTTGTATGGTAAAAAGGTGTTTAGATATATAATATCTCACTCCTAAGAACAAAAAGATCATAGGTGAAATCGATAAACCTTTTTTTGTTGTCGTAATCAAAAAGTTTTAAAAATGAAAGTGCATCTTATAGTCATTAACATTGTAATTATCAAGGTATTTACAAACTGTATAATTTCTTTCAAGTTTTGGTTAAAGAGGGTCAATTACAAAGCTTCCATTTTGTAAGGATTATTATACTTAGAAATTCTATAGTGTGAGCATTACTGTAAAATATGATTGCCATGTGTTAATGTATTTATGTTTTTTTTTTATTCGTTAAATGATTTATTTTTTCAATTTAAGATTCAATGAAGTACTTTATTTATTCAGGATTAGTATAAGTTACACCAATAAAGACTAGAAGGACAGAAAAGGTAATGAGCCAGTTGAAGAATGTCATTCGTTTTCATCAATGCCATGGCCAGAACATAGACCTCTTCGAAGATCGAACCGTAGCCCTGAGAAGCAGAGGATTCGCTGACGCTCTAGTCTTCAGCGAGAGGCCGCTGAGACCCGGAGAAATCTTCGCTGTGGACATTGAATCCAAGGAGCGCGGATGGAACGGCCACCTCCGCCTCGGACTGACCACCTTCATCCCTTCACAGGAAGCGGTCCTGCCCAAGTACTCCTTGCCGGACCTGACCAACTCCCACCCTTCCTGGATATTCGCCGTCTCCAAGAGGTTTATGTTCGAGCCCCTTCTCAACGACTGTCCAGAAGACACTCCGACGATACCCGAAACGGTCCTGAAGCCCAAGACATTCGTCCGGCATGTGACTGACAACGGAAGCAGGCTGGCCATCATGTACTTGAATGCCGGTAAGTTTGCGCAGATGTATTTCATCTCGAACGGGGACGAGGTTAAGATCTGCGCAGAGAGGATACCGTCCCACGATCCCCTTTACGCCGTGGTGGATGTCTACGGCAAGACACGGCAGGTGAGGTTGGTCCAGATCAGCAGCGTTAGGACTCTGCTGGAGGCTTCGAGGGACGCTATCATCTCCAGCCTAAACCAGACCAAGAATGGCGTAAAACAATTAGTGGACGATGTCTGTCTTCCAGTTCACCTAAAACAATACCTGTTGTCGCATAGCTGATGTCTGTCATTTCTTCAGGAAACATTAAAGTACAAAGATAACTTTTCCCCCCTTGTTTTATTTTACATGGTCGTGTGACATACTCAATGGCGCTGACTAAGCGAATCATATATATTATTAATAATGAAGTGGTATGGGCCATTTTCAAAATGTTTGCAATTTGCAGTCTAGAAGATTTGGTTTATTTTTATTTTATCTATTTTAATTTGGAGATGGTTTTAAAAAATACAAATAAAGAAAAAGTTATTATCAGGGAGCGAATATTCTATTCTTATCAACCGTGGAGTGACTCGGGTCGGAAGACCCTCTTGGGGCACATTCAGACTTTATTATGTGGGAAAAACAATTAGTGTAGGAAATTATTCTGAAAATTGTATTTAATTATTTACCACATCATCTAATACACATATAAGTTTCAACGTGGGCCATAAACAGTCGGTTCTTACATAATTTTCTTTTTTAAATTTAATTGTATTGCTTTTATTAATTCACTCACCTCATTTTTAATTTTTATTTCTTACAAAGCATCAAGGTGCTACCTACATAGGCCTCACTAACTTTACAATATTACTTTAGTTACATAAAATTACTAGTAGACGGGCACGGTATGGGGCCGTATGTGAAAATCGGTTGACCGTTCACAAACGACTCGAATAACTTTACATACTTTTAAAATCTTATTCTAAATTTTCAAAATTCAAATTGTAACAGAAAATAAATGCACATATATAATTACCATATGCTCAAAAATACTTAGCCATATGTAAATACGCATCGCTGATATACGGTATCGCCAGAAAGATCAATCTACTAAAACTTCAAACCTTCCAATCAAAATTATTAAAACTCATAAAAAAAGCAGCTTGGTACGTGACTAACAAAACCTTCACATGCCAATATTTGACCAACACATAATGACCCTTTACCAACGATTTTACAAAAATTCAAACGGGCATACCAACACTTTTAATAAGACTAGTCACATGTCTTAATATTTATCTTCTTATGCTGTAATATTTTTGAAACTGAGGGGGAGACTAAAAAGCCGCTAGAAGAGATTCCTTCTTCATTAAAGAACGGAAGTAATGGAATCAAATCTGGAAAGAAGTGTTCCTAGGTACTGTCCTTCCATCTGCCTGACATGTCATTACAAAGTCAGATCATTTGCTGATTGTCAACATACAGTTGATAGGTACTTAAAAGATAATTAACAGAATAAATCTAATGATTTAAACATCCAATGAATTATCAATAATCAATGAAAAATGAAATACATTATAAATTTCTAATTTTTTTTTTTATCGTGTTAGTATAATAAAATTGATTTATTTAAATTAATTATTTCCGGAAAATGTTTTTTTTTTTAATTTTAAAAATATAATTTAAATTTGATTTAATTCTTTTCGTATTACCAGACTTATTAATTAGTTATGTAATTGCGATTAAAATGGTTAGATACCAAACCAAGAATTGAACCGAACTGTAATGCCCTAGTTAGAATCCAAAGGTCCTATCTCGGTTCGGGATCAGTTAAAAAATGACTTCCGAAGGCTAGAAAAAAAAACGAAGTCCACTGTGGCTTTTCCCAAGATAATCCAGATCAGGACTTAAGATAAAAGGAGAGGCTGGTGCTCTTTCGCCTTTACCGTCCTTTGTGTGACTCGAGTCACTAGTCCCATTTAAGGTAGGGTCCTAAAATATTTAGATCACTCATTAAACTGATAAATTTTTAGTTGCTGGCTGAAAAAAAAATTGATCTGCTTTAAAATCTACTACATTTTAATAACACTTGTTACAAATACTGGGTTTTTTTGGGGGTCCTCCCCTTCCTCACCTTTTAAGGATATACGGGGTTTTCCCGGGCCAGGAAGTGTGGGCGGGGATTCAAAAGACTCCCCCGGCATCGGGACGAGAACTCATGACTATTTTAAATCCATTGTCTCATAGATCAGGTTGCCGGGCAACGGCGGTGCTGTGCACACACGTTAGCCCGAATAAATACTGGATTGTAATTTTTTTTTTGAATATCAGGCTTTTCCCCTCATTAAGCAGTATATACTTTCTCGGATCTCAGTTATGCCAAACGATGGATTCCCAGCACCCTTTCTATATTTACCGCCGCATACAGCTCAAACGCTGAACAAGATCCCTTATTTCTGACCTTTACAACTCCTACAATAGAACTAAAACCTACGAGTGTTCCATTCTTGCTCACTGCGTTGCCTTCTTAAATCTCTTGACGCCTAATATCTGCCATGACTCTTCTCTGTCATCATACAAATAACTTATTTTCCAATACCTTCTCATATCCCACAGACTTTAACTAATAAAAACATCCAATTTGAATGGAATTTTGATAGAACTAAATGGTTGTTTTTCCGTTTTATGTTTTAACATCAAAAGTCGACGTTTTGTATTTAAGTCTTTTTCTTTACTTATTTTGTTACTTTTTGAAGTGAAAACTTGTTTAGGCGCGTTTTGCACTTTCTTGTGGAGCGTGAATTAGATTGATCGATCAGATTTTAACGCTCGGGTACAGTCGGCTAAAGTCGACTAATTGAAATGTTTTTACATATGGTTTAAAATATCTCAGAAAGTTTAAATCGGGTCTGCATTCTGTATGCGAGGAAATTGTTCAGCATTTCATCTTCTCTGTAATGAGCTTTATTCAAAATTGTATCCTAAGGCGACCCCGTGTTAGGAAGGGGAAAAGGAAAAAACAGTGTCAAAAACCAAATGATAACGAGGTTAGTTGAATATATGGGTTAAAATATTTCAGATACTAAAAATCGGACCTGAATTACTGTATGAGTGGGGAATGTTCATAATTTTGTCTTCTTTGTAATGAGCTATTATTAAAAATTGTGTCTTAACCTTACACCGTGTACTTGAGAGTAGAAGAGGGAAAAAGATAGTTTCCAAAACCAAATGATAATATATAGTACAAATGCTCAATTACAACATTGAAATTTTATTTTGACTACATTATTAATAATATATAAAAAATAGAAATGATAACAATAGCAGACATTATTAGGCATAATGGACAATATACAGAGAGAAACACTTTATTTTCATAAAATATAACATTACATAAAATTCTAACTGGAGATTCCCACATAAATATTATGTAGTCGTTGAAGACATCATAAACTAGTAAATATCACTAATTTAAAAAAAGTAAATTATAAATCATCAAAGACATTTTTAGATTGACTTTGCTTTGATGTCTATATTTTATGCAATAGAACTTTGTTATTAACTTTAAAAATTTCTTATCAAATGAAATTAAACTAATTAACCCAAACTACAATACACCTAGAATACATGGATTAGTTACAACAAAAGTGGCGCTCTACTTAGTCCTATCATCAGTAATATCAACGGGGAAACTGAAAAATTTGGCTAAATATCTCAATTCCACAAGCAATAACCTAAAATCAGATAGTAACATTGGTGTAAAAAACTCAATGCAGGTGGATCAAGAAGGATTTTGATGAAGAAATTTATTTGCCAATATTAACTGGAAAGATGTAATAAAAATCATTGAAAAATGCTGGGATACAATAGAACCGCATACACAAATTAAAGAGTTTTATGGAAGCTATGGATTAAAATATCTCAGAAGCTAAAAATATGACCTTCATACTGTAAGCGAGGGAAATGACAGCATTTGACCCTCTTTATTATGAGCTATTATTTATAATTTATATTTCATATTATTAATCTCATCTTTTTGCTGTTTTCACTTCTACCATGTGGTATAAAGCACACCTTAGTTTTTTTTTTCTTTATATTTTGTTTTTCATTTTCTTTTCATTACATTTATATTTATTCATGAGAAGATTTTATTTTAGTTGATTATATATTGGTATTGAAGTTACTATATATATTGTTAGTATTTCGTTAATGTAGTTTTTGACCAGATATGTGATTTCTTTATTTGTACGTAATTGTTATTTTTAGGTAACCTTAGTTGTAGAATAAAATTTATTTTCTATCTCTATCAAAAACATTAAATCAGCAGGAATAAATAAATAAAAAAAATAAATTAACACTAATTAATAAATCCCAAGACTTGAAACAATTAATAAGTTTAGAAATTTTTCTATAGGACCTAAATCGGAAGACCTTAGAAATGCAGAGAAAAAGAGGCGGAATTCTGATAGTGCATCACAACGCCACAGAATACCCAAGTTTTCTGCTAAAGTTATCTTTGATATATTTATTATGACATCTCTATAACGGACTTTAGGTTAGATAATTATATTGCCAATAGTAATATATATTACAATGTTATACCTGATAGGGACACATATGTGCGGTTAGTGGCTGTAGCTGAAAGGGTCCTCCTGAGCTGGATCTAAGTGCCCTTTGTCCTCTGCTCTGAGTGCTACCTACCGGCCCTGGCTACTCAATAACTGTCATGGCGGTATCATATATTGAGAATACACTGGAATTACAATATTTAATTTAGTCCCTTGAAATGATACTTCTTAGGTGTATAAATGTTAACTGGAAAAAAAAGATTCTCATCATCATAATCATGTTCCTCTTTACCGCCTATGCAGTGTGAGGTTGCTTCTTGTAAAGCTTGGACCAGGTGGACCTTTCCAGTACCAGCTCTCGTCTTCTATTCCATTCTAAATCTCACTTCTGGAATGCATCTCGGGCGACCTCTTCCCAGAAGATTCTGGGTCTTCCTCTCGGTCTCCTACCCTGCACGCGAGTCTCGTACGTCTTTTTTGCAACTCTGTTCCGATCCATACGGAGAAGGTGTCCAAACCATCTCAACTGATGTTCTTCTTTTATGGTTTCCACCACTTTGGCGTCGAGATTGGCTCGTATTGTAGTATTGCGGATTCTGTTTCGTCTAGTCTTTTCCTCCACCTTCAGCAGGTATCGCATCTCTAGAGCCTGGATCTGGCTCCAAAAAATGTTTCTATCTTTCAAAAATAGAACGAAAACTACTTGGAAGTGAAGGTGCGTATGGCCCTCAAACAACAAGATTGTTGTAAAACATTTTATTTTGATTTCATACATATTTACTTATTATATGAGGCATTGTTTTCATCTTCAATATACACTCCTCCTCTATCTCTACAAAGCTTGATGTGAATCCATTGTCCGAAAAAGTGTTGGGAGTTTTCTGTCAGCTCCTTCATGAATGGTACAGCTTTTAGTTGGTAGTATTTTTTATCAAATTATTCACATCTTCCCAAAACTTCATGAATAGCTTCACCACATAGTAACCTACAAAATTCTTTTTATTTGCTGCTTTTTAACGTCACATCAAGTGCCAATGTCATTAACGACGACGGCTGTTCTACGGTCAGATTGGGATTTTCACATGCTGGCATGTTGGACGATGTAGAAGTAAGTCGAGATAGATCAGTTTTTTAATTTATGAAAATTCTCGGAATTGAATCCATCTTTAAATGTGGATCCTGATAGTTGCATAAGAAAAAAGAATCAACCAATAAAATAGGAAATGTTGCTTTATAGGAACCACAAGAATCCGTAAGAAATGGTAGGTAACGACTTCACAAACTTTGAGTAATTTAATCATTTTTATTTTATTTTTTATTCATTGATATTTAATACTGTATTATGAAAAATACAACTAGTAAATGTGCACACAGTAATAATACAATCACACGAAAACGCTTATTGAGAAACTACCCATTGGTAGCACTCTAGTAATATATCTACATAACTTGATCACGAGGCCATCTTATTTTCAGACCCCACTGAAGGTTATCAGGGATCGAGGAGGAAGCAAGGTTTGAAACGAGAGGGTTCGGATGGTTCTGGACTTTGTTATGGAAGGATAGGTATCTGGATTGGGCCAAATCGGAAACATATATTATTTTTTTTAAAGATCTAAACTTTTTTTTTTAAATAATTCAGAATTGCCGAACTCACATTTCCAGTAATAGCTACAACACAATCGCAAAATTGAAAAATTTTGACCGGTAACCAATATTACCTGAATTAGTTTTCTGTTGTATTTTTATTGTTAAATTCAATTTCATCTAAAATCAATGTAAAATAAATATTTTGTAACGGCTAAAATGACCCATAAGAGGTTGAGGAGCCCCACCATTGTTGCAAATAAACATATTTGTTGTGTATTTATAATTATGTATACAATATTATTACTGTATACCTCCGATCATTAAAATACCACTTTTGATCACATGATCAAATACACGTGATCACACAAGCTCATAATATTAGATTGGGCTCAAAGGTGTAGACAGTAGGGTAACAATGATTTAAAGGGAGGAAAATTCTAAAGTTGGGGGAAATAGTCCTAATTTGGCAATTTATTTCCTTCAGAACGTTGAAAACAACTTGTCGCTGTTAAAAATATTTACTGAAAATTTGTTGTATTTATTTATTGCTACCTTATCTTAAATT
The DNA here is from genome assembly GCA_928085145.1 of Nezara viridula. Classification (NCBI taxonomy): domain Eukaryota; kingdom Metazoa; phylum Arthropoda; class Insecta; order Hemiptera; family Pentatomidae; genus Nezara; species Nezara viridula. The sequence goes on from OV725082.1 coordinate 58,331,682, forward strand.
TGTTTGGGAATCGCAATGCTTCCGCATACAGTCCATCAAAATAAAAATAAACAATATTGATTTCTATGTATATATTTGTTCCCTGCTACAATAAGAGATGTGCTCCATCTCACGGCGATGGCGCATAGTTCCTCACCCTTTCCCATCCCTAGAAATTTCATTGCGTTGATCTTAAAAACGGTTGAAAAAAAAGAAGCATCATAAAAATGATAGAATATGTACAATTCATCTGCTGAGCTCATTGGTTTCTTGTCTTTCTCTTGTTTCCCTGGCATGAAGGTTCTATCAAATCAAAATCGAACTAAAATTGCAAAGTAAAAGTGTGCCTCCGAAAAACTTTTGATTGTGTAATTTATGCTTCACCACCCACTTTTGAGCACCTCTGTACATACCTACGTAGGATTAGGATTATATATGAAAACATATTATATGAATTTGATGGTGTGGTAGGATAGGTTCCTAGAAAGGGGGTTGAAGGGATAATTCTCGGAAGGTCTACCCCCTTTGAATTTCCTAGAAGAGTTGCAATATAATGTTTGGTACAAAGGGTCGCATGCTACACCATTGACACATGGTGAAGAATAGGTCAACTAAATATACCTAGCAAGTATAACATTCAACTTAACATGACTTTCTGTTAGTACAAAAAAAAAAGAAGAACTTAATTCAACATGAGAATACAAAAGCTCTTAACTTATTTTTTTGGTTTTAAATAATTTCTTAAGATCGTTTACTGTTTGAAATTTGAAAATTATTATCGAATGAGGACTAAGCAATTTTTAATATTTAGATTCGATAGTCAACTTTAAGATGTTGAGTTCTTTGCATACAGATTTATTCATATATGTGTATAACGTCCACTTAAAACATTTTTGCAGACGTATACAAGACATGTTGATTTTTACATCTTTTAAGTTAATAATGAAATTGTCTTATCTGTAAAGTAACTACAATTAACTATATATTTTTTTTTTACATATCTCTGATTATTGTTATAAATTTTGACTAATTTAATTTTTCTCTCATTTTGCTCTGCTGAGTTTAACTTGGTTTTAACATTAAAAAAATGTGTATTCTATTAGATGAAGACAGCAATTTGTCACATTCAACCTTTTCATTATAATACCAACATATATTTTTATTTAATCTCTGCTTATATTTCAAAGTTTTTATTCTTGTTCGATTCCGTTTTACAGAGTTCTCTCACATTCATTTGTTATATTTAATATAAATGTATATAAAATGTTTCAAAGAATAGAAATCTTCATTTTCGAGAAAATTGTTAATTTTTATTTTATAAATCTCTGGAATTTTTTACTATAATTTTCTCTCTCTCTCTCTTTTTTATTTAAATATCCATGGTAATAGTCCGTAGCACAGGCATATTTTTATAAAATTATTAGCTTCCAGCTGAAACTTCGTAAATAGCTTCATCTTATCGTAACCTACAAATATTATATTTAGGAAAATTCTCGGAATTGGGACATTTTCAATCTGGAGGATGGCAAACTTTGTCTATGTAATTAGGTGCTAAAAACCTGTAAATACCCATTTCATTTCCACTTGGATCGTAAGATAATTTGATCACAAAATCAATAAAATGGTGGTCTACAAAAATATTGGTCTGTCTGGCATACATATCCTCGTTATTTTGACAATGTGGGGGTTTAGGTCACACCAAACGATAAATTTGAAGTCCACATTTTTCCTCGACTTTGTGCTCAAGTTATCTTACGATTCAAGTGGAAAGCAAATGAGTACGAGTTTTTGGTACCTGATTAAATAAACAAAGTTACCGATCTCCAGATTGAAAACGCCCCAATTCCGAGAATTTTCGTAAATAAAACATTTGTAGAGTACGATGAGATGAAGCTATTTACGAAGTCTCAGCCAGATGTTAATAATTTGATATAGCGTGGTCTGTACCACGGACTATAAATTTTTAAATTTTACTAGATGTAAATTTTATGAAATAAATATGTGAACAGCGAAATCTAGTATCTAAAATATTGTGCATTTCACTCTTTATCCCCAAATCACCCAAATCCACCCACTTTATCAATTTTCTCCACTCTGTTATCTGATTCATGCATTATAAATAGAGAATGGCTCAGAAATCAGATGCTTCACCAATTGAGAAAAATGAAGGAAAGGATGCTTTCTAAACAGTTGCCGTAAAAGAATAATATAAATTAACAAAAAAAAAAAAATCTTTATTATAATTCTCAATTCCTAATCTTTCTAATAGAGTAACCTGAATTAAGTTATTTCTTCCTGTTACTTACAAATTTTAGTCGAAGATACAAGCCCATCTTAATTAAATTATTAACATCTTTCTAAAACTTCGTGGCCTAAAAATATATTGGGCCGTTTGGCGTAACCTTTACCCCCCAAAATATCATAATAACGAAGTCATATTGCCTGGCGCTATATTTTTATAGGATAATTTTTTTCCTGATTTTGTGATCAAACTATCTTATGATTCAATTGGAAAGCAATTGGATATTTCTGAGATTTTAATAATTCATTAAGTTTTAGAAAGAGTTTAATAATTTGATAAAAAGGGATCTGTGCAATGGACTAGAGTACAAATGTTCAGTTCTTTCTAGGTTAGGCTTTATTCTATGATTTCTTTTTTTCCTGATTTTTATGCATGTTATGTAAAATAAAGGATAAGTAATACTGAATTAACTGCTTTTCTGTATATTTAGTTACTTTTCAGCACAATGATTTTCAAAGACACTTAATTTAATTTAATTCATTTAATTTAAGACAACATTTAATTTATATACAACGTTAGTTGAAGTCTTTTACTGACAAACTAACCCTTTATAAAGTTTTACTTAAACCGATTTGGACTTATGGCATAGAGCTGTGCTTCTGCAAAAACTTTCAACATTAAAAAAATTCAGCCCTTCCAGTCAAAAGTGTTGCGAGGGATATTTGACGCACCGGTTTATGTCGCAAATGATACACTGCATAAAGACTTAAACGTACCTACAATTTTAGGCACTGCAAAAGAAAACTAAAATAACTTCCACCAAAGACTGCGTACAACATGAATCCTCTGACAGAAATCCTTCAACGTACAAGAAACCCGTACAGCCCACTACGACGATTACGTAGGTCTAGGCTAAGAGATCTGCTGATCTGATTTATGTACCGAACGTGATGGGAAGTTGTGAATCTGACAAAAAAATTTGCCGATTGCAAATTTAATCTAATGTTCTACAAGTTTGTTTGGTTAATAAATAAAGAAAATATACATCGTCTTGAAGGATTGAAAAACCGTTATCATTTTTACATTTATTTAGTTCATATCAACGTTTCGAGCCAATTGCTTCATTTTCAAGCTTTCGAAAATGTATGACATTTCCAACAAAATTTTCTTTTTTTCATAGTTAATACTTCTAATTTCCTTCAAATCCTTTTAATCACATTTATTATCTCTAACGTTTCGGGACAATTTTCCGATCATCAGAGCATATCTTATCTTCACTGAAACTATGCACATTTTAAATAAACTATACAGTACCAATCTACTTCATCTGTTGTACAATTATTTACCTTTCTTTTTTTGTTGTGGCACCATTTGTCAAAAATGCAGATATTCGTCAAATTCATTTTCTATTTTTTTGGTGTTGCACATCTTTTCTTATTCATTGTTACCCTTACCAACATCTGGCTATCTTCAGTTTCATTTCTGTACTTTGTGCCTATCCTCTTATTTCTTATTATGGCCGTTTATTGTGTTTTTTTGTCTATTGTTGTTTTTTGAATTTCCATATTGGATATTATGTCCGAATAGTGTGTACCTAAATGTTTTGTATCTGTTTTATAGTTTACTGTTCTATTATTGTTTTTTGTTATATGTATGGCTTCCAACAGTTTCCTATTGTTTGTTTTTGGTTCTATTGCTAGTATTTGTGGGTTTTTGAAGTTAAAAGTGTGTAGTGATTTAATACTATAGTTTGCTATGGCTGTTATGTTAATGTTTTTACTGTTTTTGTAGTTTGATGTATGCTGTGCTATTCTGGTTTTTAATTTTTTTGATGTTTCACCTAATATAATAAAAATTTTCACATAATATAATTCTACTACTGTTCATTTTGGAAAAACCATTTATTTTAAACAATGGAACGAGTATGGACCATCTGGTATCTCGTTGCCTGAATTGACAAGCATTTGATTAAATGCGAATACATTTTTCAAACATATTTTTGGACTAAAAATGAGCATTAGTAGAATTATACAATGTGGAAATTTTGTTAGAAATATCATAAATTTTCACATTATATAATTCTACTACTGTTTATTTTTAGTCCAAAAATATATTTGAAAAAATTGTATTCGCATTTAAGCAAATGCTTGTCAATTCAGACAGCCTAGTACCAGATTGTTCCTACTCCTTCCATTGTTTAAAATAGATAGTCTATCCAAAATAAACAGTACTAGAATTATATAAGAATTGATTATGGCAACGTTATCATAAATTAAATAAATGGAAAAATATAAGGGCATTTCAATAATCGAAGACACCTTATATGACTACTTAACTTTTTTTATTCCGTGTAATATACATATATATATATATATATATATATATATATATATATATATATATATATATATATATATATAATTGCTTTATATATATAAAGCAATTATTTCAAAAAGCAAACCAAGAATGACATTGCGGCTCAAAGTGCGACGCGCGCGTTGCTAAAGGACCACAATATGCTCACCCGACACTTGGATAAAAAAGGCATCCTACGTTCAACTTTAAATCCATCAATTAAAATCCATCCATCAGTTGAAATCCAAAAATGTAAATGTTCTGAGTCGATATGGAGGGGTTATATTATTCTCCCAAGGGAGTGGGAGGTTCCATTGGGATTACGCTGAAGCCCACTTAAGGCGGAAACTTTTAAACCTCCCTAAGCCGGTCAACTCCCACTCATCGCTGTTAGTTCGTTATTCTTTTGAAACGTTTTTTAAGTATTTACTCTAAGGTGCTAAAATATAGGAAATTGAATTCCCTTTTATTTCACTTCGTACTTCTAGTAGATCTATTGGGATCGGAAATATTTCCATCATCAGGGGGCCATATTGTATGTGAGTAATTTTATAACTTTGAATTAAACCTAAATAATTTTTCCCCATAAAATCTAAATCCACGCTTATCATAAACGTTTAAGTGAACAGATGTTTGTTGCTGTTGAATTTGGAAAATGATGTTTTAAGCATGAGGAAGGATATCACGCAGATAGGGGAAGGAGGGCGATCTCTCAACTAGTTCGTTTTCGCCTCCTGATTGGCAAGTCAGTCATGGCCATGTAGTTTACAAGTCTGTATTGTTTTGTCCTTGTAGTTTAAAGTGCGACTGGGTGTAAATAACACGTACTTTCTTATAATAATTATTTATTATTTATTTTAATAATTAAGTAATTGGTACATGATAAAATTAATTTTTTACTTTCCTACCTATACTAGGTAAGGAAAGTATTGCAATTGGGTCCAATTTTCGACATTCGGTTTTCGACGGATCTATACGTTTCAGTGGCTCCCCAGTCCGAAAAACACATTTTAAGCCATTGGTCTGTCTCTCTGTCTGTCTGCTATGGCAAAAAGTTTTTGACCAGCAATATTAGGAAGTATTGAAATTTTTACACTGATCTACCTTAAGCCGGTTTACATTGCTTTGGTTTATCAAATAAATCGTACTCAAATCTTATCTTTGATCAATTTTCAGGAAAATATATCTAGTTCAACTCTTTTTTGTTTCTTCATGAACATATGTAAAGATATAAAAACTTTTCTGAAATAGGTAGGAAAGTCGTGTGAGTGGACACACCAGATATTTTTGTTTTATTATTAGAAGGTTTTCCTTTATTTTATATATATTTTTCTGATAGTATTGAATCACTTATTCATTTTAAAGAGTACTTCCAATCAATCAGTTCAGACAAAACACCCACTATTATAAATCTATAAAACAATTCATTAGTCTCTATAAAAAATAAGAGAGGAGACTTAGAGCTAATATCTCTTGGGTGGAGGCATAGAATCAGCCATTCTTAGAAACTTTTACTAGATTAGAAGGAGGATAATGGATTTTTGGGTAAGTTGGGGAATACTTCCTTACAAGTCTGTATTGTTTTGTCCGTGTTGTTTAAAGTGCAACCGGGAATAAATAATACGTTCTTCTTATAAAGAAAGATGTCAGGCCTTGGTGTCCTTCCAGTCGCAACGTTAGCAGAGAGGAAGTCGTATATATTTTTACCTTTTCTCCTTATATTATTTATTTTTTATTATTATTACTATTTTATTTTTGTATTATTATTTTTTAATATGTATATTTGTTTTTATTTATTATTTTATTTTATTATTTTTTATTTTCAGTATATTTTTTTCTCCATTAAACCTATCAGCTAAATATTTTAATAATAAAATTTTTATCATTAAGGCTCTGATGACCTAGAAGTTCTTTACGTATCAGGGAACTGCTGTTGTAATCCTTAAAATATTGGATTTAAAAGATTGTGGTTTCCATAATTCTTTTATTTATTTGCTTTTTTATGCATTGATATTTACAACTGTATTATAAAAAAATACGACTAGTAAATGTGCACACAGTAATAATACAATCACATGAAAACGCTTGTTGAGAAACTACCCATTGGTAGCACACTAATAATATATTTACATAAGTAGATCACGAGGCTATCTTCTTTTCAGACGCCATCTTCTTTTCAGACGCCTCGGAGAGTATTCTTTTTCTTAAACCGTTAATCAGTGAGACCTATGTCCAAATGGTTTTAAATCTTGTTTACAGTAAATAACTATTAGGTACAATAATTAGTATTCATTAGTTTTTCATCAATCTCCAGTACCCTCTCCAACTTTATATGTTCAACTTTTCTGAAATATTTAGCTTTCTAAATAAATTTCAAAAGCTTTAATTAGGTACCGATGTGCCTTAATGACGACTATTATTTCCTAAAAATTTTTCTCAATCTAAGATAATATTTCTTCATAAGTCAGTTATGAATTTCTTTCGTAAATTATATTTATCTACTTTTTAGTCCCATTTACAATAAGAGTAAGTTTATTACTCAAATTTTTAAGTTACTTAAAAAAAAGAGATTTTGAACATTCGACATTTTATTAAGTTGAGATTGTTTTAATGTTGATAATACCTAACAGATTATTAAAGATTTGTAATGAGTTTAATCATAATCGTTCAAAAAATCGTAATGAAAAATAGTTTTAATTGATATTGTAAAATGGCACTTCTAGTTATGTCAATTTTAGCCAAGAGGATTTTGTAACATTCCAGTAATTTCAGTTTCATGTGAATTTTCTTTTTTGAGGATAGATATTCACCTACCCACACATTTATATCATTTTGCGAAGCTCGGTTATTTGGATTCTAGTTTATTCTGGGAACCACAAAATGTTTATTTACGCTGACAATTTTTTCACCATCGTAATACCTTTCCTTACTGTATTTTTCATATACGGGTTGTTGAATGTTAAAGTATATACTGTCAAGTTATAACTTCGTAACTTTTGAAGTGCGTTATGTAATTTATAAAAATAAATCAAATGAGGGTGAACTTATGAGCAGAAATGCGATATGACTTTTTGTCAAATTTTCTTTGACTGTGAGAACTAGACTGGTGTAAATTGGTAGTGCAAATCGATGGAGCTCGGATGTCAAACATTTGCCACCATAAGTTAAACTAAAGAATAACTGAGAAGTAATGGGAATATGATATATTATTCAAAAGAGCCTCCTCGATGTTATTTCGTAGCATATCAAATGGAATAATTAATGAAATCCAGCTTCTTCGTCCAGCGTCATGAATGTTGAAGACAGAATAGTGAAGCTCGATTAGATGGGTAACCACAGACAACGGTACATCTGAATTTAAATATCTACAGTAAAAATCTAGGTAAATAATTGCGTTTTAATGCAAATGAAAGCAATCAAATTTATTAAATACTCCATAAACATAGAAAAAAAACAAAAAAACAATTTATTGGTAACCCTTGGCCAGAAAGTACGAAAAGAATTAAAAATTGAACCTACTTCAAAATTATTAGTAAAAAAATAAAAAGGTATGAAGAATATATGTAATCTAATAATAAATAAATCTGAAGAAAGGAATAAACATCAGGTCGGGTGTGATAAATTAAAATATACAAGTAATGGCTATGCAAGTCATTAAAATCCTGTATATATTACAGTATGTTTTAATGACTAATTTTATCGTTGTGTATAGATTATTAAACATCTGTTGACAATGAATTTTTAGTTTTCAATTCGTTCATTAATAATTATTATTATTATCTATTTTATATTTTTTCTATGATTTTCTCAAGTTCATATATAATATTATTCATTAATTTAATTTTAATTATTTTTTGTTTAAAAACCAACAAATTTACTGATTACATGTACTGCTGTCTCAATCCTATCCGGGTAAGTTGTTAGCATTTGGTTTCCACTACAGTGCAGTTTGATATTGTCATTCTTGCGGAAGGGACTGATATACGACGTAAATTTGTTTGGATTCGCTAACAGAAACTGAAATTGAATTTAGTTATCTATCGCAAACTAACAATAACCAGTCAAGAATTTCTCGTTTATGTTATGTGCCATTACACTTTCTCCTATTTTTTCCGAGGGTAACAAATATGCATTCATACTTTCATACAAATTTTTACCCAGGATTAATAGTATCAACTATCAAAATAAATGAAACTAGTTAATCCGTGTAAATAATTCCTAAAATATATTGGCCAGAATCCAATCTGTAAAAAAAATAAAATAAATACGTCAAAAATATTGGAAATTAGATACTATAATAAATATTTTTTTAGGAAAAGGCGATAAGTTCTTTTTGCAGTCAATTACGATACTTTATTATTTTATTTTTATTTCTTTATTGAGTTATATTTCATTGTATTACAACTAAGGACATTAGGAACAGTGAAAAACTAGTTCATTCATAGCATATTAAAAATAATACATTAAAAAATATTTAATTTATTATTATTTTTCATTTGTAGAAAAAGTTAGAAATATTTTAAGAAAATCAAATTACAAAAACAACGATTAATTATATATCGTCATGAATTCTGTAAAAAAAAAACCTGTACCACAACAACCCATGAAGGGTCTTGTGTTCAGTAGAATGTGAGGAAGTACGTTTTCAAGGTTAGCGATTGTGCAGGGAGGTTGGAGTGAGATCACGCTCAACCGCCAGGGGTTTTCCCTTAATTAATTATTCAATTAAGATTAAAACAAGTATAGAGACTGGGTGTGCCCAAGTAGGGTTTCCCGATCCCAGGATCGATCGGTCCAGGCCTATGAAAAAGTACTTGTCATGAGCCAGATTCAAATCTGAGACCTTGACCTTTGGAAGTCAGTGATCACTCACTGAGCTACCCCGCTCTCCATAAATTGAGCTATATTATAAATTTTGGGGTTATATGCAAATAATGTTTTTGTTTCTTCACAACTTTTTCCCCGACTTTTCTGGTTGGTTTATTTTATTTTCGGCACTAAATGGCACACCTAATAATCTTCAAATAGGTATAGTATAGTAAACATGCTTAAAAGGTATTCTAGTAATCTTCAAAATGATGGCCTAGTCTCTGCATTCCATGAAGTATTAACGAACAGAAGGCATACCGAAAAAAAAGAAGAGAAATAATATATAAAGACAATTTAATTAAAGTAATTATATGACAAATAATTATGAGTAACATATAATTATATGTTTTAAAATAATTTTTTTTAAGTTACTTGATATAGAGAAATACGTTGAAGAAAATGGATACAAGTTGTCAACAATTCAAGCTAGATTTCCTTATGTCGTTGTGTCATTTCATGTTTTTGTAAGTGTATCATTTAGGACTGGATAGACCTAGAAAGCACCTGTCAAACCATAGCTTTTACTCTGAAAAAGTCCATATCTGACATTTATTATTTATTGGAATAGGAATAATTTGTACACATGAAAGGATGTCAAATACAAATGCTAAACTCATCGGAAGTAAGCTCCTATAGATTAATATAGGTAAAACGTAATTCTACATATAATTAAAATAATTTTAAATATATATTATTTAAGGGTGTATTTCCTTCCTGATATTGACAGTTATGACTATTCCATCAATACTTATGTCAGCAAATTATTTGATACTATGATATTTACAATACATTTATCATCCATCAATCACGAAATATGGCTTATTCAATAATTAACATTAATAAATGTTGTATAAATCATATCATTGCACAAATGGCAAAATGTTGTCTACAATGATCTGATTTTACGGGCATACATACATTATTATCTTAATAAATTTGTTTAATTCATTTGTTCGAAAAATGATAATGTTTCATTCATTACGTGTTTAGGCTCAGTCCTTCGTATTCAGTATTCTTTGAACCTCTTCATATATTTTTAAGAATAAAAAACTTTCTAAAAAAAATAAGATATGGATTGAGGTATATAAATAAGCCAAGATAATGAGATGGAAAGTACATATATGGTAATGGTTAAATAAGTATAATAGTAACATAACCATAATAGTAAGCCTAGAAAAACAAAATAAGAATAAATATTTATTTTTATCCTCATATTTACCAAAGTGTTACTATGAATTAAAATAATTATTCGAAACATTATAATTAATTGAATCTTAAAATAAAAGATCAATTAAATGGAGGATATATAAAATTCATCATTTAAAGTACAACGAAATATGTATTCAAGCCAAATACACAAGATTTTTTTTGTGTTCCATTTCCTTTTCTTTATAACAGAAATAACAGCACTTCTCGGTAACAGTTCCGCAATATATTCTACAATTTGAGCTTATCAACCGTTCAATACTGACATGCAAGCCATACAAAAAATTAATCAATCGATTAAAACTCTATAATCGGCGCACTTTCTCGGAAATAAACAGTTAATTCTGCAAGTGTACACCGTAGCACTCAAATCAGTCTGCGTATTCTCATAGGCTTTTCAATATTTAGATATCTAGGTTAATTTAGAAATTAATTATATAAATTAACATATAGATGTAGAGATGGTTGACCGTTGATATAATATGAGAAGAAGTTAGTCGAGGGTGCGGTCAGATAAATACTAAATTAAAATATAGTAATTATTTTATTTTAATTTAGTATTTATCTAGCCGCACCCCCGACTAAATTAACATATAATTATTAACATGTAGATATAATAATTAACATATAACATAGGCCTTACATATAACATATAACATAATTAACATTTCTTTATTGTAATAGGTCATTTGGCCAGATATATTGTTAATTTACATGAACAATACTGTCATTCTTACGAAATCTAGTCCCAGAATAAAAATGATTTTCTGTTTCTATTTCTATTTCTGTAAATTTTAAAAATTAATTTTGATTATTTTAATGTACTCATTATCTTAGCAACCATTTTATCGAATTTTAATTTATCATTTTTATTCCTATCCTTACACAGTTTATACAGCTGATATTCCAACCCATCCTAACACTGTCATCACCACTAGTGTTGCCCAAAATCGGTCCTGGTCTTGCACTTTGCAAGAAAAACACTAAGATCGCGTCACTGTTGCAAGACCAAGACCAAGACTGGTAAAAAAAATCAATTTTTTTATTATATTTTTGTATAGTTACTAATGCTTGACAATTTTAGATAATATATGTAAAGAATTGGTAAAACCAATATAATTTTGCATGTAACTCTTCTAATTTTTCATTCGGGCTTAGTTGGTTTTCCCCTATCTAAAAAAATACAGTAATATCTCTATACTACTAAGCTAATAGGTAACTGCAAGACCGTTGTGAGACGCTTGTGCAAGACCAAGACTCGTCTCGGTCTCGCATCTCGCAACACTAATCACTACGTATGCTGATGACACATGTATCCTATCAGTTGATAATAGTGCATTTATTGCATCCCAAACTATTTAATGACACATCACAAACCTTTAAGAATAGTGTCAAAACTGGAGGATTAAAACAAATTTCAATAAATCCCATAAAATCATCTATAACCTTCGTCGCAAACCTATGACTTCCTGTCCTACAGTATCCTTTAACTCTACTTATCACTGTAGAACAAACCTAGGACTCTACCTGAACAACGTCTCACTTAGATTCCTCATACAAAACTGAAACGACAAAAACTATTCGACGTTTCCGCTTATTCCAACACTTACTATACAAACGCTTAAACTCCCAATTAATTACAAAAGACTCATATGCATGACTGAAATAAGACCTTATTTAGACCTATGCAGTTGTGATTTAGGACTCCATTAAACCATCAAATTCTTCTCGTATCCAATCCTTACAATCCAAAATCCTCAATGATCCTTACTTTGTCACTAATAAAATAATCCATAACTACCTTAATGTTCCTTATGTTTCCGATTTGGCCCAATCCAGATATCTATCCTACAATAATAAACTTCAGAACCATCGAACCTCTCGAATCTCTTCGATTCCTGATAACCCTCCCAAGCGTCTGTGGTTAGTGCTACCTGTGGTTAGTTTCTCAACAAGTGTTTTCATGTTATTATTTTCTGTTATCAAATTTACTAAATGTATTTTTGTTCTCAATATAGTTGTAAATATCATACATAAATAATAATAATAATAATAATAATAAATTTCATTATTTTAATTAACTCATTATTTTAACAACCATTTTATCGAATTTCAATTTATCATTTTTTAAAAAATATATTATTGAATAAATATAAATATTTTATTTTAAGAAACATTGTATGACACAAGGATGCTTTTGCCACGGTATACAAATTTTTTTCCAAACCTTTTTTAGTATTAAAAGCATTGAGAGAACTCTGGTAGGGGGATATTTTATTGCATCGCAGAGATCGTTCTTTCCCCTTTTAAATATTCTCGACAGTGCATCATTTTTCTCTTTTTATTTTAAAGTGGGAATATAACCCCGCGACCTTCTCGCGCATAACAATTATTCAGTTTCTACAAACTGATGTTTTTTTCTTCCACAAATGTTTTACATGTATCTTTACTCTTTTTAGGATATTTGCTGTATACGATATCTTCGGAATAAATAATAATAAAAAATAAAGTTAACGCCAAAACCTTGATTGGATGAACTTTTGACTTCAATTATTTTTCCCAAAATCAGTGAGATAAAATATTTAAATTGTAAAATAAAAAGACAATTAGCTCGAAGTATCTTTTTTTTTTTTTTTTTTTTTTTTTTTTTTTTTTTTTTTTTTTTAAGCCAGTATAATTATTATTTTTTTATGTTTTACTACAGCGCATTAGTAAAGTACATTGTCTGGCTCAAAGTACTAACAACGTGCTGTGAATTATTTTGTAAAATAAAATAAATATTAATTATAAAAAAATATTTTAAATTAATAACAGTCTCATCTAATATATTAATACGTTGAATAAAGTATTACAGAGGAACAAATATACAATGATTGAACCTTATCTAGCATACTAGGTAGGTGAATCAGCAATATTATTCAAGAAACCCCAGCCCATTTATTTCAAATTCTGATATTTAATGGTCTACGTCTTAATAGATTCATCAATATTTAGAATAGCCTGCAACTTGACTGTATAATATTTGTTTACTTTTCTAACGTCACTTGATAAGGTAAGTATTGCAGTCGATTAAAATTTCAGATTTTCAACGATCTACATTTCAAAAGCCACCGAGTATCAAAAACAGATTTTCATACCACTTTTTTTATTATTTTTTTTTCATTTATATTTACATTATTATAAAAAAAAAATTCTCGATCGCGATACTTACGCTTACTATTAATTACATATATACGTAAGTGAAAGTAAAAATATTTTAAAATCACGATATCTCTACTGAACTGAGTGCTTTATTTCGATGAAACCTCTTTCATTTTTTAGCGAATTTAAATATCTTCGAAACATTTAAGCACAATATCAACAAAAAGTGTATACTTTTTGATTTATTTGGAATTTAATTTTACCATACCTCGTAACTTTTTTTCCAGCCTCTTTTTGTTGAATTATGTTATATAGGTAAATTTAAAGGGTCTCGAGAAAATGACTTTAGCGAAGTTTCATTGATATCGGTACATACGTTTAGGCGCTACAGTCTATAGCAACGCAGTTTTTTCTACAGTCTTTTCTTTCAAAAGCTATATTTAGCATTTTTTCGTAACTCTGAATAATCTGAAATGATTAACTTTTTAAAATAAACCATATTAAAGGTACTTTAGAGGAAGACGTATATGAACATTGGGCATTTAAGCCCTGTAAGGTGACATCAATGGGGATAAGACCTAATTGATATTAAAGACCACTTAATTATACAATGATACACCGAGTTTAATCAAAATCGTTAGAGCCATTTTTGAGAAAATTGTGAAAATGTGTTTCAGCGTTGATATAAAATGGCACTTCCGGTTAGCCGATTTTAAGGAAAAAGTTTCTGTCACATCTAAGGCATATACCTATCTTTAATACGTAATCACAGTTTCGTAGAACTTTGTTTTTGAGCTAGACTGCTAACATAGGGACTTGGTTATTTGGACTCAGGGTACCCCAATAAGTATTTCCCTTGAAAACTCAGATTCAAAAATTTTCTCGATCGCAATACTTACCCTTACTAGATATTACATATATACGTAAGTGAAAGTAAAAAAAAAAAAAAATCTAGAAAATGTGCACTCAGGAATATAATAACATGGAATCACTTGTTGAGGAACTACCTACTAGTAGCACTCAAATTATAAATTATAAGCACTCAGACGCCTCCGAGGGTAATTAGGGATCGAGGAGGAAGTAAGGTTTTAAACGAGAGGGTTCGGATGGTACTGAAGTTTTTTATGGAAGGATAGGTATCTGGATTGGACCAAATCGCAAACATATGGAACATACATCCATTATGGGTGATTTTATTTGTGACAAAGGTAAGGAGTATTGAGGATTTTACGAAGGAATTTGGATTGTAAAGATTGGATACGAGAAGATGGTTTAGTAGAGCCCCAAATTTCAACTCCGTAAGTACTAATAGGTCTTATTATGGTCATGTATATGAGTCTTTTGTAATTGATTGAAAGCTTAGAGCGCTTGTCTAGTAAGTGCTGGAATAGTCGGAAACGTCGAGCGGTTTCTTGTTTCAGTCATGTATGATGATTAGCCCATTTTTAAAATTTAATTTACGACAAAAATAAAAGAGAATCGCCTAAATCAGAATATTTAAGCTAAGTTACGGGGTATAAGTTTATTTTTAGGGTACTTTTTTTGTTTTGTTTTTTCTGCGTATCCACGGATGGTATAAGTGTCCGCTGACGTTGTTTTATTTCACCAAAGAAACCGTATTATAATGATTTCTCAGATCGGGTTTTCAGGAAAATTAATCTAATTCATTTTTTTTTTTTTAACTGACATATTTATAGTTGTTTAAATTAGCATAAATTGGTAAGAAAGTCGCGTGAATAGGCACAATAAACAAAGAATTCATACTATATACATTGACATTTAATATCTTATTTTGTGCTAATCCTATTATTTTGATTAAAAAAGTAATGCTTGAAAGATATTGATGGTACAAATTTATTTTTCATATGAATAAAAATCATGATACACAAAATGATTTTCATCAATTCATCAATGAAAAGTACTATTAATAACATGTTTTTTTTTTAAGACGTTCCGGAACAGTATACTAAATTATTTTCATTTATGACTGTTGTTTTATTTAAGAATATTTGAAAATTGTTCTTGATTTATCATTTTTGATTCTTAAGAAGATATTGCACTTATTTATCGTTTTTAAGTAATAACTATTATATTAACGTCATTCGTGATCGTAATTTTTTAGAAAGCTTTAGAGAAGGTGATGGGTGATTTGGGTTCCATCATTAATCGTTTTCAATGTTTATTAAAATCTTTCATGCTTTCTAAATTCGTTTCATATAATATGTTTAATAGGTTGGAAAAAATCATTCATGATGCTAGGCATATTTTGTGGTAGTATTCTAGTTTTTGTTAAACAGGGACACATATTTTGAAAAAATAAAAATAAATGCATGTATTGTAACTTCGAACTTCAGAGTTTTAAAGGAAAATATACAACAATATATCAATACACATAATGAGAAAAAACTAACATTAATTTTTGTACAAACACATAAATTATCATAAAAATAATAGTTCAAATATCAATAACTTTTAAAGTGGTCTGATTTTTTTTGGAATAATTATTGCCTTACTACAACTACCTAAAGCTTTTTCTTTTTATATAAAATTCAATAAATGTTTCCAATTATTGAATTTCTGAAAATTTTAAATAAATTACGTAATAAGACAGGTTATTTGTATTTTTTGGTTTATGTTTTAAAACCACCTGAATAAAATGTACTTATTATAAAATATGATTTAAATAGCTTTATTGTTGAGTAGAAAAATATTTTAAAAACAGTTAATTTTGCTCCATGTAAAGATGTTAAACTTTTTCAATTGATTTATACAAATTTTTCCACTAAAACCTCTTGGAATACGCAATGATATACTTTAAAAGCAAAACGAACATATTTTTACACAGTTTTATGACGTCATACCAATTTCGAATTTTGGCCAATGTCGCGAATTTTAACTTTATCGTCCCTCAGTGTGACGAACTTATATTTATTATTTTTTAAAAAAAATATTGAAATAACTTTTTGAATAAATAATACCAATATTTGACAAACTAATTATGGTGATATGTATACATATATATATATATTGTGGTAATAAGATGTTGGTAACCATGGCCGACCGATAGGAGGCGCTAGTGTAGAGGCGGCAGCGTCAGTCAGTCGCGGCCCGCGGCCCTGTCAACCGACAACCCTCTGAGTTCTCACTGTGACCGCACGTCGTCAATATATATATATTTATATATATATATAATCACCCCTCCAAATCATCATCATCAATAATTAAACCCTACAATGCATCGTACAGAGCGTAAGCTTCGCCTCTTACCATAACAGCCATGGACTAAAAAATTATGGAGTCATACTTATTAATATAAAGCCCAAACCAAAAATTTATCTTTAGTTTTAATTGACAGTTCAGTGAATTTTTAAGAAGGAAGTATTTATGTAACATTTTTGGATATTGCATTTGGTAAGTAAAAAAAAAATTATACTATTAATAATTATAGTTGTAAATTTTTTTAAAAATTTTTATGTAGAAATCAATCGTCATATGAAAGAAGTTTATAAAAATAAAAAAATTAAAATCAGAAACCTATTTTTTTTTTTTTTTGAAAAAATGAAGATTTTCTTAAAACACGCAGGAACGCAACGGTAGATGAAATATAGGACCGGTGACAGCGGAGATGTAAAGACAGATGCGTGCGCTTGTAAGGCCCACCCCTAAGTTGACCCAGATTGACCCTGAGACAGAAGACGTTCCAGGACGTAGCCTAGAAGAAGGCCGAAGTCGAGGGGTACTCCTGTCGATCGTGGAGCAACAGTCTAGGATCCGAGGGAAGTCTTCCGCGGCCACGATGAACGTTTACCGGGATAACGTACTCCCCTCCGGGCGCCATTTCCCAGGCACTTGCTGTATCTCCTTAGTACTTTTCAAAACTACGGCTGGTTATCTGCTCTTACTTCTATCCACTAGATTTTTTATAATACCTCTTGAAAGTAAACGAGGTTTTCAAGGTATAAAAAGTACGTTTTGGAGGATTTGTTTGATAATGACGCAGTTGTATACAACGCAGGTACACCTAGCACAATCACTCGGACAATTGACGTAACTCATTTTCGAATGATTTATTGCTGTAGGCTTGTTATTTGTTAGAAAGGTTCACATTTGAATACCTTAACGTAATACATTTCATATATATTTATATAAGGAAAGCATTGGTAAAAACGTAAAACGAACAAACAAAATAAGGATGAGAAGGATTAAAAAAAAATAATCTAATTAAATAAATTAAACGATCTTAATGAGAACATAAAATAAAATTTAATAAAGAATAAAAATGTCTAGAACATAAAAGTGCCATTTAATTACTTACTTTTCAACTTGTTTTGATACTTAATGAAATACTTATTAAAAGTAAAGTTCTAATAATTTAAATATCGGATTTTAAAAAATATTAACACGGAAAAAATTCTAAATGCTCAAACCTACTATTCGGGAGGGTTTAATATCAATATATTAAAATGATGTGATTGTGGGCCCGGTCGGCTTTGGTCGAACTGGGCCAGGGGAGGGAGTGGTTATGTTATGGGAGGTTAAACTTAAAAATTATTAGTGTGTGAGAGAAATTGAGGTAGGATGAATTGGGGCGCCACCGTAGTTAGTGTTTTGGTGGAGACAAGAGTTACGGACTGGGTGGGTATCGTGGGTTTATGCGGATTTGTTTGCGGGTGATGGGTGAGTGTTATGGGGTCTGTTGGGGTTTATTTTAGTTTGCTTTTGGTATGGGTGGTTTTTGGTTGGGTAGTGCGGGGGATTTGGGGAGGAGGGTGTTTGGGGGGTGTTCTTTGTGTGCGGATATTTTTTGTGTTGTTTGGTTTTGGGGGGGTTTTGGTGGGGGGATCTTTGTGGTGAGGTTTTGGTATGTTGTCTCCGGCATGGGGGGGGGTGGTGGGAGGGGTTTGGTATTGTTTGTTTATGGGGGTGTGGTTGTTGTGTGTGTAGTGGGTGTTTGTGATTTGTTGTTGGGTTAGTTATGAGGGGGGGAGCGTTTGGTTGGAGGTTGTGGATAGAAAATCAATTTCAAATATATAAATAAAAGTTTTAAAGTAATATAACAAAATTATTACAGTTCTTTGAGTTGTTTAATTACTCTTTAGTATAAATATATATTCAAGTATAACTCAGATACAAAAAAAGAGCAGCATTTATTCAGTTAAAAATTAAAATAACAATAATTTAAAAAGAAATACAAATATATTGAAAATAATATTTATATTTAAAATATCATTGTATCCAGTGTCTTCTACCTATTAACATACCAGAATAGAAATAAAAAAAGTAAAGAACATAAAAGGTCAATAATAAAATTTAGGAATACAGGATAATAATGAAATTTACCTTTTCATCAACAATTTTTTGTTATTTCTTGCTTAAACAAGTGAAATAAAAAAAAAAAACCTTCGAAACAGTTGTTTCATTTTAACATTTAGTGGTATTTCGACAAGTAAACGGAAATGTTTTTAATTAGTAACGTGAATTTAGAATTGTTAACAATAATAGATAAATTAATTCACCGATTGACAATAAAAATATTCATTTAATTCTTTTAAATTTTTATCAATTAGTTTTTGTTATTTTTCAACGATACTATAGTTATAACCATTGTATTTACTATCTACTTATTATCTAATTATCTTCTAACAATAGTTTTCAATTTTTTTCACGAGAAACTATAATATATAATATATATATAATGAAAATTAAAATATATACATATATATATATATATATATATATATATATATATATATATATATATATATACATATATATATATATACAAATAAGTGTCTAGAGTAAGAATAATTGTTTGAAAACAAAATAATCTCTAATATAAAATTACAGAAAGATGTCAATTCACATACTAAAAATCAATGATCGGTGAAAAAAAAAATTAAATTATTTTTACCTAAATAAATATTTAATTTCTTAAACTTGACAGATAATATGATAAAATAACATTGAGTTGAAAACAAAATGTTCCGACAGTATAAAAAACGAACGCTACATTTGCTTTTTCCTTAATTATGTTAAAATACCCCAAGACACTGAGAGGTAGAGGGGATGCTGGCTTGTAAAGGCAGAACACGCGCATGAACCAATAGAAAAAAAATTATGTTAAAATAATTTATTCTAATAAAGAGCTAACAAAGAAAAAAATAAGTGCTTTAATTGTGATCAGACCCACTAAAAATATTAATAATTATTATTACTAAAAAAAGGGTTTATATAAGTTATGTGGAAAGGGTTATAACACTTTTCGTGTAGCTAGAATGATACAAAAATAAATATTAACATCAACTATGAAGAACCGGACCTCATAATTTCAGTTCACAATGCACGGTGTACAATAGTAATATTTATATTAATAATGGCTGATAATTTAATACAAATATTAAAAATTAAAGGTTTTGAAACATATTCCAATCTTTATGAGTCAAACCTTGGTACTGAATGTATGAACAGTTATAAATCAATAATTCGACTAATGGACTATTGTTCAATGGCATTCGGTTGGATCTATTACAAAACTACCGATTCATCGAATAATGAATGAATGATAAGTTCCATTCTAAAATAAAAGAAACAATATTCAAGAAGAGCTGTTAATTCATTTTAATACTGCGTTTCCATTCGGTGACGTATCGGAACTAAATACTAATAACCCTTCGCATAAAAACTAAATATTTACTTTTAATTAAAACAAACAGCTATTTATGCGGCCTGTGATAGTCTCAATGTCAGAATATGAAAAACAAACATCGATACCTCAAACTAATATATAACGATAATAATTTTTGAGCTAGGTAAACATATCTATCTCTTCATTTGTATCTATCTCACAGTATTGTATATATATATATATATATATATATATATATATATATATATATATATATATATATATATATATATATATATTATATATATATATATATATATATATATATATATATATTAATAGAATAGAATACATTAGAAAATTGAACTTCATTCTGGGACTTCTAAGTCTCCTTAGAATACCAATGAAACAATTATAATCAATGAATTAATACAAAATAAAATACAAATCTGGCGAAAAACTAACTTATAAAAATTCTAACATTATATACATTATTAAAAAAGTAGAATGTAACCACTAAAAAATAAAAAAAAATAAAATATATATATAAATGAACATAAAATCTTCTCAGAATTACTTTAATAAATTTATGAAAAAAAAAAGAAAAGAAATCACATATTTATATTTAAATAACTATATTATCATTATTATAATAATAATAATAATATATATATATATATATATATATATATATATATATATATAATATATATATATATATATATATATATATATAAATATATATAGTCGTGCAGAAATGGTTAACCGTGATTATAATATGAGAAGAAGTCAGGGGTGTGATCAAATAAATACTATATATTAAAATCGTTGTAATCAATAAAATATTAAGTAGCCAAACTGCAAAAATGAACTATGGACCTCAAAACGAAAAAATAAATCCTTTGAAGAATTATCTACAAACGCTTTGTTTAGGAGATATTCACACCTAAAGATTTTCGTTTTTAAAAATTATTTACGTTATATGAAATAAATAAAACCTATTAATTTGTCCTAACTACTTTATTAATTAAATGAAAACATTAACATACATATAAAATGTTGCCCAAAGTGATTTCTATGAGCATTAAGACAGACTCGGCATCTTTCTTCAACAGATGCCGTGGCAGAACAGCAGTGGCAGAACGGCACTGGATATGTGTTAATGTTTCACAAGATTCAATTATCCTTCTTTGTAAGAAAAGAGCAATGAACAAAATTTAATATTAATGTTAATGTTTACATATAATTAATAAATTAATTAGAACAAATAAATAGGTTTTATTAATTTCTTACAACGTAAATCTTTAGTTGTGAATATCTCCTGAACAATGCGTTTGCGGACATAACTTCAGAGGAAATTGTTTTCTTGTTTTGAGGTCCATAGATCTTTTTTACTGTTTGCCCCCTTAATCCTGAAACATCCTGTATATATATATATTATAAAAACTATAGCGTAAAGTAAATAAACATTTTATATATTGATAGGAAATTAGAAATTCTTGTATGGGGTTTGTTTTATTTAACACAACAAAAACTAATACCTTAATAAAAATGTTAATAAAACATCAAAGCTCAAACTGATGTTGAAAATTCATATACTGCTGTATTTATATATCTGGTATATTGGTATTACAATTTGATCGTATTAACTATAATTGGATCGGTATTTTCAATTAGTCGATTTAATTAATTTTAGCAAGATACCTTTTACTACGATGAAAATTAACAAATTCTAGCAAATACTGAATTTCGTATTCATGAAGGGTCAATTATAATTAAACTTTTATCAAACTGATTTCCCCATTTTAGCTAATTTCCGAACGAAAACAATTGCTTTTAATAAATTACCTGAAGTTAATTATAGGTTCTTTTAATTATAGTAGATCTGTAAATGATTATTCTATATTTGCTGATTTGATAATTATTCGCTAAAATAAAAGGAGTTAAATACATCAAAAAATTGTTTAAAAAATAATAAACCAAGCTTAAATCTGAAACCAAGTTCTTCTGAGAGCGCGACTACCCAGAAGAAGCTTTATATATATTATTAAAAAATATCTTAAATACTATATATATATATATATATATATATATATATATATATATATATATATATATATATATATATATATATATATATATATATATTTAGGGAGGGGAATACAAATTTTTAATTAGGACCTTTTTTATAAACATAATATTTTATAGTTAATATACTATAATATACTATGCTGAAAAAATGGCGATACTACTGGTGACATCGATATAGATGGTAATATGTTTGAACAGGTAGATAAATTTAGGTATCTAGGTTCAACGATAACTAGAAAGAACGAAATTGAAGAAGAGATTAAGGTTAGACTGAAGGCGGGAAATGCTTGTTATTTTTCTGTGACAAAACTACTTAGTTCGCGCCTCTTGTCCCGGAACTTAAAAATTAGAATTTATAAAACAATTATCTTGCCTACAGTTCTTTATGGATGCGAAACTTGGCCGCTTACATTAAGGGATGAACAGCGTCTTAAGATTTTTGAAAATAAAGTATTGCGTAGAATATTCGGAGCGAAGGAGTTCTTTAACTCGGAACTCGGAATCCTTTGACCTCGGGACGGCAGCAGATATTAATTTGTTCTCAAACATTTTCAGTCAGATATCATCTGAAAAATATAAGACTTCAGAAACCATCTAATGTCTACATGTATATGGTTTTTACATCAGACTGTTTTTGGTTTTTTTATTAAAAAATCCAGTTGGTTTCATTGTGAATATAGTCCGTGATACAGACCACTTTTTATTAAATTATCAACATCTGCCTAAAATATCGTTCAGATTGAAAAGATGAATTTGATGTGACCTTTATATTTTATTCAGTTTATGCTATCTTTTGTTCATTATGTTTTATTCAACATGGTCAACTTCCTTGAGGCTTCAACCGCCAGTTTGTAAGTAAATGCATGAAATTAAAAGTGATTTTTTTTGTTTAAATCTTTTTTTCCTTCCATAACCTACAGAAACATACGCTTAAAATTCTCGAAATGGCACATAAACTGATTAATTTAATTAATAATTACTAGTATAATTAAAACACAAATACGCATTCAAATAAAATAGTGGTCTACAAAAATATTAGGACGTTTGACCTATATAATATTGTTTTGAAATATTGTGAGTGGAGGACAGACCAAACTGCCCAATATATTTCTAGGCCACCTTTGTTCTCGATTTATTGATAAATTATCTTAAGATTCAAGTAGAAAGCAAATGAGTGTTCATGAGTTTTTACCTAATTAAGTAGACAAACTTTGGATCTCCAGATTGGAAACTGGAAAATTCCGAGAATTTTCATAAATAAAAAAGTTTTAGGTTGCAATGAGATGAATTTATCCACAAGTTTTTGGCATACGGTAATAATTTGATAAAAAGGGGTCTGGACCTCGGACTGATATTTAAACAATTTTATAAAAAATAGAAATATATACGTACTAGGAAACGTCGTTGCATAGTATTTTAAGCACTTATAAAATTTTATTGAAATGGCCGTACATACTTTTATTCGCTATTACTGTCTTTATAGATTTTTCTATATAAACATTTTTAGTAACAAGATATTTCGTTCAGAAAATTACCGATAATATCAAACCACTTTTTCCAGACCAGGGAAGTAAATTTTTTATGAGCCTTCTTGTATAACTTTTTTAACAGGGTTGTATTTTTCCTTTACGTCCAAAGGGCTTGAAAAAAAAAACTTTTTAATTACTTGTTTAAAGTAAACATGCTTGTTTAAGATATTGTTAGGTAGTAGAATAAATATTATAACTCTTGTTCTCTTTAATTTTTCTCGATCCACGCAAGGAAAATATTATTAGTACTATATAGATATATGTGATTTAAAGTATAATAATTTATTTTTTAAAAAAAATTGGACTACTACAGTTAAAACTCATTTAGCTATTTTACTCTAATTTGTTGAATATCTTCTTTTACTAAAATGTATATTGTACATTTCAAATCAGAATTATTGCATTATTACAAATTAACGTTACATTTATTCAGAAGTCCCTGTCAAGCATCAATGAAAGTAACAACAATTTTTTAAAATAAATTCTATTTTCGACTATTTATTCATTTAATTTTTAATAGCGCTCTCTCTCAAACTCCACTGGCTTTAGCAGCAGTGACGCGGTTGAGAGAGTAGCGCAGGGATCTCTTGGAGTAATGCTTTTCCTCCTATAGTTGAAGGGAAAAGCCTGCCTAATTGTATATATTGTATATAGGTATGACTGTGTTTTTATGTTTATCTTATCTTTAGGTTATTTTATTTGTTTATTGTACATATTTTTTGATTATTATTTTACTTTTGTTAATTTTGTATTTTCTGTATATATGGTGTGAATTTGTTCATATATCACTATAATTATTGTCCACGTGACAGATTATAATATTTCTGAATAAATAAATGAAAAAAAAAGTTTTTAATAAAATGAAAAATATATATATTAATATTTATAATTATATTGGGACTATACTCTTATTGTATATTATAGTATATTAACTATAAAATATTATGTTTATAAAAAAGGTCCTAATTAAAAATTTGTATTCCCCTCCCTAAATATATATATATATATATATATATATATATATATATATATATATATATAATATATATATATATATATATATATATATATATATATATATATATATTTAGGGAGGGGAATACAAATTTTTAATTAGGACCTTTTTTATAAACATAATATTTTATAGTTAATATACTATAATATACTATGCTGAAAAAATGGCGATACTACTGGTGACATCGATATAGATGGTAATATGTTTGAACAGGTAGATAAATTTAGGTATCTAGGTTCAACGATAACTAGAAAGAACGAAATTGAAGAAGAGATTAAGGTTAGACTGAAGGCGGGAAATGCTTGTTATTTTTCTGTGACAAAACTACTTAGTTCGCGCCTCTTGTCCCGGAACTTAAAAATTAGAATTTATAAAACAATTATCTTGCCTACAGTTCTTTATGGATGCGAAACTTGGCCGCTTACATTAAGGGATGAGCAGCGTCTTAAGATTTTTGAAAATAAAGTATTGCGTAGAATATTCGGAGCGAAGGAGGATGAGTTAACCGGAGAGTTCAGACGGTTACACAACGCCGAATTGCGTGAGCTGTATCCGGGTAATATAATTGATGTAATTTCATCGCGGCGAATCAAATGGGCTTGTAAAGTTGTTGGGCTTAGTAACGAGAGAATTCCGAAAAGGTTAATATTTGCTGTGCCGAATGGTAAGCGTCCGAGGGGTAGACCGAAGCGAAGGTGGGAAGATTGCATTAAAGCCGATCTGAAGGGACTGGGTTTGGACGGCGAACGGTGGAGGGAGGTGTGTAACAAGCGATTGGTGGTGTCGGCATCGAACCTTCGGGTTCGCTAAGCCTTATTATTATAATTATACTATGTTCCAAATAATTCAACTAGTATCATCGCGGTTGTTGTAGGTTTCTCCTAATCATAAAGAAATTTGGTTGCCATAAATATTTAAATCTTTTTCCAAAAACAATTTGAGGATAAACGAAAAAGTGAGAAACAAGGATTCGGGGAAAAAAAAAAAACAATCGGAGATTTTGCACGCCTTTTATCATTGATTTTAGTCAATTTTATCACTGTTTTCTAAAAAACAAATAAATCGATCTATTTTACGATAGTAAACACATAGAATTATCTTGAATATTTTTTGAGCAATTTTCCGATCGGGATCCATGCATCAATGAACTTTTTTGTCGAAAATTTTGTCTAGAATCACCCACCAGTTATTGTTCATTAAGAGATGAGAAACCCTGTATAAAAATCTAGATATGACTACTATACTCTCAGTAATAGACTGACTACTATACTCTCAGTAATAGACTAAATTCTATACTCTCAGTAATAGACTGACTACTATACTCTCAGTAATAGACTGACTTCTATACTCTCAATAATAGACTAACTTCTATACTCTCAATAATAGACTGAATTCTATACTCTTAGTTATAGACTGACTTCTATACTCTCAGTAATAGACTGAGTTTTATACTCTCAGTAATAGACTGAGTTCTATACTCTCAGTAATAGCCTGACTTCTATACACTTGATAAGTGGGAGAATTACATGGCACTTCGTAACCTAACAAATAGCCTTGAGCGAGTATAATAATGGATAATAATTAGTATTAGTTCAGCAATAGTTGTGTCTTATGTGTTACTATTACACTGGTGCATATTTTCCACTGGGGCTAGCTAACGGCTTATTAAGTAAATCATTACTTTGACAGCCGTGGTAAAGTATGGATCTCCATCCGATTGTGGAGGCTGAATAACACATGGTTCATTGGTGTCAGTTAATATATGTTTAACGCTTTAGGGAAAACGATGCCCATATTTTTCTCATTGAGGTAACCTATTAAAATAAATATCGCTAAAAATTAATATTAAGAAAATATATATTCAAATGATTTTTTAGAAAAGAGAGGATATTGAAATAAATAACTGATAATAAAATACTTTATATCCGTTAATTCTGTATGCTCTCTTGAATCATTTATTGAGTCAGGGTGAAAAGATGAATTTGATGAGACCTTTATATTTTAGTAAATATTTTATTCAGTTGATGTCATCTTATGTTCAATATATTTTATTCTAATATGGTCACCGTCCTTGAGGTTCCAACCGCTAGTTCGTAAGTAAATGCCTGTAAGTAACCAGGAAGATTTTTTTTTTTTTTTTTTTTTTCCTTTCATAACTGGCAGAAAGGAACTCGGAATCCTTTGACCTCGGGACGGCAGCAGATATTAATTTGTTCTCCAACATTGTCAGTCAGATATCAACTGAAAAATATAAGACTTCAGAAACCATCTAAAGTCTACATGTATATGGTTTTTACATCAGACTGTTTTTGGTTTTTTTATTAAAAAATCCAGTTGGTTTCATTGTGAATATAGTCCGTGATACAGACCACTTTTTATTAAATTATCAACATCTGCCTAAAATATCGTTCAGATTGAAAAGATGAATTTGATGTGACCTTTATATTTTATTCAGTTTATGCTATCTTTTGTTCATTATGTTTTATTCAACATGGTCAACTTCCTTGAGGCTTCAACCGCCAGTTTGTAAGTAAATGCATGAAATTAAAAGTGATTTTTTTTGTTTAAATCTTTTTTTCCTTCCATAACCTACAGAAACATACGCTTAAAATTCCCCAAATGGCACATAAACTGATTAATTTAATTACTAATTAATACTATAATTAAAACACAAATACGCATTCAAATAAAATAGTGGCCTACAAAAATATTAGGACGTTTGACCTATATAATATTGTTTTGAAATATTGTGAGTGGAGGACAGACCAAACTGCCCAATATATTTCTAGGCCACCTTTGTTCTCGATTTATTGATAAATTATCTTAAGATTCAAGTAGAAAGCAAATGAGTGTTCATGAGTTTTTACCTAATTAAGTAGACAAACTTTGGATCTCCAGATTGGAAACTGGAAAATTCCGAGAATTTTCATAAATAAAAAAGTTTTAGGTTGCAATGAGATGAATTTATCCACAAGTTTTTGGCATACGGTAATAATTTGATAAAAAGGGGTCTGGACCTCGGACTGATATTTAAACAATTTTATAAAAAATAGAAATATATACGTACTAGGAAACGTCGTTGCATAGTATTTTAAGCACTTATAAAATTTTATTGAAATGGCCGTACATACTTTTATTCGCTATTACTGTCTTTATAGATTTTTCTATATAAACATTTTTAGTAACAAGATATTTCGTTCAGAAAATTACCGATAATATCAAACCACTTTTTCCAGCCCAGGGAAGTAAATTTTTTATGAGCCTTCTTGTATAACTTTTTTAACAGGGTTGTATTTTTCCTTTACGTCCAAAGGGCTTGAAAAAAAAAAACTTTTTAATTACTTGTTTAAAGTAAACATGGTTGTTTAAGATATTGTTAGGGAGTAGAATAAATATTATAACTCTTGTTCTCTTTAATTTTTCTCGATCCACGCAAGGAAAATATTATTAGTACTATATAGATATATGTGATTTAAAGTATAATAATTTATTTTTTAAAAAAAATTGGACTACTACAGTTAAAACTCATTTAGCTATTTTACTCTAATTTGTTGAATATCTTCTTTTACTAAAATGTATATTGTACATTTCAAATCAGAATTATTGCATTATTACAAATTAACGTTACATTTATTCAGAAGTCCCTGTCAAGCATCAATGAAAGTAACAACAATTTTTTAAAATAAATTCTATTTTCGACTATTTATTCATTTAATTTTTAATAGCGCTCTCTCTCAAACTCCACTGGCTTTAGCAGCAGTGACGCGGTTGAGAGAGTAGCGCAGGGATCTCTTGGAGTAATGCTTTTCCTCCTATAGTTGAAGGGAAAAGCCTGCCTAATTGTATATATTGTATATAGGTATGACTGTGTTTTTATGTTTATCTTATCTTTAGGTTATTTTATTTGTTTATTGTACATATTTTTTGATTATTATTTTACTTTTGTTAATTTTGTATTTTCTGTATATATGGTGTGAATTTGTTCATATACCACTATAATTATTGTCCACGTGACAGATTATAATATTTCTAAATAAATAAATGAAAAAAAAAAGTTATTAATAAAATGGAAAAAGATATTAATATTGTCTATATATTTATAAATATATTTGGACTATACTCTTATTGTATATTTAACATTGAAGGTTTTAATATATATTACAGATATTTTATTGCAGATGTTAATTTCATTTAAGATGCCAATGTTAATGATAATTTTATTCAACATGTCAGTTTGGTGATGATCTATAGTTTTTATCTCAGATTTATTTATTTTATTACATATTTTATATATATAGTAATGCACAATATTTATAGATAGTTTCCAGTTTAATTATTGGCTACTATTTAATATGTTTTAACTATATAAATAAAATTTATGGTTATTTAGAATACAATGCATGATTAGGAGTGCAGTTTTTATATTTTCAGAATTATTTATATGTTTTTTCAATCTATGGTTTACAATTTTTTTCTCCAATACATAGCATTTTTAGGGAGTGGGGCTGCTCGGTTGTTGGAAACTGATCTTCCAGTTCAAGGTCCCAGGTTCGAATCCTGGCTAATGACAGACAAATTATTTATTCTGTTTCATCAGCCATAGGGCGACCCTGGGGTTGTGAGACCCTCCTGGGGCACACCCAGCCTTTATAAAATGGGTACCCTTAATTAAATAATTAAGTAACGAGAAAAACCTGACGGTTAAGCGTGATCTCAATCAAATCACCTCCTTCCGCAACAGAAGAATAAGAATCAGTACATTCCCTAAATAGAACCTGAATCCAAGACCCTTCATGGCATGTAGTGGTACAGGTTTTTTTTTTTTTTTTGTGTATTGTATGCGTTTTTTTATTGAAAACTTTTTCCTATTATATTTTTCATATAATCTTCAATACTAGTTATACTGTTATGTATTTTATTATAATTAAATCCAAAATCAATGTTTCATTTTTCATGTTTGATAACTATTTTTTAATATTTCCAATCTAATTGGCAGTATATTTTAATTGATGATTTTCATTATCATTTTTCTTTTCTTTTACTATATAATCATTTCCATTAAATCACTGCTTTCATAATTTATTATTCCTAAATTATCTGTGTATAGTATATGTAAAATATTAGATCTTTTTTCAATGGTTTTAGTTGTACAATTATGAACATTTGGTATTTTATGTCTTTTTCTTTTAATGTTTTTAATATATCCTATGTTTGTTTAATTTGTTCATTTTTGCTTTCTACACTTTCCTTTTATGTATCGTATAGGAAACAAACATATTTGGTTTGTCAACTATTCCTCATTGTTCGTACCTCATCGTTTTTAGTCGTATGGGGCTTCTGTATTCAAGTTATCTGTGTTAGTTTTTATAATAACGACGTCCAATAAACTATATCAATTATCGTGACTATATATTTCCAATTTAGAGGCATTAGGAATAACCATCGGCAACGAACGTTTAACTCTTTTTTTTTTGTTCGTTATTATGTGGTAGCGAAAAAGTTCAACTTTAATTAATTTCCAGCCAATAAAAAAACAACACAAATTAATATGATAGTATAATAAATAATTAATTAGATTAATTGAATGTAATCCAGAGTGATTTCAAATTTAATTGAAGCTTTGTTAAAACAACATATCTTTTAATTAATTTTCACCCACATTATTAAAATTAATAATAAAAATATGGCTTTCAAATATAATTTGATGTTAAACAATATTTTTTTGATTTATTTTTTCATACAACCAGATTACTTTTAAAATACTAAATTATTTTCCTTTGTTTTTATTGAAGATTAAAAGACACAATCAAAAGGAAATTGTTGGGCTTTTCGTAGAATTGTAACTGTGGTTGCTTTCTTGGTTTTCTCAATCCGAAGTAAATGAGATTTCTTTTGAAAAGCTTTGTCAAAACATTTTTACCTAATTCATAAAATACATTTCACGCTCTAGAAGATAATAAACCTTTATCCAACGAAATGTTTTTTTTTGTTTTATGTTGATGGAAAATTTCAATTGGTTGCTTTAGGAATAATAGGGCATACGCTGCTTAAATATGTCCAAAACTTAAGTAACATGAAAACATTACAGGCCCATTTAGTTTTTGAGTTTGAGAAGCTTAAGAAGTTTTTGGTGTATAGATATTCGGACTATGCTAATATGCAATTGTATGAGAAATTATAAAAACGGCATAATTAATTAACTAAAAAAACAAGATGCTGAAAATATAAAACTGCACTCCTAACCATACATTGTATTTTAAATAACCATAAATTTACAGTCAAGATTTTTTAAAAATTAGGTTAGCCGACCTTTCGAATCAAACTTGTGGGTCGAAACGTTGGTTAACATAATTTTAAAAAAATCTTCACTGTAAATCCTGACAATTTTGTTTCATCCTTAAATATTTTAAGTTAATTGACAAAGGGCTAAATATTTTTTTAACATCCATTCTATTCAGCTGGATGAAAGTCTAACTCGGAACCTTTATATAAGACAGAAACGACCAGAAACCGCTCACCATTTCTGGTAACTTCAGCACTTACTAGACAAACGCTCTAAGCTTTTAAATAAGTACAAAATTATCATATACATGACTAAAATAAGGGCCTATTAGAACTTAAGGAGTTAAGTTTTGGGGCTCCACTAAACCATCGCATTCCTCACAGTCCAAAATCCTCAGTGCTCCTCACTTTGTTATAAATAAAACTATTTATAATGGCCTTAATGTTGCATTTGTTGCCGATTTGTCCAATCCAGAAATCTATTCTTCCACAGTAAACTCTTTCTGACCTTGCTTCTTCCTCGATTCCTGATAACTCTCCGAGGGGTCTAGAAGGAATATGGCTTCGGGACCTTCTAATGTTGAACTTTTATTAGAGTGCTACCTATGGATAGTTTCTCTTCAAAGTTGTTGAACCTTTACTTTCTGAACATTAACAAGTATTTGAAGTGAAAACATCTGTTGGAGCGTTTTATACTTTTTTTGTGGGGAGCGAATGATATAGAGCCATCAGGTTCGGATGTGTGACACTCATTCGGGTAAAGTCGGCTGTAGAAAAATTGAACTGTTTTTGCATATGGATTAAAATATCTCAGAAACTAAAAATAAGACTTTCATACGATAAGTGAAGGAAATGTTCAGCATTTCATTCTCTTTATAATGTGCTACTATCTAAAAGACCCAAAGACGTGTCAGAGAGTCAAACAGAGAAAAAAATAGTACCGAGAACTAAATTATACCGAGTTTTATTGAAGATATGGGTTCAAATATTTCAGAAACTGAAAATCGGACCTGCAATCTGAAAGTATAGGGATATATTTAGCATTAAATTCTATTTATAATGAACTATTATCTAAAACAGTATCTTCACGCGGCGCCGTGTCATATACGATACTTACATAATACTTCTATCGTGTGGTCTGAAGCACATACCGAAGCTTTTTTTTTCAATTGACATAGCCCACCTAACGAAATAAAATATAATTATTAAAATACTATATTAAATAAATAAAACAACAAAATATTAATGTGATAACAGGGAGTGATCTGAATGCTGAAGAGGGAATATATCAGGATAGGCTATGTTGTTTGTTTGTTGCCGAAGGGGCTTAGCAGAGGTAAGCCAACTTGATCTCGTGTAAGTTACTTACCTTAGGGCTATTTGCAGATCCCAGGATTGTAAGTTGATCAATTATGCATAACATCTAACTTAATCTCCCTAATGTAACTAAGCTCTCCTATTTGAAAATGATTTATTTTTTCTTATTAATGTTATATTGCTGTAAGCCTTCTGTTAAAATTTTTCTTATGTTTTATGTTAATATATTTTTCTAAACGAAACCATAGTTCGAAAAAATTGTTAATATCTTAAAAAATCTATACTATACATCGCGGCTTATTGTCAATATAAATTATTATATAATTATTTTTAGTGCTAATTTTAAGCCATAATATATATTAAACTTTCCCAGATTCATCTAAGTCCAACATCAATTTGAGCCTTTTATTTATGATATTTTCATTGTACGTTATATTGTGCTTCCTTTTCGATTTCATAATAATTATAATTATATCACTATATAATATGATCTATAATATAATAATTAATATATTGCATTCAAGGGAAAATGTTTTTATCAAAAAATAACTGCTGCCATCTAGGTAAAACAAAAATACCACCTCTGGATGATTTTTCCTTTACGATTAGTGTTAATTATAGAGCTAATAGTAATATATACTCCTGAAATATCTTACTCTTCTAACTCTAAAGTAAAATATGAAAGTCACTTAAGACTCTTTCATATAATAGAGATATATTATATATATATGCTGAAACTCGAAAGCAAGATGTCAACTGAGTCACGAGGTCCACGTTCAACCACTATTTAATAAATAGTTTTCAGTTATTTACTGATTTTTCTGAATAGACTTTAATCATTTCGTTGATTTTCTTTTATTTTTTTAATAATCGATACATTCCTCATTTATCAAAAAGTTCACACAAATTTTCTCTGAATCCATTTCCCTCCAAAAAATTCACAAAAAAAAATTCTCTTCGAATCTGGGAACAATACATTTATTCTCTTCAAATCTTCATATGTACTCATTATACTTATTAAACTTGATAATAAGGGGAGGTGTTTTTTTGGTGTTTTGTTTAGGAAGAGTTATTTAGCCATGAGGAAGAAAAGTATCTTTTTCTGGTTTTTGTTTACTTCCTTACTTCAGAAAAGGAGATCTCACATCCAGCACCTTTCCAGTCCCCCTCCTGAGGGGTATGTCAACCGTGGCCATGTCATTTTTAAGTCTATTGTGTAGTTTCTCGGTGTATTGCTTCGAGTTTAATATGAAATCGGGAGTAAATACGTAGGTGTTGGTCGATAGTTCGTTGTCAAAAGTCGTTTTGTAAAGTTTCGTTGTTTAACTACAATTGAACTGCTTTCATAAATATTAAAATTTTGAATTCAAACGATTTATGTATTTAATATAATTTATGTATATATAAATATAATTTATAAAGGAAGGAGATGGTCCGGGGTTGCGGTCATAAAAAGGCTAAATAGTGGTAAAACTATTTTATTGAAAGCCAACGTTTCGACCCGACTTTGCAGGTCTTCATCAGGGAGGTGTGTTCCTCTAGGAGTTTCACTTAGAACTGAGTTTCTAAGTTTTAATAGAGTTTCAGTTCTAAGTGAAACTCCTAGAGGAACACACCTACCTGATGAAGACCTGCAAAGTCGGGTCGAATCGTTGGCTTTCAATAAAATAGTTTTACCACTATTTAGCCTTTTTATGATCGCAACCCCGGACCATCTCCTTCCTTTATAATGAGACGGTCAACCATTAAATATTCAAATATAATTTATGTATTTGTAAGCAGGTTTTTTTACCATGAGCCTGTGAGACATTTGTCGAAATCGGTTTAACTATATATGTGTATATATATATATATATTTAGTTTTTGTCTAATTTTTAACTTTTTTAAAGAAAGAGAGTATAGCAGTAGCTCGTTTAAAGAGTTTCTTTTAATTTTGACGGTCCCAGGCCATCCTTCTCGAGAATATTAGTTCAAGATTAGGTAATGTGTTTGTCTAAGATTTACTTTTCGACGATAAAAACAGGGGTACATGTATTGTTGAAATTGCATATTGTAATTCAATCTTATTTTTCTAAGTGATTAACAATTTTATAAATTTAGTCAGTCTAGTCTGGGTTCATGGTGTTTTGTTAAAATTAACAGTTAAAGTTAACAGTTTGTTAAAGTTAACAGTCAGAGGATGTAAGATCAATGTTTCGACATATCATGCGTATTTATAATGGAGAGTAATTGAGCCAGTATTCGCCCTTGACGTACTCCTGCTAAGACTGGTAGAATTGAAAATATTTTAAGTCTAGCCAAACAGAGGAAAATATGTAGAATGAGATAGTATGTGCGAGGAAGTATACTTTTGAGTTCTGGTGTTAGACCATACCAATTCAACATCCAAAAACACACAGGTTACGTATTGGTTGTGATATAATGTAGTACAGTAAATTAAAATTAAGAACAATATTTTTTTCTCGAATATAATTCTAAATATGATTAAAGATTGATATGATACTCATCTTTGAACGAATGTTTTTATTTTACATTTAAAATATTATTACAAACAATTGATTTTTCTTGGCTAACCGTTAATATTTCCATAAAAATGTGTGAGCGAAGCCCAAACTTAACGCCCCATAATTTTAATGCTTAAACATTAATAATACATAATTTTATGTGTGGAAGCACTTCAAAATAGGGAATAAAATAGCGATGACGGAGCTCTAAACATATTATCTTTTTTAATTATATGCAACTGTTCAGTAGTTTATCTATCGAGTTTCATCATACTGTGTGACTCGTTTTAATTTTTGAAGTACCAAACAAAAAATGACGAATCCACATTTAAAGAGCTTATCATAATGAAGTGTTTGTACCCCGAGAGATAATATGCCCTTTATCCAGCTGTTAGCTTTCCGTTTCGATGACCATACTAACCAAACGTATACTGTCGTTGTTTTTTTTTTTTTTAATTGGTACTGATAATGTTTATTTATTAAAGGTTGAAGGGTACTTCCCTAATAGCTTACAGGTTTCGCAATCAACGTTTAGTATTTCGAAGTTGAAAGTCAGTAATATATAAAGTTAACATAGCAATCACTTGAAGTTATATTGTATTCCTTTTGCAGTGTCTAAAATTGTTTGTACGTTTATGTCTTTATGTAGTATATCATTTGCGTCAACTATTGCAACACTTTTGACTGAAAGGTCTGAATTTTTTTTAATGTTGGAAGTTTCAGCAGAACCCCTCTGTTCTATGCCATAATTCCAAATTGGTTTAAGTAAAACTTTATAGAGGGTAATTTTTTTAGTTAAAGATAATTTTGAACGTATGTCAAGTAGTCTGGATGAAAGACCGTATCGTCTGTTTAATTCTATTCGTTTCTTAGTAGGTTGACTTGTCCCTTGTTCTTCATAATATGTAAAACTTCTTATTGCTGGGCACTATCTATGTTTCTTTAATTCCTTGTGTACAAAGCAGTCTCTATAGTTCACTGGATGTGGTTCTTCACACATTTATACCGAGTGTCTAGAGGTTTTTTGCTGCTCGCTGTCAGATGTAATCCAGCCCTTCTCACATCTCGGCTTTAAATTTCAACATGATTTTGTGTGTCCGTAGGATTGGGATTGGACGATTTCATTGCGTCTTCTCGGTTCTTTAACTATGACTTTCGTATAATATAGAAATTCTAATTACAAAAATTGAGAATTTTCGTCTATTTTCTAAGTCTATAAATTATTTACATAAAGGGTATATTTAATAAAAATATTCATGGGATTATAATATAATCATACGTATTTTTCAATTGATGTACCATTTTTGTATATAATATATAGACTTAGAAATTAAGATACAATGTATTTTAAAAACACCAAAAAAAAAAAAAATTGAAAATGTTGCGTCGGCCGTAATACTCTTCTTACAGTTTGTTTGGGATATTTTACCTTCGTACTCCCCAGACCTTGCCTCATCCGATAATAATTTGTGTTTTTCGTTAAACCTTTTTTTCCATGTTAAATGTCACTAACCCGAAAGCGAAATTAAAATGCATTTCGATTTTACAAGTGCCTCAACAATTTTGGAAAAAGGGTATAAGAGACTTTCTGAGAGATGAAAAAAGGACAGAACGGTTCATATATAGCACAGTAAATCAAACTTTAACAATAAAGAAAGAACTCATGAGACAACCTAATATATGTACATACATAAACGAAAATACGCAATTATGATTATGACACATATCCAGTTTTGATATGATACAGCTCATATATGTATAATCATCAAAAATTGGCATGGAATAAATATTGAAAATATTAGAGTTTATTCCTGATAAACAGATTAAAGCTGAATATTCTTGGACTGAAGTCGTGATCCAATAAATGGCAATCTATTGATGAAGAGGTAATAATAACTGGAATATTGACTTGGGACGTAACAGCTTTTCAAAAGACAATATTTACATTTAATTCTGTAAACACTAGCACACTCGTTAGTAGCTATTTCGGTATATAATGGTGTAGATGTGATCTGCCGGCTTAGTGACTCACTCATCGTCTCATTCTTTTTGAAGTTAACTACACTTGTGATATCACTGAATACTCAAGTATCAACAGTTGTGAAAATATATAATTTTTTTTCTATTGAATATTTCCATAAAACATTCAAAAACCACTGTATATTTAAAATAAAAGTAACAACTAAGAGGTAAAAACTTATTTGGCCTTTTTTTAAAAATAATCTAAATAATTTCATTTCAATATTTATATTAGTAGAGATTTTTAATAAAATTGAAGGCGTTTAAAAAAATGGAATAATGGGGTTAAAAGAAGTAAAAGTCTTAAAGTAAAAAGAACCTACTCACTGTAAGGAGTAAGTACAAAAGCTGAAGAGAGAGAGGAATGAAATTATAAAGAGAACATCAGGAAGTTCTAGCATAGTGCTGAAGCCTTGATTGGTGAACGGCGACAGCTGGCCAGGAACATAAAGGATAGGAAGTTGGCTATCGAACAGAAGGAAGTTTGGAGTATGGAGGAAATATGGAGACTGTTCTTTCAGGAAAACATTAGAATGGAAGAATATCGACATCATAAACAAAAAGATTTCAGCAGAAAAGAGTGAGTATATTACGTTTATCCTGAACATATAGGTCATCATCAGCTAACTCTACCTCATTGGTTTAATCGAAACGAATGAAGGAATAAAGTTAAAAGAGCTGCAGATAAATCTAAATAAAAGAAGACCCTTGTACGTTGGAAGAAATGCAGGATTGTTTGCAATGATAAGCCCCTCAATTAACGAATTCGTTTGCATACGCCGCGGTATGGACATATGGTAAAATTTACATGAGGCTCTAAATAGGAAGATGAAATGGTAATAGAATAAAACAACCAAAAGCAACTCAGGCTGTTTAAATCTTCGTTTCTCTCAGTACTCCTGCAGGGATCGAAAATCCGGACAACCTTCAGCAAGCATGTAAACATCTTAACAGCAAATGAAATGAGATTAATCCGAAGAATAGTAGGTAAGATCAAAAAGGTTTGTATTATAAATGAAAGAATTTGGGTGTCCGATCAGTTTATGACATCTTCGAATATTGGAAACTAAAATGCAGTAAGTCGGAAGGATGGGCGATACCCAAAAGCCCAGATAGTAATTGGAAGGCAGAAAAGTATAATACGCACTTTTGCCTGATCTAGGTGTATGTATTTGTCTGTATTGAAAACCGGGGACAATAGGAGTATGTATCAACTCGAAGATGAGGAGACCAAAAAGATACCCAGACCAGTTGGCTTCACGCTTAGTCTATTACAAAACAAGTTTTGATTATCAATAAACTATCAGCAATATGCCCAGTAAGCTTTTGGGAATGGAACAACTGTAGTGCGCATGCGTCTGACAATTCTATTGTTTACAACTGTTGACTATACTTACAGCTCTTGTAACAGACTTAAACTGAATAGCGTGACCTAAACACGCTTCTATACAATTTGGGGTCATGTCTTCAGGAGGAATAAATGAGAAAGGCATGCAAAATTACCTAGATAGATAAAAAATAATCACTTAAAGAGTAAGAAAACGTAAAATATTACAGATTTGACTGAAAAATAGATGGAAGTGTCTGAAGCTCTGATCTTGAGTGTTCATGTGTAATGAAGTTTAGCAGTAAACCTTACAATAATATTCTTATCTAAGGAAGTTGTTTAATTTTTTTTTTTGAACATATATTTGAAAAGATATTGCAATATTTACGTATTTTAGAAATGTTTGCATTGCACACATTGACATTGTACAATAACTTAAAAAATTCATTGCACAATTTCAGCCATTACAAAAAAAAATTGGCTTAATGTGCTTTTTCCCATGGATACCTCGTGCGAGGATTAGAAGCCCCAACATGCACACATTGCCTAGTACCCAGAACAGTGAAGCATATAATATTAGAATGTACACTGATATAAGGGAAAATTTACAAATGGGAACGAAAATGAAAGAAATCCTGCAAGAGGAGGAAAAAGAAATAGGAAAACTGTTAAAATATTTATCAATTTTTATCAAAGAATATAAAGTGGAGACATTTAGCCAATGACCCTTAGGGGTAGAGGCTAAATCAGCAAATTAAAAAAAAAAACATTTAAAAGTTAAATAAATATATAAGAAATTATTAAAAGTACCAAAAAAAATTAAAATCTTTTTAATTTGATTTATGTAAAAAATACAATCACAACATTATCAATACAAATTAAATTTTGAAAGAAATGAAAACAATTAGCTGTGTGACTGGGGGTCAGAAGGAGGGAAGAGAAGGAAACCAATGTTCAAATATTACAGATAATTAGATATAATCCCGTAATTGATAGTCAATAGGTTAGTAATTGATATGTGCCCTGACGATGTTGCAAATGATGATGTAGGAAAACAAGAGCCAAAGAGTTAAGGTAAACGGACTAATCATTAAACAACAGTATACATACAGTATGAGTAAAATTCATTAAAAAATTGTAATAATATTAATTTTTTTTTATTCATATAATTTACAACTTTTTAAAAATAAAAATACATCCAGTAAACTGATACGGAGAAATATAATGGTATGAAAAAACTGGTAGAACTACCCATTGGTAACACTCAAATTAAATTTCTACCTAAGGAGATTACGAATCCATCTTCATTTCTTAGGCCTTGCATGAATATCAGGGATTGAAGAAAATGCAAGGTTTATGACGAGAGGGTCGAGATAAGTCATAAGTTTATTATGAAAGGATATGCTTCTAGATTGGGTCATATCGGTAACGAATGGAATATTAAAGTTATTATGAATGATTTCATTTATCACAAATTATTTGAAATTAAGGACTTTTCGATGAACTATGAATTGTAAGTATAATATATGAGTTCCTCAAAGATAATCTCCGTAAGTTCAAACATGCTTTTTTATTGACGAAGAGCTATTACGATTTTTGACGGAAGAAAATTTTGACTGGGTTTTGGATTTTTGAGAGGAAAATTATTTATGGATTTAGTTTTTTGAGAGAGTTTAAAACGGGGTCATGAATTTCTGGTAAAAAAAGTTTCCAACCAAAGAACCAGGAGAAATCATGGAATTGATTGCATCAAGTGCAATGTATATTATCTACGATTTTTTAAATTCTGCTTTCGATTGCACTGTTTTTAAGAAGTAGTGAACAAAAATTTGTCTTCTATCTAGAAAAAGGTTCGTGCATTATCGACCTTGTGGGGATGGGTACCTCTGGTCGTATCATATTTACTTTTTTTTTTATGAGTATTCTTAGTGAGATGTTTGCCCAGATGGAGTCGTAGTCAGCGAATCTTTGGAATCTTGGAAATAAGTCTATTTATACAACAAATGTTTTTAATATTTTGGTTCGGTTTTAGTAAAAAATAATTGCACGACAGGGTCTAATTTGGCCTGTTGTTATCTTGAGACATCTTCATTCATTGAGGACAGGAACAACAATTTCGAGGCAGTTATATTTCTGACAAATAAAATGACAACTTATAAAAACAAATCGAATTTTGGATGTTTGTTGTCAATGGAACCGTCTTCATAAAGTTCAATAAAACATTTAATTGATAACTATTTATCCCAACTTGTTCATGAATGGATATTAAGGAAGATGTAAAGAAAGAGCTAAAAGGAATAACGGCAAGTGCCCGTCAACTAAGGGTTGGACTGGAGTTCCTGGTAGGAATTGAAGGGAGAGACCTTTATTGATACAAGCTAAGGTAACTAACTATCTCTCATGTAATACTGCAATACCAACTCGCCGATCAAGCAGCCCGTCTTCGAGCTTGAGTGAGTTCTCGACTAGGTGCTCAGTTCATAGTCGAGTATATCAGCCGAGCGAACCTTTGACCCGGACATAATTGACGGATCCAAAGGTACGAGCAGATCCAGCTACAATAATTATTAAAGTGAGGCTAACCTTTGACCTCCCTGCACAAGTGCTAAGCCCCTAGTCCAACTTACTAACTCACTTAGACCAACTAAATGCCGGCTTAAGCTCCCTCCTCGATATTCCCGTTTCATATCAGTCACACAAGGATAAATACGTTAATATTTCTGAAACATTAGACGAATACTTAACATACAAAACAAAATATATTTATTTTATGTTAGCTTTAAAGACTTTTGTGGGCTTTTTCTATAAACGTTTTGGTTACTACTTTCCCGTATTCTTCATTCAGCTCTGCAGCATTCATCTTGATTCTATCTATCCATCAGATTTTTGGAATGCCACGTTTTTTGCCACTTATTGTGGCATTTGTTGTTGTGTAGATCATTCAATATATCATGATATGTAGGCAAGGAAATTAAGATGGGCGGACATGTAGCTCGGAATAATCCATTTGGAAGCCTCTACAAAATAATTAATGCTTCAATAGAAAACAAAAGAGCCCATGGAAAGCCAAAACCCATATGGGTAGATCGAATCAATAAAGATAAAGAGCTGCTTGCATGTAGTGTTGCCCGAAATCGGTCTTGGTCAGACCATTGACTTTGCCCACCTAACTGTTGCAAGACCAAGACCAGAGACTGTTAAAAATAAATCGATTTTTTAAAAATAAAAATTAAGGCAAAATATGTACTAATAGTTGACAATTTTAGTTACTATATATTAATAATTGGTATAACCAAAATATTTTTCCATTTAACTCCTAATTTTTCATTCTTGCTTAGTCAGGTTTATCCTATACAAAAAGTTACATTTATATCTCTATAGTAATAAGCTAATAAGTAACTGTGAGACTGTTGCGAGACTCTTGCGCAAGACCAAGACTGGGTTTGCAAGACCAAGACTCGTCTCGGTCTCGCATTTGGGCAACACTACTTGCAAGTAACTGGAAAGAAATAGATCATAATAGGAGGTGATGCTGAAGATTGATTAAGGTGGAAAAATATCAACAAGGGCTCTTATACCAACAGAAAAAAATAAATAGGAGTTTGAAGATAAGAATAGTTGGGGTGGTCAGTCAAAAAAGAAGGCAAAAATAAATGATGATATTTATTTTTACATATGCCGACGTTTCGACCTGAAGTTCAGGCCTTCATCAGGGCTAAGAAAATAACCAGATAACAAGGTATGAGAAACATAAGTAGTGATGAAAAAAAATTATAATAAAAAAAATAAAGTAAAATGAAATTGTTAGAATAATGACAATAGTAAGAACTAAGAGATAAATAATAATAACCGTTACAAAGTGTGGAATGATGAAGTAAGCATAATCAAAAAGGGTGACATAAGTGTTAAAATGGGAATCTTAGAATAAAATGTAAAACTTAAAAAAGAAATATGAAGTTATATAAGAAATGAAAATAAATAGTAAAATTAAGACATTGAGAATGGAGTAGTTAGATAGAAAATTGAGATATTGTAAAGTCTATCAAGATGTACAGACAATGTATAATATAATAAAGAGTTAAAAACAGAGAAAAGGAATGAAAGGAAGGAGAGAAGAAATTGAGAAAGCTTAAATAAGAAAGAAATAAAAGAAGTACTACCTGTCTCCATAAGTGTTCCACCCATAAGTGACCACCCCAACTATTCTTCTCTTCATTATCCACGACAGTCAACCATTTACCAATTATAAATAGAAGTTTATTTATTTTCAATAATAACTTAAGATTTCAGGTTATTTATTCACGAACTGTATATAAATGCATTGATATTGTGATAAATTTTATATACGAGTTTTCAACGTTATAAGGTATGTACAACAAGTATTTAAGAAATATGTACGTTTTTGCACTATCGCTTATTGGGTTTCATCTAATATTCTACCCGAAGTGACGCTATTCCTCGTTCCGCATATTTAGGAGAAAAAGCGAGGGAAGACTTCTTGTGGATAATGGCGAAATGGGACCAAGTTAGCGGGGCCCGTTACTCAAAATTCAAAGTAATAAATAGGCACTCGAGAAAATGGACTGATTCTAATAGAATATAAATGAGGCAAAGGGTATTCTCAACCTCCTCGAAATTGGACATTGTGACTTATGTCCTCGTCTCCG
Source organism: Nezara viridula (assembly GCA_928085145.1). Lineage (NCBI taxonomy): Eukaryota > Metazoa > Arthropoda > Insecta > Hemiptera > Pentatomidae > Nezara > Nezara viridula. The sequence continues at coordinate 58,374,850 of OV725082.1, forward strand.
ACAACTACTCATCATATCTCCCAAATGGTCCCGCTTCGGTAATCTTATTTTTCGTCCAAATTTAGCTCCTGAGTAATCGATTTTTTATTCCGAGCTTGTCAACTTCCCGGTGGTAAACTAATAAATAATTTTGTTTGTTTCCTGAGTTTTCGTTCCTGAATGTCCGGGTGATGTAACTGCTTTACTAAATGCTTGTTAATAATAATAATTAAATTCAAACTGTACATAATATTGGTACTAATAACAAAAATATCAAGACACTAAGAGAGAGCATTATTATTTAGTATATTGAAGAGAAGTTGGTTGGCGTGCTCAGTCAAAAAGTAACAAAGTAAAATTAAATAAATTATATTTATTTTTATTTTTGCCGACGTTACAGACCAACGTTCAGGACTAAAACAAGATATGAGAAACTAGTAGACGGTAAAATGTATAGTTTAATAACATTTAGGTAGAATAAACCTAACAATAATAATTATGTAGGAAGGCAAATATATGGTAACGTATATAAATAGAGGAAATAATAACGTTAACGAAGTTGGAAATATAAAGTAGCGGAAGCAAAGATAACGGTAAAAAAGTTAGAAAATTATTAAATAAATAGCAACGGTAACATAAACAGAAACTTATGAAATAAATAATAACGGTGACATATTTAGAAACTAATAAAATAACAGTAACAACATAACATAGTAATCTAAAAAAATATTGTAAAAGACATTATTCAAATACAACCCGTTGGACTTTTTAAACACCAGGATCATTTTCGGGCTGTATAATTAAAAAGTTACATAACAAACTTTTTATGGAACTAGTATACAGGGATCAACATTTGCTGTTAGTTTAATTATTTAAAATAATAAATGTTTATAAAATTCAACAGGCTTTGCTAATAATTATTTCAATCATTTCTTTTTCGTTTGATTTGACAATTTTTGTTTTGTTTTTCTGGTGGCAAAGAGATCTTCAGAAAAATCAAAATTGTAAAAAATAAATAAAACAACTTTATCATTTAAACAAAGAGAAATGTTTTATATAATTTAATATAGTATTTTTTTAGTACTTTAAATTTATTATATGGAGCGCCAAAAAGTCTGATGATCGAACGCCCATAATAGAAATAATTTTAGTCATTTCATTTAATTGAAAAAACGAGATTTTTAAAAATCTTTATTTAAATGAATCTAATCCTTTAAAAAACAATATTTATGAAAATGATAAAAATACGGTTCAGTTTCGAAATGTGGAATTAAATAAAGTGATCCAATTTCGTTGAAGGACTCTTGTCAAAATATTTCTCGGAAAAATATTTCAACACTGCCTTAAGAGCGTTGGATTCTCCATTTGCGAAGATTTTTTTAATTTGAAAATGCTTCTTAAATCTTGATGGAGGTTTGACGGAAGTCTGTATTACGAAAATAAAATCACAGGAAAAAAAATATATTATTGCGGTTCATTATTACTTTTTTTTTTAGAGTGGGAGATATTTTAAGGAAGTTGTTCATCAGCAAATATCAAAAGAAACACCCAAGTTGGTTTAACCGCTTTTATTATTACTAAATAACAATAAAAAAATGGTATGAAATATAATTTAAGAAAAGTGTTTCTAATCTTTCATTCTTAACAGCGTTATTATTTTTCAGACTAGATCTTACGAACATGATGAATTATTTTTATGTTTATTTTATAGTTTATACAGTAAAATAATCGCTAAACGCTTTCACAGGATAATTCTATTATAATGAAGAAAAAAGCATTTTCTGAAATGATATTTCTACAATTATAAAAAGGAAAATTAATTATATGAATGATGAGCCTTTTATTGCGCCATAAAGAACATCACTTAACTAAACCTTAATAATCTTAAATAACTTTAGCCTTAACGTACATTTTATGTCTTTATTAATTAATTTTATTCCTATTATTCGCAACCAGAAGATATAATTATATGTGATCTTAATTAACGGCGTTGATAACCAACAGGTTTTACGCCTTTACTAAATAACAACCAATCGACAAGAACATCACTTGTACGAAGGATAAATGATAGGGAAGCTTTCAGCGGCTTCTTGAATTCGACGCTCTTAATACCAATATTTCTTAAGAACGAAGTTGAACCCAAGGAAGCAATTGAAAACTTCACAGGCAGTTTGCAACAGATTGAATGGTCATCATATGTACCAAGACCCAGCAGAAATTCTCTTCCCAACTATCCCAAGAACAGTAGATATTTAATAAGAGCAATGAGAAGAATCCGCAAAGTATGGCAGACCGATCGAATGCCATGTGACAAACGTACTTGAACGACAGATTTAGAATTTTAAAAGAACAAACTACGAAAATTACAACATACATCTTTCGACTGATGATGGAAACTTATGGAGTCAGAACGAGAAACTTGTAAAGCAACGTCTCTGAGCTCTACGAAACGAAGATGGTTCCTGGGACCGTGTCAGACCTTGAAGAATCTGATCTCTTTGCCAGTTATCTTACCTCAGTTTTTACACGATATACTGGCCTCTCCATCTCACAGATCTAAAGTGTTTAGGCTATGCTGATATTATCGATATAAAGCTCACTTCTCTGCAAAAAAGGACACCACAAAAAATGTTCCTATCTTGAACGGAAAAATATGACGAATTCTAGAAAATAAATCTTTATTAGTATTAGCAACATTACTTTATTTCATTCACTTATAAACTGTTGTTCTACATTAACTTGTTCTAGATTTATGATATTTTGGTTTGGTAAATCTAAATTGTAAGCGTGCAGCCGAAAATAAGATTTAAAGAATGGTTTACCACAGCGTGGATAATTATTCGATATTTGAAACGTGCGGAGACATTAAGTGACGAAGCAGTTTATTTGCTTAACTAAACGAAAACAAATGCCTTAATGGGTTTTAATATTTGTCCAAGCCATGGGACCCACTCAGCCTTCTGCTTGGGATCTGCCTAACCAATGGTGTTCCGCCAATCTGAATCCCCAACAATCGAAATTGAGATTTAAATTATTTTTCAAGCGCTGTTTATTTTAATTTACAAAAGAATTTATTTAAATAAAACATCCAAATGTGAACTGAAGAAACTGTACCGCTTGATGACAGTCATATATAAAAAAAATTAGAATTCAGACGATTTTCAGATTTCTCAGACGATTTTTTTTTTTTTTAGTGATTTTTATTCTATTAGGTATAAATAAATATTTGTAGGTGATGTATTTGAAAATATTAAATTAAACTTTTCTTATTTTAACAGATTTATTAGAATTTTATAAAGAAATTCTTAACAAAAATTTATTATATAATTTCTAATTGAAAAAAAAAAACGAAAAAGATAGTCATATCTTTTTATTTTCATAACTGGTCAATTAAACATAATCGCTGCAAATTATTAAATAATTGTTTGAACTCTTTTTTTCATGTACTGGGAAAATATTCGAATAAAATTCTCATTGTCACCCGCTGGCACAATAATGTAAAGCATGGAATTGCCAAATTCTTAGAGACGGGAAAGTGTAGATGCTTCCTTGAAGTATACTGCATAGATATGCAAGGTTCACAGGCGGATCTACAGACAGGCGGTTTTCGGGCTGTAGCTCCCCAAAAAGGTAAAATATAATCGTGTTTTATAGAAAAACATATAAAAAACTTCCTCTTATTGTTCCTACAAATACGTTTAATAGGACTTCGATAATCACATAAACACTATTTCATATAGCTATTTTTCAAATTAATTATCGTTAAACATATGAAAAAAAAATCTTTCGGGCTGAAGCCTCTCCCCAAAATTAAATCCTGGATCCGCTAGTGAGAACGTTCGACGAGATTAGTGGATATCTTAGCCTTTAGTGTGAATGGAAAAGCGACTCTGATAGTCGATCATACTATTCGATTTGGATTAAAGGGTGAGGATTAAGATCTTAAAATACAGACAGAAAAAGAGGAGATCTATAAAAAATGCTTTCCGTACCTGCAGGAGAAATATAGAGAGGAATTTGGTTAAATAGAATACTCCGTTCGAGGGTAGTGGTTCGGGAGTAGAGGACCGATTCCACCTTCGACTGCTGTGTTTTTGGAGAAGCTGGGTGTGGGAAGAAGTTATCTGCAAAATATGACGGAATCAATGGTTTTGGACTTGTCGTGAATCTTGCACCATCAGATATATCAGTTCTGGTTAGTTCGTTATGAGCTCTACGGACTGTCGTGGGAAGGAAGAAAATGTAGTATAACAATAAAAAAAATAAATGATAACATGCGGTACTTTGAATGACAGTCTTACGAAACTCTATCCATTATTTTCTCTCTCATTAAAGATCGTCGATTTGGACTGATCAGAATGCTGGGTGTTGTAGCAGCACAATGCAGTTGAGAAGCCTTTCGGTTTTATTGTAGTTTTCTCTTTCAAATTTCCTTTCCACTTCTCGGAAAAAAATTAATGAAAGTGTTTTTTATTATTAGTCTGCATATATATATATATATTATTTTATTTTCAAGTAATTTCCTAAACTTATGAAATCCACAAAAATGTTCTTGAGTTATTCGAAAATTTGATTTTTCATTTATAAATTTGATATGGTCGGTTAAGTCCGTACTGTCTATTGCGTGATTGGATTTTGGCCGCCATTTAGAACGAAAATGGCGGATGGCAATGGCGACTTCCTCGGATGATCCTCCGGTGACCTTTGACATTGTTACTAAATCTAAAAACAATGGGTCCAGCAGTATCAAGAGAAGAGCCTTGATGGAGGGCGGACGAACTTTTTTTAAAAAATTATTTATTTTTTCATTCTACCTATTTTGAAAGCAAAAACCACATATCTAGAGAGAGATCATACATTTATTGAAAATAATTAACCAAAATGAAGTAAAAAAAAAAAACCCATATACATTTCTTTCTATGTTTGCATTTCCTACAATATATTATCTTTTCTTCATTTAGATATTATATAATAAGTGAATGCTCATCATCACCGTAGAAATTCCATGTCAGTCGATTATAATATTTAAATATAATAATGATAATAATGCTTCTATGAATTATACGACTTCTAAATCGCTCTTGTCGACAAGTGCTGCGCAGCAACTTCTATAGAGCTTTAATTTACAAAAGAGTAGTTGAAATAATAATGATGAAAAAATAAACAAGGAGGAGGAGAATGGAAGGTAGTGGAATATGAATAGAGTGAAGGACGGCTTGGGGCTTAACAATTCTCAGTACTACTTCATATAGAGGTAATCGCTCCCTATGCCGCATGCTGTATCCGCTTCGGAGTAACCTATTGTGTACTATAAAACATGTAAGTGTGCATTTAAAGAAACTTTAATGCCTCAACTAGAAAGAACTATAGAGTTCCTTTATATGTATTTTTTAAACCATTGAGGTGCAAGAGATCAGCTAACAATTTAATTTATTTAGAACTTGAAACAGTAAAAAAAACTCTTGTCAAATTAATAATTTTTGAATTAAGTTTAAACCAAAATATTAAAAAATTTCTATGTTATATAATATACATATATTTTTAAAATAGAATAAAGGGATATAATTAAGAATGTATATGTAACAGACTGTTAATTATTAGGCTTAAAGAAGTTGATGAATTTAAATAATATTTCCACATATTTTTTGTATTTCTTTTATACATGCAATTTGGTTTATTATATTTCAATAGTAGGAAGGTGAAAAAAAAAAAATAATATAATGAACTATTGAAGGCTAGAATACTTTAAAGAACATAAGCTGTCGGAAGTAATGGACCAGTTTGATATATTTCTTATATTTTATTTCCCTTGTACACATTTTTTTCCGAATTTTCATGATTTAAAAAAACAATTAAATCCATCGTACTGCATATAATGCACTAATTAATAAATATGGTTTCATCACTGTTAAAACGTTATGTTATTTAAGTAAATACAAAATCAATCAAAGAATAACTGCTAGTTTTGAATGCACTTTTATTTTAATTGAATATTTAATAGTTGACCGTTGCATTATAAAGGAAGGAGATGGTCTGGGGTTGCGGTCATAAATAGGCTAAATAGTGGTAAAACTATTTTATTGAAAGCCGACGTTTCGACCCTACTTTGCAGGTCTTCATCAGGGAGGTGTGTTCATCTAGGAGTTTCACTTAGAACTGAATTTAGTTCTAAGTGAAACTCCTAGATGAACACACCTCCCTGATGAAGACCTGCAAAGTAAGGTCGAAACGTCGGCTTTCAATAAAATAGTTTTACTACTATTTAGCCTATTTATGACCGCAACCCCAGACCATCTCCTTCCTTCACTTTTATTTTATTCAACATAAAATAGAAAAAAAAAAATCAGCTAAAATCAACACATATCTCCCGATCGCGTACGTGTTTTCAGAGGTTTTAGGAACTTGAAAAAAATCACATTTTCACTATAACTTTTAATATTTTTCAACTTATCCCTTGGCTACTACTCTAGTGCAATATATATATATATATATATATATATATATATATATATATATATATATATATATATATATATATATATATATTTTTTATGTGTTAGCTTTTGTGGATTGAAAAACAATCAAAATATTATTTAATTTAAACTCATCAAAGTTTCAAAATAGATGAGAAAATGGAAATAATAAAATAAACATGCATTTAAAACTAGCAATTTTTCTTTAATTTCTTTTGTATTTACTTAAGTAACATAAAATATTTTCAAATAAATTAGGTTGGAGAATAAATAGGCTTAAAGAAGTTGATGAATTTAAATAATATTTCCACATATTTTTTGTAGTTCTTTTATACATGCAATTTGGTTTATTATATTTCAACAGTAGGAAGCTGAAAAATAATAATTAATATAATGAATTATAGAAGGCTAGCATATTTTAAAGTACATAAGATATCGAAAGTAATGAACCAGTTTGATATTTTTCTTATATGTTATTTTCCTAATACACATATTTTCCGAATTTAGTGATTTGAAAAAAAAAAAAAATAGATCCACCGTGCTGTTTAGAATTGCATTATAATGCACTAATTAATAAATATACTAAAATAATGATTCTATGATTTGTTATTTCACCTAAATATCCTCTTAAAACGTTATAGGTGATACAATACGTTTTTTTGACATGTTACTCATTTTACACGGCAGATATTTATAATTCATTTTCTTCAATTGTTCAATTTCTTAACTTCTTCTCATCGACCGATATTTTTCATAAAAATAAAAAACAACATATATTTCTACTGTTTACCTAACACTAAAAGGAGCTATTTGATTATGTATAATCACTAGTGGATCCAGGATTTAATTTGGGGGGGGGGGGAGCTTCAGCCTGAAACCTTTTTTTTTCATAAAAATAACGATAATTACTTTGGAAAAACAGAAAGAAACTAACTACCTATATGAAATGTTGCTTAAGTTATTCCTTAAGTACTTTTAAATGTAATTACACTAACAATAATACTTTAAGAGGTATTTCCCCCCCCCTCCCATAAAACATGGTTATATTTTTCCATTTTTTTTTCATTATAATTTTAAAAAAAAATTATATTGAAACTTTTTTTATACTATTCAGTAGCTCAGTTTTTTTTTTCTAAACTGACAATTATTTACTTACTTAAAATGTCTTCATGCCAACACTTCTATGAATATGAGTTTATATTATTGCCTAGCCATTTCTTAAAACTTCCTAAAAAAATTACTAAGAAGAACAAATAGTTGTTTTGAAAATTAAATTAATGTATGATTACTTTTTTTTAGCATTATAATTTTTTTTAAATTATATTAAAACTTTTTTTATACTATTCTGTAGCTAATTTGTTTTTGGTTTTTTTAAATCTAACAATTATTTGCTTACTTAAAATGTCTTCATGCAAACACTATGCATGAATATGAATTTATATTATTGCCTAGCCATTTCTTAAAACTTTCTTAAAAATTACGAAGAAGGACAAATAGTTGTTTTTAAAATTAAATTAATGTATTAATATTTTAGAAATAGAAATAGAAAAATAAAAAATACATTGAGTTCTTCTTTAAAAGAAGCTCTGTGATTCTGCTAACAATGGAAAGATAAATCTGACAATATAAAATGTCAAGTATTTAAATAATGAATAATATGTAAACACATCATTATCTTATTGTAACTACATATTTATTTGTATAAGAATAAAAATAATAAAACAACCAAAAATATATGCATTCAGTGGCATTCAGAGTAAGAGGATATTGTAATATCCCTAGTGATGTTCACAGTATGGAATAGTATTATCATTTGATAAAAAAATTATTTAAAAAAATATTTTTTTACAACGCTTCCTATGCTATATTTATGTAAACTATTGAAAAACCATCGTTTATGCAAGAGTATCCTGTTTAATCTGTAGGTAATAATGTTCTTTCCTGCCAAAAATGTTTTGACAATCCTGCGAAAATGGAGGAAAACGGTTGAGCAGTGAAGTGTATCAATGCACAGTCATTCCCGGCCAACCGTTGACAATAGGATCATGCACTGCATTGATGATCTCTGCCCATCCTAAATGCAATATCGTTATGCTCCAACCTATTCTTTATTCATTGCTTCATTATATTATATTTTAATCTCTAATATATTGATTTTTTTTTTATAAATCTTTTGCCGCCTGAACTTGATTTCTCCGTTTCTACTATTTCATTCATTCAGTTTTCACTTTCATTGTACTTGGGTGAAAGAAGAAGTGAAATATAAAAATATTTCATAGATAAGTTTATAACCTTAAATATATTTACTGTAGTTTAATAACTCTAGATGTGATATCATATTTAAATATTTAGGTATCTATCATCCGTTTATTCCGCAAAATCATCATGTAACCTTTTAGAAAATTAAATTAGTGAATAGTTTGATGACATTTCCTTTTGTGATATTACCGACAATATGTACTTACAATTAGTGATGACAACTTTTGACCTGTCTATGACAGACAATGCAAATCTCTTAATTCCATTTTAGTAAATTTCGTAATGAAAAATAACAGTTTTATAACTAATAGTCGTACGATCCATAATCAACGGATCGTGCAATCCATAATCAATGGATCGTACAATCCATAATCAACCGGTGGTGTAATAAATAGGACGTTTGTTATTCTAATGGGATTTATGATATGTTGGATGTAATTTTTTAGCGGTAAGTGAAAGTTATGTGTTGCGCGCACCAGATTTTTTGTTTACAGCTCTGTTGATCCGAACTATCCTACTGGCTGTATGTCCATATTAACTTCCTTGTCTCCATATCATTACATATTCATTGACCAGTTTTTGCAAGCGTTCTTTATCGGTCCTTCTGCTCTATGTGAACTACTCTGTAGTGATGTCAGTTTATCGTGCGGAGGATTTTTCTCAAATCTTTCAATTCTTGTTTTAAGGGTGTTGGTTACTACAAAGTCTTGCAACTGTACATCAGAACTTCATTATTATTTATAATACATGTTTTAATGTCTCCTAAGCTCAACTTTTAAAATGTGCGTTTGTTTTTGTGAACAACTTAGCTCAAATAAGAAAAAAATATCAGAAACCTATAGCATTAAAATGCGTTAAAAACGCAAAAAGTCTTATCTCGTCAGAATAGTCTGGTGTTTGAATTTTCAAAATGGTTTCCTTTAAGGTATGTAGGGTGGTAATTGAAAGTTGTGTGATGCACCACAGCATTATATTTCTATGATTAATTTTAATGTTTATTTTATTTATTTGCATAGTTTATTAGACAATCGACGTAGAACTTTCAGGACCAGTTACGAGTGCTTCTTTTGTAGACATGAAATTTTCTATTATATTAGTCGAAGAAACTGTCGAAATATTAAGTTATCTATCTATGAAGCATGGTCACAGTTCGATCTATGTTTTTCTGTTTTATTTGTTTTTCCATCTCATGTTTGTAATTTTTTTTATTGAAATTTACAACGTATTAAAATATAACATCTGAATATTTTCCTGGTGTTTATTCTAATCTGAACTTCTTTGAGAATTTTTAATAGTGAAAAAATGATATGTCTGAAATTCCTTTTATCTTATTATAGCATCAAATATATATGTATATTTGTAATATTTATCATGTAATATTTTATCTTATAATTTCATTATATGTTTCAGGTGAGTTTGATCAGTTTTATTCCTTAGTTACTTAATTCGGTGAGTCACTTTTTGCATAACTTTATTACTTTGTAAACAATTTTAATAGATTTTGGAAAGGTCATATATCTGAAATTTTAAAACTTTGTTTAAGGTTTAAATCATCTCTTTATATCTGTTCTTTTTTCTATGCCAATATATTTTTAAAAGAAGAGGCAAATAAAATTATATAAACTTCCTCTTCTGGAGCTATAAATTTTACTTGAATGACGGTTAATAATACATAAATTCTAATTGTTTCAATTAAGAAAAGTTAGTCATTATTCTGGGATGAACAGGTGAGAAATCTGTGGCCTCTTTGCGTTTTTGCGTGGTCCTCATTAATACATCAAGCCCTTGAATTAATTAGGATTTAATTATTCAGGTTAGAAAATTTGTATATATATATATATATATATATATATATAATATAACATACTATTCCGAAAAGAAGCTGGAAAAAAAGTTGCAGTGGGTGCTAAAATTACAAGACGAGTCTTGGTCTTGCAAATTCAGTCTTGGTCATGGTCTGGATCTTGCACAAGAGTCTAGCGACAGTCTTGCAGTTACTTATTAGCTTATTATTACAGAGATATCATTGTAATTTTTAAGATAGAAGAAACATAACTAAGCTCGAATGAAAAATTAGAGGAGTGAAATGCAATACTATATTGGTTACACCAATTATTAACATATAGTAACTAAAATTGTCGAGTATCAGTAACTATTTTGCCTCAATTTTTATTTAAAAAATCGATATTTTTTACCAGTCCCCTGGTGTTGGTCTTTCAACAATTAGGCAGCTTTGGTCTTGGAAAAGTGCAGGACCAAGACCGATTTTGAGCAACACTAATTAGTACGTATGAAGTGTTTTGAACATTTTTTTTATTTATTATTTTCATTGTAATCCGTCTTAAAAATTTTAATAAGTATTTGATTCGCAAAACGTATATAAAATATTTCGATGAAAAAATTTTTATTTTTATTTTTAGTTATTTATTTATAGTGTATATAAGTATGTATGTATGTGTTTTTTGCTTCTTTTTTTTAATTTACTTCTTTTTAAGTATTTTATTTTATTGATTGCATACACTTTATGATTATTATTTAGTTGTTATTTGGATTTCGTTTATTTTATATATTTTTCGTATATGTAGTGGAAGTGTAATCTTATCTGTCTGTAGCGAATGTCCCAGTGACAGTATGTTATATTATTGAATGTCCCAGTGACAGTATGTTATATATATATATATATATATATATATATATATATATATATATTTATTTATTTATTGAACAATATAACATACTGTCACTGGGACATTCGCTATTATATATATACATATATATATATATATATATATATATATATATATATATATATATATATATATATATATATATATATATATATATATATATATTATAAAATAATAAGAAGCATAATAACAACTATATAATAATCAAGTATATGAAATAAACAAAACTTAAATAACTTAAAGATGAATGAATTAAAAAACACAGATGTATAAAATATTTCGACGCAAAAAATTAAATTAAAATTACCATAATTATTATAAGGCCTCACTTTTGGACGATTAAAATATCTATAAATCATAATCTGTGCACTTCACATCAAATAAGTTAAATATTTATTCACTTATTGAAATATCGCTGTGCATTTCGCTAAATATAATCCCCTTTGAAATACGCAAGGCAAAGGGGTTATGGGGGGGGGATCTTCAGGAACCAAGACCTTATAAAGCAGAATGGGGTACAAAGGTAAAGCCTTGAAACCTCCTCCTTCTTCTCAATAGATCTTCGGGGTATTCCCTTTGTCTATTTTCGAGAGAAATTAATGAACCGTACTAAGAAGGATTTGCGTCCCAAATATAAAGGCTGTTTGAAGTTTAGCACTGCTGACACATTTTGAAATATTATGAATTGAAAGGTTAAACGGATCATTAAAAAAACAAAACATAATTAAGAGTTCGCATCCCAGTGCCGGAGAGGGGGAGGGAGAGCTTTTAACTCTGCCATCAACCCCATAGCTAGGGGGTTAAAGCCAAAAAAAAAAATTATAAAAAAAAATTAGAATGAATAAGGGTTTTATTAGATGATGTCAATAACTAAGATTGGATTATCCCCAAAAAACATAAACAACCAATCAAAGTTAATAGCTCAGGCAACATAGGGAATGAAAGCATTGGACCAACCTGAATACAGACAAGAAAAATTAAATATTACTTTGTAAGACTAACTAAATGTTAGTAATCAATCCAAAACAGCTTTGTTTTCTTTACGTACACACATGCATACATATATTCTTAGCGAGTGTTATACTGCCTTAATTATAATTTGTATATTTCTCTCTATTTAAACAATGAAGCAATACCTAGCGAGTTTACCATCTTTTCAATAACTGTATTCATAAAGACCTTAATCTACATACAATCTTTCCTCATTATTTTTATATGGTCAATTCAGTGAAGTATACTACAAAATTGAGAGTCTCTTTTGTATTTATTTATTATCACACATCTTTATCAATAGTTATTGATAAATATTTTACACAATATCTTACTAAAAAAAAAACAACCTAAAATAGAATCATGAACATGATGAAACTTTTGACACGATGTCAACAGTCAATAAAAAATTCTACAGTTTTCTTAATATTCGACAGAGGGATGGGGCCCACACGTTAAAATGAAACCACAGACTATAAACAAGCGACTGAAAATACTGTACTCGCTCTTTTCTAAATCGAAATTGAAAGTTCCAAAAAAAACTAAATATATACACTTACCTTCTCAAACCCACCTGGACATACTCACATTTAGGGTTAGGCAAAAAAGAAGCTGGATGAGAGATCTCCTCATCTATCCTAAATCAAAGAAATAAATAATGACCAGGAAGAGGTGCTGCTGGGTACAATACTTCCCAATGCCTATAATACTTATTTTATCACAACACATCTGCTGATTGTCAATACCATGCGGATACATACTTAAAAAAAAAAAAAAAATTTAAAGTCATATGCATAACAATTAGGAAAGAATAAGTGAATTGTGTAGTCCTTATTATCCATAATTAGTTTAGTATATATATATATATATATATATATATATATTTTTTTTTTTTTTTTTTTTTTTTTTTTATCCTTCATGCTCCATGCCTTAAAGACATACTACATGAATTACATTTGTTTACAATTGTTTTTTTTTTCTAGTTTCACATGATTTACATTTTTAGTTCAAATTTATATACATTAACAAAAAAAAAAACACAAAGAATAAACACACAAAAATTAAATCGGAAAATTAAATATTAAACACACAAAGTCAATCCAACAAAGCCAAAAAGAAATCACCCACGCTGCCCATCCCTGGTTAGTAAGTCGAAGTCGATCGATCTAATAAATCTAAGAAAGTCTGTCTTGAATTCAGTAAATAACTTTTGTTCCGTCTCAGGCCAATTTCCTCTTTTGATAATTATGCTTTTTATTAACTCAAATCGCTGTCTGTCAAATCGTTTACATTCATATATTATATGTTTAAAATTTTGAACCTGTCCGTCTTCATCACATAAGTCTGTTTGTATAATGTTGAATCTTTTAGATATTGTTTTGTATTCCCATGTTCCGTAAGTACTTGCGTAAGTTTGTAGTCATTACTGTGAATGTGTCTGTAATTGTGAATTGAAATGTGTGGTATAAATCTGTGTAAGCTTGGTGACTTAGCTGAGGTCACCCATATGTGATCCCATCTTTTGATGAAACCCAACTTTAAATTCATATTAATATACGATAAAGGAGCTTGATGATACGATGGCGGCAAATCGCTTTTAGCTGCTTCTTTTGCAAGGCAATCGGCTCGTTCATTGCCCTCAATCCCACAATGTGCTTTTACCCATTTTAGAGTCACTACTTTCCCTACAGTTCTCATCATTAACAATTTGTTTCTAATTTGGTCAGTCAAGTAATCATGAATGTCCCAATTATTAACAGAGTCTAGCAGAACTTTGTTGTCTGTATTTATAGTAACGTGAGTATTCGTTTGTAGAGGGTATTCATATATGTATTCAGTAACCTTTAAAACAGCGAATTTTTCTGCCTGATTATTTGAGCAATATGATTCTAATTTATATTGATGTTCTATATTCCTACCATCTTGAGCTCTGAACAACCATGCACATCCAACATTCTCGCCGTCCTTAGTACCATCAGTGAAAACATCAGTATTTTCAGAAGTAATTCCCGGTCCAGTCCATAAACTTGTTGCAGGGTGTAACCAAGATTTACAGTCAGTAATTCTTTCTATTTTGTCTAGGGTCAGGTCTTTGTATCCTCTCTTTCCTTTTCTAATGTTATATAAGGTCGTTCGTTCTTCAATCTTCATTTGGATTGGCAACAGCCCTGCCAATAATATTGTGGCCTCGAATGATAGTGTACGATAGCCCTTACATATCTTAATCGCAATTAACCTCTGAAGCCTTTCCAACTTCACCAAATTTTTCTTACGTTCAACGGCCGGATGCCAGACATGCACAGCGTAGAGCATCTTAGGAAGTACAGCAGCTTCATAAATTTCCTTTAACACTTCCGATCTGAGTCCCCATGTCGCTCTTGCAGCCACTGATAGTCCATTTATAATCCTTAAAGTGTTGTCATATAGATTATCTATATGTCTGTTCCAATTCAGTTTTCTGTCAAAGAGAAGCCCCAAATATGATAATGTATCACATTGCGTTATTCTTACTGTATTGAGTCGAATATCCAATTCTGGTACAATTCTCTTTTTTGTGAATTGTATATATATATATATATATATATACAATTCACAAAAAAGAGAATTGTACCAGAATTGGATATTCGACTCAATATCCATATATATATATATATATATATATATATATATATATATGTTTCCAGACTTAATGTTAGGGACCCTCACTTGATTTTTTTTCGAAAATCACAAAAAATGTTATAACTTGAACACGATTTTAGCTATCTACAAGAAATTTAGCAGGAATTAAGAGCCTCATAAACTACACAAAATGACATCAACAGGACCTTATTAAACAAATTACAAATTGAGACAAATAATAAAAACCTATAAGGAGTTTTTCTTTATTTATTTCTTATGTAAGTATTAAATAAAAGAAAACCATTCATATGGCTTTGAAGAGCAATAATTCAGCTTTCCAACGGATATACTATCATCGAATTTGGAGAAAGTCTTGAAGAGTTATGAATGATCGGAAGGGTGTCGTGTTCCACCAATACAACGCTAGGGCCCACACCTCATTGGTCACTCGCAATAAATTATTGAGCCTTGGATGGGAACCTATCCCCCACCCTCCCTATTCACCAGACCTAGCTCAAAATGACTACCACTTATTCCGTTTTCTGTAGAAATCCATGAATGCAAAGTAATCCCAAAATGGAGAGGACATCAAAAACCACTTGAATCAGTTCTTTAACAATAAAGTGGATTCGTTTTCCAGTCTACATACAGAGTGACGTTAAAGACTTTTATTCATTTTCGTTACCTCTACTGGCGCTCATGGATATTTTCAACATCACGTTACTATGTTTTGTGGGTGTTAATGGCTGTGTTTCAGGCGGAAGTTTCAATAGCTGTAAATGCCTTATTCAGGTTAGCTTCCATTCTTGCAACAGTTCAATATTATCACCATGAGATGAACATGTTAAACATGCATCCCATTTCTTTCATATACCCACTATAGAATACAAAATTACGGTCGCCGAAGCCCGTTCAAGAGAGTCACGATATTAGTTTCAATCGAACCCTCCATAAATTATGAATAAACTTACAAACCTATTCATCCTTTTATACAACGCTTGTTTTGGCTTTTGTGGTCATGTACGAACGGCATTGAAACAAGAAATACCATTGGCTTAGGGGAAACAATGATGGCCATTTGAATAGTATCTTGCTTTTGTATTGGCCCATTCCGCACCCGCATTCTATCGGTTAATCCCCTGATTGAAGGCCGGTTTTACAGGCTGTTTCCTATTGGATATCACCTGAACCGAAACCTATCAATGTTCGGACGTTTATATAAGTTTTATTATTTATCTAATGAAACAGTTATAACTATTTATTATTATTTATTTATCTAGTTAAACAGTTATTTAATTATTTATCTATTTAAACAGTTAGCAATTTTTTTTCGTTATCTATTCCTTTTATAGTAATTAGAAGATTAATAATAATAATAAAAAATATTTAGCGCCATATCAATTGCCAATAATGGTTGATTTTAAAGATCAGATTTCAAGTTTTAGATGAAAAAAAATCAAAAATTATTGATCTGCCGTTTAAAAACTGTCCTCAGGAAACAAGATGAATTAACTTCATTCTATTTTTCGCTTTATAAAATTAAAATTAATATAGTTATTCGAAATAATAGTTTCGAAATTAAATCTCACAATATTTAAAAATTTCAAACCCTATGTTGTTGTTTTTTTTAATTGTCTGCATTAAGCTCCATTGTATCTCATTTCCTAGTCTACTATTGAGGGATTCATTGTTGTGAAGAGGCTTCCTGATGGATTGATCTGGTATACCTTGCCTATCTTAACCTCCTTGCCTAAATAGCATGAGATATTCATTGGCAAGTTGCCGTGAACAGTTCTTTAATGACCTTTCAATGAGTTATTACTCTGATCCCAGGCTACGTTTCGTGTGCGGAGCATTTTTCGAAGTGATTGCATACCTCAACGAACAGGAGCTGAGAAAAAAAAATACTAGAAGTGGTAAAATTATATTTCAGAATAAACAAGTAATTATACTTTTTTTTTGTTTAAGTAGCATGCAGTTTTTTAAAAGTTTACAAAATTTCCTAGAAAACAAAAAAAAAAAAAAAATCGTTGAAATCGGACAATTTGGTGCAAAGATACGGCGTTCCAAATATTTGTTTAAAAAATAACTATAAATAACATAAAATAAGTATAAGTTTATTTGTTTTGGTTTTTTAAAAATTGGTACATCAACCATAAAAATGTTACCTATTTTTCTCAGAAATTTATAAATAATGAAAAAAATATATATTTAGGCCAATATTAAGAATTATCTTTTATTTATTTTCATTTATGTTACAAGGTAAGTAATGTTATTTTTAATTGTTAGGAAATAATAATCCATTGTGTAATAATTATCAGCGTTTTTTTTTCTTTTATTTTTCATTCTCAGACCTGTTAGAAATGCTTAAAAAATTGAATTTATTGAGGTCGCAATAAACATGTAACTGATAGAGAGATGTCCATCTGTATCTTTTCCTATGTTGACATTATTTTTTGTGGTTATTTGAGGAGATCTCTCGTCCACCTTCTTTTGAGTCCCCTATGGGTGATATCGGGCATATTTTTGTGTCCATCCATACTCTAAATTAATTGAATCATTGAGTTTGTATGTTCATGTAAGTAATTAAAAAATAATTTTTAGTGTGTTCGTTAACTGTTGTATGTGAAGGTATTTAGGCAAAGTAATGTTACTAACGTACCAGACAGCTTTATTTTAGTTCTGTGTGTTTGGCTGAAAGTATTGTGTGGTTCTATTTGGATGCCCCGTATTTTTGTGAAGCACATGTCTAAATCCAGTCAAGGCTTAAGTGAGTGGGTGCAATTTTTATCTGAGGTTTATTTTATTACAGTATTTAAACCGAAAAATTATTTACCTAAATCTTTTAATCTATTTGATACACATAAGTCTATTAATCTCTCTGACTATTGAAGAGCTATCGCAATTTCTGTGTATATATATATATATATATATATATATACCTCTTCGGATGGATTTAAACATACAACAATTTAAAAATATAAATGTATATATACATACTAGGTATATTTTTTTTTGTACTTTTAAATCGATCCGATGAGGTGTAGACCAAAGATCCGTATATAACCCCAACTATTCTGGGAGGTGACAGGTCCTCTGAGCGAAATGATCGACAGGACTCCTGCCTTGCGGTCTTGAGCATCTAAAAATATTTTTCTAAATCCTTTAGATTATTATTATAGTTGTTGCTAATAATAAATATTATTTACTGATGTAAATGTTATTTCATGTAATAAAAAATATATTTCGGTTTTATCGGGTATTATTATTTGAATAGACAGTGTGACCCTTTTAAGCTAGGTTTAGTAAAGCCCGTTTAGTATACCCCGCAACAGCTTTTATTAATAACAAGCAACTTAAACTGTATACTAACCCGATTAATTATCTAACGATATCTTTTACCATATAATTTAATAGATGTAGCGTAAATGGAAATGGTATTAAAATATATATATATATATATATATTGTTTTACTTTTGGATGACATATAGTAAATAGAATTAGGGAAAGAAGAATGACAAAATATAATTATTAATTATGTCGGAGCTTTTATTGTATGCTAAATTGTTCCCGGACCGCATCCAAAGAAAATATGACAAAACTCTGAATGAAGAGTTTTAATGCCCTGTAACTTGGAGGAAAATATGACAAAAAAAGACAGGCATAACGTCTACAGACAACTCCTAATTTACCCGTCGGAATCCGTATCATTATTGCATGATTATGCAATATATAATGTTCCAAGCCTAATACTGACAAATGAGGCATTAAGGAAAAATATCAAATGTCAATTAGGAAATGTATCCACTGGTTAATTATTATGAGAAACAAAAGGATTTTTTGTTTTCTGATATGACTTCCTCTTCCTCATTATTCTTATTTATGGTCGTCATTCAATCCTTTTTCATTTTACATAACGTTTCAACACTTCAATATGCTTTTTTTCATTTTAAAAAGTGATGAACATACGTTTTTAAATACGTTTACAATGAATAAAATTGGTTCAAAGTCATTAGACCAAAACATTGAAACTTATAACAAAGCTTCTGTTAAGGACGTTTCTTAGAGAACAATTATATCGAGATACTTGGCTACTGGCCACGCTCAACTCAAAGGTTTACTCCGACCCAATAAAGGGTTAAGTACTCACTTTTAATTAAATCCCATTTCTATTTTAAAATTTTTTTTTTTCTGTGGGCATTACATACCGTGTCCATCTTTTTCAGCCTTCTTCATTTTGCATATATTGAGCTATTTCTTTCCAATTGTCTAAATGCAGCACAAACTCATCGTTGTTGAACGATCTATTAAATAATCTAAATAATAGATACCGGTAGGTATATGATAATAATAAAGTAGTAATTAATGTACAGAATGATGTGAATGCATCATGAATCACGCATGGTATGATTATGAATACATGAATGATATAAAAATATGTATTCATTGTCACATCAAGTAATCACTTCATTCTCTGTACTAGTTACTATTTTATTATTATCTTGCATCTAGTACTATCTATTATTTACATTCTAATTACTAACATTTTTTTTTCTGTTGATATTACAGACCATTTAAATATTTTCTCGCATAACAAGCCTGCTTCATCTCTGCTTATCTTGGGCTATTTCGTTCCCGTTATCTGCAAGCAGCTCTGTCGCATCTTTGTTGATTCTATCTATCTATTTGCTTTTTGACCTTCTACGTTGTCGTTGTCTTTTGCTTTCTATTGAGGCATTCATTGTTACTTAGAGGCTTCCAGATGGATTGCTGCGATCTACATGCCCCGCCCATCTCAACGTCCATGCCTTCATACCATGGGGTATTGATTAACCAGTTTCTGTAAGCAGTTCATTATTAGTATTTCTTCTCCATGTGTTAATAGTCTGATCCTAGATCGCTTCGGTTATCGTACTGAGGATTTTTCTCACAAATCTTTCAAGACTTTTTTCTAGGTTATTGTCCAGATCTCACAGCCATATATTAGAAGTGGCTTTATCATAGCATTGCACAACCTTCGTTTGAGATTTTTTGGAATTTCAATACTTTTAAGAGGGAGAAGAAAGCTCTGTTTGTAGTTATACGCTGTTCTTTGTATGCCCGTTAGTCATTCATTGAGGTTATGGTGATTAAGTTATATTAATTAAGTATTATCTCATATTAGTTTTGTATCGCTGATGTTGTATTTTAACACGGCCTCTGATAAAGATGATATTAATTTCGTAGATGTGAGTGGAGAAGTTATTATGAGGTTTCCGTCTTCTATTTACTAATTTTTTTTAATGGAATGAACTGTAACAGAAGATGCGGAAGGAATCCGGAAAATGTTAATCATAAGAGGATAATCATAGTTACGGAAATTCTGTTCAAAAAAGTTCAAAGTGATTATATTTATATTTTTTATTTCCTTATAAACTGGTGGTTTTCTCACCCTTTATGTATTAAGCATAGCTTAAACAAGATTTAAATAAGTTGTTGAAAATATTAGCCTCCCCTATACCTGACCAATGAAAGTTAAAAAAACAAATCTATATTTTTAGTGTTTTTTTTATTTTTAGCCACTGACTGTATAGATGCTTCTATCCAGTTAGACTGAATTGTTAAACAAATTATAAGCCATTAATGAAATTTTCTAATACGCAAACTGGTACTCTCATGTACCAGCAATATTTGGATAATGTCTAAAGATATTATCAAAGAGTAATCCTGAACCCCGGATGAAAACAACACCGTGTCCATTTCTGTATTTGCTCAGAGGAGCCTATGTCTCATAACTATGAACTATTAAAATTTGTTTCTTAGTTATTAAATCTGTTCTCTGGAGGTGGGGGACACCATGTCACATTTTTGTATTTGTTCAGGGAGTATATTCAAGCCATTAAAATTTTTTTATTGGTTACTTAATTATTTAATTAAAAATGGACATGGTGTTCTTTACTTCTGGGCACAGAATGTATGATGAATATAATGTATGATAGATATTTATATTAAGTTTAACCAATTTGAAACTGAACTACATTGGTACGAATATTGCTAAATGGTTCGTGTAAATCGGCCATTCTTGTTAATTAGCGTTACCTAATTTATTTTGAGCAATGTCACTTCTCATCGGGAATATTTAAACGATATCCTGAGCAGAGGTGGCGGGGTGACAGTAGGGGGCGCTGGGTGCCGGGCTGCGATAACGAAGTTGGAAGCGGTCAGATGGCGTTGATTCCATTCACCGCGAGGTGGCAGGTGTCATTGCAGGCGCCGATAGTGGCGCCTATTAACATTACATTATCAGCGCCTAGTTCCATTCGGCCTGCAGCGCGCTGCCATGCTCAATGACTATAACGCATTGTTCACTTCTGGCGCCCTTGATAACTATAGGGATAGGTCAGTAAATGTCAAACCACTGACAATTCAAATTTAATTATCCGTCTCTTATACGGATTCAAATAGAAGTGAAAATAAGGTCGTAAGACCGATATATTGGCCTTTGGAATATCGGTATCGGCCAAAATTAAAGGAAGTGGATGTCCATAAAAAAAATAATTAAATAAAACTTTGCGTAACTCTACCAACTCTAATCAATAAAACAAGGCCATATATATAGGTATATAATATCTCGGAATGTATCGGTCTTTGCTCAAATTTATGTTTATGTTATGATGGACACATTTATTAGCAATTAAAATAATATTTAAAGTGAAAGAGGCCTATATAGTGGTCTTTGCTGGAATTAATGTTTATGCAGACCCTTTGACGATTGATTGATTATTACCAATAAATATAATATTCAAAGAGAAATTCTTAGAATCTCGATAAAATAAGGTCGTAAGGCCGATATATTGGCCTTTGGAATATCGGTATCGGCCAAAATTAAAGGAAGTGGATGTCCATAAAAAAAATAATTAAATAAAACTTTGCGTAACTCTACCAACTCTAATCAATAAAACAAGGCCATATATATCGGTATATAATATCTCGGAATGTATCGGTCTTTGCTCAAATTTATGTTTATGTTATGATGGACACATTTATTAGCAATTAAAATAATATTTAAAGTGAAAGAGGCCTATATAGTGGTCTTTGCTGGAATTAATGTTTATGCAGACCCTTTGACGATTGATTGATTATTACCAATAAATATAATATTCAAAGAGAAATTCTTAGAATCTCGATAAAATAAGGTCGTAAGGCCGATATATTGGCCTTTGGAATATCGGTATCGGCCAAAATTAAAGGAAGTGGATGTCCATAAAAAAAATAATTAAATAAAACTTTGCGTAACTCTACCAACTCTAATCAATAAAACAAGTCCATATATATAGGTATATAATATCTCGGAATGTATCGGTCTTTGCTCAAATTTATGTTTATGTTATGATGGACACATTTATTAGCAATTAAAATAATATTTAAAGTGAAAGAGGCCTATATAGTGGTCTTTGCTGGAATTAATGTTTATGCAGACCCTTTGACGATTGATTGATTATTACCAATAAATATAATATTCAAAGAGAAATTCTTAGAATCTCGATAAAATAAGGTCGTAAGGCCGATATACTGGTCTTTGGAATATTGGTATCTGCCAAAATTAGGGAAAGGGGAGGGCCAGAAAAAAAAAAATTAAAATTTGCCTAACTCTACTAATCTTAATAAAATAGGGCGTTTGATATCGACCGATTTGATATTTATTTATAAAAATAGAAAATAACCTTATTCTGGGACAAAGTGCCTTTAGAAATATAGCATATGTTTATGTCACTATGTGCTATATTATAGCATATGCTATATTATATTTAGCATATGTTTCCTAGCACAGCCCCTTGTTTGTATAATAGAGAAAACCGTCGAAGTACCGTAAGTTTTTGAAACTAATATGTTCCATGTTGCTTTCCGCCATTACCATGGGTACCGAATGACTATGGATTGCAGTTCAATAAAGATATTATATGTCTGGAAAAATCATTGCTGTTGCTGCTAAAAAGTGACTCAAAAGGAAATGGATTTGAGGTTAAAGATTTCTATGGTCTATAGATGTCTTTGAATGGATTCCTCCTACTTTTCTGATCCTGGGCTTTATCCTTTCTGGGTCTTAGGGATATCAAAGAATTGTCAACGTCAATGAGCTAAAAATAAATGGAGCAGTTTAATTTTAAGTTGGATACGACTTCTGTAATCGTATAGATCAATTTTTAAAAAAATATCTCCAAAATCAAACCATTCAATGATTTATCTTTTCGACTACATATCATGCTAATATTAACTATTTTAGAACGTAATCTGTAACGAACTGAGTAAAACTCTCATATTTTTTTTTACTCGTGAATAACTGGAAATAATATTCATTAGGTTGGGTAAATTAAAAATGGACCATGTTATGAGAGATCGATTATTGTAGTGGTTTCAAGGAAATAAAATAGTTACCCCGTCTATCCCTACAATAATCTATTTTGAATATTATCGATTTAATTTCCCTGATGGAACACGTAATATTGCTTTCAAACTCATACCACACTGAAACGACAAGAAACCGCACTACGTTTCCGATTAGTACAGCACTTATTAGACAAACGCTCTGAACTTCCAATTAATTACATAAGACTCATATTCATGACTATAATAAGGCCTATTTGGACTTACGGAGTTGAGCTATGGGTCTCTACTGAACCATCGAATTCCTCTCGTATCCTATCCTTACAATCCAAGATCCTTCGTAAAATCCTCAATGCTCCCTACTTTGTTACAAATAAAACCATCCATGATGACCTTAATGTTTTTTGTGTTTCAGATCTGGGCCAATCCAGATACCTATCCTTCCGTAATAAACTTCAGAATCGTCCCAACTCTCTCGTTTCTAACTCGCTTTCTTTTCAATTCCTGATAACCCTCCGCCGCGTCTGTAAAGAAGATGGCCACGTGATCTCCCAATGTTATTATTATAATCCCAGACATATTATTAGAGTGCCACCATAGGTAGTTTGTCAACAAGTGTTTTCACGTCATTATATTCATATGTTCAAATTTACTAAATGTATTTTTTAATACAGTTATAAATATCATTAAGACATACAAAAAAATAAAAAAAAACTTCCAAATTTTTTTGTCACTTGAAAGTTCCCTCCTCCAAACATACATCTGGATTCGCCTATAATTAAGAGAGAACAAACGATTTTTTTTTTCAATGACGGTACAGTGAAATAAATTTATTTTTAATTTTATTCGAGTAAAGAAGCTAAACAAGGTTTTGTAGATTTTTTTTAATACTTATGAAACGTAAATATTCATCAGCATTTATGTAAAAATTTATTACTATTACTTATTTAAAAAAAAAAAGGCCTATTTCGGGAATAAAATTATTTTTACATGTTTTTTTATTATTTAGGTTTTACTTAAATGTGTTAGATTGTATTGATTAATAATCAATAGACTAAAAAAAAATTATAAATGTTCGCGAGACCATATATGGGTGTAGAAATCGCAAGAACCTAGCATTGTAAATTATTTTTGATAAAATATATACCACGAAACTCAACCAATTTACAATGCCTAAGATGGTTGTGACTTATATTTTAAGTATGGCACAATAATTTTTGGGAGACAGATTTCGGGTCAGGAGTATACTTGGCAGGAGTATCACAGTCTGGCATCCAAAACCGGGAATTCCCCGAAAATTTCACGCATACAAATCCTAAAAATATGTCGATTTGTAAGGATTTCGCTTCCATTGGTCCGTCACGCTTCGGCATCGTGTTTATCTCAGGGTTAGTGAACGGTTTGACTCATCAATTTCAAAATTAGATGGACAATCCTATGCAAATTTAGCCACTGTTGACCTCTTTGTTTACGGAACCAGTTATAGAATAATGCTGTCTCATTGATTTCGCATTATGGCGAATCATTTGGTGTAAGATAGTAAACAGTTACACCTTTTCCCACTTTTTTTTTTTTTTTTTAAATATAGGTATTGTGAACGAATATAGTTTGAATATTGATATCAGTAATTTGGTGAGCGCCAAATATTATTGGTAAATTTTATACTTAAATTTTGGCTGGTTCATCTTTTGACTTCCTCTGACTCAAATTATTAATTTATAAAATGATTTTAAGACTGGGCCTTCTTTATGGATTGTCGATGTTATCAAATATATCAACTTCAACGGCAACTAAACTCCAACAATTTGAGAACGGACTGCTGAGACGTATTGTAAGACACTTCATTACAGAGGATAAAAATAGAACAACCCCTCAAGAGCTAAGAACTACCGAAAGTGAATGCCTTTATAACACTCAGGGACATAGATCTTTTTAATAATCTGCAAGAAGCGACTAATTTTTAGGACTCTAAATGCGACGGGATGACCACAGAAGTGGCAAACACTTACAAAAGTCCTGGACTTAACAAAACTGAGGACTGCTAGCTAGCTGAACCGACGCAAGGCAATTAGTTAGCCCCATCACTTGATTCGATTAAGCTTATCCATTTTCAAAAATTTGAACTCATAACTCACTTACAATGTATACCATATAGGCAATACAAGTAATTCCACAAAGTTAAAACTTTGAAAATTTCAATTTATTCAATTCAATATTCAAAATAATTAGGCTGATTTAAGTTTGATTTGGAGTAGATTATATAAATTTAATATTTCACATGTATTTCATATAAATTGTATTAAAAATAATAAATACAAAAATAAAATTTACGGAACCAGTTATAGAATAATGCTGTCTCATTGGTTTTGCATTATGGCGAATCATTTGGTGTAAGATAGTAAACAGTTACACCTTTTTCCGCTTCTTATTTTTTACAAATATAGGTATTGTGAACGAATATAGTTTGAATATTTATTTCAGTGGTTTGGTGATTGCCAAATATTATTCGTAAATAATAAATGCTTGGATTAATGCTAGAGATTTGCCTCAAAGAAGTAATATTATGTCGAATGCGAATCGGACACTGTCTTTTCACACACGGATACCTACTTAGATGTCTCGAAGCGTCAATCTGCGAAAAATGTGACAATGCACCTCAGTTAACAGTTAAACATTTACTATTAGAGTGCTCCAAATACGAAAAAAGAGACAAAAATTAAAGTTTTCGACAACATTAAAAGATATTTTGGGAGACAAGGAGGAAGATGTCATCATTCTCTTTCCATATTTATTGAAAACAAATCGCTGTAATTGAATATAATAATTAAGAATTACCGCCAATGATCCTCTAGGGTAGAGGCGAATACAAATAAAAAATAAATAAATAAAATTTTAGTACTTTGTTTAAATTAAGAAAAGTATAAATATAATTATGAATAAAAGAAAATAAAGGGGGGGTTCTTACAGGCTCTACAGAGTGTTTGTTCCCTTAAGGTACAGTCTGTTGGGTTTATGAACTACATTATTTTTTTTTCTATTCTCTTATTTATTTTTACATATAGCAAAATTAGAATGTTATGATTCGTACTGAAATTTATCTGAAGACTCACTTGTGTTGAAATTTGGAGTTAGGGATGCTTCTGATGTTCTATACATTTTATGTGCGTACGTGCATCCTTCCTCTACCGGCGTGTTTGAGTCGGTTATTTAGCACATCTTGAATTAATCTTATTAAAAATAGGCACTGTTTCATAACTGTAAGGTGAGGCTTAATTTTTCAGGAAAATTGTATTCAAAATGAAGGCCAAAAAAATATGGTGGCGAGGCCTAGTTTTTTTTTTTTTTTTTTTCCTAGTTTTGTTTTGTGATTCAGAGGTTAATCCCTGAACATATATATTATTCGACATTGCATATACAACTTTTTAATCTTTGATCCATTTAAATAGAACTTTCGATAGTTTTGAGAATATCTATTCCCTTAAGCTGTAAATGAACCGGTCGTTGGAGGGAATATTGCGACCGGTAGAAATATCGACCAATCGGCTAGCCCATTACAGCGACCACTCCAACATAAAATATTCCTGAGACCTTGGCTCGGCTCAAAGGGCTTACTTTGTAGCGAGCCGACAAGGAATACAGGGAGTATCAGGAGGGCATTGCGTCTAATTAGCCCTTCATTAGGGCTGTCGTATCTTCCCTAAACAGCCTAGGTCGTTCCTTGAGACTTGGTGTATTCCGAATGAAAGGCAAACCACATAGAATAGGACCTTGCTATTCAAAACCAAGCTTTAGGAACGTAATAATTTAAGAACGTATTACGTTGATCAAGACATCTAAAAATAATATTTAAAAAATATTTTATTGTTTTATTAACACTGGTTTTTTGTTACATAAAATTATCACAAATAATTCATTTGTTGTTATTTTTTGGGGTTTAGTACGTATCTTATCTTTTTTGTTTTTTTGTTTTTATGTTGTTGAGTTTAGAAAAATTGTTCATAAATTTAAACGAGTCTTAACTGAGAGAATATGGCAACATTTTATATTTCTAGTGCATCCCAATGAGTACGTTAGATGGCTTTATAATTCTCACTTATGCATTCCACATATAACAACATATCTATCGTCGGCACCATGTTAAAGTAACGAATATGAACCTTTCTAAAGTTGCACTTTTGTTACTTAAAAATATTGCCGACGATATGAGAAATATGTTTATTCGTATAAACAGTATAATTTTATAAACATAATCTCTTGAAAACACACAAAATTAGGGAAACTTCATAATTTACCACGATTTTAAAGTATCAATTTTCTTAATAAGTGAATAGCTAATACCACAGAAAAATAGTGAGGCAATAGAAACAATAATCTTGAACTTATAAGAATTCATTACTGTACTAGCTCAAAATATATATATATATATATATATATATATATATATATATATATATTTTTTTTTTTTTTTTTTTTTTTAAATTCGTGTGAGCCTTGATTTGTATTTCTCTTACCTACTGAGAATATAGAAGCCAAGCCTGATTTTTTACCTTCACTAACCTATATATGAAATAAATTGTAAAGGAAAGTATTGCGATTGTGAAAATTTTCGAATCTCAGTTTTCAACAGAAATACACGTTAGTCACCTGAGTCTAAATAACCAAGTCCCTCAAAATGGTTTGTGTATGTGTTTATTAACAGTCTAGCTCAAAAACGAAAAGTACGAAAGTGAAATTGCATATTTAAAGTTTTTATATGCCTAGGATGTTACAGCAAAGGTAGCCGGAAGGGGCACTTTATATCTTCGATTTAATACATTTTTACGATTTTCTCGAAAACGGCTTTAAAGAATGTGATTAAATTCATTATATCAGTGTAAAATTAAGCAGTTTTTAATATAACGTAGGCGTTACTCTCATTGATGTTTTCATACAGTGCTTAAATTGCTAATATTCAATATTAGCTTCCCCTAAAGTACCTTTTTTTTATTTTAAACAATTAATCATTTCAAATTGACCTCTGATATAAAAAATAATTAAATATAAAATATGGAGGAATTTGATAATTAACTAAAGGAGAAAAACGAGATCGTAACGGAGAATAATAGTAATAGAGGAACCAAAGGAATACCTAGCGCGCTCGAGCTCACCCAAAAGATTGGAACAGGCTTCCAGACATAACATGAGGTTAATATAATATGGACTCCGACAATATAATATATGCATGTACGGGTTTCATAAGTGTTATCGTTGATATTATTTAATATTTAATTGTATAGATTACAGCGATATGAATATTAAAATAAACAAATAAAAATACTCACAATGAAATATAAATATAGAGTCTATAATTTTTATTTTCACTTGATTTTTTGTTTCATTTGATAAGTGAAAGTTTCTTCATATGAAAGTGCACATGCATTCTAATTTTCAGAAAAATATCTGCAAATAGTTCTTGTAATTGAAAAGTTCAAAATATAAATGGTATACTCATGTAAGGCGATTCTCCAAAATGAAAGAGCCAATCAAATGATTATTGACAATTTAGCGTACGACAGTTACCAGAAACTTGTTTAAAATCACTTTCGAATATAACGTTAAAATTATCGCCGGCCTTGTCTAACCAAAACAAAAAAAATCAGATATTCTCGCCATAGCATAAGTTCATATTTAAAAAAAAATAATAATAATTATGAGGACGAACAATCCAAAGAAAATTTGTTTTTAACGTTTCCTACAAATTGTCGTACAGTTCCCAAATTGAATCTAATAGCCTGACGGACTTGTAAAGTGATTTGCTGTAATCAACTAAAAAACCGCGGGAATGGGGCAATTACGAAATCGGCGGGTGCGCCATCTAAATCACGAAGTAAATAGCGCCAACGTTTTAGTCTAAACACTCTTTTGCCATTTTTGTTCGTCTCTGGTTATTGTACAGTTCTGATATATCAATTTTTAAAAAATTTAAATATATTTCAAAATTATATGTTTTATAATTGACTAAAATTATATACATTTAAATATGTTAAACCAGTTAGCCCTTTGGAATAATTTGCATATTATATTGCTCAGTGAACAAATGAAAAAATAATATATAAATAAGTTAATGCAATGTATCATGGTATGAGGGAACCGCATACACCGACATAAATATTTTTTCTTGGTCCAATCACAATAGATCATTTATCATAATAAATTAATATTTTTATACAAATTTGTATTGGCTGTATCTGTGTTAATATTTTCCCCGATTTCTACGATTGTTTTTGAAATGAAACCTTCTTTAGCCGTGTTTTGCAATTACTTTGTGGGGAGTGAATTAGATTGAGATGTCAGATTTCTGACGTGTAACGCTCGGGTAAAGTCGGTTGGAGTCTACTAATTGAAGTGATTTTGCATATGAATTAAAATATTTCAAAAACTAAAATTCGGACCTGAATATTGTTAGGGAAATGTTCATCGTTTCATCTTCTTTGTAATAAGCTATTATTCAAAATTGTATCTTAAAGCGACTCAGTTTAAGCGAGGCGAAAAGGGTAAAATAGTGTCGAAAACCAAATGATAACGAGTTTTATGGAAGATATGGATTAAAATATCTCAGAAACTAAAAATCGGATCTGCATACTTAAAGCGTGGAAAATGTTCAGCATTTCATTCTCTTTATAATTAGTTATTATTATGATTTATATTTCATATATTTAATCTCGCCTTGTTGATGTTTTCGAACGTACACAACTTAGCTTTTTTTTTTTTTTTTTGTATGGAATTTAGTAGCCTTTTAAATAAGCATGGATGCTATTCAACATAGATTGCATACATTTTGAGCTATGTATCAAATAAAGTTTCTTTGATAGAAGGAGATTATTTCCAACCTAAGGTTTAATATATGAATAATTAGAGAAAATGGAGCGGTGTAATATAAAAAAAAAAAGAAGAAAAATCTACAAATATTATATAGTAGATATTTTAACTTTTATGTGATTAAAAATCAATGGAACCATGGCATCAATAGCGAAGTTGCTAATGTAAGGCTGTGCCTATAGGATATTTCAAAAGCAGTACATTTCTTCAGGCTGATTTGAAACGGAAAAAAAACTTGTATTTAAAAAAGGTTTCGGTATCACCGTTATATTTATTATTAATAGTTTTCAGTTTTTCTGTAACTGGAAATTTTTCCCTAGCAACTTTTCTAGTAAAAGCTTTACACATATTCAAAGCTACTCAGACTACGACAAATTAGATAGACAAATTAGAATGATGTTCATTTAATACAAATTACAACTTTAACATATGCTCAATTACTGTTTATCTTCAATCAAATTGAACTTTTACCATAAATATAGAACTTTATTGCAAAAATGTTCTTAAAATATTTTATTTTAAAAACTCTTATTTTCAAAATGTTTCACATAAACTGTTAAGATAGAACTTTTATTTTCAAAATGGACATTGAAACGTAGGGCTCACTACAGATCCAAAAAACGTTCTCGACATATTGTCCACGTCGAAGTACAGTTTTAAAAACTTTTTAAATCATCTGTTCTGAAACCTCCTAATTTTATCAATGAATTTTATCGTAATTTTAGTATTGTTTATTGTAGTAAGGAGGTCTTGAAATTATTATTTATTACTTCTCCATGAAATCTTCTTTCTCTTGATACTTCATTCATCAAAATCTGAGTGCCTTTAAAGAGATCTACACTACCATAGTGTAGAAAATCACTTAGTAGAGAGAAATTTATAAATTTAACATATGAAGTTTATATTTGGACAATGGATCCCATATCTACCAAAATGTGGAACGCTAAAAAAACTTTTATGCAAATGTACGCTATAAAAAAGGTTAAGCAAATACAAATAGAAAGGCATGCTTGTCAAACATATTTCCCAATAAACTTTTTAATTGCTAAAAAAAAAATAATAAAAGAATCGTCCCATATAAAAATAAGTATAACTTTGCATTCTAATGGAATCAATAGTACTAAATATTAGGTACATCAATACCTAGGTACATAGATCAATTTAGCAGAGCGATTGTATTGAACCAGGCGTATCTATGCATTATTGTATAATTAATATTACAGAGCCATAGTGCATCAATATACGTTGTCTCTAAAATGAAACGGAATATGGATTCACCAATCTAATGTTTACGGAATCAATTTCTAGTCATTAGCATTTAACATTGGTCTATAAAAAATATGCAACTATTTTATTCTATCAAATGCAATTTACTTCTCTATCCAATAATACATTGACGAATGCTCAATTAATTATTTTTTCCTCTCTTTTGATTTTGTAATTAAATTATAAATAAAATATTTGAGTTTTAGGCTCCTTAGGATAGTGAAAATCAGGAGTTGGAATCGAATTGAAGGAAATTTATATATTTTTACTATATAATAATAATAATAATATTTTATTTATTCTGGGACAAATCCCTTTAGAATAATACAGAAAGACATAAATATGAGCTAAGGAGCCTTAGATATACATAAATAAAAATACAGAGTAATTAAACACTCATAGAAAAAAATGAAAAATTATAAGTTACTTTCGAATTTTAATCTGTTAATAATAAAAAATTAAAAATTAAAAAAAAGTAAGTAAAAATAATGAAGAACGAACTAATAACTTATATACATATTTACATTAGTATCTATTTACAATTTCATGGGGACTGGATGGATAAGAAATGATTGAACAGGCGGGATTTAAAGGTAGGAAGGGTATTAGATTGACGAATGTGAGAGGGGACGGAGTTCCAAAGGGATGAGAATCGGGAAAATTAAGGATGTGACTAGGAGGCTACGGGTTCCAGATATAATACACATGACTGGAATTTTCAATTATTTATTTTAATTAATTTAGCAAAACAAAATATTTATTTACTTAGTTGTATTCAGATGACATGTACAACTGCATAGGTTAAATGCACCTTATTTGAATCCCATAAAAATATATCTAATGAACGTGGAGTTTTATGTGTGAATATTTTGTTAAAAATATGTCTATAAAGATTGTGTGGTTAAAACTGTATAGGTTTTATATTAGGTCTGATTAAAAATTTTGTAAAAAAGTCGGATTTTCAATATTTAAAAAAATATATGCCCAAGTTTATTGGATAATTATACGATTTACTACATTGAAGGCAACGAGTATTAAGGTTACGAGTGTTCATTTATACAATAAATACATAGAAAAATAGAAATAAATAATAAAAATATATCGAATAAAAAAAATTAATAAAATAATAGTAGTGAACAATGTTGAATAAATAAAAAAATTAAATCAAATAAATTAATAATAATGGTCATTTAAGTGACCATATCTTTTTGTCTATGTTCATAGAACTATGTTACTTGCTGTGTGTGCATTCTAATTTTCTGATTTTAAAACTTTCGCATTCGAATACCATATTTTTTTTTCTTTTTTGGCCTATAAATTTCAGAAATTGTCTTGTATCGGTTTCACCGAAATATGTATGTATCATATATTGTATAATTTTAATTGTGTGTATTAGTATATTATAGTATTGATATTGTTTGTGCTGTGTAATATGCACAAGAATTTGTATGTATATAAACATATGATTAAGTATAATTAAGTGCTACATCTAAAAAAAAAAAGATTGATGAGTATGTATCGAGCAACCCTATATAGTAGGGCAGCACTGCTTTAAATAAAGTATTTCTCTCTCCCTAAAAAACATTAAAGGAAAGCTTTTAATCATCCTAATTTCAATACGATACTTTTTCTTTACAATATAGAAGTAAGTTACATAGACAACCAATAAAATACCTCATAATATTAAACATAAAAATTAAGTTAAAATATTTGTTTTATTTATTTATTCTTGGCGCTACTGTCCTGCAAGAACCTGGCCCTCTCTTATGATCTTTCTCCACTACCACGAGCGAGCATTTACTATCTTCGAATTTCGTCCTTTTCAGCCTAAATTTTTTTTTTAAAACTTTTATTATGATATTTACAACTGTATTAGTATAAATACATCAAGTAAATTTGTACAGAGAAATATTATTACATGAAATACGCTTGTTGAGAAACTACCCACTGGTAGCACTCTAATAGCCTAAATTTAAAATATAGAAGTATATATTAGTATTCATATTAAAAAATATGAATAAATATAAAGTAGCCAAAGAATAAAGTGTAAGCATTGTGAAATACTTTTAATTCGTGGAAATGTGTTACAAAAACTGTTTAATACAAAAGATTAACTAAAAAAAAAAGTGAAAAATATGTTTGGCTGTTTATGGAATTCTATACTTTAATTAAAGTTAACTTTTTTCTATTTTTTTTTCTTAAACTTTTAGACCAAAAACTACCTTTAAAAATATATGTCAACAGTCCGATTTCATAGTTAAAGAATTTTTCACCATTCATTCAGGTACTTAGGGAGTAAAATATTTTTAGCAACTTTCAGCCTGGTGTTATATTTAGCGATGCCTAACATGAAACAATGTCTAATTAGCATAATCTAATATTAAGAAATATTAATGAGCAATGAGGTTATCAAACTGTATATTAATTATTGCTATTTTGGATCTTATTAAGTGATTAAAAATAACAGTCCTGGTAATGTTCTTTGCAGTAAGCCAATCCTTTCAATTCAATTCCCGAAAACATAAATAAAATAAATATTATTTTAAATATTGCTTCCTATTCAACAAAAAACACAAAACTTAAATTCTCTCCTTTTCTGCTGAAAATTGAACAATTTTTTTAATTTAAATATTTACTACTACAAATGGGACACCCTGTATAAAACATTTAACGTAAACAAAAAATATATTAACCTCCATTCTGATGGTTTTATATTATTTAAAAAATATTTCATGCTTTTTGTATAGTAAGGAAAAATTGTGACGTAACATTTGTATTTTATATGTATATTTATACCATATATGTTTAAGATTATACTTAAGGTATGTAGTCTTCGTTCAAATATTCTATATTTGATCCGTTCATGCCAAAATGTGAATGAAAGTAAATATAACACCCATCAGATCCGATGATGCAATGATTTGTTTTCAAATCGCACTTAATTATGGTAAAAAAAGTTGCGTGAAATGTGCTTTTTTTTCAATACTAGCTTTTTTATTTTCAATGAACGTCATTTATATAACTTACATTCCCTAAGTATTCTTAGGAAAATAATTCACCAAAAGATTTTTAACAATTTTATTCAAATGGTCGTTTAATTAATGGTTCGAATCTGGCTGATGACTAATAATATATGATCAGCCACGGGTCGCCCCAGTGATACAGGAAAACTAAAAAAAATTTAAAATAAATATTATACTAATATTATATATATTAAATAAATATTATTATAAAATAAAAAAGTTAATTTTTATAGTTCCATTACGCTGAACCATACACCATTTTTCCTCTCTAAACCAAATACCAATCAACATTTTGTTTGTTCAAAAATGGGTCATGAATACTATTTCTTTTAAAAAGTGAATCTATTCAAGTTTCATTATTTTTTAATTACTATTGATATCTTCAGCGATTTTCGAAAATGTGTGCTATAAATAAATAATAAAAAAAATATATTGTTTTTGTCACTACTATTAAAATACAAAATATAATAAATAGTCCGTGTTACAGACCCTTTCTATAAAATTATTAAAATCTACCTGAAACTTGGTAAATAGTTTCATTTCATCGTAACCTACAACTATTCCATTTTGCGAAAATTCTCATAATTGAGACGTTTTCAATCCGAAGATTGGCAAACTTTGTCTATTAAATAAAGTACTAAAAGCTCGTAAAGACCCCTTTGCCATCTGAATGGTAAGATAACTTGAGCACAAAATAGAGAAAAATATGTGGCCTTCAGAAATATTGATCTGTTTGGCGTGACCTAGGCCCCCAAAATGTCAAAATAACGAGCTTTTATATGCAAAACGGACCAATATTTTTGTAGGCCACATTTTTCACGATGTTTTGATCAAATTATCATATGATTCAAGTGGAAAGCAAATGATTATTTAAGAGTTTTTAGTACCTAATTAATAGACAAAGTTAGTCGACCTCCAGATTGAAAATGCCCCTATGCCAAGAGTTTTCTTAAATAAAATAGTTGTAGGTTACGATGAGATGAAAATATTTACGTAGTTTATATTGTATGTTAATAATTTGATAAAAAGGGCATGCACCATGGACTATTATATTTTGTATGCTAATAGTAGTGCCAAAAACAATAAATTTTTTAAAAATTATTTATTTATAGCACAAATTTCCGAAAATCACTGAAGATATTAATAGCAATTAAAAATAGTGAAATTTGAATAGATTCACTTTTGAAAATAAATAATATTCATGACCCGTTTTTGATCATTCAAGATGATTCAGGCAGTTGTTAATAATTTGATAAAAAGGGGTCTGTACTATAACTCCATTCATTCATGAACAATTTTTAATGATTACATTCGATCATTTTCAAAAATTTGAATTATTTTATATCAGCATAAACCTAAATGAAAATTTTCGAACAGACTAAAAGAATTATTGTTAGTTTAATTTTTTTATTCATAAATACGCATGTGTAACATATATCATACCTTCACAATTTTATAACAAATTTCCAGGCCGTATTCCGGATTCTCATATAATATTAGTGATGTTCGATAATTGGTAAAGTATCTTAACTAGTAGGTTCCATCTAACTTTGAAACTCAGTTTAACACTTAAGTTCAACTTGAAGTTCTTAGTTAGGCGCCATATTTAACCCACTAAATAAATTTGCCGCTCTTAAACGTCACCTGTTGATATTTAATACTCCAAGAATCGATTAAACAACTCACAGTAATCGCTGTTTAGGTAAATTAAATATCGATATCGATCAGTGGTGACCTCAACTTGAGAAATACTTAACGAGGAGTTAAAATATCGTTTTCAAAACCAGATCGTACTAGTATTCGCTGATCTTAACCTGAACGATTTACCCTAGTTAATGAATCAATGGAATCTTCTAATTATTTTTTATAATAATTTTTCAAATTATCTGTTTCACTGTAACTACTCTACCATTATTTAGCATGTAAGCTTTCTATTTGCCACTTTACACTATGAAAAACGTGTTGCAATCTGACCAGCGCTCATTAATGAAGTACACTTGTGTAAACAGAATCATGTCTTGTTTTATAACAACTATCTATCAATGAATTATTCTTTTTCTACTTTCCAATTCACAATAATTATTTATTTAAAAAAACGAAGTTGTATATGAACAGAAAATGATATAAATGAACAGTTTTTATGACAATAAAAATCGAAATAAAGATTAGATGAAGGGAATTATGACATTCACTGGAATGATGCTTAATATAGTTTTTAATATACGTTTGAAAAATATAGAATGTCGGAATTTTTTAAACTATCTTCCAAACGAAAATTTATAAAGCATTATTATAGTTTTTTTCACAATATAAATTTGTACAGCCATTTTTAAATGGAGCATCCAAAAAGTGATAGAATATCCTGTTGATTAGAATTATAATTTATATATATATTTATATATATATATATATATATATATATATATATATATATATATATATATATATATATATATATAAAGTCGTCAAACACTTGGGTCATCATCGCTTCGAATCTCAGGTTATATTCTAAATTTTGGAAACTATCCTCGTCAATCTTAAGAAATCAAAATGTTTATCGTTTATCTGCACATTATCAAGTAAAACGGAATAAATATTATTTGGAATATCGAAAAAAGCTCTTTCGGTTTCATTTGCTCATTAATGAGCGCTACTTTCTGTCAGAAAATGCTTCACAGTCAGCGGTCAAGTCTGACATTCAGTTGAAGGTTCGCGGTACATCAGATAACCATCGGTTGGGCTTATCCATGGATTGGAATTTACCATAATTATACAATTTGTTAGTGAATATCTGCATTCAACAAATCTGCCTATTAACACCTTGGGAACCCAATAACAGGATCTACGAAGAAGGAATATTATTCCCGAGAGTAGACAAACTCAAATACCTCGGCTCTCAATGAATGACCAACCGACAGAAATATACCAGCGTATAACTATAGCAAACACAGCTTTCTTCTCCCTTTCAAAAGTATTGAAATCCCGAAAAATCTCAAGAAATTTCAGTTCTAATATATGGCTTTGGGACCTGGACACTAATCAGCACCCTTGAAAAAAGTGTTGAAAGATTTGAAGAAACATCCTCTGCACGATAACCGGAGCGATATGGGTACTAGTACTAACACACGGGGAAGAAAAACCCATCAAGAACTGATGATAGAAACTGGTCAATCAATATCCCATGATATTAAAGCATAGAGGTTGAGATGGGCAGGGCATGCATCACCTAGTAATCTATCTAGAAACTTCTACGTAACGATGAATGCCACAGTAGATGGCAAAAGACCATGTGGAAGGCCAAAAAGCAGATGGATAAATAGAATAAATAGAGCTGCATGCAGATAAATGGATGAAATAGCGCAAGACAGGCAGACATGGAGCAGGTGTGGTTAAAGATCTGCATGGTTTGTAATTCCAACAGAAAAAAAAAATTAAACAAAGTTTATTAATAAATTATCTTCACTCCCTGTAAGTACTTTGGCCATAATGAAATGTTCATACAATGGGTCTTCTAATACATTGGCATATTATGCTTGTACTTACAATATAACGTTTTGCATGTTTTAATGGTGATTACAGGCCTTGGAGACATTCCAGTGAAGCGCTGAGTCTATGGTGGGCATCTTAAATCCATCATAGCTATCCAAAGCTCATAGGTGGATCCATAAATAGAATTTAACAAATTCTTTCATTAAAGGATTGAATCACCGATGGCTCAGGAGTTCCATTGGCTTTCGGAGTCGATGGATTCACTGAATATAACTTCGTTATAACCTCATAATTCGCTTCACATATTTATATACAGTTTAATTTATATCAATATTTATTTCTGTTATATATAAATGAAATATAACACAAATAAATTGATACCTTATTAAAAATTGATAATATTTAAAGTACAATTTACATTGTTTGTCACTTATAAGTCATATAATTAAATCTTTAGCTCTAGAATATCTTTAAAAAAAAATCAGCTTCAATGTAGGTTTTATGCTGTTTAAATTTTTTATTGTAAATATTTGCATCGAGGCAGATCATTTTTTTTTTGGAGGTGGGAGAAGAATAACAAGGCTAATCTCGCTGGAGTTAGGCGGACGAGGTATTACTGTACCCCTGGAGAACTGGAGAAACGGAGAACCAACCACTTGTTGCCTCCAGTTGATCTGCTCTATGAACCCAATCCAGTTCCCGCTGAGCAATTAACTGACCGTAAAAATACCGGAATACCTCCGAGGCTAAACAATTAATAGGGATCAGAAATGGAACTCGGTAGTTGAATATCCAATTATGGTTGCGCTAATGGGGTTTTGTTAACGAATGTTATTACAGTTACATGATCAATATACCATTAATTATTTTTTATTTTAATAAAAATGAATATGACCAGAGGGATACCTCCTGTGCGCCCGACCGTGGACCAACCCCATTTAAAAATTTTACTGAAACTGTTTATTTAATTGTACTACGCATTGCTAAAATTGTATAACTTTATTTTACATGTAATACAATTTTACAAAAATAATACAATCTAAACTACAGAATACATGTAAAATATAGAGATCGATTTATATTTTACATTTATTCTGTAGTTTAGATTGTATTATTTTTTATTTACGTAAAATAAACAGAACGGAACCGGATCTCGGACAAATTTTTGATTCCTTTAAAAATCTAATACATATCCATAATATATATTCAACTTGTCTAACATCATATAAGCCCAACAAAAATTTGAGCTTTTCATTTCTAATTTTTTAATTGCAGGTTATATTGTTCTTCTTTATCTATTTCATAATAATTACAATTATATTACAATATAAGATAAATAATATTATATATAATGTAGTAATTAAAATGTTGTATTCAAGGGGAAATGTCAAAAATAACTGCTGTCACCTAGGTAAAATCAAAGGACCATCTCCAGATGAATACAATTTCCCGTATTGATTTTTAGTCTAAAATCTTTATTTTGTGTTAGGAGAGACCTACTCTCCTACCTACCACCTGAGGAGAGACCTACCACCTGGTAGCAGAAACTCAAAACACATGATGTAATTAAATGAACTGATGGATAATTTGTAAAATAATCGCCCTAATAAGTTGAGCTCTTATTATCTCCTACTCTCCAAATACTTAAATAAAATATGTAAGTCACTAAAAACTTTTTTACATAATAGTTTTTTTATTTTATTTAACCATTTTTTCATTGTAAAAATACCTATTATTAAATGATTATCCTTATATTATCAATAACTGTTACCGATCAGAAGCCCCAAAATAGTAGTAGCAAGAAGTATGTAAAAAGAAATAGAAATAATCATTTGGGATTTCCGAAGAGATAGTCGTCCTGAAATAGATTATCGTTTATCCTGACAACGAGATACAAACACCAGTGAGGCAGTTTTTCAACTGTCCATCAGATAATATTAATAATTATGCACATCAAGCCATCGTCAGTTCTTAGTCGATGCCTAATGACTCCGGAATCGAAGAAGATAATAATGGTGACACAGCAGCGGCCTAAAGCAGTTGTCGGGTCGTTAACAGAGTGACGAAAAAAGATTCGAACGGTGTCCTTGATAAAGAGATGGCTGATCGATGGTCTGGTAAATGATAAGGAATATTATACTAGTACTCGCTAATCTATTCAGAAGGATGTATGAGAGTAGGTAATCTGAAAAGCTAATCAGGATAAATACCCGAAAGGAGAATCCAGAGATTGGAGGATTATTTTGGCTGAACTTGTGGAATTTTGTCTTCACAAGAATGGTATGAATATATATAGTGATTTTTTTCCGGTAACCACACAGAGTGATTATCTTTACACATTTTTTATTCCATAAGTCCATGTCGAAGATGAAAATAATTGTATTTAAGCTGCTACTGATTTTTGAATTGCTTGTAACTTCTGTGACAGGCCATTTTTTAGTAAAACATTTTGTTTTGATTTCTCACATTTACTTATTATCACCTTCAATTTACCGATCCTTCTGAATTCATTCTACGCTCCATTCGAATATTCATTTTTCTTAAAAAGAAGTCTTCTTCTTTCATCTCTTTCAGTTAATTATTAAAGGAACCAAGTGAGTTGTGAGAAACCAAGTGAGAACGCACAATCTCATGAATATCGAGAAAAAAAAAAAAACATAATGATCGTGGTTTGGAATATTTTTTTCACTTCGCATTGATTTGCTCATTTAATGGGTGCTAAATAGTCAGGATGCAGTCATTAAACATTTTTTTTTATTTGTGCCAACGTTTCAACCCATTGAAGGCTTTAAAGTACTACTTCAGTGCTTGAACCACTCAATGAAAATGGCCCACATGTTTGGGTTGAAACGTTGGCACAAATAAAAAAAAAATGTATTATGACTGCATCCTGACTGTTTAGCACCCATAATATGTAGATCAGTCGACTAGCTTTTTTCAATTGTTCATTTAAGCTTTTTTTTTTCTGTGAAATTTGTTTCTTCTTGTCCATCTCAATTAAGGACATCTATAATAGTGTTCAGAGAGCGCATTCACACTGAGTACACAATTAACAAAAACACATTAAACAGCTCAATAATATAACTTGAATCTAAATTTATACAAACATAAAAAAACTAAACTAATTAAAATAATACCACTCGTGGAAGGAAATGCAGGACTCTAGGAGATCCCAGCGCCTCTCACTCAGCCTTATTGATGGTATTAAAGACCAGTGGAGGCTGAGTAGAGGTACTACATAAAAAAAAAAAAAAAGTCGATCTTCATTAAAATGAATAAGATTTGAGTCCGTTAAAGCTGTGAAAAAGAAAGCAATTCAGGAAGAAGGAGCTGCCTGAAGAAGACCACTAAGTACCGTTTCAGATGAGCGGTATTTAATGAAAGTGATAGCAAGCAAATAAGTATCAAATCAAAATAAAATAAAATGATACACCAATTTCGTTATTTAACATGGTTTGTGCAGATTTGGTACGTCTTTAATTTGTGAACTTGAGCAGAATCCTACGTTGATTTTATATTGATTTAACGTATAATTTACCAATAAACTCAAAACTTTTACTTATAGGACGTAATGGTAGACGTTTTAAAAAGAATTTGATTGGTTAAAGAGAGGAATTCAAATACTCAGCATACAATATTTCTGTGATAACCACACAATATTTAAAGCTTCTGGGAAAGTGGTCAGTAATAAAAGGTATTCTATGGACAGGCCACTTAGGTATTAATTGTTGCATCAATTAAAGTTAAAATTGCGGTATAAGGGCCACGTTGTCGGTGATTCGCCATTTTAGAACTTGAGGCCACTTATGTTGTTGGGAGCTGAGTCGATGTAATGGCTTGGAAACGTGTTTAAAAGCATTGGAAAACGATCGTGCTTTGAATACTGTCTCATCCTAACCTGTTGCGTTTTAAAATCTTTCTACAAGTTTATTGTTTTATACTGAAGGAAATATACTAAAAACTTGGTATTTTTTCAGATATTCATTCGCAACTTTGATAAATGTTAAAAATCACCAAATTATTGAACTAATTATTTTTTCACTTTCAGATATTCATTCGCAATATTTTAGAAAACGTTCTGAAATCTTAATAAGCATATCATTTTAAGGATCAGCGAAAGACCAACCCACTACGACAAAACTGTAATATTTTTTATTAGAAAAATACCAAAATTAATAAGTCATCTGTTTGCTTTCCATATGAATTTTCATATTTAATTAGATGCATTGAAAAAAATATGAAGTAGTTCCATTCGCTTGCTTAGAGTCAATCGATTTAATGTCGAAGGTAATATAACATTCAGTGTTAGACTAAGGCGGTATCCAGGATGTATTTTTTTATTATTACGTTAATTACTCCAGAAGAAAAACGAAAAACTGCTTTTATGAAATTATGTTTGGGTCGTCTTTGTAAGACAAAAAAAAAATGAATAAAAATAATAAAAGTAATTACAGGAACAAAATTGCTTTTAGAAATAAATTTTTTATATTTTTTCATCACAGCTATTTAAATTTAGTAGTTATGTATGCATTATAGTTTGAAGAAGACAGTATATTGAGACTGTTTATCCTTAGGTCCCTCACAGAAAAAATATGGACAAAAATAAAAATTATTTTTCTATTTTTGGGCTTCAGCCCGATCGTGGATTTACCAGTGGACTGAGGAATTTAATTGGAGATTAGTATAAAAGTATATAATGTCTGGGTTGTTATAAGAAATGGATATATATATAATATATATATATGTATATATATATATATATATATGTATATATATATATATATATATATATATATATATATATATATATATATATATATATATATATATATATATATATATATGTATATATATATATACATATATGTATATATCATTTACAAAACTTTGGCAAGAGATTATGCTAACTCATGGTGAACTAGTAATTAAAGATATGAAATAACTTAACTTTCGTTCTTGTGTTTCTTCTTAATTATTTTTTACATGCCTATTTTGAAGATGATATTTTAGTTTAGGTATGAATCTATTTTTTCCCTGGGCGTAATTACAAAGACTAATTAGTACAATATTTTTTGCATGCTCTATTAATTATTCTAAACAAGCGAATAATTTATATCTAAACAACTCTATGGCATTAATTAACATACTCCGCATGCGATTGGGTTTGGATGTCATAAGGTATTTTGATCTTGCGTTTGTTTTGTTTTTCTCTGTCTTGACGCAGGTATCGTCAGGAAAGGTGATGGTCTCTTTCCAATCTTCCAATGACTTACTGGACTTATTTAGAGCTGTTTACGTACACAAGATCATTTTGGTGATTAAATTTTTCTTCAATTGTTAAAGTTCTCTCATCGCTAAACAAATTCTTTCAATGAAGACTATGGTGTCCAAGACCAAGGAGCACTTTATATCTGTCTACTCTAATTTTTTTTAATGAAAGTGGTTAGCCTTTTTCCTGTTATTCTTCGAAATGCACCCATCCTTAGGTAATTTTTTTATTTTGCGAGACATTGATCTAACAGAGATTCTCATTTCCCAAGACATGATTTGTTGTTTTCGAATTAGATTTCTTCTGATTCGAACAGCCATTGCTCTCACTGCATTTGCCATTCTCACACAGACAGCCCGGTCGAGGTC
Organism: Nezara viridula; assembly: GCA_928085145.1. Taxonomy (NCBI): domain Eukaryota; kingdom Metazoa; phylum Arthropoda; class Insecta; order Hemiptera; family Pentatomidae; genus Nezara; species Nezara viridula. Next base: position 58,418,495 of record OV725082.1, read on the forward strand.
TGTCACATACATATAGGATCTCATTATATCTATTTAGAGTGCTCTACACGAACATACGGCTGATGCCCAAAAGTTTCAAAGTGTTGAAAATCTCTGACCTACATTTTTTCAACTTTGTGTAAGGCGATCACAGCTATTAGGTTTTCTTTATCCCCCGCTCCATGTTAACTGAGCGAAAGAAAAATACAAACTAATAGAGATTATTATTCTGACGTGTAAAGAAAATAACTTGATAGAGTTTGTGATTACCTAAATAATACCCAAGGATGTAAACAAAGTTTAACTTTTGTAACAGTATTTAAAACAGAACTTGCAAAAAATATATATATATAATCTTAAACCTCTTAAAAAAATTAACTTTATTTTTAAGCTGTTTTATAGTATTTAATATTTGAATTTTATTTCATTCGACATTTCTCGAATACAGTTGCTTTATCGATAGGCTCAAATTAATTACTTTAATACGTTTTGTTGTAGTTACTGCGTACTTTTCTTATATATATATATATATATATATAGCAATATCGTACTACATTTTTGGTTCTATCCTGAGTGAAGGATTTTTGTTTTAAAATACCTCAACCTAAATTTGTTAAATGCGAGCCACATTATTATATTTGGAAGGAGCTTTAATGTTAGTAGATTAAAACGACGCTGTTTAAAAATATTATGCATATTTTCGAGAAATTAAATTTTTGAAAAATACTGAGCTACTCCTTTTCCCTGGGCGTAATTACAAAGACTAATTAGTACAATATTTTTTGCATGCTCTATTAATTATTCTAAACAAGCGAAAAGCATTTCGCCGTGACTGAGTTGTTTTTTGTCCTCGAGGAGTGACAAAGCGATAAGCTCAATCATATCTTCCTGACGTTATACTCTTCCCCGTGATATATGTCGGTAAAGGCCTTCGCCATCAGTGACGGACACTAAATATATTTAGATAAGTCAAATTAGCTTCCAGCCTCTTTTTTTCGCCAGGCATTCTTCCAAATATTTAGATTCTTAACTAGGGCCCAGCTGGCTCGTCCTTTTTCCGAAATCAGTCCCTCGGCTAAGATTAGTCGTACAAATATATATTTAACCTTTAAGAGCGAACGGTGAGCATTCTTAAAAAGAATTGCTGTCGAATATGTATAAGAAAATAGTTTTTTTTCCCCACGATACTGGGAATGATAATTATCCATCAGACCGTTCCTAAACTCACCGATGGATTCATAAATTGCATACAGCGCGTTTCAATATTCATCGATTGATTCACCGAAGATTCGGCGGTTTCATTGGCTTTTGAAGTCAACAGGTCCACCTGTAACCTTATTATATATATCCTCTGTCAACTCCGCAGCGTTAATTTATTTTATTTTTACAGTTAAAAATGCCACAGAGTTAATTCAATTTATTTTACACTTAAATAGTTTGATTAATTGTTGATTTGTTTTATTTTAGCAAAGTGAAATCTATTAATAATATGTATATTTATGTATAAGATATGTGTATATTAAGTATTATAGGCCCATAGGTTATATTTTTTATATTAAATAAATCAACAGTTTATTCTTGGACTACTTTCTTATGGATTGTAGTAGCACTAGCTATAAACAAGTGCTAGGTTCAAGTCATAAGGCGGTAGAATTGACAAGAGACGGTCTCACTCTGTCCGCCACTGAGCTGAATACTGCCAACTTCAACACTGCCCACTGCAGTTCTACTCTGAAGAGACGTACTTCTCTCGTCGTGCTCGCCCCTGCCCATTTGCAGTTCGTTTTAAGCACGCTCATTGAAGAGTTACAATTGGTTTGTGCATAGAGACAGAGGTTTACGAACGTCCTGCTTCGTCCACGAAACGTTGTACAATCTAATTATTTGTTATATATATATAAATTTCATATTGGGACTTTAGAGAAGTTGTTTTTTATAATTTTTTTTATTATAATTTGGGCCATAGAAATAGTTTTTATTTATGATCAAGCATGAATATGTTTCATTAATATTGTCACAATTGGTTGTTCAGCTGGTCTTTATTTTATCCTAGAAGTTTGTTATTTTTTTACCTATCTAACAAGTGTAAAATTGATTCATTTTTTGTTTGTTTGTTTTTTAAATTGCATTTGATTTTTTTTGTTTTTATGTTTTCAATATTAGATTTCGTAAATGTTCCAAAATAAATGTTTGAAGATACAGTCCACTTCATTTCTTTTTCTTTTTTCTTTTATTAAATCACAATTAACTAGTTAGGCTTCATTCGAAGTTTGACATAAACTAAGAGGGAGCTAACATCCTCAGTGTTTTTATTTCTCAATTTACTATACATTTATATTCACTTTACTATCTATTTCTTTACTTCCATTGATGGAATAAGCGCTGAGTTCAGCAATTTGACCCAACATGTATTGTTATGGATTTTAAAAGAGATAGTGAAAGTTTGTTCTGTCGAAATTTATATATCCTTTTATTTTTACTAATAATCATGAATCACAAGAATAAATCCTTTTTCTCAGATTAATGGCGTTATTATTAAAATTCTTCACGATGGCTATTTATTTATTTATTTAGACATATAATAATCTTTCTCGTGGACAATAATTATTGTGATATATGAACACATTTACATAATATATACCGAACATACAAAATTAACAAAAGTAAAATAATAATAAAAAAAAACTATGATTAGGGTTAAATTTTAGTAAATAAAAATCCAATTTTAGGTTATATTTTAAATCTTGTAAACCTTGTTGGTGAACCGGTGAGACTAGACTTGGAGAGGCTGCCCTTGGAAATTATTCAAGGTAAAATAAAATAAAAACAAATTAAAATAATTTCTTTAGATTAGCCCTGATGGGGATCTACAAAGTGGGTCGAAATGTCTGCTTGACTAATTCTACTAATAAAATTCCAATAATATAGTATTTATTTGACCGTACCCTCCGACCAACTCTTCCACGTAAAAGAAAATATTTTAGTTTAAAATGTAATACTAGCTATGGATGATGGAGGATTGAGTGCCAACATTATTCACGCACAAGAAAAAAACTTAATATGAGCGATACAATACGAGATATACTAAACGATTCAGAAACTTCACTGAAATTCCTATTGAAATACTCGAAAAGAAACAAGTTTTTCCACCGTGCATAAAAATGAACTAATGACAATGAGCTTCGGGGTAGCCATAAATAAATGAATAAATCTTGTATTGTTTTTTTTTTATATTACTAATAATTACCTTATATTATACATTGCAAATCAAATGGTTTTAAATTAATAAGAATAATTCATGGTTTGAAATATTAAATTTGAAATTAAAATTGTATAGTGCTAATAAAGGAATATTTTACAATTAATTAGATAATATATTAAATTAATATTTAATGTAAAAATGATTATTAAATAATTATTTTTTAAAAAAATGTTTCCATATTCAAGCAGTTGATTTGATCACATTTTAATTATTTAGATAAGTATGAATGTTTTAATTTTTAATCTAATTTTTATTCATTTCTATTACTTATGTATATATATTTTTTTGCTACAAATTTCTGTATTTTATTTTCAATTTTTTTATTTATTGTTTTTGCCTTGTAATATAGATATATTTTTATTTATTTATTTATTTTTTTAATTTTTGCTTGTGTGTTATTTACCACACAGTCCTTCGGAAAATTGTAGACGCACCCTTTTATGTTTCAAACCTCACGTTACACACTGATTTTAACATTCCTTTCATCACGGCAACTGCCACTGACCACTTTGATAATTTTTATGACATACTGAATCTAAATTCCAATCCACTTACTCAAGCTCTATCTACTGCCAGAAATCCATATAATTCGTCCAGAAGACTGTTGAGGCGCTGGCCAAGAAACTTATTGCATTGAGCTACTTGCTGCATTAGGTCTTTTTTTTTTTTGTGTGTGTGTGTGTGTTATTTTTCTTTTCTTTTGGTTTTGTTATTAGTATTTTTTTTATGCTATCATTTCTTCTCCTTGATATCACCGAAGTAGATAGCAAATTTATTGTGAGTCAGGAATATGTATAACTAATAAATAATAATAAATAAATTACCAATAAAAAGATTTTCAAAAAATTATTTAGAACTGTAAAGTATAATGTTCAGAATGGGTATGCGACAGGGTTTGGAATGAAAATTTCACTTTTATTTTTTATCAGCTTCAATCTGACTGAAATATCTATTTTAATTTTTTTTTATTTTCCAAACTAGAAATTTTCCCGTGCAACTTTTAAAGTTAATGTTTTTTAGAATTTTCTTTTAAAGAAACTTTTGCTTAAAAATAAATACATATACAAAAATCTGTAAACAATACATTAAAACATATTTTGAACTAGTTATGTAATTCAATCATATTTTATAATTAACGGTACTTACTCTAATAATATTCTCTGAATAGCTAATTACCAAACCCGAATAACAGAGCACTTCATTCAGTGGCTAGAGAAACAAGAGAAAGGGAGCAGATAGCCCATCAAGTGCTGGTCCTCGACCAAGAGTAGAATTCATTCGTCCATCGGTTTAAATTCCAAGCGAAACGTCCAATTATATCTGTTGGATTTTGAATCCCCTATGGAATTTTACATGAGAGTGCAAGAACCGGAAATTATTAGTTGGTACTTTCGTTTGCGAAATTTCTGTTAATAATAAAAGTTAATAATAAAATTTAAAAGTTTAATAAACTTGAGATACTTAATTGGAATCATCCAATATTAGCTATCATAATAATTATTACCATCATTTGTTATAAAGTTTTCGATTGGGCATCGTGTTCGCGCAAGCAGTCACCTTACGTCCGTTCAAGGTTAGCCACCCTTGGCCCCCACCCACTATGGCTCCATTACGTTCCACATCTTTGCCAATACAGAATGGCTGGCCACAGTGGTTTGTTTGTCGCCATTTTAATTAATAATCCGGCTGATTGTGAAGTGCGTCCCGTTACTTGGTTTTTAAATGGAAGCAAAGTCCGTCCTGCTGAACTTCATCGACAGCTTGTTGAGGATCGCGGTGAAGGAGTAATGAACGGTCAGAATGTGTGTAAATTTTCTAGGCGTTTCAATGAAGGAAGAAAAAATGTTTATAATGATCAACAATCAAAATCTGAGCGGCAAGTCTTGATACAGAAAGTTGATGAGGGGATTCGAGTTGAGTCGAGGAAGAAAGTTGAAAAGAAAAATGATGACATGTTGAAAAAAAATCTTATTGATTGTTTTAATGGCCAGGCTGCAGAGTTCTTTGACGAGTGGATCCAAAAGCTGATGCCACGACTTAAAAAATGTTAATGGTGAATATGTAGAAAATCAAAAACATATAAAATTTTAGATTCTGATACTGTTTACATTGAAAAATAAAGTTTCTCTAACTGCATTGCAAAATGTTCTTACTTCAAAAATTACCCTTGTATATATATTTTAGGACTTCAGAAAAGCTGTGTATTTTTATTTTTAAAAAGTATCGATTTAACTTATGCTTGTTGCAAGGAACGTTTTGGAACTGATTATGGTAATAAGGTTTTGATAGTATTGAAAAAAAAAATCAAAAACTTTTAGATCACCACTTTTATTCGGAAAGCTCTTTCAAAAAATCTATCCCCAAGAACGTTTTGGCAAGAACATTAATATATTAGATATTAGTTTTATCAAGTAATATTTTTCGATAGGGCATTCAAAGAGATTTTTATGAAGAGATTTTTAACATCTCTTTTACAAATATTTCACATTTTATTCATTTATTTCTTACATGTTCTTAATACATTTGAATAATTAAATTGTATTCACATTTACCAATATTATTTCGTAGCTTATCCTTATTTCCTTATCATATATCTACCTACTCATATTTCTATATATGCTAACTCTGCTAATCCGAAGTATTTCTTCTCAAAAAGAAAAATTGAGTTCGAATTCCTTAATAACCATCGTCAGATAACTTGATCATGTTGGTCACATCTGATTTAACGTTTAATAATTAATGATAAAGTAATTTATTTCATTAAGATTAACATAATGTAATTAATTGAGGGATTTATATTAAATTAAATACGTCCTACATGATTTTGGCCTTCTTGTTATAAGCTGCCAAACACGTTTCTTAAATGTCCATAGTTCGTACTTATATTGCTTTTCCTTAAGATTTATGTAGGTTGGTAAATAAAGAAGAAATATTTAAAAAGGTAATACCAGACTTTTTAAGAGTAACATAAAAAGTTTATAAATAAGAAAAATAATGAAATTCAGGTTTTGTGTTTTTTTTTTTAGTTTTAATCTTTTTCTTAGAAAGGAACAGATAAATAAAATAATATTTAATATAAGTAATAGAAATTACTTCACAGGATACTAGATATAATTTATGCACTTGGAGTTTGTATTTGTTAAAATCAAAGACACGTTAAAGCTGCTAAAATAAGCTTCTCTATAAAAAAAAAATATAGAATAGAATAGAATAGAAGAATCAACTTTATTCTGGGACTACGTCCCTTGAGAATAACAATATTGTACATAAAATTAACATTATATCTGGCCAAAATGTATATTACAATAAACAAAAACAAACAAACTAAAAAATAAGGGATAAAAGAAGTATTTACATAACTGTACAGATATAGGAAGACTTAATATGAGCAATAAGGTCCTAATACTGCAAAATAGCTGCTATACACAATACCCTATGAAATTATAAATGAGCGACAAATAACTTTTGTTGTCATGTCATTGTATTAATGAAAAAAAATAATAATAAAGATGTTATAGTAATAATAGTATGTTCGAAAAATACAATAATACAATAATAGTAAGAATACAATAATAGTACAATAGCATATATACAATATACACATCAATATATACATACAATAATAGTATAATAATACAATAATAGGCTACCCAGCGTCTGATTGATTTGTAAGATGGAATTGGAAAAGGAGGGTTTTAAATGTGGATAAGGATGGTGCATGGCGGATTTTAAGTGGGATGGAATTCCAAAATGTGGTGGATCGGACAATAAAGGAGTGTTGAAATGAGGCCGATTTGTGGAAAGGGGTATAAAGGTCGGAAGGACGAGATCTTGTGGAGAGGGAGTGGATAGATGACTTGAATTGAAGGAGATTGAATGCGTAGGACGGACGATGATTATAGATTATTTGGTAAAGGAATGTACCTAGGAAGTACTGTCTTCTGAAGGAGGGAAAGAACCACCCTGACTCGCCGTAGTAGTGGGAAACATGAGAACGTCTCGATGTTATGTATAGATTATTCATAATTTTTTTTATCATCCCACAGCTAGACAATAAATACCCCACTTTTAGTAAACTCACTTTCCGTAAACTTTAAGGATAAAGTTTGAATAAAAAAACAAAACAAAAAAAAAACTAAGGTGTGTGCTTTAGATCAAACGATAGAAATGAAAACATTAACAAGGCGATATTAATAATAATAAATCTAAATAATAGCTCGTTATTATTGAAAGAGGATGGAATGATGAACATTTCCCTCGCTTACAGTATGCAGGTACGATTTTTAGTTTCTGAGACATTTTAATCCATATCTTCCACAAAACTCGATATCATTTGGTTTTCGACACTTTTTTTTCCTTTCCAACACGGCGTCGTGTTAAGATACATTTTTTATTAATATCTCATTACAAAGAGGATAAAATGATGAACGTTTTCCTTGCAAAAAATATTCAGGTCCGATTTTCATTTTTTGAAATTTTTTTTCAAAATTCAAATTCACATTTTCATTAGTCGAATTCAGCCGACTTTATCCGAGCGTTACACATCAGAAATCTGACGGATCGATCTAACTCTCTCTTCACAAAAAAAGTTCAAAACTTACAGTAATTTTTACTTCAAAAACGAATAATCCAGGATATTATGAAAAACCGAGCTTAGCATAATTTGGCCACTTTAATCTGCCCTTTAAACGACCTTAACAAAGACTAACTACTTCATTTTATGGAAAAATTTGTCTAATTTTCTTTATAAATTAACTAAATTTTATATTTATCGCTTCATTTCTAACAAAAAACATGAACTACTTAAAATATTCTATTTAAATTTTATTATTTAATCATTTGCATTAAGGTTTATTTCAACTGTTTTAATTGATGGCTAATGTAACGCTAAATGATTTTAATATATTGAATTTTAATGTGAAATCGACAATTATGTCAGTATGTCCGCGTTTTAATTAGTTCATTTTAATTACAAGTTATTTATAAAATATTTGCTATTCTTTTCTTTTCTTTTTTTTTTTTTTGGTTTTAATCATTGTCGGTTAAAAGTCCATTGGCTAAGGGGTCATGTTACAGTTATTTTATTAGTTTTTAAGTTACTCCTAAGCATTTAACACTTATACCAGGAGTACTTGTTTTGCAGAGTGCTTCAAACGATCTCTGGCTGGTGGTGCAGTGGCACACGCGATCTTGCTCTCAGCAATAACTCATGACTCCGAGAGGGAAGTCCAATCTCAGACACTCTTTTCGTGTTTATATTGTATCGTGAGGATATCTCGTGGAGTGCAATGTTATACCAGGCCATTCCGCCTTCAAAGCTACGTGATGGATTGCCATAATAGTTTGTGAAACTTAATTGACTTGAAAGCTCACAACAGATCAACTCCCAAAATATGAGTGGAGTACTTTAACATCACTACTTCAATCAAAATAAGAAGCCCAAAAATTATAACAGGTTGAGCTTATACTATAATTAAACGAACTACATGTCGTATTATAATTTTACCATAAGCACTAAATATTAAAATTCATTCATTATTCGTTCAGTAACATTGGTCAAATGGTGGTAAAAAAAAATTAGAAAACAAAATAATAAGATTTAATGATTTTTTTAGGGATTAACAAAGTGGATCACCGATTTCAACAATTGTTTTCCAATCGGCTTTTCGGAGCAATAAATTATTGCTCTACATACCGGTTTCAAAAAATATAAAATTTGTCGGATGGCTGTAATATGGGGGGAGAGACTAGACAAACTAATGTAGTATTGAAGGAGAAAATATTATGATAAGTAACAACAAAGTTGATATTCATTTTTTGCACCCAGCAAATCTTTTCAATAAAAATATTTATAGCATTCAACAAAATTCACATTCTTTGCAGGATATATTTTTATTTAGGATGAAATCTTTGAAATTTGGTTAAAAATTGCAATAACTTACAAGATACTTAGACCGATTCACATAAAAATGATTAAGAATTTAGGGTTCTATATGCAACATTAAATCGTATTAATACCGTAAACAAATTAGAACCGAAAATATAAAATAAAAATGTTAGACATGTTTTTCTAGTTTCTATATTAAAAAGGAATGAAATCCAAACGCTAGTGATGTCGTTTGAAAGAGCAGTGATTTAGCTTTCCAACGGTTATGTTAACGGTGAATTCAAAGATTTTGTGGAGCTGACTCTCTTAGTTGACGACTGAAAAAAAAAAATCAATCCAAAAAATGAAGAACTAAAAGTTCTTTTTTTTTATTTCTATGAAAATTAGCATTTAATCGTTTTAAAAGACCCTTTAAGGAATCTAAATTGCTTTAATATGACAAAAATTTATTTTGTCTATTTCAATGGAAGCACTTATTGAATTTTGTAATTTACGATACATTATGACTCATCTACTACCACATTTAATTTTTTTTTTCTTATTTTGTGCAAATAAAAAAAAAATCGATTGGAATATAATAAACTAAAAAGCCGATCAAAGCATAGGTAAAAATAATTAACATAAATTTTGTTTGAAATTATATATTTTTTTTATTTATTCATGATATTTACAACTGTATTAAAAAATTAAATACATTAAGTAAATTTGATAACAGAAAATAACATGAAATGACTTGTAGAGAAACTACCCACTGTAGCACTCTAAAAACAAAATGTATTTACAATAAGAGATCTCGAGGCCATCTTCTTTTCAGACGCCTCGGAGGGTTATCAGGAATAGAACAGGAAGCAAGGTTAGAGACGAGAGGATTCGGATGGTTCTGAAGTTTATTATAGAAGGATTGGTATCTGGATTGGGACAAATCGGAAACATAAGGAACATTAAGGTCGTTATGGATTATTTTATTAGTGACAAAGTAAGGAGCATTGAGGATTTTATGAAGGATTTTGGATTGTAAGGATTGGAAATGAGAGGAATTCGATGGTTTAGTGGAGCCCCAAAGCTCAACTCCGTCAGTCCAAATAGGTCTTATTGTAGTCATGTAAATAAGTCTTTTGTAATTAACTGGAAGCTTAGAGCGTTTGTCTAGTAAGTGTTGGAGTAGTCGGAAACGTCGAGCGGTTTCTTGTCGTTTCAGTCTGGTATGAGGATTCCAAGTTAGACGTTTGTCCAAGGTATCGGATTTGTTCAACAGAGATAAGTGGGGTATTATTAAAGGATACTGTAGGACAGGAGGTCACATGAAGGGTAAATGTGATTTGATGGGATTTATTAGAATTTATTTTAATCCTCCTCTTTCGACATCATTCTTCAAGGCTTGTGATGTGTGATTGAAGAGTTTGGGATGCATTGGTTGGGTCATTATTAACGTTTGAAATTATATACATTTTTTTTTCTCGGCTCCAAGATCTTATTGGAACGAACGGTGGCTCATGTGTCCAATATTCTTCGATGTAGGATCACCAAAAAAAAAAAAAAATGGTTGAAATTGGTGCCTTTGAAAATCCCTAAAAAAGCTTAACACTATGATTTATGTGCATAGAAATAGCCATCCATTCATCGAGCCCTGAAAATGAACAAAATCCCATCTAAAAAGAAGGCATTGAGCTAGTAATGCAATGAATATATTTCTCTGAACTAAAGGATGTAAAACATGCTAATTAGTGGCATATATATATTTAAAACAAATTCAGAACAGCAATATATAATTAACTTATTGATTTAGTATCTTTGTAAAGTAACATATTCAATTTGACTTCTGAAGAGACTTGGTAATGTTTAACATTTTTGCAGTCATATTAATGTCAAATATAAAAAGACAAATTAAAAATAATCACGACCTAATTACAGTAAATTTTTATTTTATTCTATGTAAATTTTATTATTATTTTTTATAATATTTAAAATCCATTGAATAATGAAATATTATAAAATAAATAATTGTCAGTATTTACAGTCCAGAATTTTTATTAAGGTAGGCGACGTTTCGGCCCAAATATGTGGGTCATCCTCAGGCCTATCTTTTTGTAGTCGAGACAAGAACTCAAGTAGTTCTTGTTTGGACTCACGCGGGTAATCCACCACTGTGTTCTGTAAGACAGTTTGAAATCGATAATAATTTTTTTCACGAAATCATGTAATAATTATTATATTTAATTTTTAATTGGAAAATGTGCCTTATTTTTAAATACAAATCGTTCATTGAGTTTTATTTATTGGATTAAAAATAATGATCACTCACTGAATGATACGGTTTACGACATAAATAATAATGATTAAATTGTGATAAAAAAAAAATTGATCAGAAAATAGAAATCCTGTTTTACACACAAATTAAATTAAATATTAATATTTATGTACATGTTATTAATATACACGTTTTTAATGTTATACTTTTGATATAGCTTTAATTGTGCACTGTACATATGTATACATTTATATTTTTTTTTTTGAAAAATGAAAAATTTCTAATAAATTTCATAAATAAAGATGTTCTGCTGCTAAAAGTTGACAAATAATATTCTCCACCCAGTGCTTCAGACTTATAATATATCGTAGAAATCAGAAAAAAATATATTTCTGATTTAAAATGTATTACTCAAGAATTATTATTATTGTTAATTGTAAAAAATTTTTCAAAAACAATGATCAGGATATGATTTTTATCACTTATGATCAAGAATTAAAATAGCTTTTAATTTAAAAGCTTTAAAAGCTGTAAGAGACACCTTTCTGATAATAGCGCAACTCCATGGAAATCATTCTATTTGTCATTTTTTTTAAAACATATTTATTGAGAGATATTACAATCTGTCACAATTAAGAACATTTATAATAGTGTTCAAAGAGCAAATCCATACTCCATTGACAATAAATAAAAATAAATAATACAGGAAAATAATAATCCTATAAATAAATGTATATAAACTAAAGTAAATTAAACAAAACGAAATTAAGCTAATGAAAGTAACTCACTTAATACCCACATGCTCCATTCTTCTAAACATTCTTCCATTGCTGGAATATTAAACATATCTCTGAACACTCGAAAGTCCTAATTGATAGATGATTGCATTGCCTACTTAAAATAAAAATTAACTGGAAAAGAAAAATACTTGATATGACGTATATTAGCGAACAAGCAGCAATATCAGAGCTTCCAAAACGATTAGAAAGGTTGTAAGAGTTGATATGTTCACAAGATCGTAATCGGAAATAAATTACAATAGATAAAATAAACACTTTAAATCACCATTCAAGCACAATTATATCTCCTCATTGATTTAAATAATGTTACAAATAGACAGAGATTACAGCAACAGGTGAGTAGATAGAGGCCGGCGGAAGACAGCACAGCAAGTTTGATTGTACCAGGCCCTTATAGCGCGGGTCGGATGTGTTTATAAAAAGGGCGGGAACCGAGGCGGCAAATCAGAGCCTGTGCCTCCTTTATATCCCACATCCCAGATCCCGTACCGGGAGGAAATCCCATTTCCCACTCACTATATATCCTCCCCCCACTCTCTAATCCGTGTTTACACTGCCACTTCTCTCCCAACTACAGCCTTTAGAGCTGTTTTACTGCTTCACTATGGGTTCCATATTACTACATTAACGGATCTATATGTTAGCTCTGATTCGTTACTTTTTTATTTAGTCATTTTGTGTCGGTTTTTATTCAGTTTGCTACGCTTTTCTTCTCTAAGATATTGTTTCTTTTTAACGTATTTATTTTATAATGTCAATTTGTACTTCTCGTCCATCGTATTCTATATTTAATTAAATGAGTATTTTTCTCCATTCAACACCTGGCTCAAAATACTGAGGAAAAATCTGTACCGCTATAATCCATAAAGTGTCTTGAGTTCGCAATACAGTAAGGAAGTATATGGTAGACGGTAGACAAGGAGGTGATTTAACCGAAACCATGCTCAACTGCCAAGAAGTTTTTAATAAAAAAGCCTCCCTACCATGGCAGATGTAACCCTATTAATAATTATTTGCCAATGCCGGAATCAGATCCGTATTCAGAAAATGATCATCACTGAGCTATCTCAATTCGTGTTCTCAAAATAATTATATGTAAAAGTATCATAAGGCTAAACATTATATACAGGGCATTCATATTCGCTGTGAAATATTCCTTCAAAATCAGCTAGGATTTATTGAAATAACAAAAAGAAAATTTACTAAGAATTCAGAATGGAAAACTACTAAAGAAGACATTATAGGTAATATATAAAAAAAAAATTATGAAATGTATTAAACATTAAGAATTGGTAAATGGTTGACTGTCGTGGATAATGAAGAGAAGAATAGTTGGGGTGGTCAGTCAAAAAAGAAGGCAAAAATAAATGATAATATTTACTTTTACATATGCCGACGTTTCGACCTGAAGTTCAGGCCTTCATCAGGGCTAAGAAAATAACCAGATAACAAGGTATGAGAAACATAAGTAGTGATGGTAAAAAAAAAAAATAATAAAAATAAATAAAATAAAATAAATAAATATAAAGTAAAATGAAATTGTTAGAATAATGACTAAGAACTAAGAGATAAATAATAATAACCGTTACAAAATGTGGAATGATGAAGTAGGCATAATCAAAAAGGGTGACATAAGCGTTACAATGGGAATCTTAGAATAAAATATAAAACATAAAAAGAAATATGAAGTTATTTAAGAAATGAAAATAAATAGTAAAATTAAGACATTGAGAATGGAGTAGTTAGATAGAAAATTGAGATATTGTAAAGTCTATCAAGATGTACAGACAATGTATAATATAATAAAGAGCTAAAAACAGAGAAAAGGAATGAAAGGAAGGAGGGAAGAAATTGAGAAAGCTGAAATAAGAAAGATATTTTTTAAAATTCTTTTTTATGTTTTACATTTTATTCTAAGATTCCCATTGTAACACTTATGTCACCCTTTTTGATTATGCCTACTTCATCATTCCACACTTTGTAACGGTTATTATTATTTATCTCTTAGTCCTTAGTCATTATTCTAACAATTTCATTTTACTTTATATTTATTTATTTTATTTTTATTTTTTTACCACTTTTTTTTTATCACTACTTATGTTTCTCATACCTTGTTATCTGGTTATTTTCTTAGCCCTGATGAAGGCCTGAACTTCAGGCCGAAACGTCGGCATTTGTAAAAATAAATATTATCATTTATTTTTGCCTTCTTTTTTGACTGACCACCCCAACTATTCTCCTCTTTATTTAAAAATAATAAGATTTTATTGTATTGACAAATCAACAAAATCTTAAGATTTTGTTGCAGAGTATTTAAGTTACCAGTTTCAAATTTAAATTTAAATGTTTAAAAGTGGTATACTTAGGGGAAAAATATTAAAGGGAGTTTACTTTAAAAAAAAATAAATAAAATCTCGAAAACTTTCTTAGAAAATGAAACGACAAACCTAAAACTATATATATATATATATATATATATATATATATATATATATATATATATATATATATATATATATATATATATATATATAATATAAAATGAACCATATCATCTGGTGAATTAACAGTTACCAACACAAATCATGAAAAAATATTATTGTATAAAGTTTTATTTTATTGTCTAAGTATTTATTCTAAAATAAGATTTTAACTCCAGGAATCAGAAAAGCAATATAGCACCTAAAAAAAAAAAAATCACAAGGGAGATAACGAAAATAAAAAAGTTCTAAAAATGCATGGATTCTAAACATAGAAATGGAGATAATATTTTATTTGATTAGATTATCAGTACAATGGAACCGTTTTCATTTCAGTTCTCATAGAATAATGTGGTTTTATTTAACCAATTTTTAAAATGTCTCTTATGCCGTTTTCTATTTTGGCTTTCCCTAAAAGAAAGTTTCTGAATTTTGAACGAGGCAAAAGAATTGTTGATTTATTTGAGATAAAAAAATGTTTTTATTTATTTCTTAGAAATGTTATTTATATAAAATATATTTATTGTTTAAAAAATATAGACTAACAATATATCGCATTGATCTATTCGACTAAAACTGCTGTTATCTTTAGATCACTTGTTAATTACTAAGGCATTACCGAATTATTAAGGATTACCGAAAGCAATAGAAGCAATTAAGTAATTGAATGTTATGAGAGAATTAGAAAATATCGTATTTTTTGTTTTATTTTTTATTTATTCATATTTATAACTGTATTTAAAAAAAATGTATCCAGTAAATTTGTACAAATGAATACGATGACATTAAAAGACTTGCTGAGAAACTACCCACTGGTGTAGCAGTCTTATATGTCTACATTATGAGATTACGAGGCCGTCTTCTTTTCAGACGATTTGGAGGGTATTCAGTAATTGAAGAGGAAGCAAGATTATTTAGTAAAGAGAAAATATAAAAAGTCTTTGAATCGTTATAACAAACCCTTTAAAAATAAATAAGCATATCCTAATATTTTTTTTTAGGCTTGTTATAATGGTTTCTAAACGTTATTCTTTAGGACTGTACCATTCGAGGTAGTAAATCATGGTGTAATTTTTTTGTATTTATTTATTTATCGTGATGTTTCACTCGATTCTATTGATTTCATGCCTTAGTTGCGTTATAGTAAAATGTTTAGAATATTACAACATACAGTATGATTCTGTCAATTCATGCATTGCGGCTACATTATACATCCAACCGAAACACGACCTGTGTAGAGCAAGCTGCCCTGTGATTTGACGAAGCACTGTGTAGAGCAAGTCTAACCTTATCAGAGCGATGCTTACATATTCAGACAGAATCAATTTCCAGTAGACAACCTGTTTAATACCCCTCTCTACCTGTCGCAGCTGGGTTCCTTTGCTATGTAGATTTGTTTAGCTGATTTCACACTCCAACTTGGATTTCAAAAAAGATTTCAACAACTAGATATCGATATGAGAAAAAATATATATATCTTCAAAAATAACTATTTCGTGCTAGATAAAAAAACGCTGCAAATGATTTCACAATGGTTTATTATTTCCAAACAATTATGCATCTAAAGTAACATTACCTTCCGAGTTACAAAGAAAACAAAACAAAAGGTGATTCCAATTATTGGACTAAACTGTTTTTCTTAAATCATTAGTAATATGCTAAAAAAAATAGCATTATTTCAGTAACACATTTAAAATTTAAAAACTAAACCAAGGATATAACATTTGGAGTAGAACACATAAAAACAAACAAGAGACCATATCTTTGCTCCTAATTGTCCGATTTTAACGATTTTTTTTTTCGTTTTTTAGGAAATTTCATAAAACTTCAAGAAACCATATACAATAACAACAAAAAAAAGTAAACTTTTCGAGTTATTCGGAATTTAATTTTAACATCCCTCGTAACTTTTTTTCCAGCTTTTTTTCGTTGAAGTATGTTGTATAGATAACGAAGTTTCATTGAAATCTGTACATTCGTTAAGGAGCTACAGTCTATAGCAACGCAGGTTTTTCGGCCGCCATTTTGAAAGTTAAAGGCGGACAGTAATGTCGATGAAGGAGGATCATCCTCGGTTGAGCTCTGATTTTCTATCCAAATTTGAAAAAAAAATCGGTCCAGTAGTTTCGGAGAAAATGCACGGACGGCGGACGGCTTACGGCGGACGGACAAAATAATTTTTATTAGTTTTTCGAATTCTACGCATCTTGAAACGTGAAACCTCAAATTTTGAGAGGGGGTTATGTTTTTGAATTTTTCAGTCGATCACAATGTTTCATTATTGAAAATAATAAACCAAAATCAATTGTATACAATGACGAAAACATACTTATAAAATTACTTTTCGTATTTCTGATCTCAAATCAAGTATAATGAAGCTACAGAATTTTAAATATTTAATGTTAAAATTTTGAACTTGTGAATCATATTTTTCAAAATCAGGAACTTTGTCATTTATTCATTTTAATATCTATCAGTATTAAAATTCAAAATAATTGCATTTATTTTACAAATTCTCGTAATTTAAATCGGAGTTATTACAGTTCATGCAACTGTTTCAGAAAGGCCTGTTCATGTTATAAAAGAATTTAGCAACAAATGGAGAAAATTATCGATTTTTTAAATTATTGCAAGCATATATTGTACAATATGTTATCGATTTGTCGTCTAATTTGTACTTTTTTTTTTGTTTAATTTTTTATTCACACCTGTCATAGTGGTAATTACAACCAGTGAATGTGAGGTCGTTGGAAAAAATAATGTCATAAAAGGCATTACGGTGATCAGTGCCCAGCGTCTCCTACAGACGTTACCTGGTATATTCGTAGTGGCCATGTCATTTATAAGTGTA
This sequence comes from Nezara viridula, assembly GCA_928085145.1. NCBI lineage: Eukaryota > Metazoa > Arthropoda > Insecta > Hemiptera > Pentatomidae > Nezara > Nezara viridula. Next base: position 58,436,002 of record OV725082.1, read on the forward strand.
TTAGGATATCCCTGTAAGTTGTCATGGAATCGTTTGTAACGAGTTCGTATGTGTTCGTTAACAGTCGGCATATGGAGGTTAAATCAACGGTTAAGAATTCTGAGTTCACTTCTTTCGAAAAATTCAAAACTTAAACTTAGACAGAAATTGAACACATACAATTACTTACTAAAATCTATTTGGACTTACGCATCACAGATATTTGGAACTGCTAAAAAGACTCACTTAAACAAACTTCAAATCTTTCAAGAAAAAACATTCAGAACAATTACAAAAGCACCTTGGTACGTTAGCAACATAACCTTACATACTGACCTCCATAATTTGTACTTGAAATTGGTCTTTGATGATTAGTATATTTTTTCTTGCAAAATCCAAGAGCTACATAACGTATTACTGAGAGATGGGGTACATTTGGGACAGTGTGTAAAATTTAGTTTGTAGCCATTCCGTGGTGGATACACTGTGTTGGTTTAGTCAGCATGGAAAGCGCACGTACTGCGGTTCTATTTTGCTGCACACTAATCTTGAGACACAAGCGAAAGTTTCATGAAAACAAGAATTTTGAAAAAAAAAATGGAAATAAATAAGGCCTAACTGCACAACGAGTGTAGTGAACTAGGGTTCTCACACTGCCGCAAGGTAGTGTATCAGTACAAGCCTATACAAAGCCTGTATCCATCATGTTTTCTTTAGCCATAACAGACTTTGTAGATCTGTAGCCGTCTTATCCAGTCTCTTCATATCTTGCTTTATTTGTTTCCAGTCTTCTGCATGCAGTTCTATCGTATCTTTGTTAATTTGATCGATTCATATGATTTTAGCTCTTCCAGGTGGTATTTTTCTGCTATTGGACCATTCATTGTTGTGTACTACTGGTAGTATAGAGACGTACTGGTAAATAGTTTTGAGCTGCATGTCCCAACCATCTTAACTTCTTCCCTTCTTATCATGAGATATTGATTGACCATTTTCTGTAATCAGGTCTTTGTTGATCTTTATCCTTCAGGTGTTAGTGCTCAGATCCCAGATTCGTGCCGAGGATTTTTCGACTTTTTTTTGAGGATTGGAAAACGTCCACTGGGGAAGGATTTACTCAATTTATATAGTTTATTTTATAAAGGTATAGTTATCAATTGGCGGAATCGAATCTTCGGTTTCGCTAAACCTTTTATTATTATCATATTTTTTTTACGATGAAGCATCGTTTTTCTTCGTAAATAATTCCTGAATTAAATTAGTACTTACTATGATCGGCAGTACTCTCCGTTGATTTTCAGGCTTGTGATTTTTAAAAAGTTAAAGGGAATGATTGTTAAAAAGTCGAAGCTCATTGTGTTTGATTCAATGCTTTTCTTGTCAAGTGATCAATCACCATCATTGTTGGTAACTTTTTTTTTTATTCCTATTTTTACATTAGCAATTGTGAAAGGTTCCGTTCAATGACGAACAACCTTCGACAGGAGACAAACAATTTTTCGATTGCAATATGCACAGAGGAAGTTTTAATTATTCAAAATATGTTTTTTTTTAATATATATATGGTTTTCCTCTTTAGGTTTTTAAATATAATTATTTGAGCACTGTATTTTCAAGCATATTTTTCTGATAATTCTCGGTGGGACGTTAACATAGAAATATTTAAAATATCACATTATTAATGAGTATGTACTCACATACTTTCTAATTAGTAAACATATAATATACCGTATGAAAAAAATTGGAAATCCTAAAGAGACGCGAAAAAATGATACAACAATTTAACTAGGTACAGAAATCATTTTCCCAGCGGCTTCCACGCTAAAATTTAACAAAACTGTCAATTTGATCCCAAATTAATTTTAATTTTAAGCAGGGTTAGGTGTTACACCAATAAATTTTTATTGAAATAAGGAATAAATTAATTTTTATCCGTAAATCGACAGTTATATTTATTCATTATTTACTGATAAACTAAATTATCTGTTGTATTTTTCCTTCCATTCTTCACAATTTCGGCTAAACGGATTTTTTTTGCGGGCCAGGACAAAGCGTGAGGGAAAATACAAGAGTTAAAAGCACGCCTGGCACGGCTACGCTTAATTATTTTTATACGGCTTACTCGTAATTATTTTAAACTTTAATTAAACTTCGGTTTATCATGTTCTACAAACGTTATCCTGCTCGGCCATCCCCTGATATATATTATTCGTTATTTAAAATAATGGTAATAGTTGTTTTTAATTTATTGATATTTACAACTGTATTATAAAAAAAATACAACTAGTAAATGTGCACACAGTAAAAATACAATCACATGAAAACGCTTGTGAAGAAACTACCCTTTGGTAGCACTCTAATAATATATTTACATAAGTAGATCACGAGGCCATCTTCTTTTCAGACGCCTCGGAGGGAATAAAAAAAAATGAAAAACGTATTTGAGACACTACATCACGCGAAAATTTCAGTCACTTCCCCACTCAAACCATTTTACGAATTTTTCATCGACTTTGTCAGTCATGTCTTGTGAATGGGAAAATACAATTTCTTGGGTCAAACTATTTTACGAATAATCAGGGACTAAAAAAGAAAACGAGTGTAAAAATTTTCATTCGCGTTTCCACTTTTATCATATGAACGGGAGATGAGTTTTTCACAAATCAAACAATAATTCAACTGTTTAAGAGGGTGGCTGAAGGCATTATTTCGCCGCCCACCGCTGTACTGTCCATTGCTTTGACTGCTAGCAGTACAACTGCTTTAATGGAATAGATAGGAGCCTATTCCACATTTGGAACGTTGGCACTGATCGGCAGTCTAGGTATGACATAATATCTATACTGCTCTTTTCTGACCGCTGACGATCAGTGAAGTTGTTGGCAGTACGGTGGTTATATGTTACGTTATCATATCGGAGAAGAGTTTTGATGATAGCGATCGGCTTATTACATTTTATATTCGTTTTTTTTTTTTTTTTTTTTTCACGGCGTCAGGCAAAAGCACCCCTCCCCCTCAATAAAAATGTTAAGAGGACAAGAATATTGTTTCGTCTCCCCCCTCCCCAATAATTTGACGTAGAAAAAATTAAAATCAATTATAAATTAGATACATGAATGAATAAAATGTGTAAACTAAAATCGATGAAGAAAAATCGACTAGCTGGCTTAAGATCTAGTAGTAGGCATGTAAATTTGTTATTGATACCTAAATGTTACTTTTACTTAAATTGTCATTTAATTTTAATTTTAATTTAATTTTCAAAGCTCAACTAACTACCCTTTATACAGAATGTTATGCAATTACAATGCTCCCAATCCCGAAGCGTTCCTTACATTTAAAGTTAATATAAAGAAATTGAGGTGTGTTAGTCAATTAAAAGTTGCAAATCCGGAACAAATCAGAATTTATGCAAAAACCACAACTTTTTTTATTGAGTCTCAAGAAATTTGTATATTATGCAGTCAATTTATCCACAATAGTCTACATCACATTCTCCTTCACTGCCCAGCGTACAATGAATATAGACAAAAATTCCTCCATAACTTCATCTCAGAATCTCCTGATAACCACAACATCGAAAATATATTGAATATCGACTGTATCGATAAAGTAAACAAAGTTTACTATTATATGATGGGAATACACAAAGTACATTCACAAAATTGTTGATCATAGCACATGTTATATTAAGTGTTTGTTTTTAGTTCATGTTAAAAGTAATATTTTGTTTGTATATATAAATATTTTTATTTTTTATTGTTCTATCATAGTAACAGGTTCATTTAACTATCATTATGCAGTAATCTTTTTATGTTTTTAACTTTTATTGTTTTTCATGCTTTGTAAAACCCATTATCAACGGAAAATATTGTAAAGTTTATTTATATTTAAATGATATGTAATGTTATGTAAATTTGTAAAACTATATTATTGTACAATGGCCAAGCTAGGCTCTATTTGTATGGGGAACACTCCAAAAACAAATAAAATATCTATCTATCTATCTATCATTTATTTCAAAGAAATATATATATATATATATATATATATATATATATATATATATATATATATATATATATATATATATCAACATATACTAGGATTTCCCACGTGATAATCTGACCACATTTTTCGCGGCAAACTAGTTGGACTGTGAAAAACATTTTATTTTTATTTGAGGTTGTACACACTCAGAAATCAAATATATTTTCACATTTTTAAACAAAAAATAAATTCATAAATAAAAATCCTTACAACTATATAAACAAAATAATTTTAAATATTTAATATTATATTTGTTTATTTCACAATAATTATGTAGGATTTTTACACATAATCAAAACTACCGGCATTTTTTTTCTTTTTTTTTTTTTTTAGTCCGTTCGTCCCCCAATCAAAATCGAAAGTGTGCACCTATGGTTCAGAATATTTTCCAACATTTTAGAGGTAGTAAAAATCGCAAACTTTTGTGATTTTTTTCTACTTTTTAACTTATATCTCGTCAACAAACATTTTTTTTCTTTCTTTTTTTTTTTACGGTTCATTATACATTTATATTTGGTGTTGATCTCGTTATAAGTTGATCTCATTACTTTTAAAATAAATGGTTTAAGCTTATCAGAGATCAGAAGGGTTTAAAAATTGACAGATGACATTTATGAAAAAGATACCCTTTTATATCATCGGCTAATGAGAAGCCATGATCAATCTGGGCACTAATACATTCAAATCTAATAAACCGATAATTAGTAATCAGTTGAGGATCGTCCCCCAATCTCCCATAATCTCAGAGATTACAGAAAAATTACAACCGTCAGACCGGAAAATTAAGGTCTGTAATCCGTGTTCATTTCGCCAGCTATTTATGGTCTTTTATAGGGGTAGTTTATTACAAGGGTCTGGTATCACGCTATATGCCGGGGTAAAATTTAGTTGAGACAGTAGGAACTGTTGTCTTTTTTATATCATTGTAGATGTTTACGATATTAACCAAAATTTTCTCTTTTCCATGATAAATTAAAAACCTCATTGCAATTCGTGATTTTCTAATGAAACATGTCTATTCACATTTACAACTGTTTAAACTAAGAATACAATAATTAAGAGTAAATCTGTTTATTAACATAGACATTTTCGAAGGGAATCCACTGTTAGCAGTACTGTAACATTAGATAGTCCCGAGGTCATCTTCTTTTCATTCATAGGATTGTCAGGAATAGAAGAGTTTAGACGTTAGAAGATTTTGCGATTTATTTTGGATTTTAATAATTGGATATGAGTGGAATGTGATAGTTTTATTATAGATAATAAAGTCCAAATATGCTTTAATATAACCAAGTAAATTAGTCTTTTATGGTTAACTCCAAACAGGTTTTAGGAAAAGTTTAAAATTTTGTATTTATTAATTTTATTTTTAATATTCAATATCAATGAGAATGATTTATTTCGTTTATGGATTTATGGAGTTTTCGTAATATCGATTATACCAGTGAAAACATGCCGATTAAGTACATATCAAAGTCGTAAGCATTCTGCTACGATTAAAAATAGCATAGGGCAATAAATTATGAAATTATACTAATACATTATTAGGAAACAATTAGTGTTTATACTTTTCTGTAAATCGCTCAATGTTTACAAACGACTTTTTGCACTAACAGTAGTGATATTCTTGTTCAGTACGCAATCGATTTTTTTTTCTAATCCCAAGTCATCAAACATGCAATCTGCATACGCGGAACTTTTTCGCATTTTAGTATTCGCTGATGAACAAAGCTCGTAGATATCAACACCAAAAATGTAGAGGATTACTGAATTTCCGAAAAATGCTTCTCCTAGAGATTTTATTCTCATATCAAAAATTTTAGACCGTGTAATATAGATATTTTTTACCCAATGCAAACGGTGAGGAAGCTATACTGACCTTCCTTGGCTGACTTTCTTTTTTATCTTAAGGCTGTAATATAGTTATAGCTAAATGAATTACTGTAATATAATTAATATAGCTAAACTTTGTATTTTTTTCTGGAAAAGTAAAATGGACCAACTTGAAATGTATATCTTTTAGTACGGTAAGATTCATGTATATTTTTGTAGTTCTCATGCCACAACTAAACTAAACAAAATTCTGTCTATTTATATATACATAGTTTTTAAAACTAGAATAACCTAAAATTTTAAAACTTTACACATAAACTTTCAAAGTATAGAAGTAAGAATCTTTGGTGTTTAACGTAATTGTGTTTAAAAAAAAAAAGTCTATCAGAATTTATGAACGCTTAAAAACGTTGGTGCCTAAGTGGTTATTCGTATATTTAGAATTAAACTTTATTCCGACATAATTTAAAAGGAAATTCTTGAAATTATGACAAAAATTTGGTGATTATTGAACAAATGAAAAGGTTATGGATGGCAATATGAAGGTGCTGTTTGTTGACTAAGGCTGGAGTATTACAATATATTTGCATAATGGGTTCTAAGGTCAAATGTTTGAGGAATCTTCATTGCATCAGATTAAACATTGTCAATCATTTTCCTTCCCTGAATGATTAAGAAATTATTTCTTCTTATGATAAAACAATATAAAAGTTCGCTGTGGATAGTTTAAAATTTTGAACTGGTTTATTTCACTTTGATTTTTTCTGAAATATAGTCAAAAAATACATTTAAAGTTTTTGTTACTAAGCCCTAAGGGAAATTATTTTGTAATGAGATGTGTGAAAATTTTACATCTTTTCTCTTCCAAAATTCCTTTTTATTTACTCATGTGTGGCGCTTCGGGTTTTATATCCCATCTTTAGACCAATATATTTATATCACAACAAATACAGAATACAATTATATCCTATAGTTTATATTTAATTGGGATTAAGATAACTTAATAATTATTCAATAAACTACTGAATGTTAATTGCTTCTGTGTTTACTTGACGTTTCGATCCCGGTTTTTTTTATAAGTTAACAAAGGGATCCTCTTCAAAGTTTTAAAATAGACCCTCGATACCTTATTTAATGTTAACAAACAAAGAAAAACAATAGACTGCTTCTGCTTCTACAAAACAAGATCTTTATTAATTACAATTTCAAATTAAATAATACATTAAATCTTAAAACTATACCTATCTACAAAGCAAAATCAGTTTGTTTGGTTTTTAAGTACAATCACTCATCTTTGACGAGATAGGGATTCTTAATTACTATATAGCTCACTTTCATTTAGACCGAAGACTAACTTGGAACCCGCATACTAGACTCAAAAGACAAGAACTATACCGACTACTAAGCAGAAAATCTAAACTTTCCATTGAAAACAAGCTACTGATCTACAAGACAATACTGAAACCTATTTGGACTTACGGACTAGAACTGTGGGGATCAGCAAAATTTTCTAACATCAAGCTCATTTAATCCTTCCAGTCTAAAGTCCTTCGAGCAATAGTCGATGCTCCTTTCTATGTAACCAACAAAACCCTACATCATGACCTCAACATCCCATTTGTCCTAGACCTTATCCCAGAAAAATTCTCCAAATTTCACCAGAACCTTACTTACCACCCAAATCCTCTTGCACAATCCCTATCAAGCACCTCCCATCCCTATAATCCTCCAAGAAGGTTGAAACGGCAGTGGCCTCGCCAGCATGAAGTGGCCAGATTCTTCACTCAAGAAATGAGTGTATGTGGCTAAAGTGCTCTCGACCAATCTCCGCTGGCTTTAGTACCAGTGACGCGGTTGGGAGAGTAGCGCAGGGTTCTCCTGGAGTTCCCTCGCCTGATTGTATATAGGTATGCATGTGTTTTTTTTCTTAGTTTTAATTTTCTTATTTTTTAGGTTATTCTATTTTATTGTCTATTGTATATACTTTTGATTATTATTTTGTTCTATTTATTTTATTTTTTTGTACATATAGTGTGAATATCATCCTACCTCACTATAACCAATGTCCAACAGACAGATTGTTATAATACTCAACAAAAAACAAAAACAAATATAGCTCGAGGATGTGGATCGTCTGATCCAATGATGACTACCATTTTTGAGACACTCACTCATTTAAAAACATTAATTACACATATATTTACATTGTTTTTTAAGGTTCAAAAAGGAATATATGTATGTAAATAGAGGGAAATATTTGAGTGATTGCAGACTTCAAGAGCTACAAAAAACGCTCATATAAACAATGGACCAATTTCCAGCAAAGAAAGTAGAAAAACCAAGTTTTATTTTTTTCAAGTCATGTTTCAAAGAAAAACAAAAAACAAAAGTTTTGGAACAGTTAATTATAGTCACTTTTTCTTTTATGTGGCAAAATAACAAACTACATATTTGTTTTACTCAATTTGAGGCGAATCTCAAGTATTTGCCTAATAAACATCAACTTAATTATTATAGACTTGAAGCTTATTAAAAGAGAAAGTTTTTCTAAAAGCACGGTATCTGTGGTGTATGATAAAAAATCGCGAATAATTCATGATTTTTTCAAAATTAGAATTTAGCCGCACAAAATTCCCCTATAATGGTTTAACCATGAAAAAATCTGCTTTCGTTTGAAGTAAATTTTATCTTGTTTACAGTGAAGCTTTTTTTAATTATATTCCTAAATTAAATTAAATATTCCTTTAAAATTTAAATTAGTTATTGCTTCCTATTTTAAAACCTTTTAAAAAAGAACACAACACTTGGATTTCTTACTTTTCAGCTAAAAATTGTCCTCTTGCCTATATCATTTTTTTTTGTAGTTCCTAACATCTGTTACCATTCCTATAAATATTTTCCTAGGATCATACTGTATATATTATAAATATATCAAAAGCAAATATTAAATAGGAGTCATGAGAAGGCAAAGAGTTTTGAGAGAAATGAACCCAGCATATCCAAAGACAGTCAATAAATTGAAGGATAATATCAATATAATAAAGCTGCAGAGTACTAAGTGCTATCATTCGGCACATTAAGTAGCAGTGATGGCTTCCAAAGTGCTAATGGGACAATAACAAGAGAGCAAAGATTGCCCTTACCTTCCGGGCAGAGGGTTGCACACCTCATTAGCTGCTCGCTTTAATTATGCTACTAAACAGCTGGCAAAGTCCTTAGGCCATATCCTAAATCAAGCCGGAGTGCTCTCCACCACTCCAAGAAGTCAATGCCGCACCCCTCACAACCGTTATCATGGACTCATCCGAAATACGATCCAACTGAGAGAGAATCACTTTATTATCTTAAAAGGGTGCTGCCCAATTACATTGGGTTGCTTTAAACACAGCATACTTATTAATCGCTACAGACAATTTTCAAAAACTAATATACAATTATATAGTATTAACAACATATATGAGCATAATATACAATTTTTTTTTTTTTTTTTTTATCTATATATATATTTTTTTTATCATAATTTTTTTCCTATATTTTTATTTATTTATTTATTTTTTATTTATTTATTTTATTTTTACCATTTCTTTAATTCATTTATTAGCACTATACATCCCTTTCTGTTCCTTCTCTCACTCTATACATTTTTCTCGTTCCCTAGATTTTCTCCTCTCTTTTCCTAACCTAATTCATAACATGCATACAAATACATAAAGTGCAGTGGACGTGGTCAATAAATAATGTAAAAATGCTGTAGAACACGCATGCCTCCCCCCATGAACAAACTCTCTATCCATGCACATGGTGATGGATAATTCCCAGGGAGGTATAGTTTGGCCATATTGCTAATTGCTTTGAAACTTATGTTTGATTCCCAACTTTGTTATTTTATGCGATATGTTTATGGTCATAACAAATGTAGCTATTACTGGGAACTTTGTCATTTGAAATTCGATTGGAAGTATTGACTGTGAGGTGAAACTATCCAGTTTTTTTTGCTATTTTCTTAAAATAATCACAGTTGAATATTTTAATCATATTGAGATTATAAATAAATCTGTTGAAGAGTTTCTGTTGTTTTTTTTTATTACTGCAACCATTTAAGTTGTTTGTTAAATTTTTCTACGCAGTATATCAATTTCACTGCGAGCCTACTGTATGTAGGTATTTCTGTGTTTAGAAATATTAGAACTATTATTAGAAGAAGTATATTATTCCATAGTCGTTCAATAGATCTAAGGTTATAAAAAAATAAAAACTAACATTTTATATATTTTTATTATGCATCTTCATTTCTTTCATATTTATTTATTAATTGTCTGTATACCATAATAATAAATATTAATTATGTAATACATATTGATATAAATAACATAAAACACAGAGATATTATGTCAGTTTATTTCATGTTACTAAGTTCATTTTTGATGGAGATGAACCTTTAAGAACGTTTATATTAATTATAAATTTCGAGCTTATTTATAAAAATAAAAAAAATGACACCGTAACAATATCGGAATGAAACAAACTCTTCGATATATCAAATATATAATATTTTTTTATCTCTTAATATTTTTATCCACACCTGTCACAGTCCAAATATAGTAACAAACATTTCACTTAGTGCCGGTCTTAGAGCACAGCAGCCGAGAGATTAATTTTAACCTATCAATAAAGCAACTGTATTCGAGAAATGTCAAACGAAATAAAATTCAAATATTACATAATTTAAAACAGGTTAAAAATAAATTTAATTTTTTTAATAGGGTGGAGATGATATTGCCTGGGGGCCGCCAATTCTTAATGACTTTCTTTAATAAACCGACAATGTATTTTTTTTTTATCATATTTACTAACTTCTTCTTATAATTTATATTTATACTGTATATACATAAACCATAAATTCCTACTTTATTTAAGTCAAACTATGAATACTTTTTTCAGGTATATAATATAGATAAGTTACCAAAATAAAGAAACATAAAAAAAATATATTAGCAAGATCAGTTAAAAGTATAATAAAAAATATTGGATCATACCATAATATGCTAATAAATGAAATAAAGAAACTTAGAAAATATTATTTTTCCGAAAAATCCTTTTGACAAAATTGACATAGAAAAGGTGACTAATTTTTACTTTACTTCTCATATTAATGACATAATCTTTACGTTATATAGAAATGATTATAATTCTGTTATATAATGGATAATATTTTGTAAGTTTCGTCAGTAACTTTAGCAAAGCCCTTCCGTTTAATTATGCTAATACTTTTACCCTTCTCAAAGTTAAGTAGTTATCGGAATAAGAGTTACTGTCAAATGATTCCTGGATTAAGTTAAGCTAGGGAGGAAAAGAACAAGATAAACTTCTATATTAAATTAAAACAAAAAGAAGGAAAAAAAGAAAGTCTGAGAAAGAAGAACCCTTCTGTTAAGTTATTCAGATTTTTGAAGACCCTCGAAACGCGAGACCCTCTGGGGAAGTAAAACGGTTGGAAGATTTATCGGTATCTCTAATACAATTTGTCTCATTTTTAATTTCATTCCTGCTATCCTCTGGCATTTTTTATTTTATTTTATTATATTTTAACATAATAGGTGTCTTTTATCCATTTTAACTTCATATTCTCTTTAAAACGTATGAGTTAAAATTGCATTTTTAAACTATTTATTCCACAAACGCTTTGAGCTTCCAATTAATTAAAAAAGGATCATATACATGACTACTATAAGACCTATTTGGACTTACGGAATTGAGCTATCCAATCCTTACAATCCAAAATCCTTGGTAAAATACTCAATGCTCCTTACTTTGGCACAAATAAAATCATCCATAACGACCTTAATGTTCCTTACATTTCTGACCTGCCCCAATCCAGGTACCTATCCTTCCATAAAAAATCGTCTAGTTTTTAATCTTGCTTCTTCCTAGATCCCTGATAACCCTCCGAGGGATCTGGAAAAAAATTGGCCTCGAGATCTCCTATTGTGAATACATTTTTAGAGTGCTACCAGTGGGTAGTTTCTCAACAAGTGGTTTCATGTTATTATATTCTTGTGTTCACATTTACTGATTTAAAAAAAAAAATAAAACATCATAATTAACAAAAAATAAAACATTTTTTCCATTTTGATGTTTTGAAGTGTATTCAGTTCCGTCTTATTTTCTCTTGATAATTATTTATATTGTAAGCAGATTTCCAGGCAACTGCACTTTTTAGTTTTCGTTGATGCTCAACAGATAACAGGAAGGAGGGAATAAAGTGGACAATTGCATATCGGATGATTAATAGTTGAGGAGTGGAGTGTTGCGTATTTGTTATGTATGTGGGATACTACTGACAGTATAATGATAAATGATTGAATGACAAATTTGGTAAGTGTGGTTGAATTTCAATTTACAGATAACTTCATAAACATTTTGGTCAGTTACAATGAAAAACAACTACTGTGTGAGCTTTAGACCACTCAATAGAAGTGAAAACTTCAACAACGCCGAATTAGTAATATGAAATGTAAATTATAAATAATAGATCATTTTAAAGAGAATGAAATGCTGAATATTTTCTTCGCTTACAGTATGCAAATCCAAGTTATAATTTCTGAGATATTTTAATCCATATTTTCCATAAAATTCGTTAGCTTTTAGTTTTCCACACTATTTTTCCTTTTCTCCTTTTTAACACGGCATCGCATTAGGATTCAATTTTAAATAATAGTCCATTACACAGAAGATGAAATTTTGAACAATTCTCTTACTTGCATTATGCAGATCCGTTTTTTAGTTCCTGAGATATTTTAATCCATATCTTCAATAAAATTCGTTATCGTGTGGTTTTCGACACTTTTTTCTCCCCTTTTCGTCTCTCTAACACGGCATCGCATTAGGATTCAATTTTAAATAATAGTCCATTACACAGAAGATGAAATTTTGAACAATTCTCTTACTTACAGTAATGAAGGTACGAGTTTTAGTTTCTCAGATATTTTAATCTACATCCAAAACACGTCAATTAGTTAACTCCAGCCGAATTTGCCTGGGCATTACACATTGGATCTATGCCGGCTTAATGTAATTCACTCTCCATCTTACAGAAGATGTTCTTCGGAACAGCCGACTGAGCTCATCTGCCAAAAGACCGATTGGAGGCATATCTTCGATGAGGCATACATCATCGTATAGTTACGGAATGGACTTAATTGTAACAAATAATAATAATAATAATATTAATTTAACTTTCATCTTACTGATTGAGGTTGTTAAATATGCCAATTGGTGAATCATGTATTGTATTGACACTTCTCAGAACTCAAAGGACAAAAGCACAAAGCATTCCTAGATAGCCAGGTCAAGCTATCTCTGATAGCTTAGAAATACTTATCTAGAATGTACCGACTGAACAGAAGATCCGATTTCAAGACTTAGGGAACAATAACCGATTTCAGCAAAAGGACACTTTCTCACAGACCCCATCTTAAGAATATTAACTATCGATAACTTCCTTTGCCGTCTTCTTCCGACTTTTCTTCACTCCCTTGCTATTCTTGGGCATATAAACCCCATGCTTCTCTGGACTAATCACTCATGCAGTTACATTCTTGAAGTCACACCCTTCACTGTAAGAGACCTGGAGTGAACTCGTGTAGTCAACCCATATACCCATAGTATATTACTCTGTATGTTAGGTGCCACTTGTAACAGACATTATGAATAAAACCATTACTTATAACGTCTTCACTGCCTCCGATTCGTTAACTGTAGGACCAGTGTGAAAAGTTCGAGCGACACGCAGGGCACTTCTTCGATGAACACTGATAGCTTGGCGAACGTATGACTGCAATTGGCAAACTTCCACCCAGATTGGTCCTCCGTACAAAAGCGTGTATGCATGTATTTATGAAAATCATATTAATACATGTAAATTTATACCGAAAATTTCAAAATAATTTAGCTATTATAATTTAATATTTATTTTGACAAACTATTTATATGCATTGTAAAAAAAAAAATATATATATATATATGTGACCTGTTTTTCATGAGTACAGTACCTAAAAAAAATAAGTTTTTATTTTACTCGTTATTTGTAAATAACAAATAGTAAATTTATTCGTTGCTCCATATATGAAAAACGATGTGACATAATATGAGAGCCACCTAGCGCGAATTTTTTTTAAAAATATATATTTTTCTTTCTTTTTTTTTTATAAAATGAACGCCATATTGCTTAAAAATCAACGTATCTACACGTAAACAAGAACGGTCAAAGTTTAGCGAGAGAAAAAATGTAAATTGAAATTAAAGTTTTCGAAATGATAATTAGGTATTTGTTTTAGTTTTTTTTTGCCTATTTTTTCTGAGAAATGGTCACATAGGTCCTGAATATTAAAATTAATGTCTGGCAACAACTAGTAAAAACTTTTAAGAAGCGACATACACTATTCATCGCCGACGAACTAGTACAGGGAGAACACGGCGCCCTTTCAAAGCATTTTGTAGTAGGGTAATTAATTAAGGACATATTAAACTTGTTGCTAAGTCGGGTGGTTATAAATGACTTTGAGAACTCACCGAGAGGAAAAGCTCTTGTTGCTGAGATGTCAGCCACTCACAAAGATGAACTTTGAGCCTCGTATAGGTTCTTGTGTCCTTTATAGTTGGTAAATGTTAACAGTGTCTGAAAGCCTTTTACCGAGTTGTGTAAATTGTGTCTATAGTTTAGGAGAAGGGAGGGGGAGTATCTTCCTCTATGGTAATATCTGCTGACGACTAAGCTTACCTTGACCTTCTCAGTCTTCGATTTATTTTAAACATTATCTTGATAAAATCATTACAATTTTTATGTATATATAGATAGATAGATAGATAGAAATCTATATCTATATGTATATATAGATAGATAGATAGAAAAATAATCTTTATTCTGAGACAAGTTCCACTTAGAGTTATTCTAGGTATAAAAAAATGGTATTTTTATATACGAAGTGTATCGAGCTAAATTGTTAGTAATTGTCACTCAGATGGATAGAATCCTGTGTCAGTTAACAACTCAATAAATTTGAGCAGCATTACAATGAATTGTAATTCTTTCTTTTATTGTTACAATAATAAACTAATAAAAAAATATATATATTTGGCCTAGAACTTACTTTTAAAAAATTTAACAATATATACCATAATTTATATAATTAAAAGTAAGCGACTAAAAAATACCGTCATTTAAATAATTAAAAGTAAGCGACTAAAAAATACCACCATTTAAATAATTAAAAGTTAGGGACTAAAAAATAAAAATAAAATTTTCTCAAGAATAATTATATTTGTAATACGGAAACAATATATATATAGAAAGAAAAAGCAACCAAGAAAAGGAAAAAATAACAAAAGTAAGTAAGGAAAAGTCATTTTTTTATGTTATTATTTTTTCATCTTAAAACATGAACTGCTAGCTAATTTAAAAAAAAATAACTTATAAAATATAATATAAAAATTAAAATATTTATAATAATTAAATAAAATATATAACATTAATTATATAATTTATATATAATAGTATAATAATATTATATTATAGTATTAATAAATAGTAATAATAATTAAAATATAAATCTAATAATCAACTTATAAAAATAATTTATTAAGATAATAAAAAAATGTAATAATATATATAGTAATTTAAATAATAATACGTAAACAACTAAAAAATAAAATAAAAATCTCCTTAAGAATAATTAAAGTAGTGATGGAGAACAACTATATATATATATATATATATATAATATATATATATATATATATATATATATATATATATATATATATATATATATATATATATATATATTTATAAACAGAATAAAAAATTATATTCTAATATTAATATTACATAAATATAAAATATAACATAAATGCATAATATTATTCTATTCTGTTTCATCGGCCGGGAATCGAACCTCCGTGAATAGGGAAACCCTATAGGGGCATACCCAGCCTCTATAACTTGCGTAATCTTAATTAATTAAATTATTGATTAAGGCGGAAACCTGGCGGTTCAGCGCGATTTGGATAAAACCGCCTCCTTACACATTTTAATAAATAAAGAATAAAAAAAGAATTTTAATACTAAAAAATGATTTCAACTCAGAAAAATAGAGTTCAGTATATTATGTTTAAAAAAAGATAAAAAGTAATACTTGTTATAACAAGAATAGAAATTAAATAAATATTGTGTTTATAATATGTGTTATTAATTTGTTGTACTGTGCAATACAGTTGTTTAACTAGTGATAATAGAACACGGTATATAGAAAGTTCTTCTTTATCAGTTTCAGAAAAAAAACTTCAACTACATAAAATACATCATTGAAAAATTAATAACATATTTACAATAATAATAATAACATACATACACATGGAAATTTAAGAAAAACTGTAAGAATGTGTTATATATAAACAAACTTAAAAATCTTAATGATTATCAAAAACATATGAGTCTCTATAACCATTTTTATGATAAGCTACACACATAGGATAAGATATTTACTAATCTATTGAGATATATCCATCCCGAAAAAGAGGTTATTATGTAAAAATTTAATTCAGAAAATTCGTTGAACGGCAATGTATAATTTGAAATATACAAAGAAAATAATCTATTACATTAACCGAACTAATGGATTGGACCCAGGAAAAGTTCGACTTCTTCGACTTGGTCTAGATATCTTTGGAAGGTATTATGCCATTCATGTGCTGTCTTCCCAGCAGGAACAACTCCTAAGTAAGAGGTACTCCGCCTGTTCCAGTTCTGTCTCCATGCGTCCAATTATGATAATGCATTCCGTCTTTGCTAACTAATGTTCCAGATGTGAGTCAATATTTACTAACAAAAGTTTAACAGAAGCATGTCTCAACCATTCATAATCATACGCAACCCATCATTAGCTAATTGCGTAAAAATAAAACATTATTATTTCGTAAAGAAATACCTTCCTTTGCTAATATATATAAGCCCGTTTTTCTTTTCAAACGGCTCACCGCGATAACTACTAGACCGATTTATATGGTTATTTTTCTGCAAAATGTCCGTGTTGTCTTGAGGTGTTCTTCAGCTGTTGAAATCCTCAATTTGACGTTTAGGAATAAAAATAAAAATATTTTTATGTGTTACGGGATTTTTCCGATTAAAATTAATAATTTCGTATCCTAATTTTACATACATGTTAAAAATTCAATGCGATGTCAATCAAGGGCATTTGGTATTATGGCTCTATGCCTACATCCATTCTTATATAGAAATTAAAATACATTGAAACAAATAGAAAAAAAAAATGCAAAAAGGAAAAAAAAACACACTGTAAAAAATTAAAAAAGAAATAAAAGAGGGAAAATTACTTGTTACACATTCATTCCGATAATTCAGAAACCCAATAAATTTATTTTTCTGTTACAATACATCATTGAAATACCATAGATTGTTCACCACAGTACTACAGTATTTTGTACTGGCTCGAAATCGGTTTTGTACCAAATATAAGCTCCTGTCATGCTCAAATACCATGAATGGGGTACCGTTGGATTCAGAATTTCACGGGGGGTTAGCGAACCGTATTCTCCGCTTTTGTTTTTCTTTCTGAAATAAATATAGTCGATACAAACATTTTGCTAAGCTTCAATAGTGGAACGGTGGTAGGTCTGTAGATCGATGCGGGACAAATTGGACCTTGAAGATTTTGATGCGTACAGCAAGACCCTGATGGTTCCTTCGGTTATTTTCGAGATAACGCAAGGCATGGGGTTCGCATCCACATAACCTGACGTTAATTGTAGTACAGGCATTAGATACATGTCTCATTTCGTCGACTTGAGGTCTCTATGATCGAGACAGGAGGAGTTTATGTTATTTATCGATGTTGTTTTTGATCGGCAAGCCATAGCATCGTTAATTACAATGATATGGCTACAGTACTACAGTACCACACTACAGTATTTTGTTAGTTCAAATTATCGAAATACATTTTTTATTGAGCAAACAAAGCCGCGACAGGATACGCTTATATGTTATAAACAAATTTATAATTGAAAAAAAATTATACAACATTAATCATGATAATAAACATAAAATAATAATTTTGTAGTAATTAGTCTTTATCTCGTAATTAGTTTCGAAATCTTGAAACACTGACAAGCAAACTGTCAGTGGTTATAAAATTTCTATATTTCTGTTTAAATATTTAATTTTTTTTTTTTCCAACTTGGAAGAAAGAAGGGGGCATTTCGTTTGCACATATGGAGGAGAAATTAATCCTTCTCTAAATGGCATTTTCAAATCTATGTTATTTTTAATCATTATTGTTATCAATTAAAAAAAAACAACTTGGGCATTATGAATTTTTTTGTCATTGTCACAAAAAAAAACATAGTTTTATTTTTTTATTTTCTTTAGTTGGCTTTACAGGCTCTGTAGATCTGTAGCTACCTTCTCCACGTATGCTTATGTTGAGCTATTTCTTTCATTTAGCTATCCGGAATATACGTTGGGTCAATCTACAGATGTGGATTTTAGCCTTACACGTGATCTCCTATTGCCTACTATTGAGGCATTTAGTCCGTGGTACAGACCCCTTTTTATGAAATTATTTTCAGAAGTCTAAATATTGTGAATGACTTCATCTCGTCGTAACCTATGAAATCTTTATTTATGAAAATTCTAAGAATTAGGGCGTTTTCACATTAAATTAATTAATTAAATGAGGTACAAAAGTCTCATAAATATCCATTTGATTCCCAATTAAATCGTAAGATAATTTGATCACCAAATAATAAAAAAAAAAGGAGGTCTAAAAAAATGTTGGACCATTTGACCTTTATTATCTCATTATTTTGACTGAAGGTGTGGGGGTGTAGGTCATGCCAAACGACAGAATATTTTTGTAGCCCACCGTTTTCTTGATTTTACGATCAAATTATTTACCGATTCAAGTGGAAAGCAAATGACTGTTCACGAATTTTCAGTACCTAATTTTGGTAAGTATACAAGTTGTAGGTTACGATATGATGAAACGATTAACGAAGTTTTAGACAGGTGTAAATAATTTGATAATAAGGGGCCTGTAATTCGGACTGATTCATTGTTCAGAGGTTTCAGGCTGGACAGTATAGAGCTGAATGCCCAGCCATTTTTAACTCCATTCCTTGATATAACGAAATATTGGTTGACCAGTTTCTATAAAATGTTCTTTATTGGTCCTTTTTCATACAAAACGAAGTAGTCATTTAATTTATTTTATATTAATTTACGTTTTTAAATCTATAATTTATATATTTTATCATCAAGTTTTACTATTATAATTTTAATAAACTTAATCCACTCACACGGCACTCACACGTGATCGAATAAAAAATATATCGAATAGAGATGTAACAGTAAGCGCAATTAATAAAGCTGAGACTCAGCGGTGAGCGATGGGTTGACCGCAGCGCAGCGTCACAGCCAACTATGGTACTAATTAGTCCGTTCTGTCTCTGTACCAGTCGGTTAGTCTACTTTCAACCGATTAATTACGCTTTTGACAATGCCCTGTACGGAATAAAAAGCGAAATTTGGCAAAAAAATGTTTAACATATTAGGCTTACTATTTGTATAATGCCTCAGATATCTTTATTTTAACATTGCAAAACTATTAAAAAAAAAAGGGTTTAAACCATTTTATCACATATTTAATTGCCACTTAGATGCAAGGTCAAAAAGTTATACCTTGTATTCGAATTCAGTTTTGATGTATTTTCTGCGCTGATAAAAGCAAAAAAAAAAAATGTTAAAAGTAAATTGCTTATTCATCCCTTTTTTCTCAGTCCGATGGTGTTCCTCAAGGCAGTCCCCTCGGTACCATACTCTACACAGTTTACAGAGCTTATATCAACCCCTCCTGACACGAAATGCTGATTACTCGTCTGTGTTATGTGTTGATAATAACCCATTTTATGCTTCTCAAACTCTTCAGTCGCATATCGCAACCCTTGAAGAAATTGGTGTAGAAATTGGAGGATTAAAATAAATTTCAAGAAATCCACTTTATTCTTCGTCATAAACCTATGGTTTGTCCTATAACATCCTTTAATAATAGTCCAACTTTCACTGTTCAACAAGTTCGCTACCTAGAACTCCATCTGGACAAACGTCTTACTTTGATTCCTCAAACAAGACTGAAAAACAAGGAACTGCTGGTTTACGACTACTTTAATACTTACCAGAAAAATGCTTTAACCTCCCTATCTAATATAAAAAAATTATTTATTAGATCTATTTCGACTTATGGGGTTGAGCTTTACGGTTCCACAAACAATAAAATTCCTCTCGTATCCTTACACTACTTACACTTAAAAATCCTTTATAAAATTCTCAATGCTTCTTACTAAGTCACAAAGCAAATAACCCATAATGACCTTGATGTCCAATCTTACCGATTTAATCCGATATAGATAAGTATCTATCCTTCCATAATAAACTCCAGGTCCATCCAAACCCAATCATTCCTAACTTTGCATCTTCTTCGATTTATGATAATTCTCCTAGGTGTCTGAAAAGAAGATGGCCTCGGAACATTCTTATATAGAACTATTATTGGAGTGCTACCAATGGGTAGTTTTTTTTTTTTAAATCTGTTCTTGTTCTTATACAAATTCACATTTAGCTGTTCAGTATTAGTTAATATAGTTGTAAATTTCAATAAGTAAATATTAAAATATTTCGTTGCAGACATTTTAACAAGTATTATTAGTACTAATTATTAAATATCATTAGCATTAAGACATTTTTAAAATGTTAAAGAGATGTGTACATTTTGAAAAAAATAAATATACTACATTCGTTTGTCGAAGAATTTTAATCTTGGGATTAGATTTTTTACTTTCACTAACCTATATATGAAATATGTAGAAAGGAAAAGTATTGCAATCGTGAAAATTTTCGAATTCGAGTTTTCTAAAGTCCCTTTAATTTTTTTAATTTTGTATAATTAACCATTTTACATTTAACTCTGATATATAAATAGTTGAAAGAATTTTATAATTAACTAAATGAGAAACAACAGATCGCAACGAAGAATAGTTTTAATAGAGATACCAAAGAAATACGAGCGCGCCCGAGATCACCCGAGAACGCCTGAAAGATTAAACCAAGCTTCCATACGTGCCATGAGTTTAATACAATACGGACTCCGACAATATTGTATACATATACATATGCGGTTTTCATAAATGCTATCGATGGTATTATTTAATTTTTAATTTTATAGATTACAGGTATATACAATTTTTTTATTAACGAAATTTACAACTGTAATTAATAATAAATACAACAAGTAATATGACATGTGCAACATGAAGAGAAACTACCCATTGGTAGCACTCCAATTATATTTCTATATTAGAAGGTCCCGAGGCCATCTTCTTTTCAGACGCCTCGAAGGGTTATCAGGAATAGAAGAGGAAGCAAGGTTGGAAACGAGAGGGTTCGGATGGTTATATAAAAACTAAAATTTTTATATACCGATACTTAAACAAATACAAATATCCACAATGAAATATAAATGAATATAGCGGCCTTCATTATCATTGACACTCTTTTCGGACAAAAAATATTTCGTGATACTTAATTATTTATTGTAATCAAATAAATCATTGAAGTATACAATCTTAAAAGGAGATGGTTAGTGGCAAACAAAGTAAATAAAATATGGTAATTAATTGTTCTAGATAATGGAAGGAGATGGTCCGGGGTTGCGGACATAAATAGGCTATATATTGGTAAAGCTATTTTATCTTATTATTATTATTATTATAACCACTATTTAGTCTATTTATGACAGCAACCCCGGACCATCTCCTTCCTTTATAATGCAACGGTCAACTATTAAATATTCAATATGTTCTAGATAATGTTTAGTACCTTATTTTTACTTTCACTTCCCTTTGTATGAAAATATTTATTTATGTTAAGAAGAGGGTGGTAAGTAAAAATTGTGTGAAAAGTAAAACCGCACCAGATTTTTTCTTTACTATGATTATTAACTAATTAATGAAATATTGAAGGAAAAACAATAAGATACAGAGTAAGTAACACCTCCATCAGGTCGAACCTCAATATTAAGCCGGCCAATGATGTGATAGAAGATAATCGACTGAGATAGCTAGGGAAGCCTATCGTGCTAAAGTTGAGGGAAAGAGAGGAAGAGGACGCTCTAGAAGAAAATGAGAAGTTGAGGTGAAAAGCGACTTCCAGAGAAGAGGTCTTCAATGGAATGTGGAAGACCGGCAGAGCTGGAGAAGGCTCTATAGACTTAGTCCTCACACTGCTTAAATCAGTTCAGGAGAATGGATTATGATGATGATGAAGAGGATGGTAAGTGAAATTTGTGTGATGCGCGCACCGAACCAGATTTTTAAAAATATTTCTTTTTGTTATTAATTTGCTTCTACACCATTATCAAAAATATCGTAAAAAGTGGCGTTTAATGCATAATGTTTGTTAAAGGTATTAGATGGTTTCCAGTTTAGAGCTTTTTTTGTGTGTCTGACCGCAAACAGCCACAATTAGAGTGGTATATCTATTTTGAAAGAAGCGATTCCACACACAAACAGTATACATTAAATTATAACCTTTTTGGACGGACCAATCAGAGAGCTGTGAGTGAGGCCGGTGAAGGCCATAGGTCGGATTGCTTCTAGTCCATTAGAGCCAATTTATAGCTTTTTGTAAGCCCCGCCGCCGTTGGTCGTTTTCAGGGGGACTTACCCTTCACGGGATATTATTGGTCCTTGGTTATCGTCCCGTCGATAATTTAATTACAAAATAGAAAAGTTGTTGTGATTCCTGTTATTTTCTTTTACATTTTTTATTGTGATTATAAATTGAGTCGTAGAATATTTAGTGAAATTTTAATCTGAATTTAAGGAAATTAATGTGCAGCCAAAAGTAAATTCAAAGCTAGACTGAGAAGAATAAAATCTTGTAGATACGATTCAAACGTAACACCGGATTCATTTATTTAATTTAATTTTTTCAATTGTTTATTGATAAATATTACAATATGTCTCAATTAAGGGCACTTAAATAGAGTTCAGACAGCACAATCACACCATATTTACGAAATCATAAATAAATAAGGTAAAAACAAAATAATATAGAGCGAAACGAGAACAGAATAATATATCATAATGAGGGAAGAAAATATTAATAATATATATATATAGCCTGCCACACTGAAGGGTATTGGTACTAGGGCTATAGTATTCATAGTATTCATCCACACAATATGTACGTAACAAAAGATACTAAATATAAATAACCAAAGTAAGAAAAAAGAATATATATATATATATATATATATATATATATATATATATAATATATATATATATATATATATATATATATATAAAGATAAAGTAATATACAAGATAAGTAAAATAACATATTAAAGCCGAATCATAATAAAATAAATAAAACACGTTCACACGTATGTACAATATTTACATTGGCTCAGATGATTCTGAAGCAAGCTTTGTCCCCCAAATGTGGAAGCCAAAGTAGGACTCTAGAAGATCCCAGTGCTTCTCTTCCAGCCGCGTCATTGCTATTGTAAGCCAGTGGAGACTGATGGAGGGCCCTAGAGCAACAGACGCTGATGAAAAGAATCTGGCCAGTGCCAGTACACCAATAGTAATAATAATAATAAAATAAATTAAATTAAATTACATGCTCTTAAAAAAATAAAATATACATCTTAGACGCAGGCGTAACTATATAATTAATCCTAGTAGAATCGCTAAATACAGCGTTTCACCCAGCAACTATCTGCCTATAACGTAGTACAAGATTGTATGCTAACAATTTAAATATAACTACAAAGTAAATACTATATACCAACGGTATCATTTAGTAAATGGAACATTTACTTCCTTGAAAGACGAGGAGGAAAACGGTGCTAGATGAAAGACATCCTTTCTCAACTAATTAAAATATCTTAAGCAAGCTCAATTATTAACACATCCGATTATGTTTCTGAACTACTTACAAATGTTTTCTTTTAATTTTAATTAATTAAATTTTTAATACGATTTCGGTTCTGTTTGACATATTTTGCTGAAGGTTTGCTAAAATATTTTTTTTTTGAACACTAAAATAATTGTTCTCAAGAGATCAAGTAGATTAATTTTGGATTTGATATTATTTCTGTTCAATTTGGGCAAATGAAAAATTCACAAAAATATGTGTGAATTAAGTTAATATTTTTTTTATTTTCAATTATTTTAATTTAAGACTAGTTTTTTTCTTTTTAACTCATTTCTTTTCTTATACTCGTTTTTATATAGCAATAAGAAAAATAAATTAAATCAATTTTCGAGCAAAGAAAACTTTTAAACCTTCTATAAAATGATTACCCTTATTTCACGAAGTATTATTAATCATTTTATTTTGACTGACTGGGGTAAAAAGTGTTTCCACATTCCTTAGGGGTTCTTCTTGAACAACGATAATTTCTATTGATATGAGAATATTTATTGAGTGTATTGAACATTGAGTGTATTCAAACCAATAATAAATGAATGAAAAATAGTATTGCCCAAATGCAAGACCAAGACTTGCGCACTCAGTCTTTGTCTAGGTCTAGGTCTTGTGCAAGAGTATCACAGCATTCTGGCAGTTAGCTATATTATTAGCTTATTTATATGGAGATATTACTGTAATTTTTCAGATAGGGGAAATCTAAGTAGCCCCGAATGAAAAATTGGAAGAGTAAATGCAAACGAAATGATATTGGTTATACCAATTCTTGACATATAGTATCTAAAATTGTCAAGTATTAGTAATTATTTTTTCTTAATTTTTACTCACAAAAACATTTTTTTTTTTTACTACTTTAGGTCTTGGACCGATTTTGGGCTACACTAGTGAAAAATAATTCTATTGTGAGGTTATAGTGCTCTTAAAATAATATCAGAGTTCAAGAAATATGTACACCAGTCTAGCATGAAGAAATTATAAAAATATATGCAAAAAGTACAAAGCAAGAATAAATAAATTAAAATTAATATTAAATATCTCTTAATTAACTGTTAGTAAGAAATTTTAATAACATTCTCTAAGCAAGCATGCGAAAGTTTGAATGTGAAGTAGGTGGTGGAATAGGAGTTGTCTGAAGGTATTTGTGGACTTGGTTTGACATATGGAGATAGATATGGTGTTTCAAAATGAGGTAGCACGAATGAGGAAGAACCCGCTGTAGGAAGTGGTTTTATGGGAGAGGATATATATATCTATAGTTTGACATCTGGTATTTAGAAAGAAACATGGTCACCATTTGCTTTAAACAAAATGGTAGGCCATATCTGTACGACTTTCCTCTGTAAGTATTGGGTTGAGAAATCTGGCCAATAATGAACATTGGAAAAGGAGTAAACTTTGAAAAATTGTTGGGAGATAGCACGAGTAAAGCTAAGAAGGAAGGAAAGCCTGCAACAATGAAGAGAAACGCTCAATGCTCGCAGTTGGCAAAGTCCAAGAGAATCGAGGACTTAGCAAAGCCGGCAAAAGTTCCGTCTGCTACAATTCACTACTTAGTTCCAGTTTTCTTTTTAAAAACTTTTGCCCCGACATTGGCCCGATACTTTGTTGGGGAAACACTCACCTATCTTAATTGTTTCCTAACGTTATTTCACCACGTCCTTTATTGCCTGATAACAAAAAGTGAGGGATCGGACTTTTATCAAACTTATTGTTCTCAAGATCTCATAAGTAACTGGCCAACTTATATACTAAGAAAGCAAGGTGATACATCCCTTCGAAACAAATACATTTCCTCAAATTTAAATTGATAAACGCACTAAAAAAAAACAAAGAGCTTAAATGGTTACAGTAAACAAATAAAACGAGATACTCTCCAAGAAATTTATTTATAATCTCAATTTAAATATCTAAAAGCGCAATACTTTCAATTGACAACAAATTACTGATCTACAAGACAATTCTGAAACCTATTTGGACCTACCGACTTGAATTTTGGGGGACAGCAGAATTTTCTAACATCAAACGCATCCAATCCTTTCAGTCCAAAGTCCTCCGAACAATAGTCGATCATCCTTTCTATGTAACTAACAAAATCCTACATCAAGACCTTAATATCCCATTTCCGAAATATATAAGAAATTGTTTCTTAAAAAAAAAACAAAAAATAAATATATATATATATATATATATATTTTTTTTTTTTTTTTTGTTTTTTGGTTGGCGCTATAGACCTTGTAGATCTTTACGGGGGTAGGGTCATCAGTCCTACGCCCGGTCGGTCTGAGTTGCCTCCAGTATGCTGACGGGCCTCACATACCCGAGGAGAGAGGGAGAATCTCGGGCTGAGTGGCTTTCTCTGGCGGACGGTCACCCAAATCGGGTGGTCACCCATCCAAGTGCTAACGCTCGGCGTTACTTAACTTTAATAACCTATTGCAAGCGCCTTATATATGTATATATATATATATATATATATATATATATATATATAATATATATATATATATATATATATATATTATTAAAGTGATACAGTTAAAGTGAATTCATAAACATAATATTAATCCATACGTACTAATATTTTATTTAATTTGTGTGTAGAAAGAAGGTGATTTTTATTTTATGATCCAAACTTTTTTGATCACAGTTTAATCATTATTATTTATGTAAAACCGTATGACTCAATGAGTGATCATTATTTTAATCGAATAATTAGACATCGAAGATTGATTTGTATTTATAAATCAGACATGATTTTTAAATTAAAAATATGATATAATTATTAAACGATTTTGTGGAAAAAATAATTATGGATTTCAAAATACTAATTTGATAAAAACGATGCTGCGATTGAGTCTAACGAAAAATAAAACAGAGGAAATGTTTCATGTTTCATTGCCGAGACAAGTATAAATCAGAATAGATGTTCCATTCACAGTTCTGGTAGGTTTCTCATTTCGCCATGATTTAGTTCCATTTTATGGAAATTACTTTTTTTTTTTTTTAAGAAAGGCTGGAGATTAATAGAGAAGACGAAGAACAATTGATGCTGAGTATTATGACGGACAGATTGAGGGCTGTTCGTTACAGCGTACTCGCTGCAGCCTGGGGCACTATTACCCGCTGATTAAAACTTTCTATCCCTCATTTTGTAAACTTTTTCCTCCATCTTTTCCGATTCGTTTTCTATTAAATGAGACAAACATATCTATATTACGATCTGCACTTCAGTGAGTCTTCTTATAGATTGATCGAAGATAGTTTAAGATTTTCATGATTAATTGTAATCATAGTATTAACATTGTCAGTTTAATCAATAAGATGTTTGCTATAGATAGAATTATACCATCAAATTATCATACTTTATTATTAAATTATTTGTTTATTTAGAAATATTACATTCTGTCACAATCAAGGACATTTATAATAATGTTCAGAGAGCACACTCACACTCTTTATTTTTATTATTTTATTTTATCACATTAATTATTTACAATAAATAAAAATAAATAATACAGAAGCTAATAATAATAAAAATAAATGTATATAAACCAAAGAACTAACCTAATCTTATTTATTTATTTATTTCCACCCTCCCATGCCACAATGGCAATACGGGTGTTTGCAATAGTGTGTTTTAGGCATGAATACTTAATAATATACTACTACTAGATATGCACATATATAGTTCTTCTGTTTTATCTTCTTCCTTCTTCTTTCGGTCTAGCTTTCAGAATCTGGAGGTCTTCCTGGCGCTTGTCCTCTTCTTCTGCGAGCACCAATATGGAAGTGAGCGGGCCCCACTGCAGTCTTCCATCCATTTATGAACTCCTTAAACCGCGGGAAATTTGGATTTGGATGATAGGTAAAGTTTTGGTGAAATTTGGAGAATTTTTCGGGGATAAGGTCTAGGACAAATGGGATATTAAGGTCCAGGGTTTTGTTAGTTACATAGAGCATCTACTATTGTTCGAAATCATATGTTTAAAAACCGAGATCGGTAGAGGATATAAATATTTTAAGAAGTATGCAAAGATTTTAGAAATGGCTTAGGTTTAAGCAGTAAAAATACCGAAAAATTGTCCTCACGTTTTCGGAACTAGAAAATTTTTAATTGTGCTATTGATAACAACTTTATTTTTGAGATAAAAACATTTTTTTTAAATGTAACACTGTATCTTGTATCTTGTCGGGCGTCTTGTAATAATAAAATTAAAAAATAACATTTATAACATAATTGATTTCACAAATAATTATGCTTATGATCTCTAACAAAAAAAAATTAATTAAGTATGAACAAAAATGAATGAAAAGTAATTTTTTTTCAATAGCATAAGGAAATTTTCTGAAATATGCAAACCGGTAAATGAAAAAAAAATATTAATAATTAGGTATGGACAAAAAATAATAAAATTCAAATTTGTTTCAATAGCATGAGGAAGTTTCTGAAACATGTAAAGCAATCTTGAAAATGGGAAAATAGTTTTCAAAGGGATGAGAAAGAAAATGTATTTATACAGGAAAAGTGAAGAGGAGGAAAAAGGTACATGAGAATTCTAAATATAACAGTTACTAGGAAAGTAGTTATTTGTACATTTCAGGAAGATTAAAGAAGGATATATCGTAGAAGAAGATTTGGAAAGATTACAGGCAGAATAGTGACAAAGAACTTGATACCTAAACATGAAATGTATCTTGATCCCCGTTACTTGATTATCTGAGAACTGATTGATCTTTCTAATACTGTGTATAGAGCTTTGTTCTGGTATTTCTATTTTTTAAAGTAATCGCACTTTAAATTTAAGCATATTAACTTTAATGTCGAATGGAAAGTTCTTAGGCAGATACAACTTGTATTTATTTTGTTATGATACACATGTTACCCTCAACATTATTTGCCGATTTTTCCTAGTAAAAATAAAATAATTAAAATAAATATTTCAATGCACTTATATTGGCGTTTAAACTATTTATCAATTTGTCAAGACATATGAACACAAAAAATTAAAATGTAACTACCTAACTACTAGGACAATGATTAGTAAAAAAAATAAATAAAAATATGCTTTTTCATTGAAAAAAAAAATGTTTTTATAAATTAGAAAAAGGTAATAAGGGATAAGATAAATATTGTTAAAAATAGGTGTATTCCTCAAAGACATTTCTAAAATTATATAGCTATATATAATTATATAGGTATAAAATATTTTTATCCTCTACCGATTTATGTTGATGAATATGTAACAGGTTCACGATATGAACTTATTTATAAACAATGATTCATTGATTTAAGTGACAATGAGGCACCATAAATAACAATGAGAAAGTTGAGCTATACACGGTAATGACGTACACGTTTGAGTTTCAATATGTTTGTTTGAATAATTGCTGGTTTTGTAATTTATGGATGAGTAGAATAGAACTAAAAAATGCAAGAACCATTATTTTTGTCAAGTATCTTATGAATCGTGAATATATAAGTGTCCCGTAAGTAAAGAGAAATATTTAAAACATTGATAGTAGATACCAAAATCTACAAAAAAAGTATAAACAAACGATTGCCCAATTCCCTGCAGACGAGAAGTAAATTCAAGCTTTGGATTTTTTTAAGCGAGTTTTTTTGTTGAATGGGCAGCAATAACTTAAAAAATACTTGATTTAAGTTAAAACTAAAACTTAAATCAAATTAAAAATTAAAACTTCATAATACAACTAGATAAATTTACTTTAAAAGAAAGTAGAGTTTGTCATTGTTGAAACTATTTGAAGAGGACTATAGAGGGGACAAGCACAGCTAAGTTTCGTTTAAGTGACAAACTTATTATTTCTAGCTGTTTTAGTTACCCTTTCATAAATATAATTGAAGCAATCAATAGATTTCATCATTCTTAAGGTAAATTTCAGCAAGAAACATTGAGTGTGTTACTGATAAATACTTATCAATTTCTATGATTGAGATATGGGAGAAAAACATAGTTTCATAACCACTTTACATGGAAATTATTTGAAAAAATCTTATTTTTAATTTTTATAAATTAAATGTGTTTTTAGGCAGTTACGTTTATTAAAATGCATCCTATATCACGGAAAAACAGAAAATAAAAGCTTTGACGTCATTTTAAAGTTTATTGTAGTAATTTTTGCAGAAAACAAGGATATTTTTAGGTTACTGGATAAAAATTACATCTTTGTTTTTTATACAACTAAAAACGAATCTCCATTTTTCCGTAATAAATCTCAATTTAATTATCATGGACTTGAAGCTTAACTAACATAGAAATTTTTCTAAATTGGGGTAACTGTAGTATAATTGAATGATGAAAAAAAAAAATAGCTAATAATATAAGATTTTTTTTAAACACTACTTAGCTTAGTTTATCCGCTCAAGGTTAAACAATGACAAACTCTACTTTCGTTTGAATTTTGTCTGGTATACTAAGGAGAAATGTTTAATTACTTTAATAAAATATTTTTTAATTTATCGCTTGCTATTCAACAAAAAATCTTATCTCGCTTAAAAAACACGAATCTTGAATTTCCTAATTTTCTGGTGGGAATTGGTCAATTGTTACAATTCACATAAATTATTAAAATTACAAATAAGCATTCTCTCTCTCTCTCTCTCTCTCTCTATATATATATATATATATATATATATATATATATATATATATATATATATATATTATAACTTTTTTTTTCTTTATTTGAAAATTTATACCTTCTGCCGCATTTTAGGGCATTAGGATTAGGGCTACATTCAACATTCACAAAATATATACATACAAATTATAACTAAAATAGAGATAAAAAGAAAAAGAGTTGTGGGTAGTAAAATAAGACAATTAACATACGTAGTTAAAACAAATATGTATATAAAAGAAATAGAGAGAAGCTAAATGAAATTGAAATATATAAAACACTATAAGATACCTATAATTTGAATAACTAAAAAAAAAAACTCTTTTGCTTGACAAATTCGTTCTCCTTTTATGAATTAAATTTTAAAGGATAAAATGAAGAGTAGAAACCAAATTGACAATAAAAGTTCATTGCTGACCTTCATCTCACTTTGACTAAACGGATGAAAATTGTCTATTTAAAGAAAATTTAATGAAAGGAGAAATAGAGGATAGCTAAGGGCCACTGAGGCTAATTATAGGGAAGGTCGTTCTATTCAGGCTAATTTCCTTCTTAGGTCCATCCTTGAAGACTTAACCGCTCCGCAAGAACTCCAATGGTCTCCTTTCCCCATCTCCTTCCCCCTTCTTAAGCAATTATTGCTCCTAGCTAATTGAAACAGTAGAGTAATTCCATCCATTCTCTGCAATTATAAAGTAGTCTATAATGCAATCGATATTATATTTTAGTCCTATTTCCCCCAAAACAATAAATAAAATGTAATACTGACAACGAAAAAAAAACACGAAAAAATTGCGAAAAACGACAACCGAAAAATTAAAGAATATACAACAACAAAACACCCTCACACCGGATTTAAAAACAGCTGCTGCCTTATCAAAACACGTGAAAAATCATAGACATTAAATTTTGGAAAATACTAAAATACTCTACAAATCTAACTCCCGTTCAAAGCTCAAAACTTCAGAATATTGCAATAAATAAAAAAATAAGGTGCTAAATTCAAAAGAGGAACCGGCACTTAGTCCACAACAATATTAACATATAGTAACGCTATGGCCTTAAATAATTGAATCGCTGGGTGCAGAAACCACTTCAGTAAAAAAAATGCTTTCTATAAAAAGAAGCTTAGAAAGGCAAGATGCATGTTGAGTGCAAAAACCACGTTAATCTCTTGCGTAGTTCTGTAAATACATAAAGTATTTTTCGATCGTTGAGCGCAGAAATTACATGAGTCAATGACTGACGTGATTTCTGCACCCACCGCTGGATCGCATGACCAGCAGAGATAGGCATATGTATATTAAAAAAAAAAAAATAATAATAATAATAAGGCTTAGCGAACCCGAAGGTTCGATGCCGACACCACCAATCGCTTGTTACACACCTCCCTCCACCATTCGCCGTCCAAACCCAGTCCCTTCAGATCGGCTTTAATGCAATCTTCCCACCTTCGCTTCGGTCTACCCCTCGGACGCTTACCATTCGGCACAGCAAATATTAACCTTTTAGGAATTCTCTCGTTACTAAGCCCAACAACTTTACAAGCCCATTTGATTCGCCGCGATGAAATTACATCAATTATATTACCCGGATACAGCTCACGCAATTCGGCGTTGTGTAACCGTCTGAACTCTCCGGTTAACTCATCCTTCTTCGGTCCGAATATTCTACGCAATACTTTATTTTCAAAAACCTTAAGACGCTGCTCATCTCTTAATGTAAGCGGCCAAGTTTCGCATCCATAAAGAACTGTAGGCAAGATAATGGTTTTATAGATTCTAATTTTTAAGTTCCGGGACAAGAGGCGCGACCTAAGTAGTTTTGTCACAGAAAAATAACAAGCATTTCCCGCCTTCAGTCTAACCTTAATCTCTTCTTCAATTTCGTTTTTTCTAGTTATCGTTGAACCTAGATACCTAAATTTATCTACCTGTTCAAACATATTACCATCTATATCGATATCACCAGTAGTATCGACATTTTTGCAGCTAACCATATATTTTGTTTTATCCACGTTTATTTCGAGTCCTAGTTCTTTCCCGGCTTTCATTAACGTTGTCGTATTTAGTTTTATAGTTTCAACGTCTTCGCTTAACAGTACCAGATCATCAGCATAGCCCAGCACGGATGTTGTCCCGCCCAGATCCAACCCTTTCTCGGTTCGCATTACCTCCCTAATGGCATGTTCTAATGCCAAATTGAACAGGACAGGCGAAAGAGAATCCCCCTGTTTTAAGCCCGAACGAACCTCAAATTTTTCGGACAAATTATTACCGATTCTAACTTTATTGAGTGTCTCCGTCAAGCACATCCTGACTAGATTTACTAGTTTTTTTGGAATCCCCTGCTCGATTAGAATATTATACAGTTTCTGGCGGTCAATAGAATCGTACGCCTTTTTAAAATCTATATACAGCTGGTGAACAATACCGTTATACTCCAATTTTTTCTCTAATATTTGTCGTAAAGAAAATATTTGATCAATAGTCGAACGATTCCGTCTAAATCCGCATTGGTAGTCTCCGATAATTTCCTCGGCGTATTCCGTGATTCGACTGGTTAAGATTAAAGTGAATATTTTATAACATACCGGAAGGAGTGAAATTCCTCGATAGTTATTACAATCCGTCCTCGGACCCTTTTTGTGAATCGGAATAAGAATAGATTCTTTCCATTCTTCAGGTAATTTCTCGTTCACCCAGATCTTTTTAACCAACCGATGTATTTTAGAAACTCCAGCTTCCCCGCATGCCTTAATTAATTCAGTCGGAATATTATCGATTCCCGCTGCTTTATATGATTTTAATTTTCCGATAGCTACTTCAACTTCCTCTTTACTTGGTCCTTCTATTAACGGTTCAGCACTCTGGTACTCAGAAGGAGGACACAGATCATAATTTCCCGTATTTAAAATATTGTCAAAGTGGTCCTTAAATTTATTCAATATGTCAACCGGATCGGTCAGAATATTGTTATTATCATCCCTAATTCCAGACGTTACGGGCCCTACACATTTACGTGATCTGTTTATACCTTTGTACATGTCTCTTACGTTATTTTCGATTCTATTAGTTTCTATTTCAATTATTTTATTTTTAAGATACTCCCTTTTTTTATTTTTGAGCAATTTTGTCGTTTCGTTCTTTGAGATTCGGAAGTATTCCAGATTGTCTTCGCTAGGATTATTTAGAGCTTTTAATTTAGCGGCTTTTCTTTTTTCGCACGTGTTTAAGCAATCTTCATCAAACCACGGTTTGTTATTCTTATTTTCCTTTTTTCCTAGGCACGAGTTACCGACCGCTTTAATATTATCCCTGATCTCTACCCATAACTTGTCAATATCCTCGTGGTCCTCGTCAGGAAGCTCTAAAGCTTCAAACCTATTCTTAACATCTAGCTCGAATTGGTTTCTAATTGATGGATTTTTTAATTTTTCCAAATTAAAACTCTCAAAATCGAAACGGTTTTCTTTTCTCTTTTTTATATTAAGTTTTTGTCGAAGTTTCGCGATTACTAATTCATGATCCGACCCACATTCTGCTCCGCGATAAGACCGTACATTAATTATATTGCTTATGTGTGTTGTATCAAGACATGATCGATTTGATTTCGTGTTTGCGAATCCGGTGATGTCCAAGTATATTTATGAATATCCTTATGTTTAAACGTCGTACTTTTAATTATCAGGTTTTTCGAGATGGCAAAGTTTATCAGACGGATCCCATCATCATTACTATATTCGTGCAAACTTTCTTTACCAATCGTCGAAATATAAACTTCTTCCCTTCCTACCTTTGCGTTCGCGTCACCTACAATTATTTTCATGTAGTTTCGTGGTAGTTTATCATAAACCCATTCGAGTTTATCGTAAAATTCACTTTTGACTTCATCGTCACTGTCTTCGGTCGGACAATGTATGTTTATTAATGCGATTTTAAACCAACGTCCCTGAAATGTAGCTACCGAAATTCTATCACTAAAGAATTGTACGCCCCTCAAAGCGGATAGTAATCTACGCCTAATTAGAAACCCGGTACCTAAACAATGATTCCCGCTTCCTCCGTACCAAATAGTGTACTTCCCTTCCCTCATCGAGCCCTCCCCTGGCCAGCGAACCTCTTGCAGAGCCACGACATCCAAATTGTACCCATTTACCTCATTCGCGACCGATTTTAGCCCCCCTGCTGTGTTTAAACTCCTTACGTTCCACGTACCAATATTTAAATCCCTATATTTCAACTTGCGCCATGAATCCCCTAAAGCAGTCCCCACCCGGAGACCCGAACGGGGGACTAGTTTACCTCCGGATAATGAGCGTTTTACCTTAGGAAGATCCATGACTTTTTGTGGTGTTTGGTGAACTAAAGATATGTGAGTAGGGCGTTCAATCCTACGTCACACCCTCCAGCAAGTCTGGTGGGCCCCTACCTCCAGCAAGTCTGGAGGTCCCCTCCCTCCAGCAAGTCTGGAGGTCCCCTCCCTCCAGCAAGTCTGGAGGTCCCCTCCCTCCAGCAAGTCTGGAGGGCCCCTCTCATTGTTGGTCAGCGAGTCCATCGGACTTAGCCGGGAGGAACTTCCAAGGAATTTCCACCGACCATCCCCACATCCGCCACCCGTGGGACGCTCCCCATACGCGGTAA
Source organism: Nezara viridula (assembly GCA_928085145.1). Classification (NCBI taxonomy): domain Eukaryota; kingdom Metazoa; phylum Arthropoda; class Insecta; order Hemiptera; family Pentatomidae; genus Nezara; species Nezara viridula. Next base: position 58,471,216 of record OV725082.1, read on the forward strand.
TGAGGCCGCGCGAGGAAAAAAAAAAAAAAAAAAAAAAAAAAATACGAAACTATTTATATTTATCTTACTCATGATTATATTCTTCAAAAGAAATATGAATACAGATGATGCGTATTCACGGCTGTAAATATAAATAAGGCAGTATTCACGATTGTAAAAGTATATATTTATACCAGTAAAAGTGAATCCGGCAGTATTGACGTTTATCAAAATGAATACGCTTAAATTTACAGAAGTGAATAGAAATATTTCCACACAACCTTCTTAATGAATACATTATGACAAAGTATAAAAAAAGCTCAAATATTTGAAAATTTGGAGGAGATTTGACGTTTTTTCTCTCTCCTGAAAAATTTGAAATTTGTGACTGAAGTGGTTTCTCCACTCACCAATTAAATTAAGAATCGTCCTCACAGGTTCTGTGAATTGAGATCATCTTTCATTAGGACTAATATCTACAGATGTAAGACAAGACATTTTTAATTAACCTTATTTAAACATAATTGATAGATGAATTTTGATAAAATATGCAACAGAGCATTTGTATATATGTACCCAGATTTAAACTTATTTTAGTTCAATTCAAATTAAACGTTTTAGAAGTATAGATGTGATGTAAAAAATAAAAAGCTTGCGCATACGAAATAGGATCAGCGATTGTAGCTGTTTTGCTCACTTCGTGGATTTAATTAGTTTGACAGTCAAGGAACCAAGTTCGGTTCTTGATTTTATTATTGTTATTGTATTAATATTTTACATTTTCATTTTTTTTTTTATATTTGACGTTATAGTTCTGTGAGAAAATACTTAAAGAAGAGCATGCTGCTAAAAAAAAAAAAAAAAATACTAGTTGAACATGAAGTTTCGTGATGTGAGTGTTATATTTTTGCATTCTCATGGATAATAGAAGCAATATTAATAATACATAAATGATTCGATTGCATAATTAATAATAAATATTGTAACTGAAAAAAATAAATACATATATGATAGTCCTAATAAGAAAATAATAAGCTCCTCCAGATTGTTTTCAACATGGTTCAGTGTTGTCGACGACAAGAGGCGTTTACAAGGGTCAGTTGGGAAGAGGCACATTAAAATTAATGGGCTTAAAAGTGTGAGGCCCGGGATCAAACATTCATTCCTCAAGAGAACGTCAGGTCCCATCTATAGTGCAAGCTCATCTAAGCGTCCCTTTAGTCCATCACTTTCCCAGGTTTTTAAACCAAAGGTTTTCCTGTAGTATCTATGATTGAGAGATAAATAATGTACAAGAAATGTAGGAACAGTAAAAAAAAAAAATAAAAAAAATGCTATTTATTGTATCTCTGATTGAATGAGAGTATAGGCAATACTCCTTATTAGGTAATTTGTATGAAAGAAAATAATCTTCAACATATGAAATTTTATAAAATAACAGAAATAATAAAATTAGATTATTAAAAGTCAATTAATATAAATTAAAAAAATTACTGATTGTCACTGTCATGACAGATGTGGATAAATATTTGAAGTTAAAAAAAAATCATAGGTCTTTAAATAGATTTATTAATTAAAATAATAGAAAGTAAGAAATACTATTTTTATGATATTATTACAAAAAATAAAAACATAGGTACCTCAAATACCAATTAACAACAAACTAGTGATTTTTTTTCAATGCATTATAAGTATAAAAATAGGTAAGATCACATAACTGTTAATAGCTCATCACATAGTTAATGAAATAGAGATAGTACATTAATCAAATATAGTTTAGCATATAATGAAGGCAAGATAATTAGCGTTTAAACATTTGGGATATATGTTAAATGAGATATGAGATATATGTTAAATTTATTAGAGTGAAGCACTAGCGGATCCAGGGTTTAATTTTTTTGGGGAGGGGGGGAGGGAGAGCTTCAGCCCGAAATTTTTTTTTTCTCGTAAAAATCACGATATTTACTTTGGAAAAAAGAAAGAAACTAACTACCTATGTGAAATGTTGCTGAGGTGATTTCTGAAGTCCTTTTAAATGTAATTACACGAACAATAATACTTTCAGAGATTTTTTTTTCTGCCCTCCCCTTCCTCGCCGTTAAGGCTATACGGGGTTTTCTCGGGCCAGGGGGTGTGGACGGGGATTTAAAAGACGCCTTGGCACCTGAACGTGAACTCGTGACTATTTTTATAAAATTTGTCATATATCAGGTGATATTTGTCATATATCAGGGCTGAACGGTGGTGCTCTGCACACGCGTTAGCCCATTCGTCCACCCCGCCCACTACTTTTAGAGATCATTTTTTAATATTTTTTTTCCATAAAACATGCTTATGTTCTACCATTTTGGGGAAAGGCTTCAGCCCCAAATATCCAACGCCACCCCCTCCCCCCTCAATCGCCGTAGATCCGCCCTGGAGTGAAGCACAGCTTCTGATTAGCCAGTTTCTTTCAGCTGTTGATGTGGGTTGTGCTAACTCTAATCTACCTTTATGTCACTATTTGTTTTTTCTATCGTGATGATCCCATATCGACGTCATAACCTTGATCAATTAGTTATTCGGTATTTTATAAAAAAGATTCTTACCTGATAGATTTTCTCTATTAATTCTGTAAATTGGTTAAAATTAGATTTTTTTTTTCATAAATTAAAATTATCCCATACGCTACTCGTGTAGTATATATCGGAAAAACAGTTGAAGGACCTTAACTCTAATAATATACTAAAAAAAAAAAATCCTCAAAATAAGCATGTATAACCCCAAAACGATGGAGAATAAAACTGGTGTAAATACACGATTCCTTCAGGATTAGTGTTGCCCAAATGCGAGACCGAGACGATTCTTGGTCTTGCAAACTCAGTCTTGGTCATGGTCTTGGTCTTGCGCAAGAGTCTCGCAACAGTCTTGCAGTTATTTATTAGCTTATTACTATAGAGACATTACTGTAATTTTTTAGATAAGAGAAACCTAACTAAGAATTAATGAGAAATTGGAACAGTTAAATGCAAAAGTATATTGGTTATACAAATTCTTTACATATAGTAACTAAGATTATCAAGTATTAATAACTATTTTGCCTTAAATTTTTTTCGAAAAATCGATTTTTTTCACCAGTCCTGGTCTTGGTCTTGCAACAGTTAGGCATCTTTGGTCGTGGCAAAGTGCAGAACCAAGACCGATTTTGGGCAACACTATTCAGGATTCGAATTTCGGTTGTGATTTTACTGTCATAAAAAATGTAACTCGTACAAAAGTCCGATATTTTGTTATAAGTAAGTAACCATAACACAAAATGGAAAAGAGCTGTCCTCTTTAGAAAAAAACAAAACTGTGTGCTTAGAGACTGACATTACTGAAAGGTAATTTGTTGGTTTAGCGCCGGTCATTACCGATAATAACAGCTGCAGTCCATCAGCTTCTAGGCTTCATCAATCTTATCCACTTCCCCAAGATCGTTTCGTCTCTATGACACCTCTCTGTCATGGCCGATTTTAAAAATTGCAAATGATAATAATGATAAATTAGGAGGTCGAAATCAAAAATAATGCGTAATGATATAGAAATAGTTATTAGGTTTTTGTGGGCAGTGGCTTACCAACAGAATTCAGAACCTCGGGGGAATTTATTTTTATCAATTCTTTAAATCTATAAAAACAATTTCCTCTTGGGTTCTTCTTGGTAGATGAGAAATCCTTCAGATTTATCATCTATTTTTTTTTTAAATTAATTGATAAATGCAGCATTATTCTGAATCTAACGAAATTATGGATTTCGTTAGTACGATATGTAGCTCATGATATGAAGGCAAGGAGTTTAAGATAGGTTGGAGCATATTGCTCGGAGCAGTAAATCAGGAAGTCTCTAAACAACAATGGATATTAAATTAATCACCAAAATACCACGAAGGCGAAAAAGCAGATGTATTGATCGGAGCAACAAACATGCTGTAGAGCTGCAGTTAACTTGAAAAAATGGCTCTAGATAAGCAAAGGTGGAGAAGAACACTTGTTGAAATGGCAGAGTCGAATGTCACCTCGGCACAGGGACGTGAACTCGAAACCATTTAATCATGCAAACTTTGGATTATCGAATAATTCAAAAAATACACAATTTTTCTTGATTGTACCCTTGATTATTAGAATTATTATTAAATTCTCTACAAAACTAAAAACGCTGTAAATTATTTCACAATGGTTTATTATTTTCAAACAATTCTAAATCTAAAGTAAAATTAACTTCCTAGTGACAAAGAAAAAGAAATAAAAGGCGATTCCAATTATTGGACTAAACATTTTTTTTATTAATCATTAGTAATATAAGAAAAAAATAGCATTACTTTAGTAACACATTAAAAAATCAAAAACCAAAAGAAATGATATAACCTTTGCAGTAGAACAAATAAAAAACATATAGAGACCATATCTTTGCTCCTAATTGTCCGATTTTTTAAAGAAAATTTCGTAAACTTTTAAACAATAATATCGACAAAAAAGTGTATACTTTTTGAGTTATTCGGAATTTGATATTACCATCCCTCGTAACTTTGTTTCCAGCTTCTTTTCGTTGAAGTTTGTTATATAGATAAATTTAAAGGGCATCGAGAAGAAGACTTTAATGAAGTTTTATTTAAATCGGTATATTCTTTTAGGCGCTACAGTCTCTACCAACAAAAGTTTTTCGGTCGCCATCTTGAAAGGAAAAGGCCGATAGAAATATCGATGAAGGAGGATCATCCTCGTGAGATCTGTAATTTTAAATCCAAATTTGAAAAAAAATTGTTCCAGTAGTTTCGGAGGAAACTTCGCGGCGGACAGCAGACGTTTTTCGAATAAAACTTCAATTTGAGAGGGAGTTAAGTTTTTGAATTTTTCGTTCTTTCACAATGCTTCATTATTGAAAATTCATTATTAAACAAGATACAGTCTTCAAGATTTGGTATATTTAATAATTTAATACTATTTGAAGGTACTGCATTTACTATCCTGCTACCCTTTTTTCCTGGCTGATATATACTTTATTATTTCTTAAAGGCATTTTCGTTGGTATATTTTATATTTCTTAATAATTAAGAAAATCCCATCTGTTTTTATTTGCCGTGGGGCGACCTTGCGTAGGTGTAACCTCCTGGGGCACAGCCTCTATAAAGTGGTTACCCTTAATTAAATAATTGATTAAGGGGAACACCTGGTGGTTGAGCGTGATCTCGGTCAAATCACTCCCTTGCACAAGCGTAGACCAAGAAACAGTGCTTTTTCTAAAAAGTACTAAACCCGAGACCCTTCATGGGTTATAGTGGTATAGTTTTTTTTTTGTTTTTTTCATTATCCAGGGTTTTTTTTAATACTACCTTTTCCGTTAGCGACTAAAAATAGTTCCTAAAAAAATAATTTGTTCAAATATTTTCCTCTATTCTGTTATATAGAATATTTTAATCGCCCAATAAAAACCCAATTGATTTCTCCATATCTGGATCTACATATATCCACATTGTTTTGCTGTTTCTTCACTAAGAAAAATATTCTGCTATTCGCACTGCTCTACTATTATTTAATAATCTTATTTTATTTGAATTTTAATGAATATATTGTTGATATAAACTGAGGCTCAGTGTGTGGTATGACTCCAACCGAAGGGGACCAGAGAATAATGAGGAAGATGGAGCGGCTGAATGCCTAGATGATATAATCTTTTCGAATTGGTTATTATTAGCTGTTGCACTCCGTCCTTCCTCCTGTCATTTGTATTTATTTATTTTTTCTCATTGTTATTTTTGTCATATGAATCTTAACAATCTCTGCTATTATATTATAAAAAAAAAATTTAAGTTCATACAATTATTTAAAAAGGAACTAACTACGATTTTTTTTTTAATTGGGTAAATACTTATTTGTATCCATATTTCACATCCACGATCGCTGACGTAATGAATCAAATAGTTTGCAATTATTCCCTTTTCCTTCTAAAATAAACCAAGATCCATAAATCATATAGATTTATTATGCTATACATAATTTGTTGCTATTAGATGAATGTATCCCTGTTCTTGAGAATTGTTTTATTATAAATAAATTTTAATAATTATTTTAGTCACTAGAATTAGTTTTAGTATTTTTTCTATCATATCATTATAGCATTATTGGTCACTGTGATCTACAAATAGGTACTAATGCTAATAATAATATAATAATTACGTGTATTTAACGTCTCTAGGAGTCCAAGAATATACCTCATTATTTAGTACATTTAGTTAGGTTTCGTCTCAATTGCATACGAATTTCATATGATTGATAATTGCCTTTATAATTGAGAGTTGATAAACTGATATAATTGAGAACTAGTAATACAAGAGAGAACAAAAACTATTAGTTGTAATTATCTAACTCTAAATAATTTTTTTTTTATTATTGAAATTTACAACTGTATTTACAACTGTAAATACAACAAGTAAATATGAAATAAGTAACATGACGTGTACAACATGATGAGAAACTATCCATTGGTAGAGCTCAAATTATATTTCTATATTAGAAGGTACGGAGGCCATCTTCTTTTCAGACGCCTCGGGAGAGGGGGAGGGGAGAGGAAGAGGGAGTTATCAGGAATAGAACAGCAAGCAAGGCTGGAAACAAGAGGGTTCGGATGTTTCAGAAGTTAATTATGGAAGGATAGGTATCTGGATTGAGCTACATCGGAAGCATATGGTACATTAAGGTCTTTATGATTGATTTTATTTATGACAAAGTAAGGCGCATTGAGGATTTTACGAAGGATTTTGGATTGTAGGGATTGGATACGAGAGGAATTTGATGGTTTAGTAGAGGCCAAAGTTCGATCCCGTAAGTCCAAACAGGCCTTATTATAGTAATATATATGAGTCTTTTGTAAATAGTTGGAACTTTAGAGCGTTTGTCTAGTAAGTGTTGGAGTAGTTGAAAACGTCGGGCGGTTTCTAGTCGGTTCAGTCTGGTATGGGATTAACTTTAAATAATAATATAAAACATGTATACTAGAAAGAATAAAATACACTTTCATAATCATTTCCAGTAAATAATGTACTCACTTAAACGAATAATCTACCGGCATTACACACTAATAAATATAATTATTTTACAACAATTCAACTTGTTTATTGAAAAAATATTACAATCTGTCTCAAAGGCCATTTATAATAGTGTTCAGAGATCACATTCACACTCTGTGTACCATAAATAAAATATAATTCAATTTAATTAATTATTAAATTGAATTGTTAATATATTAAATATATGTATAATGCTTTTAAAATTTTTAGATCAATATCGTTCTACGCATCAAAAGCTTATGGATGATTAAAAATTGAATATAATATGATGAAAATAAATATTACTTAATTTATTGTATTTTAATCATTAATAACACCATCCTTATAAGATTTTTTTGCACCAAGGATTTTAACTGACATGAAATTTATTTAAAGATATAATGTAACACTTCTTTTTCCCTATCAGCTCTATTTTCAATATATTCGCTTATCTATTTATTGTTTAACTATTCAATAAATTCAAGTATGGTTGATTTGATTTGACTTATTATTCGTTAGCTGCCTAGTAAGGTTCAGATAATAAGGTAGGAGAAATAATCATCCCCTTCCCTGTAACTGTAGTTTCAATGTTTCAACCAGAGTTGAGGTTAGTTTCTGAGTTCTCACCATACAGGTGGGATCAAAGTTGGCCTCACATGTTATTTCTGTTTAACTAAACGAGTTGTTATTACGTTAACCTAAAACGTATTGTAGACTGTTTTATTTGTGTTGTAAAATGGAAACCAAATGATATCCATAGAAGGAAGTATATAAATCATCTTGATGGAATTTTATTACTTTAGTAAAAAAATAAATGAAAAGAAAACATAGACATTATTAGTAATTTATGAAGAAATTATAGCTTGAGTATTTGAGATAACCGCATCTGTTTGATAAAAGTTGTACAGAACACTTCAGAAAGTAAACTACCGACATATATAAATGTCTAAGATCCCATTGGTTTGGGGAATATACTAATACCAATTTGATGACTGTTACTTATATATACAATAGCAAGTAGACATTCCGGTGTCCATCATTCAGAGGTAGTGTCAATCCTAACATTTCTAACCACAGTTCTTGAATGGCGGTATTGTTAGTATAGTTTGATGGAAATTTTTTTTCTCTGACCATCCTTGTGTTATATTTGAAAACGACTAATTATTAGCAGATGTTTCAAACAAGATGAATTTAATGACCACGCCAGAGACCTTAATCTGTAAAGTGAAGCTATTCTGCCTTCAACTGAGAGGTTAAATGATAAATGTTTACAAATAAAAAGAAACCAAAACTTAGGGAAAATTATGGGCTATCCTAAAAAATTAACAATAATAAATCATGACGTGTTTGATTGTATCCATGATATTTAATTATAATATAGTAGCGATTTTAGTGAAACGCAATCTTAGCGAATGTTATTTTTAACTTTTTTGTTTTTTCTACGTCATTAGAAATGTCATAAGTAGTTTTAATCTCATAGATAGAGATCAGCACCGCATAAAGACTTGCCTGGTTTATTTTTAAATCTTTTTTTTTTATTTCCTAATTGATCACATAAGAATATTTTAGTTGCTGTTCGTTAACCAACCTTAATAAGAGGGTTACATAATGACTAAATAAATAAATAAAGTGTATATTTCATTTTTATTTATAATCTCGATGTATGACTTAAATTTAAATAACAAATCTCATTCTTTTAGAGGTTCGTTGTAGATTTTCTCCACGCTTTAGGAAATAACTTATGCTGCATCATAATTTCGTTCTTTATATAGATAAAATTAATTTATGCCTCAAATAAGTTTTAAGAAACGTGCACAATTTATTCCAAAACAGCATAATGAATAAAGTTTCTGGGAAAAGAAATTTGAGATTAGCAAATGAGATTTTAGTCCCTAGAGGGGGGAAAAAATCTCTTTATTTTAGCCACCGTCAGAATTAGAGTAATGAGACTAGAAGGCACTTTGTTGTTAACTTCACTTGGTGGAAGTTGTCCTAACCGATTTAGTAAACTATTTAAGTTACAAGTCGATCGCCTTTGAACTTGTAAATTGGTTTACTACTGGATTAGCCCTAAACCGGGTGCCATGCACCTTCATCAAAAATGTTATACTCAACAGGTAAATAGTAGTATTAAAACGATGTTAGTTGGAACAATATTCTTAGTAATAAAACGTTGATTTCTTAATATTTTTTATGAATTATACTACCAGGCATCAATGAAAATATATTTAAAAAATCCCGTTTGAATATCTTATGATATTGATATGTGAAGATACGAAAAACTGATAGTTTTAATTAATTATATAAAATATAACTCCTAATTTAAAAAAAAAAAAAAGTTAAAAATAATACTATGGCTTGACTGCGGTTTGAGCGAACTCATGCGGCACTGTTTTAGAACTAATATTTCATTTTTGTCCCTGGCTCTCCGATATTACTTACAAATATTCACAAACATATACTCTGAGGTACAGACACGCTTTTATCAAATTATTAATATCCATCTAAAACTTCGTGAATAATCATCTCATCGTGACATACAACTTCCTCGGAATTGGGGCGTTTTCATTCTGGAGATCCTCAAACTTTGTTTATTTAATTAGGTACTTATTAAATATGGACACCCATTTGCTTTCCACTGATATCCAAAATGATCCATTTCTGACAATTTACGAAAATTAAAAGTTTGTAGCTTAAGATAAGGTGAATTCTTCACGAAGTTTAAAATGCATGGTTATAATTTGATATTCAGTCTCCCTCTGGCTTCTTATACTAGTGATGCCACTGTAAAAGTGGCACTGGGATCTCCTAGAGTCTTGCTTTACCATCCATGAGCCTGACTCAGAAACATCCTGACTCAGAGATTCCTGGTCGAATATATATATATATTGTATATAGGTATGAATGTGTTTAGAAGTTTTAATTTAATTTTATTTGCTTATTTTTTTTTCTTTACTTTTTTTATTTATTGTATGAGTGAGAACTTTTAGCCTTAATACTTATAGTCCTTCGAAAGTGGCTGATTGTATTATTATTCAATAAATAAATTTAAAAATTAAAAAAAATAAAATAAAATCAAAAAATTGATAAAAAGGGATCTGTATCATGGACTTATATGCATAAATTGGAATCTTTCAAAATACCCACATATTTACGATTATTTTTAAGTAATATAGGTGGTTTAGTAAAAAAAAAAAATAAAAAAAAAAAAAAAAAAAACGTGAGTTTCAACTAACAATTAATATTAATAATTAGTATTCTTTCGGGCTGCAAACAAATCGGAGTTGAACTGTATTTAAGAAGGTAGCAAACAATTTTATATCATGTCGAGATAAATTCAATTATTATTTTGGAGGAGGGATTTCCTCATATAATGTTTTCCTTGTAGAAATATTGACTTTGAAAATTAAATTAAAATATGTATATAAAATGGAATGATTAAATCTTATTCATTTTCCATATATGCTTGTTTAAGCAACTAATTTAATATTTCAATTAAATTTTCTTTTATTATTAATCATATAATATGTAAATGAATTAAATTTTAAGTTGGACTAAAAATAATATTTTATCATCCTTTCTTAATTCCCTTCTATGGATTTATTATTTTCCTTATGTATTATTTGATTATAAATCCCAATTTTATTGCTTCATGTTCTTCTAATGTAATCAATCGAAAACGCAATTGAGGTGTGGCTATTAAATAACGAGACTGATACTGTAAATCATTTTATTTTGATTTCATACATATTTATTTATTATCATCTTAAATATACACCGCTCCTCTATCCTTACAACGCGAATCTTCGGTTGTCTTAAACTGAGCTGGAATCCTCCTTCAAGACACTTTCTCTTTCAGCATTAATAGACCTACAGGAACCCCGTGAAGGTAAATATTCCCATAAATATAAAAAAATAAATAAAATCATCATTGCTTTGAAAGTTGATTTGCTTATTCCAGTTTTTTTGAATTTCGGTGAAGTAGGGCTCTTTTCGGGTATAATTTTTGCAATATATGCTAGGTGCAATAACAGAAATATAAGCAGTATTTTCTGTTTTTAGGTATTTTTTATTTATTTAATTTTGTTGGTTATAGATAGTTAATCTTATTCTCTCTAGTATTTGAACTTTTCAGTTGACAGAATGACTAACTCCAATTTCAACTTCAATTTTTGATTTAAGTCATTTTAGTGATATTTCATGTTGGAAAATTTATAACATCTGTACAGGAAGTGAGTAAATCGATTCCATATTAGGTGATTGCAGTTTTGAAATATAAATGTATGTAATGTCTATGAATAAGTGTACAAATTTTCCCACTAGAAATATTACTAAAATTAGTAACTTTTTGTATATCATATAGGGATAAATTTAATTATTATTTTGAAGGAGAAAGTTCTCCATATAACTTTGTGATTTAACGGCCACATACGGACACACTACGATCGATTTCACAATAACTTACAATTATTTATTAATTAACTTTTAAGCAAATTTAACAATAATTTTCCACCATTTTTTACAATGTACCAGTCCCAAAAATTAATGTTATAAATTTTATAAATTGGCAAAACGTTGGCAAGGTAACTATTCAGCTGTATGTTGGAGACTCGTGGTTTGTAATTTGGATTTTTCCATTTGTAACATAATCACTTATGTCTCTTTTTTATCTGCAAGCTTATTTTAGTAATTTATTAATTAATCAACTGGGTTAAAATTTTGTTTTTAATTTTCTCTGTTTTTATTTGTTTGTTTTTTTCTGGGAACCACAAATAATATAATTCGCTAATTAATATTTTAGTTCGGACAAAATGTTTGCTTCATTAAAACTTCATTAATTAGAGAAATAAATCAATTAATTTCCATTGACTTTTGACCTGCTAAATTCTAAGCCTGCGCAACAGTATGGTTTAGCAAAGCTCATATGAATGGGATGCATTTTAAACACATTTGATAATAAGTTTATATGAAACATAAATAAATCTTAATTTATTCATTTAAAAATAAATCTCCATGGTACGTCACAAACATTACTTTACATAAAGACCTTCAAATGCCAAGAGTTAACGACGGCATAAGGACACACTACAATCGATTTTGCAATAACTTACATGGACATACTAACACACTTATACTAAGTATGGCTACATTTAACATGTCATATAACAGGAGGCTCAAAAGGAGCTGGATGAGGGATTTCCTCGCTTAAAAAGATGTTAAATTCAAGATAGGAAGGGATGCCACTGGACGCTCCTCTCCCTCACGCCGATCGAGCTACTACCTGTACTCTTTCGGATAGAAAACCCGCTAATTGTCATTGCTTATGACAGGTGTGGGTGAAGAAATGGAGCTTTAAAAGAAATAAAATTAAATTAAAACATCAATCCTAAACCGTCATGTATATTATATAAAATAAAACCAGAAATAAATACAATTTCAAGCGACTAGTACAAAGATATATATCTTAAAGTACGTACAGATTTAAAGGAGGGGATTTATTTCGGATTTTAAAGCTCTCTCCTCTTTTAGGAAAACCGTGAAATATTGTACAGTATCCCTTCCTTACAATCTCCTCGGGAAAGCAATACGATATTGAAAAATGTCGATTAGGTCGGAATCGATTATCCGGTGCTATAGAGGGGCGATAAATTATCAAAGAGGCTCCAGAGGTTTAAGGGAAAATTATTGCAATAAGTTGCCTTTTGAGGGGGTCGGATTACACGCCTCCCCTCCAGTTCCCGCATAATGTATCCTCCAGGATCTTGATAAATCTGCCGAGGATTAAGGTCAGCAATCTCGGAATTTGATTAGAAAAGGGTTCACTGGAAGAGTCTTCCGGAGGTTCCGGACCAACTGAAGAAGAGGGCTTTCAGATGGATGAAATGAAACCGCAGCGCTCAGCAATATTTTCAGGTATCCATTACCTTTATATTACATTGCTATGAAAGGTATTGGACAATGAAATGTTTCTGGGAAAACTGAAATTGATACATCTCTGAATCACACGTTTTAGAATCCATTGATTCCAATCAAGTAATTTAAGTAATGTGGTCAGTTTATTCATTTATATTTTTTTTAAGAATCTCTCAATTCAGAAATATAGTAAACCACAAAATGTTCGGTGAAAAATCATTTTTAAGTAATGTATGAAGTGTAGGCTTTGCCAGAGGAGGAAAATGTGTGATAATTAATTAACGGCAATATGTTGATTGTTAGTATTTAAACAATTCGTACGGAATAAAGACTTATTATCACCCTTCCCCTTGGTTCAGCTGACCTTTGGCACAAATTATTCCATTTTTCATAAAACATGAAGATATCATATCATAATAATTTTTACATTATCGGTTATTTTTACACTTTCGGTTAGTGTTGCCCAAAATCGGTCTTAGCCTTATACTTTGCTAGACTAAGATCGCGCCTTACTGTTGCAAGACCAAGACCAAGACTGTACAAAAAATAAAAATAAAACATCGAATTTTTGAATTTTTATTAAGGTTAAATAGTCATTAATACTTGACAATATTAGTTACTACATGCAAAGAATTGGTATAACCAATATACTTTTGCATTTAACTCCATTTTCCATTTATAACCAATTTTTCATTTAGGCTTAGTTAGGTTTCCCATATCTGAAAAATTACAGTAATGTCTCTATAGTAATAGGCTAATAGTTAACTGCGAGACTCTTGAGCAAGACCAACACCAAGACTCGTCTTGGTCTCGTATTTGGGCACATTATTTTGGATATACATCTAATTCCTTAAGTATTTAGTGATTTACTTCTCATTTTTATTTTATAAACCATACGACATTAAATTACGTTACTGAAACATTTATAATTTTTTTTGTTTTATTGTAGTACTGAGTTCTTGACACACTGATACAACGTACCTCCTAATGTAAAACGTTGTATGAAAAAGGCAGTGGATTTGTATCCTACCTTAAATTCCCTTCCAATACAGAAGGGCAATACAAGGAAAAAACGAAAAAAAAAGGACGTATGCATGTATATTGTATTTGTTCATTAAAATTAGAGGGTTAGAAAAAAAAATATTTTATTTTGATTTCATACATATCTACTTATCAACTTCAATACACATTTCTCCTCTAGAAGTCTTTGGTTGCGAAAGATGTATAATTCATAATAGATTTGAGATATTAAATTTGATCTACCTTCACTCATCTTTATAAACATCATCAAAAAAATAAATAAATCAAATATGATTAGTACACGATGTGGTGCCAGTCCACATCATTTAATAAAATATGGCTATTAGAGTATTCACATTCGCCAACTTTACCACTCAAGACTTGAGATTTTACGGTTAGTGCACGCACTTAATCAGTCGCCACTTGTAACGCCATGCTAAACGCTGGCCTCATCTGGTGTCTTGCTTTATGTATTGGTAGGAGCTAGAATAAATTTTATAAAATTGTATGTGGTTATTTTCCTTTTTTCGAGAAATCGTTTATGTCGTATCTTAACTTACCGAGAAGAAAATATATTGATCAGATAGAAAAATGTTTAAAAAATAAAATATAAAAGTTTATAAGATTTCAATGATTCTATGCCGTGGCATGTGCGGATATATCGTTGAGAGAAATTTTATGAATTACCATTTAAAGGTTTTATTTTACAATAAGGTTTGTGTTAATTTACAATAAACTTATGTTCTTAATATTTTTGTGTTTTATGGTTGAAGTGATATGACTATGGAAACGAACTATTACAAAAACAAAAGTGAGATGTTTTAAGCACCTAAAGTTCTATTTATAAGTGCAGCAGATTTATATTGTTAATTATTATAAAGTGAAATAACTAAAGATATAGAAATAGTTCATAGTAGATAATATGGTCAAGAAGTGAGATGAGCGTTACAGTCACAGATACGAACACATATGAACATTTAAAAAAATTAATTTTATTCTTTGCTGACGTTTTGACTTACATTTCAGAACTTCATTAGTTGTTAGGATAGACAAGATCACAATCAAACAAAAATAGAGCTAATTTCACACATTATTGAAGGAAAATAGTCGATTGTTCTACATATCATGGGTGATAAATATTCAAGATGCAGTCATTAGAAGGATATTACTAGTGCCGACGTTTTAACCCAAACATGTGGGTCATCATCAGGGCATGTTTCGAGCACTGAAGATATTCAAGTACTTACCTCAAGTACATCATCCATATTTATAAATTAGTACACATTATGTTTTGTTTTATAAAATTTTAATAGATTTGTTATAATATTTTTTTTTTTGTTATATTGTCTCTCCCCACCCTCAGTAAGGCCTCCATTAAATACAAATGACAAAGAAAAAAGTAGGTTTCTCAACTAACAAAAACCTTAAAAATAAAACTTAAAGTTTTTTCACTCAATTTTTTCACTTAAAGTACTAACTTAAAATAACCTTTAAATAACTGAACTTAATAACCTTAAATAACTTTAAAGTTAACCTGCATTTAATGTATTTTTAATGTTATTTTATTTCTATTATTCACAACCAGCGGATATAATTATATATAATCTTAATTAACGGCATTGAAAACCAACGAATTGACAATATAACAACCAACTATGATTGTTCCTAAAAAAACGCTCTCCTAGCCGAATATTCGCAGATACCATTGATATATTTAAATCAAATATTCATTTTATTAGTATTTCATAAACGTATTTTTTATCTAAAATTAATTATGAAATACTTATAAATAAATATTACAATTAAAATAATTTCGAATCAAATTATATATTCCACAATGACTGAATACAGATGGAATAATACTGCATAGATTATTTTCAAAATAATAATAATAGATCGAAATATAATTTGATGAAGTCTAAAATATGTGTTCAAGGACTCCACCTGGGCAAACGTCTAACTTGGAATCCTCATACCAGACTGAAACGACAAGAAACAGCTCGACATTTCCGACTACTTCAACACTTACTAGAGAAACGCTCTAACCTTCCAATTAATTACAAAAGACTCATTTATATAACTATAATAAGGCCTATTTGGACTTACGGAGTTGAGCTATGGGGCTTCACCAAACCTTCAAATTCCTCTCGTATCCAATCCTTACAATCCGAAATCCTTCGTAAAATCCTCAATACTCCTTACTTTGTTACAAATAGAATCATCCACAATGGCCTTAATATTCCTTATGTATCAGATTTGGCCCAATCCAGATATCTATCCTTCCATGGTAAAATTTATAACCATCCCAACCCTCTTGTTTCTAACCCTGCTTCCTATTCAATTCCTGATAACCCTCCGAGGGGTCTGAAAAGAAGATGGCTCCGTGACCTCTTAATATAGACATATTATTGGAGTGCTACCAATGGGTAGTTTCTCAAAATGTGTTTCATGTCATTATATCCATGTGCGAATTCACTAGATGTATTTTTTTATACAGTTGTATCATCATATAAATAAATAAAAATATGTGTTAGTCGAAATTATTAATTTTATAAAATAGTCTTAAAAAACGTTCCGTTCCATTAAGAAGAATGATCACTAATGGAGGCTAATAATACACTACTGGAGAAGAGTGTGTTTGCTACCGAAAATAGTGTTTACTGGCCATAAAGTCCCTTCTCAAGCTTCAATTAGGGGAGTTCCGCCTCCAAATGGCAAGATATGGCCCTCTTTATTCATTTGCTGCCACTCTCTTGCTTGTCTTCCATTATCTAGAAAGGTTGGACAATATCACAGGAAATGTTTTTGGGGATTTATGCTTTACACCACCTATTATTTTCTGTTTTGATGTTTCCTTAAATAAATAAAATAAAAAAAATCAATATCTATTTTTTTTTTAATACGTTGCATGAGACAGTGGGCGATACTAAAATGAAATAACTACTTTAATTCTCCCTGACATTCTGCACTTCATTAATGTCGTTCTATTCATAAGAACTAGTAAATTAATTTTATTCTGTTCATTATTCCTGAAATTGGTGTCTTGAGGTTTTAGTTGTTACATAAATTAGGCCATTATTTACCAACATTTTATTTATTAGCTATTTTATTACAACGTTTAGACCATCACTAGGGCCATTTTCAAGTCTTATTCAGTCCTCCATTAGATATTCATTATTAATGTCGTATTAATTTGTTCAGTGAAAAATTAAATTGTCCTGCTATTTAAGAGTTTCCCCTACGTCATTTCTGGAGGGACTGATATATACTGATATAAATTAATTTTAATTAAAAATTAATTAATTTTATTCACTTATTAACTTCTTTCTCAATGTATAAGGCATTTTTTTTTTAGAGTATTCATCATATTATACAGCTCTCCTCCTGAAAAAGACCATAGAAAAAAAAAGGAAAGAGATTTTATTCTGCGAGATAATGTAAATAAATAAAGTAATAAAAACTAAAGTAAATTTGTATAATTATTACCTTATGAATAATGATAACGAACAAATGAAATGCCATTTGTCTGGTATAAAATAGTTATGTTATATAGTTATGTAACCTTCAAATTAAGATATAGGAAAATTATACCTAATCAGATGAAATTATAGATACATAAATACCATTATGTTTACATATTTGCAGCGATTAGCAATATTGATAATATATTAGTCCGTGTTAAATTAGTCCTTTCATTAAATTATTAACATCCGCCTGAAATTATGTGAATACCATCATTTCATCGTAACATATAACTTTTTTTATTTTGGGATTGCGGCATTTCAAATCTGAAGATGGACAAACATCTGTAACCAAGATTAAGGAAGTACTAAACAAAAAAAAAAACTCTTCTCTATTTTGTTTCCTGTGACTAATTATTAATTCCTATTTTAGCATTTGCATGTGCTATGATATCTTATATTTTGACTATCGTTTCTTGATGTTTATATGTGGCATGCCATTCTATTGTATATAGAATAAGTATGTTTTTTTTTTGTCTTTTTATTATCTTTATTATCTTCCTATTTATCTTTAATTGCGTATAGTAATTATGTATAAATTCTCTCTTTTTCCTTTCATTTTATTTCGTATGCTTGTACATTGTATTAATTCTGTAAATAGATCTCTTAACCTTTTTTTTTTTGCTACTTTTTAAAAATATCCAGCCTATCCCCTTCTCACCTGGGCTAGCATGGTAGAATAAATATTTAATGATGGCCAAATAATGGGTAATTACCTTATATTTTATAGATTTATCTCTTTAGAGATAAAAGGCTGGTAAAGCCAGGCGCCCAACAAATAAAAATTCCCATAGAAAATTATATTCAATAAAAATTATTTTATTATCTTTTTATTAATCCTTCATCATCTATTTAATTAGGTACTTAAAACTTGTAAATACCCATTTGCTTTCCCCTTGAATCATAAGATAATTTGATATAAAAAATCGGGATAAAATTGCCTTCTAAAATATTGGGCTATTTGGTGTGACCTCCATCCCTAACACGTAAAAATAACGAGATTATGTAGCCAAATGGGTCCAATATTTTTGTAGGGCACTTTCTTTTTTTATTTTTTTTTTTATTTTGTGATCACAAATTGAATATTACAATGAGCTGAAGCTATTCACGAAGCTTTAGACGGATGTTAATAATATGATAAAAAGGGGTCTGTACCACGGCCAATATAGATAACTGTAAAATAACAGATTTTGCAATAGTGTAAATATAAATTATGCATCTAACAAAATTCTCAGGAATGGAGCGCTTG
The DNA here is from genome assembly GCA_928085145.1 of Nezara viridula. Lineage (NCBI taxonomy): Eukaryota > Metazoa > Arthropoda > Insecta > Hemiptera > Pentatomidae > Nezara > Nezara viridula. The sequence goes on from OV725082.1 coordinate 58,489,961, forward strand.
TTTATTAAATTAAATTAATTTAATTCGTAAGATAGTTTGATCACAAAATCGAAAAAATGATATATAAAAATATTCGGCCGTTTGGTATATACAACCTTGTTATTATGACATGTTGGGAGTGGGGGTCAGGCCAACGGCCTACAATAATTTTGTAGGTAATCTTATGATTCGATTTTGTGATTATATTATCTTGTGATTCGAGGAGTGTTGATGAGTATTTAGTACCTAATTTAATAGATAAAGTTTTCAAATCTTCATATTGAAAAGTCTCAATTTCGAGATTTTTCGAAAATAAAAAAGTCATAGTTTACGACCAGATGAAGCTATTCACGAAATTTTAGGCGGATGTTAATAATTTGATGAAAGAAATGTGGTCTCTACCACGGACTAATGCATTATAAACGGAAAATAGAGTACACGTAGGAAATATTGACGTCAGAAAACTGGATAGGGCCACTTCAACTCGGGATACCAAATGGAGACGTGGGAGTGAGTGCTTGAGAACTCCAAATGTGGATCTACTGAAACAATTCATTGGTCTCTTCAATTTGGGATTAAGAGAACTTCATCATTAAACGAAATAATCCATACCGCTGTTGATGCTGTGAATATACAGACCACACTTTCATAACTGTGTACACTGGCAAATTTCGATAAAAACCCCTCAATACAGGCGTCAAAATAAATCTACTCTATTCAAGAACCGACAGTAATAAACTTCATAGCATATTGACCTTTAAACTTCTTTGATAGTTTCCACTGGATGACCAATTTCCTTCTTCAGGTTTTTGGACTTTGACATTAAAGCTATATATGACAATCCTGTGCAAAAACACTTATATCGTTTTGATTTTTTCCTTTCTATAGTCCACATAGATCCATAAATAGAAACTAATCTCTAATAGTCAAATTTCCAAAACTTACAGGTCCTCAAAAATCCTTATGCAGCATTCGTATTAAAAATATATGCTATTCTGCTGTATCTCTTCTTATACCAAACATTCTGCTACGATAATAAATTATTTGGCAGGTCGATTAAAAAAAAAAAGTAAATTTCGATTTTAAGTTTCTATGATTCCAATCGATGCTTTAGTTACATGTAAATATACTTGATGAATTAAAACGACCATTTTCCAAACAAATTCGATATATCGCCAGTTTATTGGAGAAAGTCACTGAGGGCTAGTTGTACGATTAGAGTTCAAGTCAAATTCAATCATGAACTAAAATCATTCATGATTTCCTTGGTTGACTGTTGTTCAAGCTTGAACTTGACTTGAGCCCTGTTTTGTACAACTGGCCCTAAGTATTCTTTTGGTTGATTTAAGCCTGAAGGCACGTATTTATTAATTTCTATGGAGTACAATAACTCATTAGGTGCATTCAAATAATAAAAATCCTGTTATACGTAAAAAATAGTTTCACTAATTGCACGATGCTCTGATTTTACAGATCAAAAAGTCACTATCTGGTACTTGATGACTTTTTTTTACTGAACTAATTGATCAGATAGTTAATAAAACTAAGTGAGATCTAACTCACATTCTATGTACTTGCAATGGCGAATGGGTATTCATGAGTTTGTAGTAATTATTTCTTTCTTTTTTTAAATTTTATTTAGACATATAATATTCTGTCTCTTGGACAATGATTGTACTGATAAATGAACTCATTCACACCATATATACATAAAATATAAAATTAACAAAAGTAGAATAATAACTAAATAATAATAGAAAAAAACTAAGTCCAATAAAAAATAAAATAACTTAAAGATAAGTAAATTAAAAACATAAAAACACAGTCATACCTGTATACAATATATACAATCAGGCAGGGAACCCAAAGCCAGGCTTCTCCCTCTAAGTGTAGAAGGAAAAGCAGCTCTAACAGATCCCTGCGCTATTCTCTCAATCAAGTCACTGGTGATGAAGCCAGTGTAGTTTCAGCTAGAGCACAAGTAACTAATTAAACAGACAAAGTTTGTCGATCTCCAGATTGAAAACGCCCAAATTCCCAGAATTTTCGTAAATAAAATATTTGTAGATTAGAATGAGATAAAGTTATTTACGCAGTTTCAGGTGGATGTTAATAATTTGATAAAAAAAAGGGTACCATGGATTATATGATGTGCAAAAAGTCATTATGTGGTATCATTTTTATGTGTATGTTATGTACTTTAATTTATTGTCGAAAATAGAATGCATATTTCTAATTGCAAATAACAAAGAATGAATAATTAAATCACTATTTTAGTATTTTTTCAACGAATCAGAAACTTCAAATTCATTAAAATGTTACTTAATGGTGTGTTTTAGTAAACTAACGATATTTTTAAATAGAAAAAAAAAAAGGTTTCCATTAACTTTTGTCACGCTAGATTGTCCTGAAACCCCACTCTCCGTTGCAACGACCTGTGTATTTATGCATTAGGCATTGTATCCACTGTTCTATAACGCACAATGAAGGGGAAGTCCTTGTTGATCTATAAAATAAAAAAAAAAGAGTGTTAAATAACTCGAAGGCAATCATATATGACGAAAAGCGAAACACAATAACAATGGGGAAAAATTCAATGATTAAATTGGTAAAAAAAAAAAAAATGGACAGAAAAAAATGTCCAAATTAGAAGCAGTTGATGAGCGGAGATGACTTGTACTTGTCGCAATTGAGTTGAAAAAGCGTGAAATGTCTGTCCGGGAAGTGGCGGATCTGAGCGACATCTGGAGGTCAGCGGCTATTCTAATGACCAAGGCCTTCTTCATCGCTCGCTGTTTAAGAGGCATCATCGCCTCTCTAAACAGAAGCCACCTGATGAGTAATCAAAGCGAATTAATAATAAATCATATCTTTCTATGCATCCATCGTACTGCATTTCATTCGCTGAGGTTGTCAGGCGAGGAAGTTCACTTCTCAAAATATAAACGAACGGCGTGAAGTTTGTATTACTAAGGGTAAATTAATAATATTTGAACCATTTCGTATATTTTTCTATTACTTTAAATTGAAGTAGAAAGTTAGGGAAAGATATATACCTAACTACTTTAAGACGAAGAAGTATACACAAAAATTTTAAATTAAGAATAATAATAATAGTAACATTATTCGCACTTGAACCTTAAATCAATATCTCTTCTATCTCTCCACACTCATAGAAATACAGTGTGTGTCAAAATCTGAAGTGAGATTCTAGACAAAATTTCCAACAAAAAAGATCAGTTGATGTATGCGCCGGTTCCGAAAGGGGGTGGAGTTATAACCAAGTATGTTTTTCTCTTAATGTGGTCGCGTTTTTTATTTAATAAGAAGGAATTGCTTAAAAGCTGTTAAAGATAATTAAATTACCATCGTAAATTAGACTTAATTTTTTTGAACAGTGATTAACTTTACTATGGTCAATGTTAAAAGGGACTTTCAGGAGGTCTAATACGGAGATAAATACTGTACAGAAATATGCTGCTATTAGAACTCCTGAAAGTCCCTTTTATTATTGACCTTAGTTAATTTAAAGTCCCTGTTTATCAGTCGCCTCAGTAAATTTAATCATTGTTTTCTAAAAAAAAAATGTTCTACATAACGGAGGTATACTTAGAATTTGATTGTCTTGAACAGTTTTTTTAGCAGTAACTACTCATTCAATTAAAACTGTGTCTACAGTTAAGGAAAGCACAAAATTGGTCTTAGCCCTTTTTTCGTTTCGAATCGGCTCATGGATCAAAGAACATTTTTTCTAGAATAACCCTCTAGAATTTGGCTCTTCATAACTGAGACAGCCTGTATATAAATAAAAAATCCAAATTTATAAGAATGTTTATAAATTTGTATAGCACTGTCCGATTCTGGAAATTCAAAATTTTAAACATCATAGTGCAGATTTAGATATTCCTTGATTTTGTCGTAAACAGCGCTTTAAATTTAGAATACATTTTTCTATTTTGGAATACAGATTTTCTATCATCAAAATCTTTTAAATGCATGCTCAAGATCTTAATTTAAGATCTGTTTGTAATTTAATAGTTGGTTTAATTAAAAGGGCGTTTTTTTATTTATTTGATTTTTTTTTTAAAGTAATTACTCTAGAAGGAAAGACAATACATATATAAAATGATGTTTAAGTGATCCTTGAAAGCCAAAAGAAAACCTTTATTACAGGAACATTAATGTTTTTTTTCTCTATATTTTACGATTAGTATATGTATATGGGTCATAATTAAGCTTTATTTAGCTTGGCTCACACTTCAAAATAAATTTATCCATTGCTGGGAGGAGAGGAGGGACTACAACCTGGAACCCTCCCCTCCATTAGATCCGCCAGTGATAAGACATAACGAACTGAAATTTTCAACTCTTTTTACACCCATAACTTATCCTTAATTAACGTCCCATAACAGTATTCTGAATTCTAAATCTACAAGGATCAGACCTACCCTCCAACATACCCAACCAGATACTGCCTCATACGTATTTTACTTTCACTTCTGTCATCCAGAAAAGTTTAAAATCATCCAAATCATGCAAAATATAATTTTCCTAAATTCTTGATCAATATTTCTAAACCATTCTTTTTGTCATAAAAAAAAATCTTAGTCTCCGAAAAGAAGAAAGAAAACTTCATTATTTCCAACACATATTCCTTGAAATTTTTCTACTTACTTCGTCATACACATAAATGGAATATATATCACATACTTTTAATATTATATATATATATTTTTTTCAGAGAAGTTGAGTAAGTTAAATGGATGTAATACTTTTATATAGAGCATAGTCGTCACTCTGCATTTTCTCCCTGGCGATAAAATGAAAAGATGTTTCAAAGAAAACATCTATCTGAACTTTATCATCAAAGTCATTTTTAACGCTCCAGTCTCTTTCAGTTTGATAACTTCGTGTCTCTTTTCCGTGAAGAAGTGAATCATTTAGTTTCTGCCTCTCTCGTTTTTCTTGAAATATATTTTTTTTATTTTAATTTTTACTACTCCTGGATGCTATAATTTTATTTCGGCTGACTTTTACTAGCTCTGACTCTCTTTTCCTTTACTTTGAAGACATTTTTCAAATAAGGAAGTGTTTTTGTTTGCATACTGTTAGGTAGTAGTAACTAAGTTTATATAAAAGTTGATGATTTGTTTTCCCCAAAGGATTAGGAATAATCAAATTTAAAATAAAATTTTATTTTAAATATATGCAACTATTTCCTGCCTCATACCTTAAATAATACTATATACTTATAGAACTTATAAGAAGAAATAGAAGAAAATAAATTTTAAAAAAGTTACAAAACATATTAAAATAATTAATTTTAGCCAACAATAAAACAACCGTATTAGAGAAATGTTGAATGCAATAAAATTTAACAGAACAAAATTATGAATTATGCAACAAAATAAAACAACTTAAGAAATAAATATATTTTTTTTATCGGGTAGGGAGGTGATGTCATTGCCCGTGGGCGCCGAATGTCTAAGGCCGGCGTTGGATTTATAAACTATAATTTCAACGAGGAATTAATTTATAAATTATTTAATTAATTGTTACAGAACTTTCTTCTGAGCCCAAGGTTTTCTGTGTAACAAGGAAAAGCTTTAGAAAGTGATGGAGGTTGGAAAACTGTGTTACTTAACAGATTTAGATCCAGTTGAAATTTAATACATATTCCTGTGTATCCAATTATGTGGTACGGTTCGTTTTTGTTTTAATTATTATTTCTCTAATCGTTTTGTTTGCCAAAATATGGAACGTTTAGTAGTTTCAAATTATATTTTTGCTATAATTGAACTCAAAATTTTCATATTATCATTTTAATATTTCTGTGATTTACAATGTATTTAAATAAATATCCCATTGTATATTTCAAATATATGTTTAGATTTATTTTAGTGTTTATTTTTTTTAATTTGTAGTTATTTATAGAAATAACTTCCTATAAAAAAAAAGGTTGATTCAGTATTATATATTTTTACCTTATGTTTGATTCTGTGTAATTAACCTAAAACATAATGAATTAAACAAAAAAAAAAAAAAGTTTTAGCTCAAGCACCTTTAAAATTTTATTAACCACTTCCTTGATTTTTTCAACAGCTTATAACACCTTCCTTCCTTATTACAACACAATATTCTTGCCTGAAATGCATGAAGGGATAGCTAAAATCATCGTGGACTCGCTATCTAAAATTGAGAAGGGGGTATTTATGATCCGTGGGATTCGAAGAGAGATAATTGGTGTAAGCGATAATCTTTTTACTAACTAAAAGATAAAACTTTATAGAGAAGAAACTTCTGTAATAACTTCAATCACTTCAGTAATAATATATAATTATCGGAATTAATTTTTTTTTTTTTGTATAAAATCAATTTGGTTAAAAAAAAAAACACGCAATGTGAAATAACATTAGTTTGAGGTCTCTATGATTGAAGCTGAAGTCAAAAACCGTAAAAAGAATTTTCTTTTTCTAAAAAAATGAAATTGACAGGTCTGAGTGTATCGCTGCCAATAGTCTAAGCTCGCCTCTAACTGTTTGAAGCGGCTTGCCAAATATTCTTTGACATTGGGGTTCCCGTCTGGGGACTATTTAAGTATCTGTCAATCATTTTCGTACGTAATAAATAGATGAATAATATACCGTAAGATGGAGTAACTTTGGGACTGGGTGGGTAACTTTGGGAGGGGGGTCAAATTTAGTTTGTAGTTGTCAAATTCCGTGGTGGATACATTTTGTTGGTTCAGTCTGCAAAAAGGTACTATGTGTAGGCATATACTGCGCTACTACCTTCCGGCAGTTTGAAAACCCTAGTTCACTACACTCGTTGTTCAGTTAGGTTTTATTTATTTTCATTGTTTTTTGTTTTTCAAAATTTCTTTTCATGAATTTTTCGCTCGTTCCTGTAGTGTGCCGCAAGGTGGTAGCGCAGTGCATGCTCTGTGCATGCTGATTAAACCAAAACAGTGTATCCACCACGGAATCACCACAAACTAAATTTTACCCGCTGTCCCAAAGTTATCCCATCTTACGGTAGTATTATATAAATTAATTCAAATAAGTAATACTGATTCCTATCCTAACTGAAATGTAGAATCTAATAAACCATAATTATTTTCAACCTGCTCCAGCTTTGACAAAAACTTTCTTCTGCTCAAAAACCCTTTCAATGTTGTCATAAATTTCAACTAAAAAGTTGTCTATATTAGTTTGAGATAGGAATGGCTGTTTGTAGAAGGGAATTCACATATTTAAATTAATGTGTGTTAAGAAACAGTAAGTCGGGTTTCAAATATTAAACCCAAAACCGACCCTTCGTGGGTTTTGTAGAAGTACATATTTATTCATTATTTTTTATTACTTTGAAACAATTGAGCTAATAATGGAATGCTACAATTAACGAAACTTATAGATATGACGTTATTTCATTCTTCTGTAATATTGTAAAATTTATTTATTTCAGCCAGTGTGAAAATTTCCGAGTCGCTTGCTTCTTAAGTGAATCCTAATGATTTTTTTTTTTAGAAATCAAGTATCAATTAACATATAAAACAATTACCCAACTAATCCGATAGCAGAATTAATTTATTTCTAAAACTAATCTAAATCTTAAAACACGTAGTGTGATATAAGTTTATTTCCGGAATTGCCTTTTTTTCACGAAATGTCATTACTCAAGATTTCTTAAAAAATAATTCATTGAAAACTTTTTTATCTGCTTTATTTGAATTTAAATTAGTTAATTGTATTATACCATTATTGTAAATAAACAAGTTTAAGATTTTACTGTACAATTTTTAATTTTTTTTTCCTCTCTAGTCGTATACTATTTTTTCTATCTAATTCAAATCACAATCAACATTTTTTGTTTAAAAAATGGACCTCGAACCTTTATTTTCTGTTATTTAATAAAGTTAATTGAATCCAAACGTTGCATAATAGGGATGAATAAAGAAGGGTAAAATATGCGACAATCGGGCAAAGGCTTGTAAATCTTAAAGAGAGAAGCACCTGTTGCAACACTTAGCTCGTATTGGATTGGCGACACATGCTGCCTTTAACAATGCCATCAGACGTAATGGTTTGAAACTCATTATAAAACATTCTATAAGTTCACATAAGCTTTCATGTAATAGCTATGTAGGATAACGAAATATTTTTTGGGTGGATGTTATGTATACATATATATATATATATATATATATATATATATATCATTTTTTGAAATCCGGATCAACCATAAATATATATATGATGTATATATATGTGTGTATATATATATATATATATATATATATATATATATATATATATATATATATATATATATATATATATATATATATATATATAATTTTTTTTATATCCTCTAATGTTCATATAAATTTACAGGGTTTGGAGAACTACGTCTAAGGCAGTCACTTCAAGAACTGGAAGATTAACAAACATACAGGTACGTACATTTGGTTATAAACTCTTAGGCTAATCCGGATGATTATAAGCTGATAGATAGATTTATTTGTAAGTACTTTAATTTATAAGAGTTGTAAATATTATTTTACACGATCTGTACAAAGCCATGAATGTGATTCGTCTTCCGAAATTTTTACGAAGTTCAATACAAGGAGATACGATTTCCACTTAAGTTATAGTAAAAAGTAACTTTTTACTATTTTAAGATATTCAGTTTAAGTACTTAGACCTGCATACTGTAAGCAAGGGAATCGTTTAGCATTTCATCCTCTCTGTAATGGGCTATTATTCAAAATTGTGTCTCAAGGCGACGCCGTGTTAGAGAGCCGAAAATGAAACAAATAGTGCTGAAAAACAAATGAAAACGAGTTTTATTGAAGGTATGGATTAAAATACTCCAGACACTAAAAATTTGACCTGCACACTGTAAGAGAGGGGAATGTTCAGTATTCCATCCTGTTTATAATGAACTATTAATTATTATTTATTTTTGGTATTATTAATATTTCCTTGTTGATGTTTTAACTTCTAGAGCACATACCTTAGTTTTATTTTATTTTTATTCTTTTGGGAAGTTTTAGGTTGTGACTAATTAAAACTTAGGTTGTGACTAATAAGGTTAGTAAATATAACTTCTTTGTGATTGGTATATTTACCCATATTTACTCATTGGTATATTTACATGTAGACCTTTTAGGATATATCTTGCCATCATCATACACATATTTTTTTTTTGTCAGATTCTTCTCTACAATGCAAGTATCATAAATAATTATAAACCAATTAATAACTAATTATTATAAATATATTGTTATTATAAATGCACTTATTTCCCCAATATATAAACATTGTTTTTACTTTTTAAATTAAAATATAATCATGAACAAAATTTATTTTTAATAAAAATTGTTACATTTGAGAAAAAATAAATTATCTTCGCGCTTTGTACTTTCCTTTTCCATTTATATTCTTCTGTCATATGTAGATTGTTTGCCTATTTAATTGGCGAATTGTGTTTTGATTCTATTATGTCCGCGTAATGTGTGCCCAGGTTTCACCTGTTCTATAATTAAGTATTGTATTATACAATTGTTTCGTATGTTTTCTAATACAATTCTATTATTATTTTTTTGTGCAGTGCCTATTAACTGGGGCTTCGGGGAAATTGTGCTGTATTTTCATGCTGTGCTCTACTATTGCAGTGATGTTAATATTTTTTTATGTTTAGAATATGGTGCGGATTTTTTAATTTTTTTCGAAAGTATATTTTGTATCAGTTTTGGCATCCTAATTTGTATGTTGTATGTTGTATTTGTTTTTGTCCATTGTACCTATTTTGTCCTTCATCCTGGTCATTTATTCTCTTAATTTAATGTCATTGTATAAACCTAGTTTATTTTCTACGAAGTCATATTTTTTTCTATATTTTTATGTTATCACTCAGTCTTGGTATGTAATTCATTTCATCGAATATGCCTTTATTTAAATGTGAATTATTTTTTAATTATTATCCTTCATAGTATTTGTTTCTTTGAACAATTGTGATGTTTTTCCTGTTTTGTTTTTATCTGTATTATTGTGTGTTTGAGGTTTGTTTTCCTACATAATTTTGAGGTTTGTTTTCAACTCGATTGAATCTATAAATGAACCACAATTTATTTATTAGTTTTATGAGTAAAATTTTTCCCTTAAAATTTCAGTATTTGTTTTATTTAAGAATGGTTTGTATGCTAATAATATTATATTATTGACCGATTTTTTAGCGGTTTTTATTATTGGTATCTCAGATGATTTACGTCTTTTAAAATTATTTCCATGAATAGCCTGTCATGATTAGTTTGTCCACCTGTAAATTTAATTCTTTTGTTATATTCTAATTCATTATATATATATTTTTTTAAATATTACCTTCTAATGTTTTTTTAGACATAAATAAATATTTATGTCCACGTCGTGATTTTTAATCACCCGGCTTATATTGTTTTTCCTAATTAAATTATGTTTACTTATAGTTGTATGTCCAATAAATTTCTGATATAGCGTGGTTTCTGAAAACGCTAGCCGGAGTTTTTCCTCTCGTTTTTAATTGTTTTGTTTTACGCATTTTAGTGAAAGCAGTGCTTTGCAGAAACACGTTAGGGAAAATAAACAAAAAAGTTTTGTTTTCAAATCTGTTAACACAGGTTTAGCATAGCATTGTTTTTCCAGATTAGTAAGAGATTTGACCTGGGCTTATAACCAAACAAGAGCTTATTTGAAAAAGGATTTAACATTGTTGTTAAAAGTTTATTTTCGAAAACTTCCTCAATTAGAGATTATAATAAGGAAAATAGCACATGATTTGAATATTAATCGGTTGAAATTGATTTAAACCATTTATTTATAAAATTTCATTTTTATTTTGTAAGCTTTTGTTTAAAAATGTTTTTATTTAGTACATTAGTAATCTCATTATTTATCTAATTTATGTTTTGTTTTTTTAATTTTATATGTAAGTCATTATGTGAATATAGAAAATATTAAATAAAAATTATTTTTTTTACTATCCTGCAAGTTTACCGCTTTCAAAGCCCATTGCGAATTCTGTTGATTTAGGTTGGGATCTAAACCACCAATCGTGCTTTCCAAAATTATTATTGGACTCACTTTTATTTTTACTTTATAAAAGTAAAAATAAAAGTGAGTGCTGTTGTTCCTTTAGAATAAATTATAAATACAGAGTAAATGCCATTGTTACCATAAATTAAATTATGGGTGATAAATAGTAAGGACGCAGTCATTATACATTTTTTTTTTATTCATGCCAACGTTTCAATCCAAACATGTGGGTCATCATCAGGGCTGAAAATTTTAAAATACAATCAGAAATAATATTTTACGACCGATATTGGTAAATAATAAACTATAGTGATTGATGGTATACGAATCTTAACCATTATTACAATACACAATATTAAAAATGAAATATGTAAAAAGTTATACAAACTAAAAATAATATATATAATATATTTATAAAAATTTGTAATATTTTCTCTTACTAACCGTGGTTCGAGCACTGAAGGTTTTCAAGTAACATAAGAACTAACATAAGAAAATAAAATAATATAAGTAAACAAAAGAGTTTCTGTGGTACTTGATATGTTATTTTAGGTACATATCGTGATCAGTAGGATCGGGAAAGGATTAGGTGCTTAAATAGGAGAGGTTGGAAAGAGGAACTCGATTGTGCCTGTCAAATATCGGGAGGAATAGAACTCCAGAGGGATAAGACTTGAATTATGAAGGATTTGTCAAACGCAGCAGTTCGGTGATGAGGGGGATAGAGGTCGGATGTGCGGGCTCTAGTGGGACGGGATTGAGTAGAGTATTTAAATTGTAGGCTCTCAAAAATATAAGAGGGTCGCCGAGTTCTAAAAACCTGGTATAAAAAATTAGGACGGAAGTATTGGAGGCGGTAGGGTTGATAGAACCGTTTCAAATCGGCGATCCCAAAAACAAATCGTAATGAGCAATTCATTAGCCGTTTAAGTTTGACTTCGAATTCTCCCGAGAGTCCAACAGATATAGTCAAAATAGGGGAAAACAGAAGAGGAAGCCAGAAATTAACGAGTGAGTAATTAATTAATTAAATCGCAAAGTATTGGATTAATGACACATTTTTAGTTAACAGTGATATTTGCTTTGACACGAGCAAGTAATATGCAACTCCCTTGTGGTTTGAGTAAATGTAGCAAACCGAGTGAAATACAAGAGACATTGTCTGCCAGCGTTTAATTTATTAATCGCCATTTCATGTGAGGTTAGGTATGCTCATATATTCATGACTGTATACTGTAGAGTCAGGACTAAATGTGAAATTAACTATCACAATCAGCAAGGCAGTGTAATATTTATCCACCGGTTCGTCGAAATGAAATATCTACGAAGTGGTAATAGGTGGTAATGTGTTCCTAGAATATTTTAGTCCATTTGTGGGCGTAACAGTTCTAAATGGTAAACCTTTAGAAATGAATTGTAGGATAAAAAAACGGCAATTAAATTATATCTTGTGATTTTCTTTAATTAAGCCTCCGTTCGTACGATATTTTCCTACTTAGTGAATTTATCTGTATTTTCATAATAAAGAAATAGTAAAAAAATCCGATTTTACTGTTAGGATGAAAATTTATAGAATTTTTTTTTAATTTGAAAATAAAAATAAGTAACGTTTGTTGATTAAGATCTGATTTAAGTTGATTTTTAACTTATAAAAAAAATATGTGAAATAGGGTCAATAGATTTTAAATCACCCAGACCATGTGATCCGATATTTTTTTGCCAGTTATATCCTATTTTATAGAGATTTAAAAATCATAGTATTTACGACTCTCACTTTTTTCTCGGCGACCAATTTGAATTTTGTTTCGACTGAAAATTTTTTTTTCAGTGAATATAAATCGGTAAATTTATAAATATCAAACCAAAATGAAAACAGAAATATTGTCAAGGATTTTTTCTACTGTCTTTCCATCAATACATCGCTTGAAAAGCAAGCGAAGTGTATGATACAAATTTTGTTACAGAGACTCCACCTGGTTTTGATAGTAGCTAAAACAATATAGATAGAAACAAATCAAAAGTAATTCTATATTTATTAAAACACTTTTAAACCAATAAAAGTCTAATTTTATGCTAATTTTCATGTTTTGTTTTTTAACAACTTCTTAGATTATCTATTGATAGAAAAAAATATATTAAAAAAATTCCCCCATAGTTCATGTTTGAATTTTGGTTTGATGTTTAATAATTTATCAGAGCTAGAGAGTTTTCCCAATACATGTTCTCATTCGCGAATTCAAAATAGCCACTGATAAAAATATATTCGGCATATAATTTGTTATTGTAACTATAATTTTAAACTCTTCATTAAATTGGGTATAACTGGTAAAAATCAAAAATGCCGAGTTAAAAAAATTAATTTATATTGGGTGATTCAAATGGATTGAAAATATTGGTTACAGAAAAATGACTAACCTTTTATCAAAACACAACATCTAAATCTAGAAATTTTTTAATTTTTCTAATTAAACAGTCATATTTTTTTTGTATTTGGTTCTGGCGGAAATATGGACGCTATCGTGAGAAAAAAATTGGTACAAATGTTTAGTTTCAATTTTAGTATATCGCCACCGGGTTCTTTAAAATTTTGTGACATTGGAGTTTTATTAGATTTGTATTAGTTTTAAAACAAAATTACTGATGTTTTGAATTAACCGAGAATTAAAATTAGTTCTATAAATAGTATTTAAAATAAATATAGCCATTTAGCTGAGAAGGGCAAAGGGAGACCGTCGTTCTAGTTGGCAAAACGGTCCTAATAGCCATCCTGTAACAGGGGACCAACTTCGGACCAACACGGAGGACACTGCCAGCGGAAGTGGAGGGGGAAAAAAAGAGGCGACGAGAAATATATGGTAACTGGATCTCTCTGCCATTATCTGCCTTAACTTTTTCATTCAATTTGGACGAGGGCTAGCTCTCCCTCTTTCTCTCCCTCGGGAAATACCATCTGCTTCACTGTCACTTGTAAACGCAGTCGGTATTAAGGGAGTTTAAACGTTGCTTCCAACTTCGGCGTGTTGAGCAACACTGTGTATCCAACTCAGCTCTTTTTTTTTTTTTTTTTTTTTTTTTACGTTTAAGCTACGATTAGATTATAACAAGATATTATTGAATCGTTTATTTCCAACGTGAATCCTATGATATTTGTTTGTTGATTGATATTTATTTCGGAAACGCAAAAATCTTCAGTGGATGCTTGGTAATTCTAACCTTGTTAATCCAAACCATTCCATAACCCAAGCCACTGGAAAAAAGTGTTTTTTTTTTCGGTGGTCACTACAGACTTTCAAGATCTTTGGCTGCGAGATGTTGTCTCCTCACAGACGTATGCTGCTTGTGAGACCTCAGATAGCCTGGAGGGGTCACCCAACCTCGCGTTGCTACGAACCATGGTCTCCGTCGTGCAGCGGCAGGCCGCCTGTAGCACCATAGCCTATCCCTTTGGGACTAATCTGCCAATGTCCTTCCCACCGACTCACTCGGGTTCAAGGACAGTAACAAATTGGTCTAGATTCATGGATTATGGCTGCTCGGAGTCAGTAGGCGCACGAGGACCTATATTTCTTTCACCGAAACAGATCGTCCATCGACCAAACCTCAGGTTGGCTATTAACATCCTGGTAAACCACATTCTGATTCCCGATTTGAAGTACACGGGGTAGGATCATCAGTCCTACGCACGGTCGGTGTGAGTTGCCTCCAGTAGACGGACGGAACTCACTTACCCGGGGTAGGAGACTCGGGCAGCATGGCTTTCCCTTGCGGACGGTCACCCATCCAAGTACTAACCACGCTCGACGTTGCTTAACTTTGATTACCTATTGCAAAAGCCCAGGCTTAAATACTAAAAAAAAAATACTAACGTCTATTACAAAATAAAATTCATGCTATGCATGTTGTTAAATAATAAATTTCAGAACAATTATTTATTCATTTTTAAAATCAAGGCCGTTATTCCACCAAAATTTTATCTATTTTTGTGCCATTTTGAAGTCTTAATTGAACTCTCCACTAAATATCCGTATTCAATGTCATTTTCCTTCTTCTGAGAACAATTGGAAATGTCCTAATATTTCAGAGTTTCTCTAATGTCATCTCTGGAGTGACTCAAATCCCTCAGTCCCTTACCAAGAGTCTACTATATTTTTTATTTCAATTGTAATATCAAAACCAGTAATAGAAAAAATATATATTAAGAAATTCTTTATTTGTAGCGCACATTTCCGAAAATCATAGATTAATTCTATACTAATTTAAAAAAAACATTGAAACTTAAATAGGGGCACTTTTAGAAAGAATTAACCTTCGACGCCCGTTATGAAAAAAAAAATGTTTATTGGGATTAGGTTTGGAGATTAAAAATGGTTCAGGAAGAGAAATATAATTATAAAAAAAAAAACCTTTTTGTTTACAATAATGGTACAAAAAAATGTAGGTTCTGACTTAGATAAGGGGTAATAAGTGAGTTTTATGTATAATTCGAATCGATTCAATCAAAACTAACAATTACCTTTAACAAATATATTAATAATAAACACAGATTATAAGGATTGAAGAATGTTTAACAAGTATGTAATGAAACATAATACTTTATGAAGCGTAAACATTTTGCCCAAAAAACAGTGAAAATTAGGTATTAATGGGGATTGATTAAATACCTACTCCATCAATTTTATAAATCATAAAAATGTAGGGATTGTGGTTAATTCTATAATTTTGTATATATTTTTTTTATAACGGTAATCTGGAAGAAAGACTAATATATATAAAATAAAATTTTACGCAGTATTTGAAGGCCTGTTAATAAAAACATAATAAATACACAGAACTTTGTACTGGAACACTAATGCTTTTAAGAATAATCATTTTATTATTTTTCTTGACTCCTCCTTATTTTACTTAGCTGAAAAACATGATTTATAATTAAAATGTGTCCACATTTTGATTATTTAAGTATTTAGCTGAGATCAATCATAGAAAAAAATATGGACCGATGAAAACATAATTATTTTTCCATTTTAAGAAGGGGGGTTCAGTATGAAAGTTTCTTTCTCCTTCCCCCATGGACTCACCTGTGTCTATAGCAGACCCTACACGGTAATTCATGAATGAACGTCACAAGAAGTGCCAAGATTGCTCGCGAACGCTTTGATCATGAAGACCCTTACACGTTCAATCATTACTGATCATTACTTATCGTTGCTGACACCAATTTAGCTCAATTGTAAACAAAGAAACAACATAGATATGCTTATTTGGACATTGTTATTTATAATATTGGGCATCAAAAGAAAAATGGAGATATAATAATTACTTCCTAGTGCCTGAAAATAGTTTAGACCAAAGGTAGAAAAATATAAGTCAACTACATACAAAAATCTAGGAAAAGTATTGCGAAAATAATCAATTTGTTAAGAAAAATGGAAAAATTATTGGCAAATAAACACAACAGTTAAAGATTTTGTAAAGTAAATTGTGAAGTTTCCACTTTTTTTTCTCTTCAATTTATTGCCTACTTGACTATTTAAAGAAAAAATAGTTGAAAATGGTTAATAATAATATAGGCTAGGGATATAAACAACTATTTACTTAATAACGAGACCTAGGTAAACTAACCTATCTAGTAGTAGTCTCATAGAAGGTTAGTCTCATAGAAAATCGTTTAGACAAAAGTTAGTAAAATATAAGTCTACTACTTACAAAAATTAAGGAAAGGTATTGCGAAAATAATGAATTTGTTGAGGAAAATTGGAAAAGAACTGATAAATATACACAACGTTAAAGTTTTTTTTTCTTAAAGTAAATTGTGAAGTTTCCTCATTTTTTTAAAATTTGTTGCCCACTTGACTATTTAAAAGAAATAGTTGAAGATGGTTTAAAATTATAAACAAGGGATATGAAAAATTATTTAACTATTTACATATAATGAAAATCAGAAATTTATAATGGTTGCGAGGCCTAGGTAACCTAAATTATCCAGTAGTATGGTTAGTCTCCCCACTACTTATACCTCAGTCCCCCCTCCACTTCTCGTGAATGAACCTTTGATTTTCGGATGTTCGGAAATCCGCAGCGCACCACCATCAGTACTTCATTCACTACCTTACACGATAATTCGGAACGTCATTAGTGCAATTCCGATTGACCGTGTAGGGTCCCCTTGTATGCATAACCATTGGGGGGGGGGGTAGAAACAGTACTTTCTTGCAAAGTACCTTCAAGGGTTGTAGCGGAACATTTTTTTTTTCTTTTTTTTTTTTTATAAATCTCATCCATAAGAATTCATAACTTGTTTTATGAATTTATTTGTTATGACACATCTCTAAAACGTCTATATTTATTTTTTAATAAAATTTGAGTTGCGTTAACAAATACCATTCCTGCTCCTACTACCTACTACTACTATCGTCCTCCATATTTACTATACACGGCTCGGAAGAGATATTGCACGGCTGAGGATTTAATAAGAGCGGTTGAAGGTTTTGGACCAGCTATCCCAGCCCCGCATCAATCTTCCGCCCGCCAGCTCTTGTAACCTCTCCATCATACTTATGTAATTTTCCGCAGGAGTACCTATAGCAGTTTCCTCAATCACCTCAGGCGATACCGTCCTTCCAGATTTTCTGACTCATCGGCCATAGGATGGAATATGATAGCCATGGCATCCGTTACCACAGAACATTTTCCAGAAAATTGTTGTCAAGGAAGCTAACGGCTAAAATCCAATGTGATTAATGTATTATACCACTGCATACTATTTGTAGATAAAATTAACTATCTTTTTATAATAATAATAATAATAATAAAATAATCTGCCACAATCAAGGGCATTGGTCATTAAGGCTCTATGTGTATATTCATATTATTATATACGAATTGAGAAAAAAGAAATAAAAAGAAAACATCTAAGTAAAAAATTATTCAAAGCAAAGCCCTAGTTCCATATTGTAAACCATGCAATACAATACGGAAAAAAGTCTTTAACTAACAAACATACATTAATTATTATTTATTCATTATTATCAGTACGTGGACATGCTATATTTACATCAGACATGCTATGGTCATCAGAATCCATTAATTTTCTTTTCATGAAAAATTGGCTGAGGCACACATATATATGTATATATATCTACACCTATGTAGGTGTAAATATACGTATCAACAGAAAAATATTCTTGACCTAAAGTATTTATAATGATCATACCTATCTATAAGGATTCCACTGAAAAATCATTTCTTTGCAGGAATAAAAAGAATCTATTCAGTCATATTGATTTAGATTATTTTATTCATATTTTACTGTTATCTGGCATTATTTAATGTTTATCGTATCAGATATAGTTCTCTTATATGACTTCCATCATAAATACAATATCTCTAAGCCAAAGTGGCCATAAAAAATGCCGCTCCATTTTTCTTTATGGGCAGCATTCGGCATTTTACGAGGAGAATCGTCCACATGTTTTTGCTTATAAATTTGTTTGTAACCTTCAACCCAATCTTGAACCAGATAGTCATAATTATTTAAACACTAATTGTCCACTTTTTGTGGCTCAGATCTTTACAGATCTGTTTTTAAAACTTAATTATAATGTGTAGTTGATACAAAATCGCCTTTCTTTAGAGAAAGCATGCTTATGCAGCCATAAAATTTTATAATTTGAAGATAATGTAACTTAAGTTTGTGGAAAATAAAATCTTTTGAATAATAACTATAGGTAAACTGTTCATTTAATTGTACTGATCGGTGTTCAAATTGTATAACTGTAATTTATATCATATTATACATCGTGTCTTACGAATTAATATTGTTATTTTTAATTATTTGTATTGCCAATTTGTAACCATAATGTATATTCAACTTGTTCAGCTTCATATTAGCCCAACATCAATTTGAGCCATTTATTTTTAACATTTTCATTGTACTCCTTTTTCTATTTCAAAATAGTTATAACTGTATCGCAATGTAATATAAATAAGATTATTCATAATATAATAATTAATATATTGTATTCAAGGAGAAACTGTCTCGATCGGACCACCACTTCCAGATTTTTGGTCTAAAATCTTTATTTTTTATTAGTAGAATATGAGGTCAAAGTAGCTCAATACCGTAACGACGACACCAGGGTGTAAATCTCTGGTTTGTATTAGAAGAATATGGTGTTACAGGAGCTCAAAACATATATAATTAAATGAACAATTGTATAATTTGCTAATTATAGAACCAATAAGAGAGCCCCAGTAATCTACTATTCTCCTAATACTAAAATAAAATAAAATATGAAAGTCACTAAAAACTTTTTTATACAATAGAGAGATGGAGAGTGACTATTATTATTCTGAAAGCATATAAATCAGCATATAATATCACGTCCATCTCGTCATTTGTAAGAATCCATAATTCAAAAGAAA
Source organism: Nezara viridula (assembly GCA_928085145.1). Classification (NCBI taxonomy): domain Eukaryota; kingdom Metazoa; phylum Arthropoda; class Insecta; order Hemiptera; family Pentatomidae; genus Nezara; species Nezara viridula. The sequence continues at coordinate 58,509,433 of OV725082.1, forward strand.
AAAGTAATTATGTAAATAGCTTTTGTCCAGTTTGATTCATAATAATAAATGTAACAAATAAGTTGTCGGTTTATTGGAGAAGTCACGATCAAGGCTACAGTCAATGGGACACCAAATTCATTCAAATATTTTTCAGTGAACCTACATCGAAAAATATTAAACACATATCCCATCGTTCCAATAAGCTCTAGGAGCCTAGAAAAAAAATATTTTATATGATTTTAATCAAAAATTATGTTTTATTTTTGCCTTTGATTTTCCCGGATTTTTAGGGTGATATATATCGATCGATTTCCATTTTTGTGCAGAATAAGGAAAAAATATTGACCGTTGTATTAAATGAGTTATAACCTATCATAAATTACAAAAACTAAAAAAAAAAGACACTTTCAGTAAAGTAGGACAAATAAATTTTACGGTATGAAAAAGAAAGTTAGATTCGTTTTTAGTGTCATTTGAAATTTTAAAGTTTTATATAAATCAAAAATTGCAAAATTTAATACTTAATTTTCCTCGAGAACTTTTTTTTGTCTGATAATTAAGCATTTCTAACTTCTCATGATTCTCTCCAAATTCAACGTTAGCACAATCGTTGGAAAGCTCCGTTACTGATTACTTAATTAAAATCCTCGTTTTTCACATTAACATATTCCGTCATATCGGTGTTAGATACACTAGATTAACATTTGAAAAATTGGTATTCAATAATCTTGCTTATAATTTTTTATTTGAAAAAATATACTCTTTTAAAAATATTTTTGGCAGTAGTACTTGACTACTTTCAAATTCAAAAGCTCACAGATCATGAGTCTCAGGAAAATCTTGCTCAAAGTTTCTCGAATCTAAGCCACTACGAATGAGACCGATAATCTAATTACAGAATTACACTGTAATGAATAGAATTTTATTCAGTTAAATAAGTTCCTACCATACCTCTATTTATTATTTGCAATTTAATAATAATAAATAGGATATAATTTATAATAAATCTCTGAAGCAGAGAGTAGGGTGGAAGCAATAAGTCAGATGGTGGCGGAGTAAGATTTAATTGGTTGGGCTAAGAGGCTGCTTATTGGTCGCTTCAGAAAAAGTGTCCTTAAGGACTTGGCCAGCTTTCATTGGAAAAACCTTTCTGATACAGCTCCTTCTAATATTTCTTCTTATAGGGGAGTCTAATACCGTATATACTACTTTTGTCCAAAAAAAAAAAAAAAAAATACTGACATATATACGATATATTTCTGTGCAGATATTTCATTTTAACTGACTTATAAGGATAATGTAAACAGCAATACGTCACCTAATAACAGTTTAACGTAAACTTAATAACTCTAAACGTAATAAAATAATTTTAATAGTTCGTGGTACAGACCAAATTTGATCGAATTATTAACATCCGCCTGAAACTTCGTAAACAGTTTCATCTCATCGTAACCTACAACTATTTTATTTACAAAAGCTCTTGGCAATAGTCTAAAGCGTTTTCGATCTGGAGAGGGGCAAAAATTGTCTATTTAATTAGGTACTAAAAACTCGTAAATACACATTTGGTTTATTTAAATCGTAAGATGGATTGATCATAAAATTGATAGAAAGGAGGCCTACAAAAATATTGGTCCTATATATCCTAGTTATTATGAAAATTTGGGGTGTAGATCACGCCAAAAGCCAGGACTTTTGAGGATCCCTGAGTACAAAAAAAAATAGTAATTTATGATAGGTATAATCCTAGTATGTTACAGCAACTATTTTTTGCTAAAATCGACTAACCAGAAGCACTGCTTTATATCATCGGTTTCAAGCATTTTTCTCAAAACAGCTTTAACGATTTTGATCATACTCCTTCCATTTACGTAAAAATCAGTGATTTTAAATGTCTGCCAAGCTTTATTTTGATTTATGATAGTCCAGCTGAGCTCTAATGCTGAATTTTCAAAATTTCTTCCTCTTAAGAACATTTAGTTTTGTTTATTTAAAGTAATTAATCATTTCACATTATAACTAGTAGCAAAGAAACAAACTAAGGTGTGTGCTTTAGACCACAAGATATAAGTGAAAACAAGCTGAGATTATTAATATGAAATATAAATTAGTCCGTGGTACAAACCCTTTTTTATGATATAATTAATATCCGCCTGAAATTTCTTAAATAGCTTCATCCCATCGTAACCTAGTAACGAAAATTGTGGCGCTTTCAATCTAAATGGAGGCAAACTTTGTATTTAATTAGGTATTAATAAGTCGTAAATACCCATTTGCTTTCCACCTGAATCGTAAGATAATTTGAGAACAAAATTGGAAAAAATGATGGCCTTCAAAAATATTGGGCCGTTTGGCGTAACCTACAACCCCAAATTTTCAAAATAACGAGGATATATAGGACGAACGGCCCAATATTTTTGTAGGCCACCTTTTTCATAAATTTTGTGATCAATTTATCTTGCGATCCAAGTAGAAAGCAAATGAGTGTTTAAGAGTTTTTAGTTAAATAGACAAAGTTTGCTCCCCTCCAGATTAAACACGCTCCAATTTAATGTTAGATGTTATGTCTTATTTCAAAGCACACAATTTTAAATTCTTCTATAACTTTCTCTTTTCATTATTTTTTTTTTTTTGGGGGGGAGGGAGGTTCTTACTACTGAATCTAAATCTTATTGTAATTATATTTTTGTATGTTACTATTCACTACCTATATATGTAAGGTATGGTAAAAGAAAGTATTACGATCGTGAAAAAAATCGTTTTCGAGTGAAAAAGAGACTTATCTTTAACATGATGTAGGTATTATCCTCATTGAAATATCCTGACAGAGCTTAAGTATCTAATTTCCAAATTTCCTCCTCTAAAGTATGTCTGATTTTATTTATTTAAAAAAAAATCAACAATTTTATATCACGACTAATAAAATTTTTTTTTAAAAATAATTATATTATATTACTAAATAATTATAGCATGTACATGTGAGTTTTACATAAATGGTATTAATCCGTCCTTAATGAAAAAAAAACATATTTCATAAAACTGATATAATTTATATTACCATCTCAAATTTGATCAGCCCAAATCCAATATTATTCAGTGATCGAAAGACAAAATATAAAGGAAATAAAATAATTAAACGTAACATAAGATGATGGAAACACGTTCAATTTTTTCGACTATAGTAATCGACCTAGGAAATGAAAATTATTATAAAACTTCATTTCATATTTCAAACAAAAATGATAACGGATTACAATAGCCTGTATCTCAACTGATAATAGTTTTTTTTAATGGAATTTAGTGATATTTTAAATAATCATGTTACAATACAGTACACAACTTTTTTCCCTCAAATTTCAGGGGATGTGACTATTTTTCCCCATCTCAAGGAGAATTAGATCTTTAATATGAGAGTTGAAGGAAGAGTTGATGAAAATATCCAATTATTAACTTCCAGCTGAAACTTTGTAAATAGCTTCATCTTATCATAACCTACAAATATTTTATTTATAAAAACTCTAGGAATTGGAGCGTTTTTAATCTGGAGGGGAGCAAACTTTGTATATTTAACTAAAAACTCTTAAACACTCATTTGCTTTCTACTTGGATCGCAAGATAAATTAATATGAAATAAATAATGATGGAAAATGGCCTTAAGATAAACGAATAGGAAAAATATCAGAATTTTATTCAAAATGTAATTAATAGACATAAGCAGAAAATAAAATAAAAGATTTTTATTCAGATTTAATCTTATTTTTATTATTATTTATCATATCCTTTTGGTAAAACAATGCTTTTCTGCAACTATGTTTTATGTGTTTATTTAAATGGGGAGGTTTACATACAGAACTTTTTTTTTTAATGTTTTCATTTTCAATAATGTAATCTGTTTTAAAATATATATAAAGAATAATAATATTTTGTAAAATAAAATAAAAAAATAGCATCTTGAAGAGAGATGCTTCTGACATAGGAGAGCAGCATGTTATATATGTGCGTTTACCCGTAAGAGAGCATTGTTATTTTCCAAGGAACAAACATCTTTGTTATCTCAATGTTAAACCCTGGCGGGATGTTTGAAGCCTGTTTCGATAGCTTATGTTTACAGTAATCTCGAGACGAAACAACCCCGATAGAACAGAAATATATAAAACAAGAAATGCTACAAAAAATATCTCTATATATAAAGAAAACACATCATATATGAAATATCAGTAGTGGATTTTGTTTATATTAACGTTTGGTAATTAATATTTGATTTAAGCTATAGAAAAATAATTATATGCAATATTCTTATAAGATAAAATATTTTCGATTTTTAGAGTGTAACTGCATTATCAAACGATATATTGTAATATTGTAAACATTTAATTATTTATCTCCTACATAATTGTTCTTAGACAAATTAATTCTTTAATTCATAAATATTTAAAGAATGGAGTATTAACTTATGAATTCTATTAACATGGAATAGGCTTGCTTACTTAGAACTTACCACACTATTTCTGTGGTATCAAAACTACTTTTAATGGTGCCCTGGCTTGTTTGAAACAACAAAAAAATAGTTAGATTTATTTTTTGTTTTAAATGTATTTAATATCAGTGGCAGGGCACTGATCTTCCAATTCTCAAGGTCTGAGGCTCGAATCCCGGTTATGACAGAAAAATTATTTATTCTGTTTTATCAGCCGAGGGGTGATCCTAGGATCGGTAGACACTCTCTTGTGGCACGCCTAGCCTCTATAGAGTGAGTAATATTAATTAAATAATTAATTAAGGGGGAAGATGGCGGTTGAGTGTGATCTCGGTCAAATCATTTCCTTGCACACACAATTGTTGACCAAGAAACAGTACTTTCCCTGAAAAATAATGAACTGAAGACCCTTCATAGGTTGTAGTGGAACATTTTTAATTTTTTTTTTAAATATCTTTAAAACGATATCAACTAAAAATGTCTCCTTCATCACTCACCCAAATAAAATTAAATCATTTTTCTTAACATACCATAATCATTTTATTTTTATACTAAATCTTTCTAAAATCATTTTTAAAGGCCTATGTAAAGTCAGATGAAGGCTAGTTTGTGTAATTTGACCAGCTGTAGATTTTTTTTGTTATTTCTTATTATCCAATACGAACAAAGTAATATTAAACCACTTAAATAAAATGGTAATCTATATATGTTCTTTAGTTTATTATGTTACTCTGATAAGCGTATGGTTAATAAAGGTTTTTTTTTTTTAGATAAAAACAAAATGAATAAAATCATAAAATGTTTCTATTTGATAACACTCAACGTCGATTCTACTGAAACAGTTTTATCAAAGTATGGGACATAAAAGACACTTTTGTGCACTATATTCTACTTTATTATTATATATTTTTATATCAACTATACACTGTACCTTTTATAAAGAGGACATCACTAAATTAGTTTTATTTTATTTTACCATAATAAAGGCCAAATTACTTGAGTTTAGATTAAAGGAAGAGCTCTGACAGACTCACTGACTCATTAATAATTTTCACCCTTTCCACAAAGCTAGAGGGTGTAATTTAGCACATTTGCTCTTAATAAAATTAATTACACAAAGTGATGATGCTTCATTGCAATGTTTTGGGCTTGAGGGACACTGGGATGAAAAGCATCAGCCTTATCATATGATGCTAAGACAATTTTTAAATGTATATATATATATATATATATATATATATACAGACATATATATAAATGTATTTTTTTTCTTCTTTGTTCTATGTCCTCCTCTTCCTCGTCTTTTAGGCTATACGTTTTTTTTTACGGGCCAGGAGGTGAGTATGGAGGATTTATGCCAGAGTTAAAAAAGCCTTTCCTTTCCACGGCACCGGGACGCGAACTCGTAATCTAGTTATCAAGTTGCCGGATAACGCGGTGCTGTTAGTTCGTTCGGTCTCCCCCCCCCTCCCCCCGCTGCTGGAGAATATTCCTCCCTCGAGGATGTGAACCATTCCGGCTACGGGATACAACTTTAACCGTCCGTGCATAAAAGTGATGACCGTACTCTATTAATTTTAGTCGATAATGTGGTCTTCGAGGATGTCAGTAGTCCTTGAGATTTCGTCCTGCACCTGCTGACTATGAGTAGTCATAAACAATGGATCTAGACAGATTTGTCACTGTTCTTGAACCAAAATGAGCAGGCGGGAAGGACACTGCCAGATTGACACTAAAGAGATCGGGTTTGGAGTTGTGGACGGTCTACCGCTATACCGAAAAGACCATGGATGGTTCGTAGCAACATGAAGTTTGGTACATCTTCTAAACATCTGGAAATCTGAAGTTAGCGAGAGGCGTACTGTCTATATAATAATTTATTTATTCTTAACGTATTGTATACTAGCATCAGAATTTCTCATAGGGAAACATTTTTTTTTTTAAATCTGTACATTTTGAGATAAACATTGCAAAGAATCAAGATCACATTGTACTAGATAGATAGATAGATAGATAGAAAAAAAAACTTTATTCTGGGACTAAGTCCCTTCAGAATAACAATAATGTACAAAATAATAGAATATTACTGGCCTGAATGTTGAAACAATAAATAAAATTGATAAAATAAAATAAAAAGTAAAGAAAACCTTAGGTGCACAAGCTATATACAATACAGATAAAACTATGTACAGAGCATTTAAAATTATGAACAAAACAATTAAAACAATGAACGAATCACTTGAACTATGAACAAAATTATATTTAAGGGTTGAACAACATAAACATACACTTTGAGAAATGAAGAACGAAAAAGAGATACAATGAGTTCATTTCATAAAAAACAAAACAAAAAAAAAAAAAAAAACTTTACTTGAATATATATATAAAAATAAACAGTTACTTATAATTGAATAAAAAAAATAAAAAAAATGTATGTATTGAAATTCCTACGTCGATAGTAGGAAATGCATGTACTATCTCTTACCAAGTGTTATGATTATATGATTGCTACACAATACATATATAATATTAATCGTTAGCTGGTATCAGACTGTTTTTGGAACAGGAATTGGAATAGGAGGTTTTTGAATGTATATAGGGAAGGGGCATGTCGAATTTTGATCGGGAGGGAATTCCAAAAGTTGACAGAGCGGGCTATAAAGGAATTTTGGAATGAGGCAGATCTATGAGAAGGGATGTATAGGTCAGAGGGTCGGGATCTTGTAGTGAGTGAATGGATTGAGGACTTAAATTGGAGAAGGTTGTAGGCATAAGAAGGACGATGATCGGTAATGATTTGATAAAGGAAAGTGCCAAGGAAATATTGTCTTCTTAAGGAGGGGAAGAGCCACCCTAACTCAGTGTAGTGGTGGGAGACACGGGAGCGTCTCGGGGTTCCAATTACAAATCTTACGAAGCAATTCATAAGTCTTTTGAGTCTATCACACAGTTCCACCGAGAGGCCATCGTACACCACACAGCTGTAGTCAAAGTGGGGAAAGATGAGAGAGGAAACTAGGAGTCTACGGGTATTTTGGGGTAGAAGATGGCGGAAGTGATGGAATAGTTTGAGGGTAGAAATTGCACGGCGGGATATATGAGAGATATGGTGATTCCAGGAAAGGGTTTGATCTATGAGAAAGCCTAAATTTTTAACAAAGGGATAGAAGGTGATGGGGTGGTTGTTTAGATAGAGTGAGGGAAAGTTGGTGTGGGATCTAAGAAGGGGCTTGGAACCAATGAGAATGGCCTGAGTTTTGGCAGCATTTAGCCGTAATCCATTTAAGTTGGCCCAGGCACTAATTCGATCTAAATCTTCTTGAATTTTGGCAAATGCCACCAATAACTCAGCGGGAGAAAAGGATAAATAGATTTGAGAATCGTCGGCATATAGGTGGTGGGAACAATGGATAATTGAATCATTTAGGTCATTAATATAAGAACTGAAAAGAAGAGGAGACATGCTTGAACCCTGTGCAACACCTGAGGATAAAGGAAGGTAGGCAGATAGAGGTTGATTAGGTATGGAAACTGCTTGGGTTCGTTGTGAGAGGAAAGACTGGAACCAAGAGATGGAACTATTGGAGAAGGATAATGATTTTAGTTTGTTGAAAAGGATGGAATGGATAATGGAATCGAAAGCTTTGGAGAAATCAAGCAGTATAAGTATGGTTAGTTTTTTGTCATCTATTGCAGTCTGGATATCACTAGTAATTTTAATCAGAGCAGATTGTGTAGAGTAGCCAGGACGGAAGCCAGATTGGAGAGGATCGAGTTGGTTGGATTGTTCAAGGTAGTTGGAAACTTGGGATTGCACTAACTTTTCTAGGGGTTTAGAAAAATTGGAAAGGATTGATATTGGGCGGAAATCTTCGGGAGAGGATGGATTAGGCTTTTTGTTTAAAGGAAGGACAATGGCTTTTTTCCAAGATGTCGGGAATATTGAATTCTGCAGGGAGAAATTGTAGATGAAAAGGAGTGCTGGGAGGATTTCAGGGAGACATAATTTTATTAGTTTGATAGGAATGCCATCTGGGCCTACGGAATTGGAACGGGATTTCATTATAACGGTAATAAGGTCTGTGGGAGAAATGTCGGAAAAATAAAAATTATTGTCGTTAAAAGGTACCTCTGGAGAAAAGCCAGAAGGGGATGGTAAAGAAGAGGTGGAAACCGATATAAAGTGGGAGTTTAGGTCATCAGGTGATATTGGGAAAACTGAGGAAGGGGATCTAGAAGGTTCACAGAGGGAAAGCTTACGAAGTAGAAGCCATTTTGATTTGATATCAGGAGCTGAGGAAAGGGCTTCGTGAAAGTAGTTCGCTTTCGCTTGTCGGATCCTTATCTGTGTCGTGTTACGAAGCACTCTGAATATTTTATAATCATCTGCAAGCCTAGTCCGTCTGAAGCGTCTGCGTGCAGCGTCGCGTCTCTTCTGCAGATCCTTAATTTCCTTACACATCCAAGGAGCAGGACGATGACGGAAAGTGGAGGTTTTGAGAGGAGCATGGGTATTGAGTATATTGAGAAGATTGGTGGTGAGAATATCAACCATGGTGTCGACAGAGGAGCAATGATATATTCCATTCAAATCCAATGTTACTAGATCAGGTAATATTTTTTCTCGAGTAAGGGTATCCAGTTGGCGGAAAGTGATAGTTCGAGGATGGATTGGAGGAGTGCGGATATTATACGTTATTTGTATCAGATCATGAGACGAAAGAAAGGATACTGGCAATTGAGAGGCGGAGAGGAGGTTTTGTGCTGAGTCGATGATGTAGTAGTCTAGCCAAGTGTCAGATCTGCTGGTGTGGTGGGTGGAGGAAAAAGGAACGATGAATAGGTGAAGTGAGAAAAACAGATTTTCTAAATAGGATTTGTCATTGGATTTTGAGAGGAAATTGGTATTGAGGTCACCGGAGATAATTATTCTGGGATAGAGGGGAACGAAGTTGAATAGAGTTGATTCGAAGGACGGGTCAAATGGCACGAGAGGAGGGCGATATACCACGGCGTAAAGGATAGGAGAAATATTACTGAGAATTTCTACTAAGAGGTATTCTACATGAGGATGATCGGAAGATGGGGAGCAATCGAGGATTCGGGTCTTTAGGCTATTGTGGACAAACATAGCTACTCCACCGCCAGTCCGGTTTACCCGGTCATGACGGAGCAGGATGTAATTAGGCAAGGAGACTGAAGATGATGGAATATAAGGTTTGAGCCAGGTTTCGGATATTGCTATGATATGATAAAAGTTTTGGGTAAAGTATTGCAGGAATTCGTCATAATGGGCAGAAAGTGATTGAGAGTTAACTTGACATGTGATTAGGGAACTAGACATACAGTGGATTTGGAGAGAAACAGTCAGTGTTTGGTAGCGAGAAGACAAAACGAGTAATAATCACCCATAATAATTTTTAAATTATGTACTTTTGCTTGTTCTGCTTCATTGGTATTCTAGAACTACTTGTAACATGGAGGTTATATAGAATTTCACAATGCATAGTTTATTTTTATAAAACTGGAGATTACTCTCAGCATATTTATTAATTAAAATGAATTCAGACAAGGGGGTCTTGAAGATGAGTATGAACATCCAATTCTCGTCAAAGAAGAAAAAAAGATGTTAAGGAGAAGCTATGACATCTTACAATTAGAATTAAAAATTTACTATAAACATAATAATATAATTAATACACATATTTAGATAAATAAGAGTGTGGGGTAGCTCCTTGGTAGGGCACTGATCTCCCAACGATCAAGGTCCCGGGTTCGATTTCCGGCTAATGGCAGAAACATAATTTATTCTGTTTAGTCAGCCGTGGGGCGACTCTGGGATCAGGAGATCTTACTGGGGCATACTCAGCCCCTATAAATTGGATTTTATAGAAATAAATTAAGGAAAAAACCTGGCGGTTGAGCGTGATCTCAGTCAAATCACCCCCTTGCAAAACGGTTGACTAAGAAACAGTACTCTCTCTAAATAGTAACTACACCTTAAGACCCTTCATGGGTTTTGAGGTTTTTTTATTTTTTTAGATAAATAATTTGGAATTTTCAATAATTAATTTAATATGACTAAAGAGCTTATTAAACATGGATATTTTTCCAAAAGTAGGAAATCGGTTTGTTAGGAGGCTTAAAAAAATCGTAAATAATATGTGATTTTTATTAGAAATAAAACAAAAGAAATTCTAACGGTAGCTAAATAAAATTTTGTCTATTTCACTATGCTACAATAAGTAAAAAGGAAAGTCAGATGCTTTAAAAAAAAACCTGGGATGGACCATTCTTAATTTTTTAAAGTCTACTTAACTATTTAAATATTTCTTATTTTTTAGCGGAAACATAGTTAATGATCCATGATTAGTATATTCTGCTATAAAATATTTTATTAAGACAAAACTACCATCACATGAGTCAAATATTAATATTTAAATTATATAAGTGAAAGCATCTGAGAAGTTTTATGATTCATAAGAAAATTATGCTATTTTTAAGTAGCGTGATTAAGAAACATTTCAGTAGGGAGAAATAAAATTAATTTGCTGAGAGGTCGGGGAAATACGAGAAGCTTTGGGTGTGGCATAAGTTGAACGAAGTTTTTCGTTTCTCCGTGGAGAGGAAATTTACGATGGACTAACTGCTAGGAGGTAAGCAAACTTTCGAGAAGCCTGTAGTGCATTTAACGACTCAAGAAAATATTAAAATGAAATTTACTTGAGCCGTCAAAGTCTTTAAGAATGATTATTAAAGTTATTTGCATTAATGCAGTACACTGCTCGTTTACATTGCACTATCGTGTTTATTGCATCTAATATTTTATTAGAACACACTGGTTAATAATCTAATAACCTTTTTATTATTTCTATAATATACCAAAACTAATTTGATTGGTTTGTCTGAGTTTATTTTGGTATAACTATACCGAATAATATTTTATTTTACAATCAAATATAAACATTTATAATAGAGCTATATTTTTTATGCCTGTGAAATATTCATATATTATATACCTTTATTTATATATCTCGATCAGTTATTAAAGCTCTTCACTCTTCCACTCTTCCCATCTATTCAAAAATCTTCAAAAACAAATATATATATATATATATATATATATATATATATATATATATATATAATTTTTATTTTAGGATTTCAGGACAATAATTATAAATATATTTATAACTTGAATATATGTTATAATTACACAGAAAGCAATATTTTTTTGTATGGTTTTTTTTTTATTTGTCTGAATTGTATGAATTTTTTTTTCAAACCACCGGTGAATGTTCCGTTAGGTACAACACCCTTCTCAGAACGCCATGGCATTGTTTCTTGCAGCTTTTGCTGCCGAATTTAAACTCGTGAAAAAAAAATTACTCGATAATTGCGTTTGATGGTCATATTTTATGGCATACTAAACAATATGCAATCACCGATATAATGATTAATCATTAAGTAATTATTATCATTATAATTTGTAAACACAAAGGCAATAAGCAACGAAAGTCCACCATTCCAACTTCGAATTTCTGAAATTAGTAAAACGAACATTCCAATCGTCTTATTAACAGAATCAAGTATGAATGTGTTTTTATTTATTTATTTATTTTTATTTAATGTCTCATGTTTGATTTATTCTGTTATTCCAAGTTTTATTTTGTTATAATCTTGTTTTTCTTTTATTGTATTCATCCTAAATACTCAATGCCCCTAAATAATTGAAACAAAATGTTTTTTTTTCTCAATAAAATATATTTACAAAATTGTCACATTAGATATAATGTTTTAGTAGAGGAATAATTGGAGATGTATTATAATATATATATATATATATATATATATATATATATATATATATATATATATATATATATATATATATATATATACGGTAGTATGTAAAAATGTGAAATATCAGCGAATCCTTTATTGCCAATTAAGGTTGTATACGGAGTAGGGTATTTCATAGTATTGGTACATAAGGAGTATTTACTCACCAAGATAGGATGTAGTGTCCTTTTATTTCAGTTATTCAAGTAATTAAATTAATTCATTGTATCCATAATTAATACCATTAGTATGATGAAAACCATATGTTTTCGAATTTGTTAATGACTTGGAGTTCACAATGAAATTCATAACATTTTTTTTTTTTTTATTGTTTCAATTTTTGTTTTTTTCATGTTTTCAGATTATTTTATTTATTATACAGAAAATTGTGTGAAGTTATACCGCAACTACTTATTAATAACTGTTATAGCTCTTTTAATTAGCATGTATTACAGAGTATCCACTAAAACTAGCAAATAATTCATAGAGGGTAATGTAGAGTGAAAATGGAAAAGCAGTGCAATCATAAATTGGCTCATACATAAACTGTAGCCGTTGTTAAGGGCCACCTTTAACCACCTGGGCTCAGCACAATTTCCCTTATCCTGCTTATCTAGCCCAGCTGTCTGCCCTTCGCCCGTATCCGCCATGTTCCGGATTTCAGCTTCTTCCTTTAAGAGCCCTATTAATGTTTATTATAGTTATACATTTATTAAATTTATAATACCAATGGGTGATTATCAAAAGTAACTATTTAGTAGATTTTTATTTTTTATTTTTCTGTAGATTTTTGAATCTATTAAATAATATAGATTAAAATTGAATTGTCTTCAGATGGGATTACCTAAAATCATGTTCATGTATTTTTAGTGTAAATATGTTAAATAAATAATGTAAAGTAATTTATAGTTTAACTGTTCGAGTTCATCTTTATGCCTCAGGATTGACCTACCCATGGTATATTAGAATAAATTGGTTATTAACAGTCGAGCTCGCACTCAAACTCTGGAACTAGTTGTCTAATTCCTTCTCTACTAGGCCACCATACTGCTCGTAGGAAATATAATAATATCATTAATATAATAATATACTTTAATACACTAATCTAAAAATATCTTTTAAATATTTCACCAACACATCATCCAGGACTTCCCTATATTTAAAATATTAAAAAAATAAAATAAAAAATAAAAATGGCATAAAGCCTAAAAGAAAACCTGAACCTGAACGACAGAGAAATAACGGAGAAAAAAATTTCAGTATTTAAAAATAATAAAACCCAATAAGAGAGTGAAAATAAAACGTGCTTCGGGTCCTTTTTTACTTAAGTACCGCCATACACTATTAATAGCAGTTACTTTCAGTAAAATAACAGTTATTACTTAGAAATCATATGCCATGGAAGAATAGATGTTTTATTAAATATTTTACGGCCATCATTTTAATGCCCTTTATTTGTCATGAAAGACACTTATTTAATTTTAAGAATTTCATTTTATTTAAATTTCACACTCAATAAATCAATTACGTTTATGATTCAGGTTATAACCTCATTAGTTCTACAATTTATTAAATCATGTATACTTGACAAAACTGTTACAGTTTTAAATATGTGACAAAAAGTAACTGTCGATACTCAATTAAAAAAGACCCGGTGTTTCTAATGACCCTGTTGGGTGTACACAACAAAAAAAAATCTTTAATTTTGATCTAGATTGTTAAGGAACTGACTTACTTAAAAAAAAAAATTGTACTATTGATTGTAATATCATGTATTGCATGAAGTTCCTTGTGTTCAATAATTTGTAAGAAAATTTTGTTTCTTGGTCAACGGTTGTTTCTGGACTTCTTTTTTAATTTTTTTTTTTTTTTTATGCTCCTCTAAATATTTGCAGCGGAACGTTGGGATATTAAAATAAGTAGATTTTCTACCTTCAAATTTCTAAATATAAATTTAGTCTACTATAATATCAAGACTACTTCTTGGGAACAAACATCATTGGAATCATATGTTTTCTATTTGACCATACAAATTTCATTATTTTTCTAGAGAGCAAACAATAGCACCGGTTCACATGGAGAGTGTATGAACATACAATGAATGTATTTGATTGAAAATTTAATTTTTTCATTTAAATTGACCACATATTCTCTTTTACTCGTATCGATTTCAAGGTTCCATAATTTCATCATCTCTTCCAGCGTGGTTATATTTAATATTCTGATTTCCGCATTACTAATTACACATTATAAGCACATATATTTCTTGTTCGAATATCCTAAGAATTTTATATAATATAGTTTTACGAAAATAAATTGACAACTTTTTTTAATCAAATCATTCACATGTTTAATGGGTAATAGATAAACCAATTTGGTTATAAAACCCTAGCTTTTTTTTTTTTTTTTTTTTTTTTTTTTTGTTCCTTCCCTTCCTCGCCGTTAGGCTATACGGGATTTTCCCGGGCCAGGGAGTGTGAGCGGGGATTTAAAAGACTCCCTCGGCACCGGGACGCGAACTCGTGACTATTTTTATATCTTTATAATTCATATGTCAGGTTGCCAGGCAACGGCGGTGTAGTGCACACGCTTTAGCCCATTCGGCTACCCCGCCCACTTATAAAACCCTAGCTGTCAGGTAAAGCATTATTTATTTCTTGGTTTATTTTTAAAGTTAAGTAACCCGAATATCCATCCCACCTCGCCCCACGTGCCTCCTCTTGGAATGTGTGCAGACAATACCTCTGAAGTTCGATCTTCCAGGAATAGTGACCGTTCTTCATCCTGACCCGGATTGGCTGAAATAGACCAATAGCAAGGACTGTTACAATCTGCTCACTCCAGAAGGGTGACTCTTAAATTGATTTATTACAATGTTTTAGGCACCTGGCCAAATAAGCTTTCAGGTGTTTCGTCTGCAGCCGAGAAATAAAAAAGAAATTAGGTCGATCTATTTCGGCTTCTTAATGCAATAAACTTTCTGGGAGCCGTTTTAGTTTTATCTCAGTTATCGTGAAGTTTTTCTCCTGTACGCTACAGAAAAATGTAATTCGTTTTTATTTTATTTTATTTTTTTTTCAATTTCGTAGAAAGTATTGTGAATTTAATTTATTTAGTCAAGCATAAAAAGGAGAAATTCCTGACATAAAGGCTTGCTAGACTATCTGAAATAAAGACAATGAATTGAGTGTATTGATAAAGACAAAAAAAAAAAAGAAATGATCGTTTTATCAACTTCAAGATTTCGAAGTACTGTAAATATTTTAATCCTGTTTAATATTTACCAATACCTAATAATTCCCTTAGGCAATTCTAAAAGATTGTTTAATCCCATTCAACTTCTACAAATCCCATTCAAATTCTACGATTAAACACTAAATCATTAAATACTAATCATCACGATACACATTATATAAATATAATGTGTCGAATGCCTTTGAGCAGTCAATTGAGGTTAGAGCACTTTCCTCACCCAGATTGAAATAGTTCCTAAACCTCACTTGATCTGACGGAAACATAGTCCGGAGCGACCTGCAGCACCTGATAATGTGAAACCAATATAATATATATATATATATTTTTTTTTTTGACCAATATAATATATATATATATACATACATATATATATATATATATATATATATATATATATATATATATATATATATATATATATATATATATATATATATTATATTGGTTTCACATTATCAGGTGCTGCAGGTCGCTCCGGACTATGTTTTCGTCAGATCAAGTGAGGTTTAGGAACTATTTCAATCTGGGTGAGGAAAGTGCTCTAACCTCAATTGACTGCTCAAAGGCATTTGACTCAGTACCTCATTAAACACCAATCATCAAACATCAAAAGTTATTCACTTTAAGAGGAGAAGACAAAATGTCCCCACAACACACAAAACCTGTGTTGCAATATGCTGCAGCGCCGAAACGAAAGTACCGATTCCAATGAAACTTGGCTAAATAAAGTCTTCTTCTCGATGCCCTTTAAATTTATCTATATAACATACCTCAACGAAAAGAAGCTGGAAAAACAGTTATTAGAGGTCGTCAAATTAGATTCCGAATAACTCAATAAGTATACACTTTTTTGTTGATATTGTTATTTAAAAGTTTACGAAATTTTCTTTAAAAAAAAAAACTGTTAAAATCGGACAATCTGGAACAAAGATATGGTATCTAGATTCGTTTGTATGTTATACTGCAAAGGCTATATTCTCTTAAATGATTTTTGATTTTTTAAAGTGTTAATGTAGCAAAGTTACATTTAAAAAAAAATTACTAACGAGGTAAAATTACTTTTATTTATTTTTCTTTGTTACTAGGAAGGTAATGTTACTTTAGATGTATAATTGTTTGGAAACAATAAACCATTGTGAAATAATTTGCAGCGTTTTTTTAAATTTTTTTTTTGTTGAAAAAAAGAAAACAAATAACATTATATCTTGATATTATTCATTATTCGATATTATTGTTAAAATAAGTTGTTGTCTGATACTATATTAACAATTTTTAAATACAAAAAAAAAACATATGGAGGGAAATCCCTATTAAAACAAATAAATAACAAAGCAGTCAGTCAAATTTCAATTTGATCGTTATTATATTTACTTAATTAGTTTGTTTGGTGTTATTCGTGTTTAAAATCTCTGCTACTTATTGTGGGAGAGAAGAAATAAAGGATTCTATTTGTAGTAAAAAAAAAAGTATAATAAAACCCTGCTATGGAGAATATGCAGCCTTTCATTCTGAATCACACATTATATATATATATATATATATATATATATATATATATATATATATATTATATATATATATATATATATATATATATATATATATCTTTTTTCATTGAATAAAATAAATAGTGAAGTAGCATAAAATCCGCGTAGAGCCTTACTGTTTCTCCTATTTTGTTAATTAAATTCTCAAGTAACATTAAAAGCAGTAAGAGTTATTAGATAATAAAATCTTTTACGATCAGTAGTAAATCAATTATTAGACTATATCTTTCCTTTTTATTTTCTTTAACGATATATAAATTTTATACGCCTGAATACAGTTTTATTCTCTACTTTTCTACTTCTTCTTAATTGCTGGGTTCTATAATTATTTTTTATTTTTGAAATAAAATAATTTTAATTCTTGAAGTTTCGTCAAATGAATAATTCAAGCAGAACTTGTCTGGAAGTATTTTGGAAACAAAATTAAAAAACTGTAAAAAATTGTGAATACATATTTATATAAATATCCATAGACATTTATTCTTAGAAAGTATGCGGATGATTGTTAAATAAGGAAGTAGAGAAATAAATGGTACTTGTTGATTAGATGGAAGTTCTACGTGTAGTAATTGGCAAGAAATTTTTAAAACTATACATGAGGAATGCTAAAGAACTTATGGTAAAATACGGATTTAGACAGTAATGGGATGTTAAGTATAAATGCTTAATAATACTTATCTACTTATAAAATATTTATTAACAGTACAAGAATAACGATGAATGGTAACTAATATAGCACGAGTCATCTGTTATTAAGGATTGAAATAAACAGATACAGAAAATTCAATTAGGATTAAATTAACATTGTCCCAAATATCAGTGTGTTGCCCAAATGTGAGACCAAGACGAGTCTTGTTCTTGTACATTTAGTCTTGAATCTTGGTCTTGGTCTTGTCTCGCAACAGTCTTGCAGTTAAATGTTCGCTTATTAGTATAAAGATATTACTCTATTTCTTCAGGTAGGGGAAACCTAAGCCCAAATAAAAAATTGGAAGAGTTAAATGGAAACGTATTTTGTTTATACCAATTCTTTACATATAGTAACTAAAATTTTCATCTATTAGTAATTATTTTACCTTAATTTTTATTCAAACTAAATTTTTTTTACTAGTCTCGATCATAGTCTTGTTACAGTTAAGCGGTCTTGGTCTTGTTCTTACAAAGTGCAAGACCAAGGCCGGTTTGGGGGAACACTATTTGTGAGCGTTCTAAACAGTTGTAATACAACTATATAGGCTTTGCAAGGACGAAATGAGGATCACATTTTAAATGAAACGGATGACTCTTAGTATACAACCAAAACTACTTTTCTCACATTACCACACATCGTCAAAGCTAGAACAGAGAAGGATACTAAATACTTACATATACTTACTTAAACCAACATGAACATCCCCCTCCAACACAAATATACAGTGTAGCTAAAAGGGTCCACTTACAAGTTCAAATTTTGCTATCAAAAATACCACAATAATTAAAGCACCTTGGTACGTGACTAAGAAAACCTTAATAATAAATTTCACCAACCAACTGTTGAACAACACACAAGGACTATTTATCAAGTATTTGGTACTAACTTACGCGAAAATATTAGTTAGAGACACGGTTCCACATGCCCACGATACGAGGGAGAGAGAGAAAGAGAATCACTTTATTTTCATAAAAGGGTGCTGTCCAATTATATTGGGTTGCTACTAACACATCATACTTATCAATCAATCAAAAAAAGAGAGACCTGGTTTATTATCAAACCACTGTAATTGTAATCAAGTCTTGAGATGAGACACTTTTTCCATCTTTCCCAATAATATGTCATTTCCATTATTTTTATCAGGCCATCTGTTGATTGACAATAATTTGTCCACAGGTGCAAATTAATATTTAAAGAGAAAAAAAATCGGCTAATTAATTAAATTTAAAATGTCACCTCTTAGCATCTGCAGTATTTTTATAGAGCTCTAGATCACATTTAAGTTTAATTTAATTACAATTAGTTAATCTATTCGTTGTGATTAAAACTAATAGAAGGGGAAATACATGCACCTTGGGTCAAAATGTTGTACAATATTTTAAAATAATAATAATTTTTCAAAATAGAATTTTATTTGCCATGCTTTGAAGATACTATTTTAATTTTTAAATTATTTTATCACAAGTTTTTGACTATGAATATACATAATTTTTGAAAATAGCTAGTGATCCAAGGTACAATTACTATTTTTGTACCATGGGCCACCCTATATTGTTACCTTAGACAACGAATTGTATCTTAAGTATTTTTTTTTGTAATATGAATTATAATTATTATTCAATCATAAGTTTCAGTTATCTACACTTGTAAGCTAACTTTTTCATGTCATCTGTTTACGCTTTGATTATATATTTTTTACATAATATATTATGCGTAAGTAAATAATCATTCATAAACTTCTTCAGTAAAAACCATGAATCAAGAATTTATTCTCACAAGAGACATATTTTAAAATTATATTAATTTACCTTGGACAGGCTTAAGGTACAATATGAATTGATTTTTTTAAAGTCCTGAAGTATATATAAAACTTGCCTTTAAAGAAAGCTAGAGATATTACTATATACCAATCGACTAATAACTTTGATTATGTTTATGTCCTTTTTTGATGAAAAATTAGTATATCAGGTAACGAAAAATTACTTTTCCAACTCAAAACACTCTTATCAATATTATTTAAAAAAAAAAAAAAATAACAGAGAGAATCAGAAAGAATCAGAGCCACCAAAATCAGCTGGAAAGTCTTCAGGTAGTTCAATCTACTCAATTTTGCTACAAATCATGAATTTTCCTCGGTTGAAATTCTTATTCTTAGGGAGCCCCAAGATACAAAATTTCTCCGATACCATTATAACTTCATGGTGCTTAAAGCTTTTGTAACTCAGATGTGTTAGCAATTGGTGTAAATATATGGTGTTATCTAATCTAAATTTAGCTATGCAATGTCAATGTGTAATACAATATAACCAATCACTTATAGTTTTATCGATTCAACTATATTTAGATTTCGGCGTCATCAACTGCCTTTTTTCCTGTTTTTCTATTTTAAATTTAATATTACGAATTTATCACTTTCCGTTACAAAAAAAAATAATAATAAAAAAATAAAACAAAACTTAGCTATATTTCTATGACAGTGTAAGATCAGAATCGGATACACAGACTCGGTTTCTCTCGAAACTGACTTGGATCTATGGTAATCCATTTAACCCCTATTTGTGGTCCTCCTCATTTGGTGGAGTTTGGGGGCGGGCAGGTAGGTTTGGGATCATCCAGTTTGGAATGGCCTATCTTCCGAACCCATTCGTCCTAATACCCTTCCCAAAGTTACCTTCTGAGAGTTACTTTTAAATGAGATTGTTTGTTTCAGTTTCAGTAGGACTTAAAACACAATGCAGGTTTCGTGTTTTGCGTGGGTTCGAGTTATGATAACATAAATTGAGCTGAGGACATTTGTAAAATAAGTTACTTTAATTATGGAAGAAATAAAAACCAAAGCTACTTTAACATCAATTATTCTGGGATGTATTCAAGAGGTAACGGTTTTTGACAACTTAAGTGTTGTCAAATTGAATAAAATCAACCATCGAAAACAGGATATAAGGAACGATACGCATGTCTGGTGTGTCACAATTCCACCATGTCATTCTTAATTAGAGTTGCATACCAGATCTTAATTTTGGACAAACAGAATTAATGACTTCGACTTTCAAGTAGTCAATTGAAACTGTTTATCTCATTGTAACCGAAACGAATCTTATGACAAATGTATCTGGGCTTGTTCTTGAACGATCTTTTAAATCTAGAAGTCTAGATACCAAATATTATCGAAGGTTCGTAAGAACGAGTCTGTGATCTTTTAAAAACAAAAAAATATATATATGTAGATTTTAGGCTTTTGTCCGTTATTGTTTCTTTTTTTAGAGAATATATATTTATCTTTTATCAGCGATTTCTTTGGACAAAGCTCAAAAAAAAAAAAAAAAAAAAAAAACGGCAAATGCCTAGATGATAAGTAATTTATTGTTTGTTTGTTTGTTTCGATGTCTAGGCGCAAAACATCCAGGTTATCAGCGCTCGATCAACTAAATAATACTACTTTTATACTGCTAAGTGGTTGGTACCAAAAATAAATAAAAAGAATAAGAAAATAAATAAAGGGATTGATAGAATAAAATAAATAAATACAATAACAATAGACACTTTTAGATAATAAGATAGAATAGATAAATAAATAAACTTTAAGAAAATAGAAATAAGATCAATAAATGAAGTAAAAATTAATAACAAAATTAACTTTTAATAAAAAAATAAAATGAAATAAAGTAAATAAGTAAAATAAAAATAATAATAAATCTGCAAAGGATCATAATTTATAAACTTCTCATATATGTTGTTTAAGTCTTTCATTATCTAGGAACTTGATAACTTTGGTAACGATTTCTTCTTGATTTCCCAAGGGTGCTGATATATTCTGAGGTATTCCTAGATCTTTTAACCTTGCGGTGTAAACATGTTTTATGGTTGATGAGTGGTCAGACTTTTGACATCTGGGGATGAGATCTTTGGTTATGAGGAGGAGGTGTGTCAGTCTTGTATGTCCGATCCTCAGCCGCGTGAGGAATTTATTTAACTTCCTTATATATCTATATCATTTTAATTTTTCAAAATGTTATTCTCATTATCAGAACAAACATTATCGTGAATATTTAATCATACATGCTTCAAACATTTATCATTTGTTAATACATGATTTCGTCATACAACTAAAATAGTTACTGAAACATTTTACGTCGTTTACTTCGTGTCTCATACCTATTCTTTTATTCCACATTTAGCTTAATTTTTGGCAAGATTCAGAGAAATGAACATACTTTTATCAAATAATGTCGTACATTTTTTAATGTATGAATGAATAGTCTATTAGTAATATGTATTAATGGATAGAGGCCGCAATAATCTTTTATAGTTTAATACTCAGTTGGGCAAAATTTATTCAAATAACGAATAAATAATAATGAATACAAAATTATTTTTATTTCAGTCTCTAAAAATAATATTGTATTTATTTGTTAGTGATCGAAAAAAAAACAACAGAATAATCTTACTTCATTCGTTATTTAATAATCTATAATATCTGAATAAAAATTTATTCGTTGAAAATATTGGCTGAATAAAAACTTATTCAAGAAAAAAATTGATCTGTGGAACTCATTATGAAATAAAAGTAGTCAGCATGACTCATTATGGAATAAAATGAGAGATGGAGACAAATCATTGAATACTGGCAAGCTGACATTATTATCTGACGTTACATAAACTTAACTTCATTAAAAGGAAAACTTCCTAAACAGATTTAGTTTGTCAAATAATGACAATAACCAGAATGCAATAACCGTGATGGGTTTGACATATCATCCTAAAGGATCTCGAGGTCCAGTCAAATACACTTTGATGATATTTCGTGAATTGTCACTTAAGTAAATTAAATTTAAGGGAAATAGTGAATAAAATGTTGTTAATTAGTTATCACTTCATTTTACACTAAGTAAATAGTTAACTACAATTAATACATTAGATTCCTTGTATTTAGTTTAGTTTTAATATTTCAATAGTTAAAGTATATTCTAATTTGACAGTAATTTTGGAAATTAAAACTTGTTTTCTAAAAATGTTAAAAAAAAATGTATGGAAAAATCTGGATTACTTTTAGATAAAATTCCTGTTAAATATTTTTTTTTAATATTTAATCTAATTGTAAAGTATCATTATATTATCAAGAGGTGGCGTGGACGAAAATAAATAACAAAATATATAAAACCTTCAAAGGATTTAAATTAGGTTTATTATTATTATTTATTTATTTTTTGGCGCCAGACCTATATGAATTTAGTTGGCTTTAATTTATTGTAGTAACGCATCCAATCCTTCCAGTCCAAAGTCCTTCGAACAATAGTCAATGCTCCATATTATGTCACGAACAAGACCCTACACCATGACCTTAACATCCCATATGTCCATGACATCATCCCATCCAGATTCTCCAACTTTCACCAGAACCTCATTCATCATCCTAATCCTCTAGCGCAATCCCTATCCAGCTCCGAACATCCATACCATCCCCCTCGAAGGTTGAAACGGCAGTGGCCTCGAGATCTTTTGTAAATATGCCTTTGGAGTCCTGGCAATGGCCAGCTTCTCCACTCATGTCCTGAGCGTCTGTGGCTGTAGTGCCCTCTTTCAGTCTCCATTGGCTTCTAATACTAGTGATGCGGCTGGAAAAGTGGCGCTGGGATCTCCCGGAGTCTTGCTTCGCCTTGCACGTATGGGGGAAAAAGCCTGGCTCGGAGATTCTTGGGCGAATGTATATATTGTATATAGGTATGATTGTGTTTAGAAATTTTTATTTTATTTTATTTTTATTTAACTTCTTCACCAGTATTATTTATTTACTTATTATATTTATATTTATTTCTTTATTATTTGTATATATTGTATGAATGAGAACTTTTAGCCCTAATGCTTATAGCCCTCCAGCAGTGGCTGATTGTATTATTATTCAATAAACAGATTAAAAGAAAAAAAAAAATTTATTGTAGTGGTCTCTTTATATATATTTTTTAAAAATGAGTAATCTCAAAATAAAGCCGTAATAATTTTGTAACTCTTGCCAACTATTGTTTTATTATGTAAATATTCTCGATTATTTAATTTTTTTTTTTTAAGTTTTTCTGTCACCCATTGATAAAAGCAGAAGAAGGTACAATTATTCTACAATTTCGTACTGCGGCAGAAGGAAAAAGTAACCGAATTTAATTTCCAGATTTTCATGGAGCGTGAAAATTAACATAGGACTTTTACCTCACAATTCAATATATTGTACACTTCTTATAAAGGCCACAATCGTAATTTGTTCAGTAACACAGTATGAAATATATATTAACCAAGCGTCGTTTATTTCTAGTTAGAATAAAATAAAAAATATTTCTAACAAGAATATTTGGACCAAAACTACTCGGAGTACCGATTAACAAGTATCTTGCTCAGATTTAATTGCTGTTATACATTTAATCAATGAAGTATTGTTTAAATTACTTGATACTCAGATAGAGGTCAATATTTGGGAAAAATACTTGGTCCTCAAAGTAGTTTTTGCCTCTCTGGCAAGAACCCATTTCTTTAAATTATATAAATTATTTTTAGGAATTATTAGGTAATTTTTTTTTAATGAAATGAACAAAAGTTAATAATCATTAATCATGAGTAATCTTTTTTTTTTTTTTTTTATTTAAACGTACATACTCTCACTTATACATAGATTATCAATACTAATAAATATACGGTGAATTATATAAATAACATTTAATTTATTCAATTTGTTATTTAAAGTATTAAATGTTATAGTATAATTTGAAGTTTTAACTATAATTAATCTAAAATATGATAAATGACTATTCCTCACGGTTTCATACTAATTTACACGAACATATTTATTACACACTTATAATAGATAAGGCATGGCCATACGAGGAGGAGACTGACCAGAAGATTTCCGTAACAAACCACGGAAATTGAATTAAGCGTACTGCTAGGTGTTGTCCTTCGGAATGACTAACATGTCATTCATTATTTCCAACTGACGATCTGTTTATTGTGAACAATACTTCCGAAGGTGCTCCCACTAACTTAAAATTTAAAATAGAACAAAATCAAATATTTAAAAGAGATTTTTTTTATCTATAATACTAATAAATTCTTAAAAAAAAAAATTTTTACAAAATAAAGCGTAACAATAATAAAACGCAAATTCGTGGAAAGTAAGAAATAAGGATTTTTAATCTGGGATAAATAACGGTTTTATAAAATAGAAATTTAAACAACTATTGTTAATTTTAAGCAATTGAATAAATGATTAATTTTAAATTAATTATTGTAAATAGTTTATCGATGGTTGACTGTAGTGAATAATTGAAGCGAAGTTGATTGGGGCGTTCAGTCAAAAATACAAATTAATTTTTATTTTATTTGCCGACTTTTCGGCCAACGTTTAGGCTTTCATCGGAGCTATGTTTGAGAAACTATTAACTATAAAAAGAAAATAATAATATGTAGGTGAATGGTATAGTCTAATAACACAAAGGCAAAATAAACTTAACAATGATAAATAAGTGGAGAGGAGGAAATATGAAATATAAATGGGGTGACGTGAGATTGACATAGAATAAGATATAAAACAGAGAAAAAGAATATTCTGTATAATACTAAGAAATAATTAATGGAATATTCTATGTCTAACAATTACTTTTATATTTCATAATATCCCATTATATTTCTTTTTTAATTCATTTTTTTATTCCTTCTGTTACATAATTTCATTATGTTTATTTCATTAGTATCTAGTTTTATTGCCGTCATCATTTATTTCATGAGTTCCTCTCTGTTTCTGGTATTATTTTTTTTTTTCATAAATTCCTAATTGTGTTAAATATCCTAAATTTGTTTACGCTACTTTCCATTCCTAACTTTGTCATTGTTATTGTTATTTTTCCTTTATTTATATTTCATATTTATGACTCTCCATTTATTTATTGATGTTAAGTTTATTCTATCTACATATTATTAGACTATGCCTTTCACTTACATATTATTATTTTTTTTTTAATGTTTATAGTTTCTCATACCTATTGTTATCTTGTCTTTTTTTTAACCCCGATGAAGGCCTGACCTTTGGGCCGAATCGTCGGCAAGAATAAAAATAAATATCATTTATTTATTTTTGATTCGTATTTTTGCCTCAACACTCCAACCAACTTCTCTTCAATAATATTAAATTTAAAAAAGTAAGAGAGAGTGGGAAGCCCATAAACCTACCCTCATTGCTTCTCCGACTGTGATAAGACTGAAGCCATCTACATAAATTTCGAAATGACACGTACAACCGTAGCATACTGAAGAGAAGCTATCTTACCCACATCCTAGACCATAGAGGAGACTTACTCGTACATTGCATATCCCTTAGGGCCGAGTTCAAAAACCTATTTACCGTAATGTTTGCAGTAATCCCTTAATCCGCCCACTGAGGGAATTCGCCTGGTAGGTAAGGGAGGAATATAAGCTAATCCTATTGTCCTAAATCCCTTTCTTAGCCCGTGGTGTAAGAGATATGTTAATTATTAATTGTGGCTGATAAGTTACCGCTACCAGTTTTCTCAGTGTGGTTTAAAATATTTAGAGCTACATTAGTGTTACCCAAAAAGGGGAAACCAACACGAATCTTGGTCTTGCGCACTCAGTTTTGGTCTTGCACAAGAGTCTCACAACAGTATAGAGATATTACTGTAATTTTTCAGATAGGAGAAACATAACTAAGCTCGAATGAAAAATTAGAAGAGTTAAAAGCAAAAGTATATTGCAACAGTCAGCCGGTCTTGGTTTTGGTCTTGCAAAGTGAATGGTATGTTTGATTATGGATTGCGTGTATTATAATTGTTGTAACTTTGGAAAGTTTTTAAAAAACTGTATGTCTTGTCATACTAAGACGCATTACGGATGTTGAGGTCTCCCAAGTTTCGACTGTTTGTTAAATTCAAACTATTTCAGATCCAATGAGCTCATTATGAATACATTCGTTACTTATGTGTGAAATTAAAAAAATGTGTTAAGTTAATTCAACAAAGAAAAGTCGACTAGTTGACTAGGCTTGGATAGTAGTAGATATATAACCATTTTATCAATGTCACCAATTTGGATTCCGCTCCTCCCATTCCACTATACAGCAATGCCATCGTGTGGTAGACGTAGTATCCTCTGCATACTAAGTAAATCACAACAATGTCTATACATCCCGCTTTTCCCAGTCTGCAGGTGTTCCTCAAGGTAGTATCCTAGGTCCTATCCTTTACACAGTTTATATAGCTCACATCCCAACCCATCCCAACACTGTCATCACCACATATGCTGATGACACATGTATCCTATCAGTTAATAACGACCCATCTATTGCATCCCAAACCCTTCAATACCACACCACAAACCTTGAAGAATGGTGTCAAAACTGGAGAATTAAAATAAATTCCAATAAATCCCATCAAATTACCTTTACCCTTCGTCGTAAAACAATGACTTCCTGTCCTTCAGTATCCTTTAACAACACCTCACTTATTCCTGTTGAACAAATCCGTTACCTAGGACTCCATCTGGATAAACGTCTAACTTGGAATCCTCATACCAGACTGAAACGACAAGAAACAGCTCGACGTTTCCGACTACTTCAACACTTACTAGACAAACGCTCTAACCTTCCAATCAATTATAAAAGACTCATTTACACGACTATAATAAGGCCTATTTGGACTTACAGAGTTGAGCTATGGGGCTCCACCAAACCTTCAAATTTCTCTCGCATACAATCCTTACAATCAAAAATCCTTCGTAAAATCCTCAATGCTCCTTACTTTGTTACAAATAAAATTATCCATAATGACCTTAATGTTTCTTATGTATCAGATTTGGCCCAATCCAGATATCTGTCCTTCCATAATAAACTTCATTACCATCCCAACCCTCTTGTCTCTAACCTTGCTTCCTATTCGATTCCTGATAACCCTCCGAGGCGTCTGAAAAGAAGATGGCCACGTGATCTTCTAATATAGACATATTATTAGAGTGCTATCAATGGGTAGTTTCTCAACATGTGTTCCATGTCATTATATCCATGTGCGAATTTACCAGATGTATTTTTTGTATACAGTTGTAAATATCATACAAATAAATAAATAAAATTTTATCAATCAACTTATTCTAGGATTTTATGCTTCAATCAACCCACATTTTTTACGTGATATTCTTATCACACGGAAACTAGCCAGACTTTGAAAAAAGTAATTTTTTATTTGAGGTTTCACACGCTAAAAAAATAAAGATATTTTTCAGTTATTTACATTATTCATTTTTAGGTGATCCAATTCTAGAAATGTACCAATGTTATGAAGGCTGTCTCTCCTCCCCCCTTTGTTTAATCTAAACAAATACGTTATATACTCAACTGTATTATTTTTTCTAGATATTTTCAAGTTTATATTATAAGTAGCACACAAAAGAAAAAAAAATCGTACAGCTATACAAACAGCCATACAAAGAATCCATGAATTTGTATAAAACAGGGGTTGAAACTGTTAAGACACTTACTTACAAAGTTTAATTTTGATAGTTTCTGTAAAACTTTTTTATGAAAACGTTCTTAAAATAAAATTCCCAAGGGAAAAAAATTTGTAATTTGTAATAACGTTCCATGTTTCTGGTATAAGTTTAACTTGTATTTTATTTAAGTTAATAAAAATAGTTCTATTAAAAAAAAAATGGTAATTGGACTAGGTAATTGGATTATTAGAATTATAATTTGTCTTAACTGAATTATTCGTGGTTGTGAGGTATCGTTTGTTTGAGTAGCTTAGAATAAAAAACATTTAGATCGATTTTTTAGTGAAATCGTATGAACTTTTAAATAAAATTGTTTTTTTAAATAGAAGTTCCGTAAAATCTTTACTCTAAAATTTGCAAGGGAAAATATTCTGCTTCCAAAAGAACTGAAAAATTCTCCACACTCACAATTCCAGTGATACCTAAACTTTTTAAAATAAAAGTTTTTCCGTTTAAGCCCTGATATAAAATATAAAAACTACGAAATTTTCGGAGGATAAATTATACTTCTCATGGTTTATAAAAAACAAAACAATTCTTATTATTAAAATTATAAAAAAAACTAAAGCATTTATCTTTTGGGACCAGACGAATGATTGCGATAATTGTATGTTATTAAAATTTCCAACGATTATTTTATTTAGTTTTATGATTTTATTCATTTTGTTGGAGAGTGGGATTGCTCAGTGGGCAAGGCACATGCTTCCTATCTTGAAGGTCACTAGTTCATGTACGGATATGGCATGTAATTATTTGTTCTGTTACATCAGCCATGGATCGACCCTGTAATCGGGAATTCTACCTGGGCACACCCAGCCTCTATAAGGAATTAATTAAGGAGGAAAACCTTGTGGTTGAGAGTGATCTCGGCCCAATCACCTACCTCTACGTACCAAATAATCATGAAACAGTACTTCCTTACAGAGTATTTAACCCAAGACCCTTCATGGGTTCTAAAGGTATAGGTTTTTTTTTATTTTGTTGATCAAGAGAGAAACACATGATTTTTTTTTATCCTCAAATCTCTATCCGCACCTGTCATGGTAGCGACAATGAGTAGATTTGTTGTCAGGTAAAAAATGGCATGATTGGCATGTTGAAGAATAGTACCTAGAAGCACCTCTGCCCTGGTCTGTTTACATCCTTAAATCAGAAAAGGAGATCTCTCATCCAGCTCCTTTCAAAATAATTTAATTAAAATTTCTTTATTTTTTAATTTCATTATTTTAAAACCTATCGATTGCAATATTGGTGAATACACTGAACGGATTTGTTTGCAAATATCTATTTAAATTTTGGACACGGTATTTAGGCTTAACAACTTTTACTTCTTTCATAAATCTTCATATGTCTAGGAATTCTCATCAATAAACAGCTTTGCGATAAGTATTATTGTTATTTTTATTTATCTGCATATTTTTTTTTTTTTGTATTCGTTGACTAAAATAATATATGTTATATACATGTAAACTAAGTTAAAAAACAATTTAATGATCATTATTCAACTTCTTCCTGGATATAAAATAAAATATTTGAGAGAATACTATTTATTCTAATACCATGGCCAGTTACAGGAGGCCGATGATCTCTGGAGTAGGAGGAGTAGGGATGACCGTATACAATGGTATGGTAGAATACAATGGCATTTTATTTTACATAGCAACAGTTATAAAAAAAACAAGTTTTTCTTCTTGGGTTTCATATTAACGTTTTAACACAGAAAACTCCCAAAGGGATCCAGTTTTCTTGCTGTGTATGTTGCCTACTTTTAGGAATAAGTTGTGCCTTGTGCCACGTGGAGTAAAAGACCTACAGTTACCCTGGGAATACACAGCTGGTCTCTGACCCCAATGCTAAGTATCGTGGGCCCTTTTCTGCCTTCGTAGTAAATTTTTTGGACTATTCCTGAACGTGTTAAACAATTTTACAAGTTTTTTTTTTCCCGTTACGTTGCTAGTTTGGGCAATTAAGTAAATTCAAATATATAATAAAAACGCTGCAAATTATTTCACAATGCTTTATTATTTCCAAACAATTATACATCTCAAGTAACATTACCTTCTAGTAGCAAAGAAAAATAAATAAAAGGTGATTCCAATTCTTGGACGAAACTTTTGTTTTCTTAATCATAAGTAATATACCAAAAAAACAAATAGCATTACTTCAGTAACACATTCAAAATCTAGAATCCAAACAAAGGATAAAACATTTGGAGTACAACGTATAAAAAATAAAAAAAAACCGGAGACCATATCTTTGCTTTTAATTGTCCGATTTTAACGTGTTTTTTTTTTTTTTTTTGTTTTTAGAAAATTTCTTAAACTTTTAAAAAGTGTATACTTTTTGAATTATTTGGAATTAAATTTTACCATCCCTCGTAACTTTTTTTCCAGCTTCTTTTCGTTAAAGTATCTACAAATAAATTTAAAGGGCATAGAGGAAATTACTTTAGAAAAGTTTCATTGAAATCGCTACATTCGTTTAGGCGCTACAGTCTATAGCAACGCAGGTTTTTCGGCCGTCATTTTGAAAGTAAAAGGCGGATAATAATGTCGATAAAAGAGGATCATCCTCGGGTGACCTCTGATTTTATATCCAAATTTGAAAAAAAATCGGTCCAGTTATTTCGGAGAAAATGCGCGTACGGCGTACGGCGGACGGCGGACGGCGGACGGACAAAAAAATTTTTATTCGCATCCTGAAACGTGAAACCTTAAATTTTGAGAGGGGATTAAGTTTTAGAATTTTTTGGTCGATCACAATGGTTGATTATTGAAAATAACAAACCAAAACAATGCAAATTATTTCACAATGCTTTATCATTTCCCATCAATTATGCATCTAAAGTAACATTACCTTTCTAGTGACGAATTAAAAGAAATAAAAAGTTAATTCCAATCATTTGTCTAAACATTTTTTTTATTTTTATTTTTATTTAGTTTTAAGGATTTGCACCAGAACATAAAAAATGTCTAGAGATAGAAAAAATATAGAAATATATAAAAAATAATATAGAAAAAATTTATTAAAATTAAAAACAACTCAGGCTTTTAGGCCTATAGACCTATAGGCCTATTGAAACTAAAAGGCGGATAGATGAAGGAGGATCATCCTCGGGTGACCTCTGATTATGAATCCAAATATGAAAAAACTCGGTCCAGTGTTTCGAAGAAAATGCGCGGGCGGTGGACGGACCAAATATTGTTATTCGTTTTTCGAATTCTACGTATCCCGAAACGTAAAACCTCAATTATGAGAGGAGGTTAATATTTTTAATTTTTCGTTCGATTAAAATGGTTCATATTTAAAAATAATATACCAAAATTAAAGGATTCATTTATTTGCAAAGTTTACCATGATTTTCTGAAGTTTTTCTTTTTAGATTTTTTGAAGTTTACCGATATTCTCTTGGAAATCGAGATCAGTATAGATTCATATGTAAACTGCAATGGTTCTTTAAGATTTAAAACAAACTCATCAAAATCTATGTATTTGGACAAACATTTAAAGTAAATTACTGTTAGCAATAATATAATTTTTTATAGTACAATCTTGATAACTCCTCTTCCCCACTCTCTAAATCAATTACTCTCCAAATTGAATCTCAAAAATCTTCTTTCTGTTCAAAAACAGTCCTTGAAATTTAATTCGTTCCAAAAGCCCCGATTTACGTTTCAATGGTTTTTAATGATAAATGATCGTTGATTAGCCGAATACTCTTTTTCATTAACTATCTAATTAAAATATTAAAAACTACCCAATATCTACCAAAAAAACTAAACTAATATCGACATACAAACATCTTAAAATTTTATTATTATTGATCTATAAAAATCTGTATGCTACAAAAAGCCTAAGGCCTCTAAAAAATGCAATAAAAACAATAATTTCTATTCGAAATCGAAGAAAAAAAAATTGTGAATAAGTTGATAAATTATTACATTTTAAAATTATTGAAATTCTGAGCAGATTGCTTATCATTAGAAAAAAAAAATTATTTTGGCATAAGCTTATAGTTGGCATAAATTGAAGCATTATTAGTTTTAACTGAAAAGCTAAATGCTCCTTTTGGATTCTGGAAATACATCTCCCCTCTTTCTAAAATCTGTTAGCTCTCTTAACCATTTCATATACTAATTTCTCCCGAAATGTTACACGTAATTCCAAGTTTAGCAATCTCAGAGAAGACCTCACAAGGCTAGTTTGTAAGATGTATTTTTAAATTTCAATGTAACTCTTTTTTATTTAATAATATAAGTGAATCTTAATGTCTTTACTGCTGTAATGTAATTGTAATTTAACTAATGTTAATTTATACGTTTATGCTGTCTGTATCTAGGCATTATGTTTGGAAATATTTCATTTATTTACAAACAATTACTTCGTGTCTTCTTTTGTGAACTTAATTATATTAACATTTATGTTTTTACCAAAATAAAATTTATCTTATTCTAAATAACTTATCTAAAATTTAAAGAAAATCCTGAGCATAAATCGTACAAATTGATTTTTTTTTTCTAATATTGAAAGATAAAACAATAGCCAATATATGTATATTTTAAGTAAATATTTAATTTTTGTCTTTACTTTTTTTATGGAATATATGGTTCGCTCCAAATAATAAAATTTTATACCAGATAGTTGAAATAGAATATAAAAAAATGATAGCGATGCTGTTTTACGTCTGAGAAGAAATTGCTTCATAAAGCCGTTATACTATAAACCAACAACACACTATTTGAAATCCACGCCGCTTTTCCATAAAAATAAGCCAGTCTTGAAGATAAGATCTGGCAACTAACTTTTTCGCCATAACGTATGAACCCTAGCTGGGATGCAGCAAGCTTATTTAATATGGACACTCTCATGATTATTTTTTGTTGAATAGAGCAATTTTTATCTAAATATAAATATTTTCTTACTATTTTCTGATTACTTTTTTTTTGTATTTCAAATAAAAATATTAGCTCCGACATAATTGCTATAAAATCTTAATTAGTTTGCCCAAATTCGAGACCAAGACGAGTCTTGGTCATGGTCTTGGTCTTGCGCAAGTGTCTCGCAACAATCTTGCGGTTACTTATCAGCTTATTACTATAGAGATATTACTGTAATTTTTTATATAGGAGAAACCTAACTAACCCCGAATTAAAAATTAAATTGGTTAAATGCAAAAATATATTGGTTATACAAATTATTAACATATAGTAACTAAGATTGTCAATTATTAGTAACTATTTTGCTTTAATTTTTATTTAAAAAATCCATTTTTTTATTAGTACTGGTCTTGGTCTTGCAACAGTTAGGCGGCCTTGGTCTTGGTCTTGCAACAGTTAGGCTGCCTTGGTCTTGGTCTTGCGAAGTGCGAGACTAAGACTGATTTTGGGTAACACTAATCTTAATTTTGTGAAATAAAAATATATAAAAGAGTTACAATACTTTTGTTCTCTTTATAAATTAAAAAAATATTTATTATTTCATTTTGGTTGTCCAACAAGCTACTGAAGTATACTAAGCAATGAAAAATAATTATTTATAATTAATATATATATATATATATATATATATATATATATATATATATACTATTAAATAAAAAACTGTATATCATTAACATTATATTTATTTGTTAAATTAATTATAAATTACTGAAAGCACCTTTGAAATTATTTTAAATACAAAGACTAAAACAATTTTAAAAATGAAATGAATCAATGATTTTTTGTTCATAAACTATAGTATAATTATTCCACACCAGTTTATATTTCACTTCTAGATTTCATAAATGGCTTAGATAATAAACGAATACATATGAAAATATTTAATCAGCTGCTATTAAAACAAACACAAAATAAAGGATGATGACGTAAAGATTCTAGGGTGACCTATTATTTTGTTACTAAATATTTAAAAAAAAAAAAAAATCTGCTTAATAGTCTTGAAGAATAGCCACTAATAGTGTTATGGTCTTTCTTTTAATATGTTTTTTTACATCAGTTTTCGAGTTTGTATTTTAAAACGTAAAACGTCAAATTTTTAAAGCGGTGAATTTTTTTCATGGGAAACAACATGCGCATAGGGCTTTTCATCGCTCATCCAAAATAATTTTCATGATGGAATATAATAAACATGAAATAAAAAATAAATAACTGGGAAACTAAATAAATACTAAACAAAATAAACCTTCGTTCTATCATTTTTGACTTTAACCGTTCCAATGGAACCAAAATGTTTGATAAATCAAACAAATAAAAATGTAGTCCTATCTGATTTAGAAGCATTCCTTGCTTTCTAAATTATGGAACCTTTTTTTTTTATAATTTAATAATTGTTTATATTTTTTATTACACTTTTTAAATTGTTAAATTAATATTATTTATCTTATTATCCGAGTCATATTCTATTTTCTTAAACAGATATACTTTAAATAATTTTTTAGGAGTACATAAAAAATATCTTAGTAGTGATACGTTAAATGATACATTTGCTTTTACGTTAAATCTTAAAAATTATGAATTAAGACTTTTTTTTTGTTGTCAAACAACGTACTAAAGTTCTTAATGGTGGACTAAATTCGATGGCTATTTGCGAAGATATTTTTTTAACTGAATGGAAATAAAAAAATTATTAAGAAAAAAAATGTTTACTAACAATACTAAATGATTTTTAAAACTTAAACCACTGGTTTTTGAAAACAATATAATATTTTAAAACAAAACCGGATTTCAAACTACATCACTGCTAAGTCACCGTGAAGTAGTAGTAATATATGTGTAAACAACACGGATGTTTTAGTATTCGTTTTAGTCGACCAATAAACATTGACTACAGCAATTTGTTAAAAAAAATAATAATGAACAGTTAAAATATTTGTTTTAACCAAATCGCATACCTTTATAAATGAATTTAAAAATATGTAAAGACATTAAACATTAAACATTTCAACAATATTCATATGTATTGAGATTCAATGGTATGATTTAATGAATGAAAATACAAAGATTTATTTAGTGGACTGAAATAAATATTTTGGGGTTGTGGAAAATTTAATTCAAAATGTCGATAAGTCCCTTTTTAAAATGTTTTCCAAAATAAATCATTTAATCGCCATTTTTCTTTTTGTTTAACCGATTCGCTCTCACCAAGCTTGGGCTGATCTGGTTAGTGGGAAAGTTTACTGCCCCAAAGTTGCCCAATTTGATTCTTCCTTCAAGGAACTGCAATTAACTTGTCAAGGGTGATCCTCCACTTAAGGGTTATTTCTGCCAATTGATTCCTAGCTATTAAAGGATCCGTTCTTAAGTAGGAATCCTTCCAAGGGAGTGTTCTATCATTGAAGCCGTGATGGTTGAGCTTGTTAAAGCGTTGCAGTTTCAACATTCTCGAATCAAGCGGCGCAGATTCGACTTCGGCCTAGGCAAGTTGAAATTTATTTCTTGGTGAACCCACGGAATGAATCCCGAACATCTCACTCTGATTAGGATATGTTTGGTTGCATCTCTAGAACAAGGCGATGACCGAAAAAATATAAAAGTATTTCATCAATGTTGAGATTCTAACGAAGAGGAACACTCTATTCAAGCAATCTCTTGGAACAGCCCTGATGAAGGCCTGAACTTCAGGTCGAAACGTCGGCAAATGTTAAAATAAATATTTTTATTTATTTCTGATTGATCATCCCAACCATCCTTCTCTTCATTATTCACGACAGTCAATCATCAACCCACAATCATGAAGAGGAATGTACTTCGTTTATTTCAATATCTTTATGTGTTCATGTTGACTGTATATTAAATGTTTGTAGTGTAAGTGCATCATGAAATTGAATGGGTAAGTGCCATAGATATTCCATAAATAACTGGACCAAAATTCATTTCTTACTATTAAAAACATTATAGATATGTTTTGAATATATTAAAAGTGCTCTATCTTAAAGTTTAAAAATAATTTTTGAGGTATATTTTTGTTATAATTGTTCATTTTTAAAATTTAGTAGTAGTTCCCCTGAGGTTTGATCTATAGACAGCCTATTTAAAGGAAAGAAATATAGATCTTCTTGCTCCTTATGGCTCTGAGCAGCCATAATCAATGGATCTACTCTAATTTGTCATTGTCCTTGAACCCGACTGAATCGGCGGGAAGGACACCGTCAGATTGGCCCCAAAGGCTCGGTTATGGTTATGACCTGCGGCTACACTATGTCCGTAGCAACGTTGGTGTTAAATGATCCCCTCCACATTATCTGTGCTCCTACAAGGAATATACTTCTGTAAGAAGACAACATTTCACGATCTAGATGGGCTCTAGCATAAACGGAAAAAAAAATGGATTTCATACTATATCTATATTTATTCCTCGTTTCTTTTGTATTCATGGTTTTATGTTAACTAATAGTCCTAATATCGGCCTAAAACTAAGACCGAAACTTAGGCAAACATTTAAAATAAGTTTACATCTATTTTATATATAATTTTGTCAACAGTGTATCGGTATTTAAGATTATATAAAAAAAAATAGTAATAACAAACAGAAGCTATAATTGATCCTGTACCATAATAATAACAATAAATATAACTTAATAAATAAAGCATTGGATGGCGATAGGATCCTCTCTCCCTTTGATAAGATAACGAGTTAAATCCGATTTCGAAATAAGCGAGTTTAAGTCCCTTTTGTGTCCCCCTCCGCCCCGGCCTCATTCCGGGTAATTACGAACAACTTTCTTAAAAAGCTCTGGATCTGAGTTTTTCCATGAAAAGAAAACTCTAGAAAGGTTTCCTACAATAATTGCGTTTCGAGCATGATTTATGTAGAGGGCATTAATAACCCACGTGTCGACGCCTTTGAGGTCCACAAACATCAGGAATCACGATAAGCCGCCCCCAGTCAAGTGACGGACACGCCGCCTATATATCACTACAAAGCTCTTAACGTATTCATTCATTTTCTTTTTAATTTTCCGAACATGCGAACAGCTGACGAAATCTAAACAGCTTAAAATTAACAGTTAATTAACAGTCAATTTAATTGTCTATTTATGTATTCAAATCTGTAAGTGCATCATAAATACAGGATCTTCCGTTAGAGATAATACTAGACATTAAGTGCAACAAAAATATTCATAAACATTTTTATGCCCTTTTTTCCTACAGATAAGTAGGGGATTTATGTTTAGTGTTTTTTAAGTAAGTCATGTATTTTGTTGAATAGAATGCAATAGCTATAAGAATAACTAATTGGACAATAAATAATTCCTTCATAGTAAACTAGACAAAACATACCTTAATTGAAAGTTAAGTTTATCATTGTTAAAACCATTTTTTTTTAAACTTCATTTCTTTACCCATACCTACCAGAAGTATCGACAATCAGCGAAGTCTTATGTCTGGAACAATACTGGTAATGTCATGATCGGCGCGAGGGAGAGGAGTGCCCTACGGCATACCTTCCTGTCTTGATTTTAAGCTATTTCTAAGCGAGGAAATCCCTCACCATCTTTTGAGCCTCCTAAGCGTGTTTTCGGGCATATTAATTGTAGCCAGGTCTTGTAAGAGTGAAATGAAATGAAAATATATTTTATTATTATGGGACAGTTGTCCCTTTAAAAAAATATATGTGCAGGATGCACGCCTGTGTGGTCATAAATAAATTGAATATTTATTATAATTGTTAATAAAAAGTAAAAATACAGAAGAAGAGAAAGGAAATGAAAAGAAAAGCGTACATATTTATAAGACAAACAAAGGAAATTAAAATAACATAAATAAACAGAAATAGTCTGTGGGGGTACTTAGATAGTTATGTTAGATATATTTCGTAATCAATCGGATTGAGAAAGGAGTAGGTATTTAAAGAGAAGAGGTTTAAAAGAGGAAACTGATTGTGGGTGTCGAATATCAGTAGGGACGGAATTCCAGAGGGAGGCGGCTTGAATTGCAAAGGATCTGTCAAACGCTGCAGTTCGGTGAGGAAAAAGATAGACGTCGGAAGTACGAGATCTAGTGTGACGGGATTGAATGGTTTATTTTAATTGTAAGCTCTGAAAAATACAGGAGGGTAGATGAGTTCGAATGACCTGCTGTAGAAATGTATCTAGAAAGTACTGACGGAAATAGGATGAATAACGTATATCTTGAGATTCCGAAAACAAATAGTAATGCGCAATTCATTAGGCGTTTAAGCTTGGCCTCGAAAGCTCTCAAGCGTCCACCGTACACCATACAACCTTATTCGAAGTGGGTAATTGGTATTTAAATAGTTGGATCAAAGTTAATGCAAAGTTTTTGAAGTGAACATTTCTTCAGGCGCGTTTTGCACTTTTTTTTTTTGGAGTTAGAATAGATTGAGCCGTCAGATTTCCGAAGTATTAACTCTCAGGTAAAGTCGCCTAGAGTCGACTATTTGGAATGTTTTTACATATACAGATTAAAATATCACAGAAACTAAAAATCGGGCCTGCATACTGTAAGCGGCGAAATACTTCAGCATTTCATCCTCTCTGTAATAGTGTATGATTCAATATTGTATCTTAACGCGACACCTTGTTAAGAAGGTGAAACGGAAAAAAATAGTGTTGAAAAGAAAATGATAACGAGTTTATTTGGACACATGGCTTACAATATTTCAGATACTAAAAATCGGACCTATATACCGTAAGAAAGAGACATGTTCAGCATTTCGTCTTATTTGTAAAGAGCTATAATTCAAAATTGTATCATAACCCAAAACCGTGTTAAAGAGAAGGAGAGAGAAAAAGATGTCGAAAACCAAATGATAATCAATAATTCCTTCATAGTAAACTAGACAAAACATACCTTAATTGAAAGAAAGTTTATCATTGTTAAAACCATTTTTTTTTAAACTTCATTTCTTTACCCATACCTACCAGAAGTATCGACAATCAGCGAAGTCTTATGTCATTATCGGCGCGAGGGAGAGGAGTGCCCAACAGCATACCTTTCTGTCTTGATTTTAAATGTAAAAATATAGAAGAAGAGAAAGGAAATGAAAAGAAAAGCGTACATATATATAAGACAAACAAAGGAAATTAAAATAACATGGAAATTAAAATAACGAGTATCATTGAAGATATCGATTAAAATATGTCTGAAACTAAAACTCAGACCTGCTTACTGTAAGCGAGAGAAATTTTCAGTATTTCATCCTCTTTGTAATTAGATGTTATAAATATAAACATTATATAGGGCTATTATTCAAAATTTATATTTCATATTATTAATCTCGAGTTGTTGATGTTTTCACTTTGATCGTGTGGTCTAAAGCACACACCTGAGTTTTTGTAGTTTTTGAGATCTGCAATCACCTCTTAAATATTTCTCTCTACTTACTGGAAATCCTGTACATTATGTTAGGATATATATTAATTACTTACTCTGCATCAGTGAAAAATATTTACTAACATTAAGGAGAAGAACAAAATATTAATATTGGGAACATAGTACTGATTCATATAATTTTTTTTTTTTTAAGTAATTAAAATCAACCTCTGATGCATAAAATGTTTCATTTTCGTTTATATCTGTGCCTGCTTTGTTCCCAAGTTTCGCAATATTTCGAATAGCATAGAATAAACTCCAAACAACCCCTCGCTAAAATGAAACAGGCCGATCAAAGTGGCAGTAGCGGTTAGAGATTGGCCCGAGATTGACGAAGACGGACGTGGAGCCTGGAAGAGGTTTTGTTAAGACGTTGCATGAAAGACGGCCGGTTTTCTAAGTCAACAGAACTCAAGTAAACACACGTCAGGGAGCGAGTGATCCGGGGAAAACACCGGCAGAAATAGAATCAGGGTCGCCGTGGAGGTAGATCTTTACGGTCAATGGGAAATGTTATCTGCCTGAGGAATTGAGGGAAGCAATATGAAGGACAGAAGAGATAAGAAAAAAAGGAAGAAAGAAAAAAAAAAAAAAAGAAACTACTTAAAACGTTAATTTTAAACCTAAAACATACATGTCGTAAAAGAACATTATACAAGTTAAGAAATGGCAATATTATTAGTTAGGAATTCTACGGGCGTAATAATATAGAAATTTATTGCCCTAAAACCCCTAGCCTACACTAACCTGAAGGACAGAACTTTCTGACCTGAATGTCGTCTACAGATGTTAATTTTTAATAAATTAACTGATATTTGTAATAAATATTATTAGGCTTGGGGTTCCAGCCCTTCAAAGTTTTGGAAAAAATTTAAAAGATACCTTGTAAAAAAATTAATCCGTCTCCCAAGGTATGCACCAAATTATATTTTGGCAGTCGAGACAGGTCTCTCGCTTCCATATACTCTCATGTACTAAAAATTCATTTTGACTGTGTTTCCTGCCTTGAAAGTTCTGAAGATGACTCGTTTTCGTTTGCCACATATCCTAGTGAAACAGGTGATGACTAAGAAAGTTTATTGCTACCGAAAGTGGTTAGAAATCGAGGATAGTTATAAAATTAATATCAATACAGCAAATATTGCTGATCTGCTTGTTAGACATAGGATAGAGGACTTGGGAAAAAAAAATCTCAGAAAATTTCTCCATTCCAGTTTTTCTATGTTCAATGGATATTGTTATACTCTATCTTAATGATAGTTTTATTTCTATGTAGGACTGAATTGCTCAATTTAAGCGTAAAACCATAGATGGATGAAAGCGACGGTAACTGTCCAGTATGCAACTCTCAAGAAAAAGAAGATATAGCTCACTTTTTAGTTACTTGTCATACCTGCAGTGAAATAATAGAAAATTATACTGGGCGGCAGACCTGTTCTCCAGAAGAATTATTTGGTTTATTAAAGGGTTCTGACAGGAAAGCATTAAGCAATTACGTATAGCAGGCCTCGTTGCAAACATTTCAATTAGTCTGTTAATGAACTATTGATACAATATCGTATTTATTTTTATTGTTATTATTATTTGTTTTTATGCACACTTGTCATAATGGAAATGACAACTAGTGAATTTGATTGAGCGGCACCTCCTCCTGGCGTGATATCTGCCTTAAGGTCCCTCATCCAGCTCCTCTTCAGCCTCCTACGGATGTTACCTGTCATTTGCGTAGTGGCCGTGTCATTGATGAGTGTGTTAGGATGTCGTTGTAAATTGTCAATGAAATCGTTTGTAATGAATTCGTACGTGTTTATTAACAGTCGGCATATGGAGGTCAGTATGTAAGGTTAGGTTGCTAACGTACCAAGGTGCTTTTGTGATTGTCCTGAATTTTTTTGCTTGAAAGATTTGATGTATCATCTGACTCATTTTAACTTTTCCAAATATCTGTTATGCGTAAGTCCAAATAGGTTTTAGTAAGTACTTGTATATGTTCAATTTCTCTCTAAGTTGTCTCTAAGTCGGCAACTTAGTTTTGAATGTTACAAAAGAAGTGAGTTCAGAATTTTGAGTATTTGGTTTAGCGTTTTTCTCTTCTTTGTTATATGTGGGCCCCACGTCATTTTTCTGTCAAATGTCAGGCTAAGGTAGTGAACGGCGTCTGTCTGTAAAATATTTGTTGTTATTATTATTATTATTGTTAAAATTGAATTTGTGTTTATTGCATTATTGTTTGTTTTTTAAAACTCTTATTTTTATTTTTTTATTTTTTATTGAGAAATAATACATTTTGCCACACTTAAGGGCACTGAGTACTACGGCTGATTGAGGCACATTCATACCATATATATATTACATAAAAAAATAAAAAATAAAAATAAATAAATAAAAAAAAAATATATATACATCTATATAACAAAGGAAAAACCTATAATAAACCAAGGAAAACTCTTATTAATGTTTGTTTAAAAAAAAAACTATTATTGGTTTATTTTTTAAAAGCAGCGAGGAAAAAAATTGTTAGAATAGAGGTATAAATATATAATATTTATATATATATATATATATATATATATATATATATATATATATATATATATATATATATATATATATATATATATATATTATTACCCATTTATTTTACTTATAAATGTAATACCTAAATATTTATTATGAATTAAACACAGACCTCGACAGACGGAATTTTCCATTGTATATGTATTGTTAGTTGTATATGTATGTTTTACTTTGCATTTTTTAAAATTACAATAAACAAGTTTTCATTCAATAAATATAATATCACTATTATAACTTTCAAACAACTTGTCAAAAATATATATCGCTTATATATATATATATATATATATATATATATATATATATATATATATATATATATATATATATATATATAAATTTAAAGAAACTTGGCGGCTATATGCGATTAATTATTGAAATATACCCGTCATTGAAGCCTTAAGGAGGGAGTTGTACGATTGAGTTCACACTACTCTTTCCTTTGAAGTTGAATCCGCAGTACACGATGTTCTAGTACACATTTACACTAAACAACACTCAATACTTGGCAAGACACTTAATGCGACTTGGCTCTCTTCTAATAAATATTTACACCAGTTGTGCTGAAGCATGCTTTGTTTTTTTTTCAACGTGTTTTATGAGATATAAATCTTTTTTACTTGCGATAAATTTGTTAATGTGCAATCTTTGCAGACAGGGCTCTTTTAAAGTTAAATATATTTCAAGTTTTAGATGGTGTTAAAAGAGTTTAAACACAGTTGTTCCTCGTACATGTTCGTCGCCACCTCGGCAATCTTGATCGTTGATACTTGATAAGAGCAGAATGATAGACTCCTGAAAATATTTATGAAGTTTTAGGCGGATGTTAATAATTTGATAAAAAGGGCTCTGCACCACGGACTATAAGTATCACGCTGAAGTTTTTGGCATTATCACTTGCATTTTCATATTAATAATTTATAAATAAATGATCTTTAGTCATAAATCATTATTATTATTTTTTAAAATGTTATTAATTTTTTTAAATTTCTCTCTTAGGAAAGCCCTGTGTCCACCCATAACGATTGCCAATAATCCATTGCCTTCAAAGAACTATGTACGGTACCTTGGACTCTACTTAGACAAAAGACTTACTTGGAACATACATACGAAATTAAAAAGACAAGAACTTACTAGACGATATAGCCAACTTTCACATCTTCTGGACAACATATCTTCACTTAACTTACGAAACAAGCGATTTATCTACAACACCTTACTGAGATCAATATGGACATATGGAGCAGAACTTTGGGGTTCAGCAAAACAAACACACATAAACAAAATACAAACAGCACAATAAAAAATTTTAACGCACCTTGGTACATTTCAAACACTACTATACATAACGAATTAAACACTCCAACAGTAAAATCCTACATCCACGACAAATACGCTACATTTCATTCTTCAACCCAAAATCACTCCAATCCTCTGGTTCTTTCTATCTCCTGCTCCCTGTTACCTGAGCAACGAAGATTAAGAAGAAAATGGCCAAGAGACCTACTAGTTCAATAAAAACATCAACATGAAAAAAAAATCAAGCAATTACACCAAGAAAATAAAAACACAACAAATTTGCAAGATGC
This sequence comes from Nezara viridula, assembly GCA_928085145.1. Lineage (NCBI taxonomy): Eukaryota > Metazoa > Arthropoda > Insecta > Hemiptera > Pentatomidae > Nezara > Nezara viridula. The sequence goes on from OV725082.1 coordinate 58,553,268, forward strand.
GCAGCTGCGCAGGTGCAAATTGCATAAAATAAAATATAAATAAAAATAAAAATTATATTTATTTATTTAACAAATTTATAAGTATTTATTCACAATATAAGAAAATAGTTAATTGTTGTAAAATTGTTAAAATGTCCATTTGAGCCGATTTGAAAATAATATCAAGAATACTAAAAATAGAAAATGTAACTGATAGATGTGTGAAAACCAGTTTAAAATATTTCTTTTTTTAATTAAGCGTATGAAATACTGTTTTTCATAGGGGTTCAGAATAGAAATAATTTACAGAAATATGTATATTTTGCCAGTACGCAACATCTCTTTCCGGAGGAAACAGGTGGCCCGTGTTGAGCACGGACAAAATAAAATAAGCATTGAGACTAAAACAATGCTGGCATAAATGAAATAGCTAACTTAAGCCGGGATGTCTGGATATAGCTGCATCCTTTTTCCTTCTCTGCTTCCGAATTCAATCTATTATTTTCCTGTGGTTTTTATCAGACTCATCTTTTCTAGTTAAATTTAGTTTATCCGTACTAGGTTTCCTCATCATTTCATTTAAATGGCAGTTTAGAATTAATCTTTTTAAATTTCCATGTCGTCTAAAAAAAAACAATCGCCATTATGAACCCATTGTAGTTTTCGTTGATGTATAATAATATGTATGTTGTTCCAATGAAAGGAACCGCATAGACAATTATTGTAATATCTGCATCGCCCCATATATTCCCTCCTTCTGAATCCATGATTTCATAAATATATATGAGCCATATCTGAGCCTACAAATCCACGTAGAATATGTATGCCGGCAACAGCTTTAACTTATTCAAAGCTGGCTGGATTAGCTTAAGCTCAGTTTACAGGAATGGTGCGTACCCGAAGCTTATCATATATAGAGAAATACACATATATACATACATGTTATAACCATTATAATTAGTAAAGAGAAATAAAAACCTTGGCAATAAAAAGAATCGTGCAATTCACTAATTAATATAGTTTTTGGGTCTTTTGCACGTTAGCCTCGCCTGTTATTTTTTGTACCTGTTATAGAAAAGTATCACTTAAATTTGAAGCAATTTTGTTATTCTTCTATCATAAAACATCCCTTTTTTTATTTTTTTTTTTTTTGTATTTTAAGGATTCAACCACTAGGATCATTAATGCCTTATTTTTATGGAGAACTACATTGTATTCCTAAGTTTAGAACATTTCAGAAAAGAAAGTAGTTTATCAACCTCATTCGTATTTTCCTGTAAAATGGGGTGTAGATCGTTTGTCAAGTCACAAGAGAGTACAAATGTTTCGTAAGCTCTACATTCTGTAAAAATGTGTTTCATTGTCAGAGGAGTCCCACAAGTTTGGCATGTTGGCGAAGAATCACGGGCCATCAGGTATCCATGGGTAAGGCGTGTATGACCTATGCGCAGGCAAATAAGAAATACTTCCTCTCTGCGGTTATTTCTATTTGACGAGGCCCAAGAGGAAAATTCACCCTTAATCTTCCTCAATTTATAATAAGCATCTCTTATTCTTCTATTAAGGTTAATATTTGCTGTGCCGAATGGTAAGCGTCCGAGGGGTAGACCGAAGCGAAGGTGGGAAGATTGCATTAAAGCCGATCTGAAGGGACTGGGTTTGGACGGCGAACGGTGGAGGGAGGTGTGTAACAAGCGATTGGTGGTGTCGGCATCGAACCTTCGGGTTCGCTAAGCCTTATTATTATTATTATTATTATTCTTCTATTATATAAACGTCTGTTAACCATCATATTTTATACAAACATGTACACCACCATTTGTCTAATAAAATGTAAGATTTCATTATTCAATAGCGTCCAAATACAAACTGAAAGAAAGATCACATTTCCACATAGCTGACGAAGGTTATAATCAAATAGCTGATTGGCATATAAGAACAGATGAAAACAAAGAAACATATATTCACCAACTAAAATACATAAATAAGCCATACAAATTCAGATAAAAAGAAGAAAAAAAAATGAATACAAAAGAAAAGAGAAACGCAAACGAACAGCAGAGGAAGGTTATCATCAAAAACAGCTGATCGCTCTGAGAAAGTTTTTTTTGTTATTATTATTTATATGATATTTACAACCGTATAAAAAAAAAATACATCTATTAAATTCGTACATGGATATAATGACATGAAACACGTGTTGAGAAACTACCCATTGGTAACACTCTAATAATATGTCTATATTAGGAAATCACAGGGCCATCTTCTTTTCAGAGGCCTCGGAGGGTTATCAGGAAATGAATAGGAAGCAAGGTTAGAAACAAGAGGGTTGGGATAGTTATGAAATTTATTATGGAAGGACAGATATTTGGGAATCTGGATTAGGCCAAATCTGATACATAAGGAACATTAATGTCGTTGTGGATGATTTTATTTGTAACAAAGTCAGGAGCATTGAGGATTATCGATTGTAAGGATTTGATACGAAAGGAATTTGAAGGTTTGGTGGAGTGAGAAAGTTAAAATAGCAACTTAGCTAGATTTATTAGATTTGTACGAGATGTTCAACGTTTCAGTGTAAAACTTATTCAAATTCATACGACCAGTTTCGTAGTTAAAGGAAATTTCTAAATTCTCTGAAATATGCATAACTTTAAACATATAAAAGATTTAGAGATAGAAGTTTGTGTGGTTCGATTTTCTCATTTGTAACCTAGCTTCCGATTTCTGTCTGTTGCTTAATTATTTACTGATTTATACTAACTAGTTTTCCTTATTCATATAAAATATGACCTGTTATCAGATGTTTATATAATAGAATAAAAACAACATCGATTCAATTGTAACTGATACTTTTCTATAACAGTTACAAAATGGCTGGGGTAATGTGCAAAAGAGCCCAGTTCTTCACAATGTATTATATTTTTTTGTAATGCTAGGTATTTTTAAAAAGAAATTCATATTTTTCAACGATTTATAGTAATCTGAAATATGAGATATAGAGATACACTTAATAAACTTACGATTGATATTTTTTTTCTTTACATCAATCAATCAATCTTTATCTGTTTTGAGGGAAGAACCCTGTACAAATGGAGCCTATCATAATAACAAACATTATTATGCTTATGGAAATACAAATTCCTTTCTCTACTTACTTAAGAACCTACTTACTACTTACTCACTTACTTACTAGTATCTTACTTACTTAAGAAATTATTACACTCTTTACATATTTCAGCAGAAAAAAAACCGAACAGTGTACGTTGAGATTGGCCAAGCGATATCCGAAATACACCGAGCATCATTCAAAAACAAAAATAGCCACAATGATCGCATCCCTACGAAGAACAGGCTCAATTAGCAGATGGACCTCTCCAAGGATAACAAGTCATTTAAAAATACAACCAACAGTTTTTCTTTTTCAAGCTGAGCAGCTACCAAATCGAAATAACAACAAACAAAAAACTTATGAACCGAACCGTTGATATCCGTATTTTTTTTTTTCATATTTACTTTAACTTACTTAGAATTATAATCCATTTTCCAACAGAAATACACGTTTTGAGGATCCTCGAGTACAAAAAATAAATAAATTTAAATTACGTCTTTAAGGTAGGTGTAATCCTAGGATGTTACAGCAACCTTTTTTTGCCAAAATCGACTAACCAAGAGTACTGCTTTATAGCATCGGTTTCACACATTTTTTCTCAAACAGCTCTGACAATTTTGATCATACTCCATCCATTTATATAAAATCCAGTGATCTTAAAAATAAGACAAGCTTTATTTTCAGTTATATAGTCCAACAGAGCTTAAATGCTGAACTTTCAAAATGTCTTCATTTAAAGAACATTTAGTTTTGTTTATGTTAAGTAATTAAACGTTTCACATTATAAATAGTAAAAAAAAAAAACTAAGGTGTGTGGTTTAGACCACTCGACATAAGTGAAAACATCAACAAGACGAGATTAATAATATAAATATAAATATAATATAAATTATTGTCTCTGATCCAGACCCCTTTTAATGAAATTATTAAGATCCGTCTGAAACTTCGTTAATAGTTTCATCTCGTCTTAATCTACAAATATTTATTTTACGAAAATTCTTGGAATTGGGTCGTTTTCAATCAAACTTTGTGGGGGCAAACTTTGTCTATTTAATTAGATATTAAAAGCTCTCAAATACATATTTGATTTTCACCTGAATCGTAAGATAATTTGAGCACAAACTAGGAAAAAAAATATGGTCTTCAAAAATATTGAGCCGTTTGGCCTGACCTACACCTTCTAATTCTCAAATAACGAGGTTATATAGGACAAACGGCCCAATTTTCGAAGACTACCTTTTTTATCAATTTTGTGATCGAATTATATTACGATCCAAGTAACAAGCAAATATGTATTTACAAGTTTTTAGTACCCAATTAAATAGACAAAGTTTGCTCCCCTCAAGATTGAAAACGCCCCAATTCCAATAATTTTGAAAAATAAGATATATTAGCGGGGGCAAAAAAAAAATGTGTGAGGTTGAACTGCTATTAATGTTGTATTATTTTATGAATATTGTGGATGTGTATGTGGGTGTAAGTAGGTATGCGTATAAGTGAGTGTATGAGTGGCCATGTGCGTGTAACTCTGTGCATGTATGCGTGTCAATTTATTTTTTGTTTTGTTAATCAAGTAAATTTAACTAATTGATTGTTAATTTTATTTTTATTGAATTTGTCATATATTGGGTATGCATATATATTAAAAATATTTGTGACGCAGCAAGCTATTGTATAAATATCTGCATAGCTTTTATCTAAAATCTTAATGTTTGTGAGACCTGGGGACTCTGACTCAGGATTTATCTTCATATTTTAATTTTATTTTGCTTTTATTTTTATTGTTTAGTCTCAGTTTTTTGTTTCTTTTATAGTGAAGGTAGCACCATGTTAAGATAAATGGAATTGTGAATAAGAAAATTTTGTAAGTAAAATAAAATAAAAAAGCATGTATTTTCTGCCAAATAAATATATAATAGTAAATATAGCATAGTAAATCAACCCTAAGCAACAAATAAAGAACTTACGGAGCTTCCTAATATATTTCCTAATTTGAAAATAATAATAAAAGAGTTATAAGGTAGTCTATAACGAAACTGAGTGTATGGATATTAATGGTCGGTTTAATAAAGTCACAACTTCAATATTAGCTGGCACATCATTAATTTTACGTCAGGGTAAATCTCCTGGTCAAAACTCTCTCACCTGTCGAGTTTCCATGGAGCCTGTAAAACTCCCGTATCATAAAATATTGTATTAGTAATACTTTTATAAAACGTTGTTAATGTATTTTCAAATTTGGAAGGAAGCCATTTTAAGTTTATGTAAGTCGAAGGCATTTTAATTATCATCCATACTTTCTTTGTTATTACTTTTTTTTTCTGTTGGTATTATATTCATTGCAGATTTTTCGCTGGTAACAAAATTTTTTTTTGTTTGGTAAAATAAAATGAAATGGTTAGTTGGTCAAAAACCAACGTATTTACCCATAACTAAGAATGATCAAAGTTTAGAGAAACAAAGAGAGAAACACTTTATTTTCATATCAGCTTATATAAAACCATAGACTTCCCCCTCTTCGCAAATCTTATACTTCTTTCTTAGATTTTTCTATTTCTTTCCCGGTGTCTGCATAAAGCTCTATTACATATTTGTTGATTACATTTATTTTTTTATTTTATTTTATTTAAACCCCACCCAGCCGGTAAGGCAATACGGGTATTATGCAGCAGTGAGTAGCAACAGAACTCAGTGCAGTGCGTTACAACTCACAGCTGCATTCAGACCAATTACATTTCTTTTATTCTTTTTTTTTCAGCTGTGTACACAGCTTGAGCTTTCTTATTTTTAGCCAGCGTTCTCTTTCACCCTCTCTGGCGGCCTTCCGGATGCAGGTTCATCACTTCTTCCCAATGAAAAGTGGGTTGAATAAACGAGTTCCTTCCACCCGTATACGAAGGCCTTGTAGTACGAATATTTTTCCTTTGTCATAAGTTGAGGGAGATCGCTCTCCGTCAGAAAGTAAAGCCCCATCTCCCTCAACAACTTAGCCCTCAGTGCTCTCAAACAAACAAATAATTTGTTGATTATATATATCCATATGGTTTTTGGCCTTCCTTGTGGTCTTATGCCTTCTATTGGGCCTTTGAGAATGGATTGCTCCGAGCTACATGCCCCATCTATCTTAATCTTGATATCATGTAATATTGATTGACCAGTTTCTGTAAGTGGATCATTAAAGTTCTTTCTTCTCCATGCTTTAGTATTCTTATCTCAGATCGCACCGGTTGTAGTGCGAAATATTTTACTCCCAAATCTTTCAATACTTCTTTCTGTGCTAAATAGGATCAAGATCTCTCAGCCGTTTATGAATACTGACTTCATCGTAGGATTACTTTCTTCGTTATAATTTATTTATAATCACATGGTGGATTGTACGCAGGATGAAGTTAAAAACTAGAATCGATTGTATAGAATATTGTAATAAATATAAAAAATACTGATAGTACAGCACTGACCTTTCGCTCAGGAATACAATATCATAAATTTGATTGTGACTAACCTGAAATACTATAAAAATATTAGAAGCTATCCATATAAAAATGGTTATAGAACTATTAATTATAAAAATTATACTAGAACATATACTACGTAGGTATGATCAATAGAATAAAAGTCAAATAATTAAAGATAATAGCCTGAGCATTTTTTAATTATTTTAAAATTTTGGCTCATTTTGCGCACTGTGTCATTTACTTTGGACAAATTGAATAAAGTATGAAGCTTTTCTGACATCTCTTTTTCAAAGAGCATGTCCTTAGCAATCCTTTTTAAAATTTCATTTAAGAAGGGCGAAGAATGTTTTTGTAAATGAGTAATTTTAATCTGAGGCTGAGGTTTTGCGTTTTTGAGGAGGTGGTTGAATTGGTAAGATGTTAGTCTCACCTTTAATAATTTAAAAACGTAATGAGTCGTAAATCTTAGATGATAGTACACACTACTATACTATGACAAGATACTTAAAACTATGTACAGTAGGAAAAATTATAATTATATACTTTTGAGGGAAAGAAAAATAATAATACATTGACTTTTTTATTATAATAAGCTCTGGGTTTCTGATAACAAAGGAAAGACGAATCTGACTATATAAAATATCAGGGTATTTAAATAATGAATAATATGTTAACACATCATAATCTTATTGTAACTATAGGTACAGATTTAATTGTATAAGAATAAAAAATAGTAAAAAAACAAAACAATAGATGCATTCAGTGGCATTAAGACCAGGAAGATATTGTAATATCACTAGTGAAGTTTACAGTATGGAATAATACTATCATTTGATGATGAATGATATAATAGAAATGTTAAATATCAAAAGATTAGCAAGTATCTGATTGTTTTTGGAATAGGAATTGGAATAGGAGGGTTTTGAATGTGGATAAGGAGGGAGAATGCCGAATTTCAATAGGTAGATAATTTCAGAAATTGACAGATCGAGCAATAAAGGAGTTTTGAAATGAGGCAGATCTGTGAGAAGGGGTGTAAAGGTCAGAAGGTCGAAATCTAGTGGAAAGGGAGTTGACTGAGGACTTGAATTGGAGAAGGTCGTTGGCTTAAGAAGGACGATGATTGTTGCTGATTTGGTACGTATCTAGGATATACTGTCTTCTAAAGGAGGGAAAGAGTCATCTTAACTCAGTGTATTGGGGAGAGACATGGGAGTTTCTCGGGGCACCAATTACAATAGTAAAGCTGTTATACCTTAATTATTATCATTTAAAGAGTTATACGAGAATTATTGTGAAGTGTAGTTATTGTTAACTGGTTTTAGATAACAATGGTTCTAAAGCTATTAGACTGAACCGTTATCTATCAATGGTGAATAAAGATGAAATTTATTTAAAGTGCTTAGGACCTTACATATTCCTCATAGAATTTCATCTTGAACGGGAAACAATAAAAAAAAAATAACGGAAAAACAAATCTGGAGTTTTATCCAATTAAATTTAAAGTAGTTGTTCAAGTATTATTAAAAACGATTTTCAGGAATCTGTAAATCCTTTTTAATAATACTTGAGTTTTTAATAATACGCGCAAAAAATGTAATGTAGGATTTAATTTGAATTCCTTAATGACGGAAATTGATCGATAAAATTTAAATTAGTCCAAAAGTGTGATTTTGGTCAAATTCTTTTACCATTGATTTAGTCGTAATACTAATGGATTATTTTCTTCTAAACGATCGCATCCAACTTTCAATCGCATTTAGGACGTGGAATAATTTTTTCAATATATAGCTAGGTTCTAATAGTGCCTCTAGAGACCAATAAGGGTCTATTTATTTCTTTTTTGTGTGGCAGTTGCCAGTGGTTAATTACGTTTTTAAGATTAAGAACCACTTAGAGTGCTACTAGTGGGTGATTTCTCAACAAGTGGTTTCATGTTATTATATGCATTGTATTCACATTCACTGAATGTATCTTTATTTATAATACAGTTGTAAATACCATAAAATAAATAAATAAAAAAGAACCACATTGTTGTGAGGTTACAACTGAATACTCAAACCAAGCAACAAAGTAAAAATAAACAACGATTGCTATAATTTTAGTTTCGTTTCACAATTTTTAAAAATAAGAAGCAATAGTTGTTTCTTGGAGGGAGGAAGGCCTAGACATCGCTCTTGGAAGATCAGAGAGGCATCCTAGTTCATGATCATTGTAAGAAATATTTACTGTTTACATTGTTAATTTTTCAAATCAATTTGTAATTAATTATTTTATTTTTCTTTACAACAGCAATAAAGTGTAAAGATTAATCAATCATAGATAAATGTTAATTTCATAAATAATATTTCATGATATAAGAAAACTTTATGCGAAGAACGTCAGGTTTCTCCATGAACACGGAATGGTTAATGGGTGTACATCGCCAACATGTGTTGAGTACTGGCATTAGTTGTGTTAAATGCCATGTCAGTTGGCAGCCATTGAGTTAATTGCTTTGTTGGTATCTGCGACACCTATCCGACGTTGTGTCATTCAATTCACTCACAGTCCAACGACTGCTAACACAGGATCAATTGTTGGACGTTGCATAATTTAATGTCGTTATTGTAAAATTGACACTCTAGAAATCATGAGATAAACTTAAATACCTTTCTCAGAAGCAAAGGTCATTTAAATTAGGCCATCGACATGTGATCGTAAATTTATTTTTATAAAAGTACAGCGTACTATAATTATAATGTACAAAATAATTTTAGCTAACATAACATAAGATCTAATTAAGTACGATTAAACGTATTAATAAACAATATTCTGATTACCAATATTGATAATATGTAAGTAACAGCAACATAACAAGCGAGGTTGGAAACAAACGGATTCGGTTGAGTATAGAGTTTATTACGAAAGGATACTCATCTGTACCGGACCAAATCAGTCACGTAGGGAATATTGAGTTCTTTGTGAATGATTTTATTATCGACAAAATAAGGAGGATTAATGATTTTGGGATACGAGAGGAATTAGATGGTTTGGTGGAGCCCCATATAGGGTTTATTATGGTCATCTAAATGAGTCTTTCCTAATTATTTGGAAGCTTAGAAAGTTTGTCTAGTAAGTGCTAAAGTACATGGAAACTTCGAGCAGTTTCTAGTCGTGAGCTATGCATTTAAGGTTAGTTCACAATTTTAAATTATTTTTAACAATGGGGGCTCTCAACCACTGAGGGTTATTTGAGTCGTTGCACAATATTTATTACACAATGTAAAATTCAATAATAAACTTGATTATTGATTATAAACTTTTCCTAAAAGGAAAAGCACAGTTTTTTTTAATGTTGTTAACAATCGATAACAGAAATAACTTCTTTACCATATTCGTATTGCCTCATTTTGTTTTAATTTCAATAAGTTACCTAGGACTCCATCTGGACAAACGTATAACTTGGAATCCTCATACCAGACTGAAACGATAAGAAACAGCTCGACGTTTCCGACTACTTCAACACTTACTAGACAAACGCTCTTACCTCCCAATCACGGGCGGATCTACGGGGGAGGGGGAGGCTTTCGGGCTGAAGCCCCCCCCCAAAATGATAAAATATAACCATGTTTTATCGAAAAAAATATTAAAAAATTATCTCTTAAATTATAATTATTCATGTAATTACATTTACAAGGGCTTTAGGAATCACATAAACACCAGTTCATATAGGTAGTTAGTTTCTTTCTTATTTACCAAAGTAATTATTGTTATTTTTATGAAAAAATAAGCTTTCGGGCTGAAGCCCTCCCCAAAATTAAATTCTGGATCCGCTAGTGCTCACAATTAATTATAAAAGACTCATTTACATGACTATAATAAGCCCTATTTGGACTTACGAAGTTGAGCTATGGGGCTCCACCAAACCTTCAAATTCCTCTCGCATCCAATCCTTACAATCCAAAATCCTTCGTAAAATCCTCAATGCTCCTTACTTTGTTACAAATAAAATCATCCATAATGACCTTAATGTTCCTTATGTATCAGATTTGGTTCAATCCAGATAGCTGTCCTTCCATAATAAACTTCATAACCATCCCAACCCTCTTGTTTCTAACCTTGCTTTTCATTCAATTCCTCATAACGCTCCGAGGCGTCTGAAAAGAAGATGGCCACGTGATCTCCTAATATAGACATATTATTAGAGTGCTACCAATGTGTAGTTTCTCAACATGTGTTTCATGCCATTATATCCATGTGCGGTATTACCAGATGTATTTTTTGTATACAGTTGTAAATATCATATAAATAAAAAAAAAATCAATAACATCCTTCTTCAACTCTACATCTTTCCAATTCACCTCATAAGCATAAAACTCAGTCAAGATACGGCTTACTGTTAAATTGAGATCTCATCAGACACACTGAGGAGGTTTCTCCCCTTTGTCATCAGGCGTTCAAGGGTTAACTGTGAGTGTCCAATTCAATCCGTGGTCTTGCTAGGATGATCTCTTCTCTTCTTTTAAATTGGATATACGCTTGATATGTAACTACAGAGGGTTCGCTAACTTTCAACTTATCTTTTAAATTATGGCAGATAAACTGCCATTTCTCAAGAGGCCTTTCTCTTTACCAACTATTCTCTTTGCAAAAGCATCACCTACTGGAACTTCTCAGTTGATTTCTTTTTTGTCATGGTATTGGTTCAATTATTAAATAAATAATTTAATATTTCCATAACATGATTCATTGTTAACAACCATTGAACTGGGATTGAATGTAAACAAAAATGGTTAGTGTGACAGATTTTTTTTTCTTAAGGTAGTTGCTAGATTATGGTCAATTGTAACCAGAATATGGCTAAAACGGAGTATTACGGTTAAAACATTATCTTATGCTCTGCATGGTGCAGAGTACGGCCGGAACAGTGCAGCCTACAGAACGAGCTCTATTGATTTGTCAGCAAATGGAATCAAAATACATTTCCTCTACTCAACAGACAGCTGCAGGGAATCCATTCCTCCCCCCTCCCAACAGTAAACATTACTGGGAACATGGGATGGATGATTGAAAATTTATTTTTCTGATGAATTTCATCGCTATATTTTACTCAAGTAAATAAATAATTTTTATATTAAATTGATAAATATTGACCACTTACTAATTTTTATAATTAATTAACTTTTATTCACTTCGTTAATCATTACTAATCCTAATTAATAACAAATAATCCTTGTTACACACAGAGTAACAGAATCATTTTATTTTATTATAACATTCCGTTTCTGGCTTCATTAACCACGAATAATTACAATTTGGTTAAAGCAAACTAATTACTTTTTCCCTTGTTAGCTTGAGAATATTTTAGTTAATTAGAGTTAGTCAACTTTGGGTTGGCTGCTCTCGGCGAGTTGATGTTGGAGTTGAATAATTGGAGCAATAGAATAAAAATACAAGCTGATAATTAAAAGTAAATATATGCCTATGTAAATGAGGTATCAACGGGTGTAACTCTTGTTCAATTTACAATGCCGCTCGGATTTTTTCAATGAATTCCCTCAGAAATTATCTTTATCTTGTAAATTCTGTTGTTTGAAAGAAGTATAATTTAACATTTCTTTTTAAATATACTTTTTTATTACCTGTATTAATAGCAATCCTGTGAATAAACACGTTATATAAATCAGTTGATATTGTTATTTTAAAATGTCGGAGGCAGTAAAAACATAGTGTAAATAGGTATGCCTGCGTGTAAGATCTTATTTTTATTTTATTGTTACTATTATTTATTTACTTATTTTATTTTTCTATATTTCGTTTTCTTTATTATTTCTATTGTTCTGTATCATTCTCAGTTATTATTTGTATATACATATTGTGTGAATGATTCATGTAGCCTTAATATTAATGCCCTTTAATGTGGCAGAATGTATTAATATACAAAAAAAAAAAAAAAAAAAAAAATAGTAAAAACAAGCTCAACAATAAGTAAACATTGCTTTTGTAAGATACACGAAAAAATAAATAAAAGATTAATAGCAAAATCAGACGAGATCAAAAAACAATTGAGAAAAAAGAAAACACGATTACAGAAAATATTTTCGGAAGAATGTATATTCAGGAGAGAATATATTTTCAATTTTTTATTTTTCTTGAACATGATAAATGAAATCGATTCTGAATGAATTCTAAGAACTATTAATCTTGATATATTTTATTTTCCTTTACTCCGTTTCTCTTAGAAATTGTTTACTTTTTGTTTACTGTATTGTATTTATGGAATTCAATAGCGGAAACTTAATCAAATTTGACAAAAAAATGTAGGTTATTTGATAATGTACTTCAACTTTTTTTTATCTAAAGTACTATGGGGTACCTCCTGTCCATCTGACGGCGGACCAACCCCCATTTTACAACTTATACAACTATTCATTAATTATACTACTCGTTGCACAAATTGTGTTACTTTAATTAACATGTATTCTGTAGTTCAGAGTGTATTATGTTTTATCAACATAAAATAAACCGAACGAAACCACAGTTCGGAAATTTTTTTATTTCTTTAAAAAAGTACATTATAAATTGTGCCTTATTTCCGATTTGTAACCATAATATATATTCAAATTTTCCAGCTTCATATTAGCCCAACAATAATTTGAGCCTTTTATTTATAAGATTTTCAATGTATGTTATATCTTCGTGATTCCATTTCTGTTTCATAATAATTATAATTATAATACAATAAAAATATAGTAATTATTACATATTACTAAAGGGGAAATGTCTGCTATTACCTAGGTAAAATCAAACTACCACTTGCAAATGAAAATACTATGTAACGTATAAATTTGTATGTAAATCTTTGTTCGAGGAAGTTACGAGGTAACAGGAGGTCAATACATATGTAATTAAATGAACAGCTGTATAATTTGTAACATAATTGCCTAATAAGTTAATAGTCCGTGGTAAAGACACCTGAATTTATTTATCAAATTATGAACATCCAGGCTCAAAAACCATAAATAGCTTCATCTCATCGTAACCTACAACTAATTTATTTACGAAAATTCTCAGAATTGGGGAGACTTTCAATCCGGAAGTCGGCAAACTTTGTCTATTTAATTAGGTACTAAAAACTCGTAAGTACCTATTTGATTTCAACTTGAATCGTAAGACAACTTGAGCACAAAGTCGGAAAAAAAAGGTGGATTATAAAAATATTGAGCCGTTTGGCGTGACTTTTTTTTTTTTTTTTTTTTTTTTATTGAATAATAATACAACAATCAGCCGCTGCTGGAGGGCTATAAGCATTAGGGCTAAAAGTTCTCATTCATACAATATATACAAATAATAAAGAAATAAATATAAATATAAGAAGTAAATAAATAATACTGATGAAGAAGGTAAATAAATAAATAAAAAAAAATAAATAAAAAAAAAATAAAATAAAATAAAAACTTATAAACACAATCATAACTATATACAATATATACATTTGCCCAAGAATCTCCGAGCCAGGCTTTTACCTCCACACGCGGAAGGCAAAGCAAGACTCCGGAAGATCCCAGAGCCACTTTTCCAGTCGCATCACTAGTATTAGAAGCCAGTGGAGACTGAAAGAGGGCAATACAGCCACAGACGCTCAGGACATGAGTGGAGAAGCTGGCCATTGCCAGGACTCCAAAGGCATATTTACAAAAGATCTCGAGGCCACTGCCGTTTCAACCTTCGAGGGGGATGGTATGGATGCTCGGAGCTGGATAGGGATTGCGCTAGAGGATTGGGATGATGAATGAGGTTCTGGTGAAAGTTGGAGAATCTGGATGGGATGATGTCATGGACATATGGGATGTTAAGGTCATGGTGTAGGGTCTTGTTCGTGACATAATATGGAGCATTGACTATTGTTCGAAGGACTTTGGACTGGAAGGATTGGATGCGTTTGATATTCGATGATTTAGTAGTCCCCCACAGTTCAAGTCCGTAGGTCCAGATAGGTTTCAGTATGGTCTTGTAGATTAATAATTTGTTTTCTGTTGAGAGATGAGATCTTCTGTTTAGTAGTCTATATAGCTGACCAAATCGTCGGTTAAGCTCTTGTCTTTTAAGTCTCGTATGTGGATTCCAAGTCAGTCTTTTGTCCAGAAGGAAGCCAAGGTATCGGACTGTGGCTGAGTAGGGAAGAGGAATTGAATTAAAAAGGATTGGCGGACAGGATCTGCGTCGAAGAGTGAAAGTTACATACTTGCATTTTGATTCATTAATTTTGATGCGCCAGTTGTTGCACCACTGCTCAATGAAGGAAAGGTGTCTTTGCAGGTTCTGGGACACTATTAGAGGATCCGAGTGGGAGGATAGGATGGCAGTATCATCAGCAAATGTTGCTAGGAAGGTATCAGGACTTGAAGGGATGTCAGCGGTGAAAAGGATATAGAGAACTGGGCCCAAGACACTGCCTTGTGGAACACCAGCCTCAATTGGATAATGTTTGGAGAGTTCAGTGCCGCAGCGGACTTGAAAGGAGCGATTTGAAAGGTAAGATTTGAGGACTAGGTACAAGGGTTGAGGTAAATGGGTTTTGAGCTTGAAAAGCAAGCCATCGTGCCACACCCGGTCGAAAGCTTGAGCTACGTCCAGAAAGGCACCAGTGCAATATTGCTTGTTTTCAAGTGCAGAGGATATGTGGTCCACAACGCGAAGGCCTTGTTGGACAGTGGAGTGTCTTGAGCGGAATCCAAACTGATGGGAAGGGACATTGTGGGATTCGAGTATGGGTAGGATGCGTTTGAGAAGGATTTTCTCAAAGATTTTGGAAAGGATCGGAAGTAAGCTTATCGGTCTATAGGATGATGTATAATTAACAGGTTTACTTGGTTTAGGAAAGAGGATAATTATGGAGTGTTTCCACACCAGGGGAAAGTGGTTTGTGCGGAGGATACAGTTGAATAGATATGTAAGGAATATAATTGCTTTTTTGGGAAGTTGTCTGAGGATCTGGGAAGTAAGGAGATCGTGTCCTGGAGATTTGCGAGGTTTTAGGTTCTTTAAAAGGAATTTGACCTCAGAGGGGTTGACGACTGTAGGAGGTAAGGAGAGAGGAATCGATGAAGAGAGGAATTCTTTAACTTCAGCAGTATGGGAGGGATGGAGTTCAGGATGAGGAGTGAATGTGTACGATAGATGTTTAGCAAACTCTTCTGCTCTATTCTCATCTGACGAAGCCCAGGAACCATCATCACGGCGGAGGGGGTGGGAAAAGGATTGGAATTTAAGGATTTTTTTTGTTACATTCCAGAGGGAGTTATCACTTGCAGATAGTGAGGAAAGATAGGAATTATAGGATTGGGATCTAAACGTAGCCAGTTTTTGTTTTACCTGCTTGGAATAATAGTTATATGATTTACGATCATCAGGATGCCTGGTTCTTTGCCAGATGGTGCTAGAGCATCGTTTCCTATTAATAAGGTCCAGTAGGTCTTGGGGTAGAGGATTTATTTTGCGGTATTTTTTAGAAGGATCAGGTGAAGATGCAGTCCAAACTGCTTGTTGGATCAAGGTAGTCATGGAATATACTGCTTCATCTAGGTCTGCAGGTGTTTTTAAGGAAACTCTGAGGTCAATATTATCATCCAGTATTTGACGGAAGAGGTTCCAATTAACTGACCCCTTGATAAATGAAGGTGGAGGTGGTTTGGGAATTGGTGATGTGGAGACCGTTAGGATTAGGGGACTATGGTCTGAGGAAAGATCATCAAGTCTTGAAATGCTATAATTAAGGGACCCTAGACCTTGTGGATGAAAAAATCTAGGAGATCGGGATTGCGGTTAGGATCTGTTGGCCAGTATGTGGGAGAATTGGGTGAGAGGATGTTGCTGTGATGGGAATTAAGTGCATATAGCAATGTTCGTCCTCTGGAATTAGTGGTTCTGGCTCCCCATTGCTGGTGTTTAGCATTTAAGTCTGCACCTAGAAGGAAGTGGTGTCCTAAGGAGTTAAGGAAGGAAGTTAATTGGGATTCTGAGATAAGTATTTTAGGCGGGGAGTATGCTGCAACCAATGCTATTGGGTAAGGAGAAGTTTGGATTATCACGGCAGTGGATTGTAGGAAATTATGGGTCGGCAAAGGGAATAGGTGATGGGAAAGGGATTGATGGATAGTTATGGCAGTGCCAGCATGTGCTGTTCCATCAGGATGGTCGGTTCGATAGATATGATAGTTGGGGATGTTAAGTGGTCGTTTGTTGGTAAGTCGAGTTTCAGTTATTAATGCTACATCAATGTTTTTGTCCTGTAATAAGATTGTTAGCTCGTTGATGTGATTTCGAATACAAGGAGGACGGAGAGGGATTTGATTGGGGACATTTAAGGATTTCTCGGCAGTGGGATGAGGTTGGATACAACATTGGTAAGTAAGGAAATGAGAGGAGTGATGAGTGATCTGAATTCAGAGAGAAAAGAAGTCAATAGGCTTGTGAGGTCAGTGGCATTGGGAGGAGGAGGAATGAATGCCTGGTTATTAGGCCTAGGTTCAGAGATGGGATAAGGGTCTTGAGGTTGAGATGTGAATACTCGAGGTTGAGGTTCTTGTGGCAGGGCCTGAGTTTGTGTGGGTGCAGTATCTCCTTTGAATATCTGAGCATAGGACACTCTTGTATTTACAGTTCTAGAGGGTTGTCTTGGTGGCCTGGATGGCCGTTCTTCTCTTGGAGCTGAATAAATTCTTGCTTTTAGTTCCTTTTATGTTTGGCAACCCTTGTAGTTCGCTGGGTGCCCTTGATGGTATAAAGCGCATACAGCTGGTGTTCTTCTGGACTTCTGGCAGTCCTCTGTTTTATGTTTATCACCGCACCGGACACATCTAGGAATGTGGTGACAATAGCGTTTCGTATGACCATAAGCCTGGCAGTTATGGCATTGTACAATGTCGCGCTTAGTGTAGGGCTTTTCTACAACAACGCTAGTGTAGTAAAGGCGTGTGACCTTGTAGATGTCTTCGACCTGGGGCGTTCGGTCAAGGTCAACGAAGAATAGTGGGAGCGGTATTTTATTTTTTGAGCCAGGCTGTTCTCTATCTTCCTTGAATATATTCACTATTTCGCGAACACGGAACCCCATCTCAGTTAGTTCTTCTTTAATGGCATCCAGCGGTGTTGATGGGTGTAATCTCCTGATCACCACCCTGAGCGCTCTCTCTTGGCGCAGTTGATATGTGTGATAATCCGCCTTAGTGTCAGATAAATACTTGAGAATTTTTCTGTACGTATCTGGGGTGTCAGGCATTAATTTCGTGTCATTAATGCGGCTTTGGCATAAGTATTTACCTGAGCCCACTATATTATTTAATTGTAGACACATTAATTGAAAATTTTTAATGTTTCTAACGAATATTGGTGGGGGTTTAGGTTCACTAGGGATGGGTACTGCTTCCATTTGTTCATTCTGTGTGTTTGACAACACTTGGAATGGATTAGCTGTAAAAAAGGGCGATTCTTCTAACGTACCTTGTATTGATATAGCTTGTGTTGACATATTTTGTGATGATGTGGCAGGTTGATTTTCGACTTCGTCAACTGAGCTCTCTGGTGTAGCTGGTGGGGTATTTTTTTTAGAGCGTCTAGCCCTTTTCTTGATTGATGAGCTCTTTGTGGTATCTAGACTCCTAGATCTTAAAGTTCGATTGCTACCTTTGCTCGACATTACCATGTGAAAATATCGCATCTCATGTTAATTAATTAGAGGTAAATGTAATAGTTTGTAAAAAAAAAGTCTTTTATCAATTACGTATATATTACGCAAATTTGTGGAATCCTGAGAAACGTAGATGTGCTTCCGCCGAAGGGCAGCAGCCCACTGGTCGGATTAGCGAATGTATATGGCCGGCTTGTTATCTATCACTATCCTCAGGTCTATTTACATTGTTCACAATGCCGTTATAAATAAGTGATTACTCACCTTATTTATGTCCAGTTTCAACTTAATTGTTAACTTAACAGTTCACACTACTTTTTCACAAATAACATGAATTATTTCACTGATAATAAAGTCACTTTATAAGAGACGAAATAAAGAGTGCATGTGTAGGGTTAACGCATGCGCAGAACTGGCGTGACCTAAACTCGCAAATTGTCAAAATAATGAGGTTATATAGGCCAAACGGCCCAATATTCTTGTAGGCCACCTTTTTTTTTATCGATTTTGATCTTATCTTATGAAGTTATCTTATGATTCAAGCTGAACGCAAATGGGTATTAACGAGTTTTTAGTATCTAATTAAACAGAAAAAGTTTGCCGACCTCCAGATTTAAAACGTCCCAATTCCGGAAATATTCGTGAAAAGAATATTTGTAGGTTACAATAAGATGAAGCTATTTACGAAGTTTCAGGCGGATGTTAATAATTTAATAAAAAGGGGTCTGTACAACGTACTATTAATAAATGATTATTAATTTCTTAAATAAAAATATTAAATTAAAAAAAATTGTATTATTGAATTCATTAAGTTAATTTAATGATCTTGATTATCAGGTTGATAACGAAAATGTCCATGAATTCAAAAACAAATAAGCATAACTGAAAATCAAATTAAAATTTATATATTTCAGTTTTTTTTGTTCTAAAATTAATAATAACGAATTTTAATTAATCTATACAATATATAATACAGGAAAATAAGGCTCTGAGGAGCGATGGACTTTGATGAATGAAGCATCAAACAAAAATGAAATTAATGGAGTAATCTCGTTTCCGATCTTTAAAGTCCTACAAAAACTTAAACGAAAGTCATTGAAAAAAAATGGTATGTTTGAATAGTTGACGAACCTACACGAAATACATTTTTTTATTTTATTATTTTAGTAATCGTCATAGCGTTCAACGTTTTAAGTCCAAACATGTTCCGTTTTCGAGATAAATCGTAATTATTTCCAAAAGTCTCATAGTTAAAATTTTAAATATTAAAATATTACCATTTATGATTACCTTCCATGAAATGAAAATTGATTGAAAATGTAAAGAAAGGAAAATACCTCTATGATCCAAATATGGATTAGTAAAAGTTCAAAAATAGTTGTATTAATATCTAACTACTCCAATTAATTCTAGTTGGATTCTAGTAAAAAAAATTACTAACAAAAATAGTAAGCCGTTCTCCCCTAAGATAGGTTAAAATAGGTTGCTTCCCTTGGAAACGGCCTAAGAGCTGAAAGGTTGGTGTAGAAAAATAAATAAAGTAGATTGTTGTGATCAAATTGTGTGTTTTTATTATTATTAATTAGTGATATTAACCATTTACGAAGACCTACTGGCTATCCAACTTGAATCGTGCGATAATGAAAAAATTACTAACAAAAATAGTAAGCTGTTCGCCCTATATAACCTCTTTAATTTACTTTTCGGGAATGAATCAAGTCACGCAAAACGGCGCAATGTTTTAGTAAGCCATATTTATTTATCGATTTCCTGATCAAATTATCAAACGATTAAATGGGTCTCATCAAATACACAAATTTTATCAATCTCTAGACTGAATTTTTTTCGGGAATTTTCGTAAATCGAAAAGCTGTAGGTTGCCATAAAAAATGTCGTTCAAGAGACTTTAGAGAGATGTTAATAGTTTGAGAAAAGCGGTCTGAACCGTGGGCCAGAAGTTCATCTAACTAATGTGAGAATTCTAAGATGTACTTTTCATAAATTAATTTAACGAATATAATTTTTATAGTTAGCAATAACAGGCTTTTTCTTGGGCTTAGTTAGTGAAATTACATCAAGAAAGTTTTTTTCTTTGTTCCTGGCAGCTTTATTAAGGTAATTTGCCAAAAGGTTCTCGGCCTATATTGAGCACTATAAATCATGCAGTACTTTCTTCTTTTTTTAAATTTTTTTTTTTTAAAAAGGAAAATCGCTCCTGAAAATTAAAGTAAGTTTTCCAAGGAATTATTCCTGGTGGAAGGGAACAGTGCATTGTAGCAGGAGATGGAACATTAGTCGGGAAAGTTGTGCATGGATTAATGAAGCATTAAGCCGGTTGTGGTAAAAGTTACCGCCGCGCTCTGATCCCGGGGCCCAACTCCGAAATGGTTTTCGCCCCCCCCCCCCTCCTTCGCCCCCTCCCTCAAACCAGCCGTAAATTGGATGTATCCCTGAATTATTTATCAGGAGGCCGGGTGTCGCAGGGCAGCGAGGGATAGTGCCATCTGATCGAGTCTCCTTAAGTTTTCTTACACCTTCCTTTATTTTTAAGAGATTGTGGTGAGGATATTATATTTTAATAATCTTAAAAGTAATAACAATATTTAGACAGATGTACAATCGTTAGACATATGCTCACTGATTAGACGATATATGTTATCGTGTAATAAGGTATGCATGTTGAATTAAGAGAAACAGGAGATACACTCGAGGAGTGGGTTTCACAAATGAAAATAATTTTAACAACTAATATAGCTACTTGGTGTACTATGAATGAGTAATTAAATAAAAATACTTTTAGAACAGATTATTATCCACCCTTACCGTGCACCCCCTCCCCCACATCCCAATAAATTGCATATCGTTATGTTCCTTGTAACTATTTTTTAAAAAAAAGCCAATGTTCCTACAAAAAAAAGTGAACGCACTGCCCCAAAATGGCGTCAAAAGATGGCGGATTGACGACTTTGACTTTAGTTAGTTTTTTGGTCACTGAGAATCAGCATTTGGCTTAATTTCTTCATAGTTGGTCTTTTATTAAAGCTGAATAATTATAAAATAATAAAAGATGAAGAAATATTAAATTATAATTGGCTTAGGCTATGAAAAACACCAGTAAAGTCAACTGTTTTAACAAAAAAATTTTCAAGTTAAAAATCAAGCGTCGTTTGTAACTAAACGGCCAACAATAACGCAAAACGTGCTGTAATAAAACATATGGAGAATATATTTCTCTTTCTAAAATGCTGATTATTTTTAAAAAAATTTTAAGCAGTTTCGTAGAAAATGCACTTATGCGGCAGAAAAGCGGTACTGTCGTGGGTGCTTACAGGCCTCTACCACACCATTCAGTACACATAAATGGCTTAGTTATAGTGATATAATAAAAATTTTTTGTACATTATATTCGTTTTATTAACGAACAAATATTAATACAATAATTTAATTGTAAAAAAAAATTAAAATTAAAAAAAAATTATTATTATTCATTTTAATTTAACCTCCTTTATTCTATACGTAGGTCGTTTAAGAAGACCTCAATTATAAAAATGATATAATTATAATTATAAAACTTAATTAAAAAGTACTTAGCTAAATATCTTGATTTTTTTTTTTTATTTAACGTTAGCAATTTAACACTGTGTTGCAATTTGTATATTTACTGATTATTAGAGATAATTGAAATTTTTATATACTTCCCAGGAAATGAGTCATATTAATACCAGTTTTATAAACTAAAATGATATATACCTAATCTGAACTATATATAATGAATAGCTACCGGGTTGTTTAGTAAAACTCATATATCATTAATTAAAAAATTAATTTTTATTTCTTTTATTTTGTGCGGAAGTTGGACTATATCATAAATAAATAGGAAATTTTAATATTGAATGAATTATTCCCAATGCACAACGAAAGATAGAAAGGGTGATGCTATCTATAAGTTCTTCTAAGCTGAACAACCATAAAGGTGTGCTTTATTATTCATTATAAATACATCTCTTAATCCGATTAACATAGATAATCGATTATAATTGAATATACAAAGAGGTTACAGTCTTATATTACACCCTTCCCTTACTCCTCACAAAGCCTTTTCAGTGGCTTCACTAGGCGGTCCAATCTAGTGCGCACACCTTCACTAGTTGGAGATACCTGCTGGGCTTGATCATTGGAAACTGAAAGTCCTTCAACCAACAACAGGGAAGAACCATTCGGTGGGTGAAGCGGAGATTGACTCTGGTCCTCCTAAAATAAAGCATTAGAGGTTTGGGGTTGAGGATCAGAATCAGAATTAGTTGGGTTGAGTTGAGGATCAGTATTAGGTAATTTAAGAAATGGATCATGATTGGATGGGGTGAGACGTCTTAAGTGGGATGAGTTTCTTCTATATTCGTTGTCATATTGGTCTCTGACCAAGGTTCAGGGAGAACCTTTGTAATAGATATTTCTTTCCAAAGATACTTTCATTTAACATAAAGTGGTTGTCTCATCTTGAACTCCTCTGATTGACGAGAAGTTGAGTCATAATATAGTTTACTCTTTCGAATAAGATCAATTGCTTTCTTGCTCCCTAGTTCGCAGTCTTAGACCCATCAACAGTTGGCTTGGAGAATACTTAAGCCCAGAAAGGGGAGTTGGTCGGTATTCTTGAATGGATTCATAAATGTCTATTCCTGAATCAGAGACTTTCTCGTGACTCATGCAAAAGTTGGTATGTAAAAATTGATTTCTTTTTACAGAGGAACATAAAAACTGATTATTTCTCTATGATCCATTAGTGCAATTTAATGTTTTATAAAATTTGATTCATAGGTATCAGCAAGACCTAATAGTTGAGTAGTTCGATTTTAGTGTCCTGGCAGTCCGTTCAAGATCACTGATATTTTTTATATTGATATTTTTTATTTTATACTGATATTGGTATTTTGAATTGATGATTTCTATGGGAGTATTGTATTGCTATTGTATTGCTAGCAGTTAGGGACTGTTTTAGTGGAATAGAAAGGAGCCTATTTCCATTGGCAATGATTGATATAGTGTCATATCCACACTGCTTCTTTCCGACCCGCTCTTGAAGCAGTGAAGCTGTTGGCATTACAGCGATTATAGGTTATGTTATCACATCGGAGCATTATTTTGATGATACCAGTTACCTTTAGCAAGGTCACTTGGTACGTTTCATTTAATTTTTTTTATTTTTCAAGTCAAGAAAAATTAAATGGAAAATTGTTCAAGCTTTAAACGAAGCTATAGTAAATAATTTTTCAGAAGTTGAAGTCCTAACATATAATAGGATGTGACAAAGTATTATTTACTGCACCAAAAGTATTCTATAAAGGAATTAAGATATATATATATCTAAATAAAATAAAAAAAAATTAACCTCAAGTAAATACACAAATTTAGGCATTGAAAAGTCAATTAGTATTTTTTTATTAATTAATTTCGATTGATTTATGTTATTTCTTATAAAACGGCATATAACTTTATTTATAATACAATAGTGTGAGGTAGAGGTCGGTGTAGCAGAGTGGTTAGTGCGCTATTCTAGTAAAGCAAAGATCATAGGGTCTAATCCCGGGTCCTACTTCTCAATACGGCTGGTCTCCGCGGGAAGTTAGACCATTAACCTCTTAATTAGGGGAGGCCTACAGGTATAATACTTGTATTAATATAGGTATAGTACTTATATTAAGGGTATAGCCACTTAAAAATGCATTTCGCTATATCATATATGGTATATGGTATCAGTAGTAAACTATTATTTTCCCACGTTGTTTTAAATAAATTTATTGTAATTATAATTTTCTTTAACATATTTGCAATTTAATTTTAATTAGTCTTTTCACATTTACTGATATCATATTGATGAAATCGTAAAATATTGCTGTGATTTCATTATAAATATATACTTATCACTCAATTCCTCCATCCTTAAAATAATATTTTGTCATCTTCATTCATTCATGATGTAGATATTTTCTATTCAAAATATTATAAAAAAAACATCATTTCTTCGATACCTAAACTTTTTGAAAAAAAATGAATAAACAGGAGCTGTTTTAGTTTATTGAAGTGTAGTTCATATGAACGATTATCCGACTATAATTACTATCTTAAGTTATAATATATTAAGGTCAATTAATAAAAATATTGCATAATTGAGGAATTAATTGTTGTTTGCTTGGTTCACAACTGACTTATTATTGGTTACAATTTTGCCTTGTTGTCTTTTATCGTGGTTGTGCGGTGTATACATATTTTGAGTGTAATATTGAACCCAAGGTGTCAGTAAAGAACACGAAATTTGTATTATTTCTATAACAGAACACTCTTAGCCCAAGGTTTATCGCATTTAGATCTCCGTCAACGTTAAAACTTCTTGGTTTATATTTTATACTTATATACTATTATTTTACGTATTAACGTATGAAAATATGTCAGTTTATAGTTTTTCTATGTCGTATATTTTACTTGCTTAAGGCAATACGACCTAAAGAACCTAAAGATTCGATATCACTTACAATCTTTTTTTTTTACTGAAACTCCGTTCTATGTTTCAGTCGACCCTTAAGATATTTATTTCAAGTTTTAGTGCTAATTACACTTGCACTGCCATTTTCGCCGATTAGTCCGACAAATTTACATTTATTAGACGTGCTATATTTGATGGAACGATTGAATTTTTTTTTTAAAAGATTGTCTATTTCTTGATTCAAGGGTTCAATCCTAGAGTTTACTAGAGAGTGAATATCGACGAGGAAGGGGAGGAGAGTAGAGGCTATATTGATGACGGTAGCAGTGACATCCAGTGATATTAATGGTCTAATGATGGCTAGTTCAAGGGCTCTTCTGATTGGCCCATCCTATATATATATAACTTTCTATTGGCTGAGAGTTCATCGCTCACCGCTATCACTATCCTCTCTACTGATTCAACACAAAATTTATTACTATCGCTGTCGATACGATTGTTAGTTTTAGTAACCCTCAGTTAATGTTTTGTCCTTTCAACTCATAATAGCTATGACCACTGTTATTTTTATGTATAATATAGAATATTTAGAATATAAATTTATTTCTTTTTGAAGTAATTCCCATACAAATAGAACCTTTGTTTATGACAAATAATAAATATTAATGTTCGTAACAAAGTATGCATAGATATGTAGGTTTTTTTTTTTTTTTTTATCAGTTATACATGGTCAAACTTTGGAAAGGTGTTTCTAGTAAACATTTTCAACAAAAAAATTCAGTTGTTTCATGGGTCGATTCTGAACTAAAAAATAGTTAAGACTATTATTTTTTTTTTTTAATTGGCCACGGTTTTTGTTGAATAAGAATGAATCGCTCAAAAACTGTTCAAGATTATTAAAATATAAGTACACCGCCGTAAAGTAATTTTTAATAAATAATTTGTTTGAGAAAATAGTGAACAAATTTACTAAGATCAATGACAGAAGCGACTTTCAGGAGCTCTAATACGGCCGCTGTACAGAGATATGCTGTACTATATGGGTACTATAACTGCAGCAGTACTGCGGCTTTTGTCATTGACCTTAGTAAATATTAAGTCCCTTTTACCTTTGACCTTAAGTAAGTCATGTTTTTGTTTAATAGTAAGCAAGGACTAATAAAATATTTAATTTAGAGGAGGTTTTTATAATTTGTTTTATTTTTATTTTATTTATTTATTTTTCCCTGTTCATCCCGATACTTTTCTTGCAACATTCGCTGACGACACCGCAATCTTATCATCCAACTCTGATCCCGAAATAGCATCCTTAAATCTCCAAAGTCATCTCACCTTGATTGAGCACTGGTGTAATAACTGGCGCATTAAAGTTAATGAATCTAAATGTCAACATATTACTTTTACACTCCGACGCAATTCCTGTCCACCAGTACTCTTTAATTCCATCCAGCTTCCTTATTCAGACACAGTCCGGTATCTTGGCTTTCATTTAGACCGAAGACTAACTTGGAACCCGCATACTAGACTCAAAAGACAAGAACTCAACCGACGATACGGCCAACTATACCGACTACTAAGCAGAAAATCTAAACTTTCCATTGAAAACAAGCTACTGATCTACAAGACAATACTGAAACCTATTCGGACTTACGGACCAGAACTGTGGGGATCAGCAAAATTTTCTAACATCAAGCGCATCCAATCCTTCCAGTCTAAAGTCCTTCGAACAATAGTCGATGCTCCTTTCTATGTATCCAACAAAACCCTACATCATGACCTTAACATCCCATTTGTCCTAGACCTTATCCCAGAAAAGTTCTCCAAATTTCACCAGAACCTTACTTACCACCCAAATCCTCTTGCACAATCCCTATCAAGCATCTCCCATCCCTATAATCCTCCAAGAAGGTTGAAACGGCAGTGGCCTCGCGACCTTTTGTAAATTATATAAATTGGAGTTCTGGCAATGGCCAGATTCTTCACTCAAGACATGTGTGTATGTGGCTAAAGTGCTCTCGACCAATCTCCGCTGGCTTTAGTACCAGTGACGCGGTTGGAAGAGTAGCGCAGGGTTCTCCTGGAGTTCCCTCGCCTGATTGTATATAGGTATGCATGTTATTTTTTTTTTTTTTCCTTAGTTTTAATTTTCTTATTTTTTAGGTTATTTTATTTTATTGTCTATTGTATATACTTTTGATTATTATTTTGTTCTATTTATTTTATTTTTTTGTACATATGGTGTGAATGTCATCATACCTCACTATAACCAATGTCGAACAGACAGATTGTTATAATACTCAATAAAGAAATTTAAAAAAAAAAAAAATTTATTTATTTATCTGTCACAATTAAGGACATTTATAATAGTGTTCAAAGAGCACATATTCACACTCTACTTACAATAAATAAAAATAAATAATACAGAAAATAATATAACTAAAAGTAAATTAATATAAAGAAAAGAACTGAACTAATCAAAATAACTACTAAAACACAAGCAATTTTTTTTTTAATAAAAAGTTTTAATTAAATAAAATTTTTTTATAATCTCTCTCTCTCAAAAAAAACTTCCCAATAATTTATTGTAGTCGTTTTTACTGAAAACACTCAACTACCGGTAATTCTCAAATTATTCCTTACAAAACAAATCAACTTAAATTATATTGTCTCAAAGCATATTAAACATTTTTTTTTTCTAAAAGTGGGGTTTTTGTAGTGTAGTTGAAGGATGTTGGATAAAAGTTTAAAATAATCCACGATTTTGTGAAAACTAGACCATATCATAGTTTAAAGGTCCCTTTCAAATGATTTCAAAATAGAAAAACTTTAACTGTATTTGAAGAAAATTTCGTCTAATTTACTATGAAGTAATAGTAAATTATTTAAATTAAATATTTTATTATTTGGTCACTTAAAAATAGGGATCAATTCCTAAATTATAAATCTGGGTAAAAAACAGTTTTCATAATCACGTTAGTTTTTATAAAATAAATACTTAAAAAATTGTTATTTTTAATATATTGTTTTGACAAATAAAAAACGTATTGCTGCAATTACCTTTACTATAATATCTCAGGTCATGAAATGAAAATTAAACCTTTGCAATGATTTATTATAGCCATTTTCACTGAAAACAAAAGTACTTTTAGGTGACAGGATATCAAATAAAATCATTTACGAACAACATGGAGACAAAGAAACAACTGGAGATGAATTTTAACTTATATAGTAACGTACCCTAAACTTAATTAATGTGGCCTTAAAGGTTATTAAACAAGGAAGTTTGTCTGAAAATGGGTTAGCTGTATAATATAGTTGAAAAATGATAAAATAAGTCGCGAACAATTCATGATTTACTAAAAGCTTAGCTTATTTTTAACCGCTCAAGAAACCTTTTTAAATGATTTTACCCATGACAAAATCTATTTTCATTAAAAGTAAACTTTGCTTAGTTTATTGTGAAACAATCGTTAACACACACAAAAAAATGTGACATAATTAACTCAAATTCATTTTTTTTTTGGCGAAAAAACGGGCCATTTTTATTCTATACAGGAACATTTTTGTAGGTTTTACCTGCTTTCACCTATTTAAATATGTTTCTTTGATTACGAGACACTTTGCATAGAAAGGGTGATTAATTTAATATAAAATCTTAACTTAATCGAATCCATCAATAGGCAATTATGATGACTAGCAGTGGACAACAAGTAGTATTCAATATTTACTGACTAAATAAGGCTGTACTGACAGTAAACAGATGGTCCAGTGCCCGCTGAGCACTCCAGCGTTACGGGTCACTCCTCCAGCTTCCAGTCAGGGGTGATCTGATGTCTGGAGCAAATGTTTGCTCTGATCAATTTATGTTTAATTAACCTTATCGGACCTAACTAACCATCCAATTTAATTCTAATCTGTAAATTATATCTGAAAAAGTACTTTAATACGTTTAACTGAGATCGGTTTTGTTGAACTGGTAAAAAGTATTTTAGATAGATACAAAAAGTCTTCATTTTGACATTATAAAACTTACTAATTACATTTTACAAATTACTGATATTATACAATAGGCTGCACTTTAAAGTAATAACAAACATATAAAAAACGCGAAGTAAAGTCAGTTCTTAATTAAAAAAAAAATACCAATGCATACCTAAATATACAATTCACTACTGTTAGTGCAAAAGGTCGCATGTAAAAATTGATTGTTTTACAAGAGAGAAAAACTTATTAATTTTTTATGCTTTATTAATATAAATTCAAAATTTATTGTTATCTGCTATTTTCCATAGTAGCAGACTACTTATATCAGTTGCATACTACGAAATGCCACCTTTACTACAAATAGAATAAAAGTTAAAAATTTTTACATACGAATTTTTGCAGAAATGGTAGTGATATATACTTGATAGTATACATACTTTTTTTTTTTTAAACTTTTATTATGATATTTACAGCTGTATTAGTATGAATACATCAAGCAAATGTGTACAGAGGAATATTATCACATGAAACACGCTTATTGAGAAACTACCCATTGGTAGGACTCTAATAATTTGTCTACATGAGAAGATCACGAGGCCATCTTCAGTTTATTATGGAAGGATAGGTATCTGGTTTTGGCCAAATGGGAAACATATGGAACATTGAGGTCTTTATGGATTATTTTATTAGTGACAAAGTAAGGAGCATTGAGGATTTTACGAAGGGTTTTGGATTGTAAAGATTGGATGCGAGAGGAATTCGATGGTTTAGTGGAGCCCCATAGCTCAACTCCGTAAGTCCAAGTAGGTGTTATTATAGTCAAGTATATGAGTCTTTTGTAATTAATGGGGAGTTTAGAGCGTTTGTCTAGTAAGTGTTGGAGTAGTCGGAAACGTCGAGCGGTTTCTTGTCGTTTCAGTCTGGTATGAGGATTCCAAGTTAGACGTTTGTCCAAGTGAAGTCCAAGGTATCGGATTTGTTCAAGAGGGATAAGTGGGGTATTATTAATGGATACTGTGGGACATGAGGTCGTTGGTTTTAGTCGAAGGGTAAAAGTGATTTGATGGGATTTATTAGAATTTATTTTAATCCTCCAGTTTTGACACCATTCTTCAAGGCTTGTGATGTGTGATTGAAGAGTTTGGGATGCAATGGTTGGGTCATTATTAACGGATAGGACACATGTATCATCGGCATACGTGGTAATAACAGTGTTAGGATGGGTTGGGATGTCAGCTGTATAAACTGTGTAAAGGATAGGACCAAGGATATTACCTTGTGGAACTCCGGCAGATTGAGAAAAGAGGGATGAACAGGTATTATTGTGATTTACTTTGAAGTGCCTATCAGTAAGACAGGAACTGATGATCAGAAAATATGTAGGGGGAAGGAATTTACGGAGTTTGTAAATCAATCCCGGATTCCAGACTCGATCAAACGCCTGTTCAACGTCGAGAAAAACTCGAGTGCAATACATTCCGAGCATATATACTTAATAGTAGTTTTTACTCGTAAAATGGATGGAACTAGAAAATAGGAAAAATTCAACTTGTTGTTTGGACCGAGCTAATGAGACTAATACTTTTCTTCCGCCAGAACAAAACTAATTAAGCTAGAAAATACAAAAATATGAGTAAAGTTCACACAACTTCGATATTTAAGGAGGAAATCGAGACCAAGACGAACTGATTGAACTTCAATCGAAATAAACACAACCACAAATAAGAATTTTTTTACTTTACAAACTCAGAGTAAAAATTACTTAAAATGAACTGAATATTACACGAAATCTAATTAACTACAGTGCGATGCCAGTAATGTTTGGAATGTACCAAACAATACAGTATCTATTTTTTTTTTTTTATAACCTAACTCCCACTCCATATGGTTAGTGCCTTTAACATTTCTCAGCAATTATATTGTTAACAATTATTTATATTAATTTTAATTATTAAATGGAATCAATGTAATTGATACTAAGTTATTTCTATAATATTCTCCAAATTTCCTACAAGTTGTGTCAAATCGAATGCGCCGTTTTCAAACTATAGGCATATCAAATAATAATACATTTCCTGAACTGAAAGCAGAATTATTTTTTTTTTTTTTAGTAGTAGATACAATTTAATAAAATTGATGCCCATTTCATTTCTGAAATATTGGCATGTCTACAAAAATGTGTTTGCGCTAGCGTAAGCCAAAGGGCCTGGATAGAATTTATTAAAATTTATATGGAACCATCTAGATACCAACCTGCACAATTCCTGAAAATTTCATGAAAATCGGATAAATGGTAGTAGGTGATATTCCCGTTACATCGATTTGACTACCGACAGACAGACACCCACCAAATTTGATCCTTGATGTCTGAAACGTAAAACGCGATTGGAAATTTTCGGTTCTGAGCCCAAAATTTTATTTCAACTTTTCGCACGAAGACAATGCTTCCCTACCTACGGTAGTGAGGAAGCAAAAAGTACTTGATAGACGTATGAGGTCGGTTTTGTTGAACTGATTAAAAGAATTTTAGATAGATACTAAAATTCTCCATTTTGACATACATTTTACAAATTACTAATATTATAAATTAACAATATAATGCACATTAAAATAACAGCAAACATAAAATAAAATATCAATAACAATGAAACCGTTGTGGCAGGCTACAGTTCTCAATTCTATTATATCATATCATTTTAAGATTATTCCACATATTGCGTTGGGTAATAATTTTTTTTTTAATCACTACTCAAATATTAGCTTTACAAAATGCAAGTGAGCTAAATCAGAAAAAAAATAATTATAAACTTTTTTTTATAGTTATAGTTAGTAATTTAAGTTAAACATAACATGTAAATATAAAATTATAGACATAATATAAAGGATCTCACTTATTATTTTGAAGATTACGTCAATATTAGCTGATGAAAGCAGGGGTGGACTGATATCTAAAAGAAATATTGTTTAGATAAATTTATGGCTAGATATATATTATAAATACATATTATTTATTTATCTATCTATATATGTTATCCTCTCTGTATTTATATTGAATTCCTTTCTACGTGCCCTTGTACGAAGAAATTCTTTTTTTTACACATGGCCCACTCGAATAAATTACATATTTCGTTGGTTGAAATAATGTTGAAAAGTCCTAAATTCGTCTATTTCCTTCCATCTTATCGATACAGGTTTCCAAGCATGAAACTCAAATCAGATGCACGCACGGAACAGATTAGAGTTTTGATAACAGACCGAGAAAATTGTAACATTAGGAAATGGTTTCCATGAAAATTGGCCTTCAATAACTGCTTCATTCTGACCAACGAATGTGAAATTGTAAGTTCGAAAGAAAGACCATTAAATGTATTTTTAGCTTAAACCGGGAGTTGGTGTCTTATGTTTCATTCGATATTATGAGTTTCTATGATAAATTAATTTACATATCAATGAATACATTAATAAAATAAATGTATATATGTATATATATATATATATATATATATATATATATATATATATATATATATATATATATATATATATATATATAAAATCTTATGTAGATTTTTTTGTTTTTAGAATACCTTTTTATTTACAGGAACGGTGTCCTGTAAATATCCAAATATCTTTTACTGAATTTCTATAATTATTATATGGTAGCATTATTTTGTTATTTAATTGTTTTTCTTTAGTATCAAGCATCACGTAGATATTTGGAGATATCCTTACAGAAGTGCACTGCGTGCGAGAGCACAGATCAACAGACCCACCTTCAAGTTGTTGCGGTCCGAGATCTCCCTGCTTCTGCGGGTCCAACCGTAGTATCCATAGGTAATCCCTTCGGAGCCAATCTGGCAATCTCTTACTTACTGTCATTGATGGCTTCACCATCCTTGAAGCCCAGTGAAAAATCGTCCTAGACCCATGGGTTGTGACCGCTCACAGTCAGCAAGAGCTCAAGAACCTATATTTAGAACCTATAACCTATAATTAGAACCTATAATTAGAACCTACTGATATCCTAGAATAATATATCACGATTCCCGTTTAAAATACACGGGGTTTAAGTCATGATTCCGACGACTGGTCAGTGTGAGTTGCCTCCAGTAGCCTAATGGGCCTCACACATCTGGAGGGACCACGATAGCATGAGTTTCTTGGGTGAACGCTGATTTATCCAAGTACTTACCACGTTCAGTTGTACTTAACACAGCCCAATAATGTATAAAAAAATATTTATTTAAACAGTAAAAAACATAAAAGAATAAAAAACTAGAGATGTATTAATAGGCGCCTTTACACATTTGTTGCAATTGTTTAAGATAGCATATATAAATAGGCATTAGATTGTGATTTGTCCTCACGTGAAAATCCAGTAAATTTTATTTTATTATTTATGATTTCCTACATGTCGGATTTGACATATAAGTTAAAAATAAAAACCCATCCCATTCTCCAATTTCAAGAATCAAAATACAAAATTTTGGAGATTATTTGTTAGCTCTGTAAAGTTACGAACAAAGAAAAATTTGTTTGTATTTTAAAAAACGTGCTTGTAATGAAGACGATTCAACTTAGGCTATCAGCAATATGGCAGAAAACTTTAAAGATAAAATTTACTGTTTAGAAGGATAAGATAAATCAATTAAAGAGTGTACATTTCATGGCCAACTAAAAAAAATAAAAAAAAGTAGATAAATTAAAAGGTATGGGTATAGAACAAGAATATCTGTTTATAAAAACTATCAAGACTCTACGAATAGTAAAATCTTGCGAGGTTTTAGGTTTGTATTACATTAAAAAAAAAATGTATAAGACTGTAAATTTTAACATTAATTCCACAGTGCATTTAAAGTATGCAAACCTCATACCTAGCGATTGTCTTGCTCACTAATATTAGTTATTTTTTATTTTGTTTTTTCTAGAAAAGTACGTAATCAAAATAAAATTCAAGTAATTATATTTATATTTTTACCAAAAAATATTATACATTATTAGAATAGTATGATATTTTGTTATTACAGGATTACGATATTGTTATTATTTTTTGATGAATTAAAAAAAAAAAGCCGCACGGCTGTAAAGTGGAGATTATAGGATAATATTTATGTTTGGTAGAGAGGAAGAGAGAAAATCAATTTTCGAAAAGTAGTACTTGAAAGGTTGGGGATTAAATATTGATAAACTGTTAAGTGGAGATTACTGAAATCGGAGAGCACGTTCTCAACAAATATTTTGTATAAAAAAAGTGTTTGTTTTAATATTTTTTTATTATTGAATTATTATTATCACTTGTATGCTTAGATATAGATTTTTTTTTTATTCCGAAGTTATTTATTACCGAAACATTATTGTTTTTTTTATTTTATTATTTTAATGTTAAATTAGTAATAGTATTCATAGATTTTTTAATTTTTAATTTAATTAATTTTAATTTTAGACATACATCATCCTTGCCAGTACCCATGCGAAAGTAGGCGATTTGATTGAGATCATGTTTCTGTTTAAAGAGGCTGGTTGTGCCCTATGCGTGCCTCCCGATAACAGGTTCGATCTACGACTGATATAAGAGAATAAATACTTATCTACCACTACCGGACTCTAACACTAGAACATTGACCACAGGAGCACAGTGTCTTATTCACTGTGAATTTTCAGAAGCCATATTATAAACCATAAAATATTTCATTCCAATGAAGACTAATCTGTCATTTTTAAAAAAAAAAGTCTTTGAATGATTTGTGCACCATTTCATGTCTAAAAGCAATACAATAATGAGATAGACAATAATAATAATAAATTAGGATGCACACTGGTGTGCATAAGAAGTTACAGAAAAAAAACGTGAAACAGTTTTCTGTTTAGGTTAACGTTGCTGATTGAAGTAGATTATGAATGTATAAAACAGTCTAAAATTGGAGAAAAAAATAAAAAAGAAAGCACGATTAAATACATTTTTATAGCCCCTCCTTGTTAAATAGTAAAAAAATATAACATACATATTCTGTTCAACGAAGAGAAAGAACGAAATAATTTATCTTCAAACTTTGAATGAGTTGAAAAGATATTTATTTTTTTATTTTTGGGTTTCCACAACTTAAGTTAAGGAGTTATATCCCCAATACCCAAAAGGCACTGCTCTCTGTCTATCCAATCCCCTTCACGGAGTATTCTGGCTGCCATGAATTCCTCCACGTACTCTATCCATTTCTTCTTTGGCCTTCCACGCTTCCTTCTTTCAGGTGGCATATAGTTATAAATTTTCTTTGGCCAGCGGTTCTCATCCATCCGCATTAAGTGACCATACCACTTTAACCTTTTGGTCCCGATCAGGTGAAGGATGTTCTTTTGACATCCGACCTTGTATTTAATTGCTGCGTTTGATATCCGCTTGATTCTAGATATGCCACAGCTTCTTCTCCAGAAATCCATTTCCATGGAAAACAACGAAGACGTTTTTCATCAGAATCTCGAACTTCATTTTTAGATATTTTTTCCCGCTAAATTCGAAATCAGCCACACAGTGAAGTGGTTTTAGTTTTAGGAAGTGCTCTCAAATCGTTTATATGTATATATATAATTAATGATACTATTCCGTAATTTACTAATACATTTTGTATTATAGAAGTTTTCTTTTAATGTATTATGTTTTTGAATGTGACTGGTAGTACCGACACATAAGTACCAGTAAGAAGTTTCAAATACTTTATTTCGATCTTTCCGATTTTATGTACATAGGATTTTTTTATTATTATTTATTTATCGAGTAATAGAACAATCTGTCTCTTGGACATTAGTTATATTGAGGTAGAATAACATTCACACCATATGAACAAAAAATATAAAATAAATAGAAGCAAAATAATAATCAATAGGATATACAATAAATAATAAAATAAAATAACCTGAATAAATAAGAAAATTAAAACTAGGCAAAAAACACATGCATACCTATATACACTATTATCATCACTGATACTAAAGCCAGCGGATTTTGATCGAGAGCACTTAAGCCACATACACTCATGTCTTGAGTGGAGAATCTGACCATTGCCAGAACTCCAATATATACAATCTACAAAAGGTCGCGAGGCCACTGCCGTTTCAACCTTCTTGGAGGATTATTGAGATGGGTGGTGCTTGATAGGGATTTTATTAAACCGAAAATAATTTTACTAATACTTTTTTTTAAAAAATTGTTTTAGTAATATTATGTATTATTTAATTTATAATAATTTTTTAATACACCCAAATTAAAATATGCCTTCCATGTATTGTAGAAAATTTCAAAATTGATTTTCAGTAAATCTGATTGGCTGTTAACAAACGAGAATCTCTCTGCATATTTACTCACAGATTCAATAAGGAAACTCACGTGTGTATAGAAAATAAAATAAACTTCACAGAGGATATTTCATTATTCAATAAGCTAACTTTATTTATTAAGCGACGGTATCAAAAACTGGTCGCTATTAGACTGATAGCTGCCTAAAAGGGGGATCAAAAGGGAGACTTAATTGAGTCCGGTGTTTTATTTAAGAGAGAAAGGAGAAAATAAAGCAGAAAGAAAGTTCAAAAGGATTTAAGTAAGCCACCGGGAGGGCTTTAGGGCCAGATGAGAATTGAGCGAATTTTTGTATTAGTCAACTCAGTGAGAAATCTATTCAGCTAATTAGTTTCAGCCAATCTATACTAAGTGAATATTAAGGATTGTATCGATATATTTTTTTTTATCACTTAAAAGACTTTTTTTTAATTAAATAAAAACACTATCTGCCATACCCAATAGCATTATTGCTATAGGTATCCATTCATACAATAGAAATAAATTAAAGTAATTAAAAAAAAAATAAAATGAAATAAAAATGAACAAACGAATATACAACATAATAATAATTATTAATAAGAGAAGTATATTGATATAAGTTATTAATTACAGTTTTGGTCGATTTTTAAATAATTCATTAACTAATTAATACCTGATGGTACGTAGTAATTAATTGCGACCATTTTTCAAATTTATCGGTTTTTAGTACCCCATTTAATTAATTTAAAAAAAATATCTTTGAATTTTCATTGATGAAAATTTACAGTTACGTAGTTAATTACAACTATTATTATGGTTAAAGATTACGATAAGTAAATAAAATAATTTGTTAAAAAGGGTCTGTACTGAGGACTATTGAATATGCAGCAAGAATTTTATTAATTACCTTCAATTCATACTGTATTGTATGATCGTATTAATGAAATTTAAAATGTTTCCAAATAGAATTAAAGTTTATACAGGTTGTTCAGGGTTAAGAGGCCAAACTGAAAATATAAATTAAGGACCCCAAGACAAGAAAAAAAAATTGTCTACGAAGGTATGTCCGGAAACGCTTTCTTTAGGAGATATTCACACCTAAAGATTTTCATTGTTATGAATCATTTACGTAATATTAATTAAATAAAACTTATTTGTTTGTTCCATCTACTTTATTAATTAAGTATTATTTATTTACTTTTTATATTTATAGTTACTTCTTTATTATTTGTATATACTGTATGAATGAGAACTTCTAGCCTTCATACTTATAGCCCTCCAACAGTGGCTGATTGTATAATTATTCAATAAAACATAATAAAAAAAACGTTATTAATTAAACGTAAAAATTAAATTCATATTAAATGTAGTTCAAAGTATTAATCTTTTTTCAACAGCAGCAGTCGCAGAACGGCAGTGGATATGTGTTATTATTTCACAAGATTCAATTATCCTTCATCGTAATGAATTAATGTCATTGACCGGACTTGCATGGAGTTTTTGTTTAATGTCACTCCAAACAAAAAACACCATATCGGTATATTCACCATTAGTATAAATGTAAAGCATAATGATGAGTACTCTGCCAAAGCCTCTTACAAACTGATAAATGTTATTGAGAGTTCGCAATGCTAATTCCAAATAGTATTAATCATTATATTGCGAATGGTTTTTATGAAGTTAGTGATTAAAGGGCCATATTAGCATTCTATCTAATCCATCTCCTAAAAAAGCGTTTGCGGACATACCTTCACATTGAACAACATTTAATATGAATGTTGATATTTACATTTAATTAATAAATCGATTAGAATAAATAAATAGGTTTTATTTATTTAACACAACGTTAAATAATTCATAACAACGGAAATCTTTAGGTGTGAATATCTTCTAAACAAAGCGTTTGCGGACATACTTTCAGAAAAAAAATTTTTCTTGTTTTGCGGTCCTTAATTTAGTTTTGCACTTTGGTCACTTAACCCTGAAACACCCTAAATATGGATGTTGAATTTATATTTTACCGAAATGTACATATATGCACTCTCCACAAAAAAAAGTGCTAAACGCGCCTGAAGAATTCTTCCCTTAAAAATCAGGGATATTCTCGCTTAAATTTAGAGAATTTTAATTTGGGAATGTAGAACCAGTGATCATAGCTTTGAAATAAGAAGAATATAATGACGTACATAGAGGAACTTAAGAAGGATATAAGTGCACTTCCACATTGAGTATAGAATGACTTAAATGCTGTCAATATGAGTGTGTTTTCACAAAACCGAATGCCGTTAATGTTGGCAAGATTCCATGAGGTAGACCTGAAACCAGATGGATAGACCAATTAAACAATGATACCACAAAGTATTGGATCGAAATTATATTTATCTATAAAACAATATTGAGACCAATTGTCACTTACGCGGGTAAAACGTGTGTTCTGACATAGAAATGCGAGCAGATCCTCCGGGTCTGGGAAAATAAGGTCCTTCGAGAGATCTTTTACTAGTATATATAGCAGGCCAATGGAAAATTAGGAATAACAGAGAACTCCGAGAACCTTATAAAGAGCATAGTCACGTATGCTTAATCAAGCCGGATCAGATGGCTTGGGCTTGTAGAAAGGGTGGAAGAAGATAGATACCCAAAAAAACTGCACGGTAAACCAGGAGACAAAAGAAGAAGAGGAAGGTCCAGACTGAGGTGGACCAATGATGATTTGCAGAAGATGGGAATTGGACAGTGGCGAAGTCGTGCCACAACAAGAGGCGCTGTTGTGGAGGGCAAGGCCCTACAACGGCTGTAGAGCCACGGAAATAAATAAGTTCTGGTAATCGTCCACTTTTCGGAACCATTTGGCTAAGGTTTCTATGAAGGAATAGAAAAGATTATTTTTTCTTTGGGAGATAAATTTATTTGTTCCAAAACACGAAATTTAGCGTTCCAATGACCAGCCTTTCTCTTATAATACTTTCTTCTATATCCTTGTAAGAGCTTCCATCTTTACTTACCCACCTGGAAAGTATTTACGTTCTTGGGTTTTCGCTAAATCTCAATTTTCCAAAGATAAAACTCTTATACTTCCATAAAGTGTCACGTATTTTATTTTCTCCCGTTCACCCAGAGATCACATGATGTATTCTCCTTGTATTAATAAAAACGGCAAAACACTCGATAAGCAAATATTGTTCGAGATCAATGTTTCAATTATCTCGGGTTCAATGTCATTAAAACAGTCTAGTTTTGAAACAAACAGTTTCATTTTGAAATACATTTGATTTATTTCTATATATTGACATTTTAAGTATTTAATGGACTCCTTATTTTTTATTATCAATTAGTACAAAATTCTTCAGGATGAATCATTTTGGCTTTACTAATACTGCTACTACTAGCCATCGACCATTAAGAGGCCTACCTTCCGAGAGTACCGAAGCATGGACTTCGAAACTGCTTTGGATTCAAATATTAAACAACATTTAGGTAGCCGAATCCTCCTTGGTGATCAAAGCCTCTTAGATAATCTCCGCTGATTTCATTACTGTCAATTTGTATACATAGGCCTTTCGGTCCTCCTACTTCTCCCCTCCTCCCACAACCCCACTCCACCTGTTCTGCGTCCTAATCGTGTCTCCGAAACGGTTTCATCAGAAATTGGATCCCCCCAGCGAAACACAATAGTGAATACGAATTAGTTGGAATGGTTATTGAAAAAGTCAAGACAGAACAATGGAAAAAATAAAGAACCCGAATGAACAAAACTATTTTTAAAAATTATAATTAAAAAAAAAGAATCTACCGTTATTCAATTTATTTATATATTAATACCAAATATATATTTATATTAACCTATTAGAATAAAAGATATATGTTGACTACAGAAACTCAATATTCCATTCGTTTTACACTAAAAGCAGTTTCATATTTGTTAAAGTTTCCATTATTTTTAATTCTATATTTTTAAAATAGACTGGATAAGTTTTATAAGTTGTATGAGCTTTTTTTTTTTATTTCTTTTAACTATTTTATATTTAATTAAAAGCATACTCGTTGTATAGTGTCAATGGAATGCAGAAATTGTTATAGATATCTAGAGATTTGGCTCAACACATTTACATTTTATAAGGGAAAATTATTGAACCATTTTTAAAATATTTAAATGTAATATTTTATCTTTTAACTAGTTAGTTTAGGTGTTTCCATTCTAGCATTTTACACCATTTTTCTAGTATGATAGATGACAGAAAGTATAAACTGGTATATTAAATTTTGATGGTAACAGGGCTAATTTTTTTTTAGTGGATTAAAAAGTTTTATCATTGTAAATAATAAAAACAATATATCCCGAATTTCTGCATTATTTATAGTAAAAATATTTTCTCAATTATTAAGTGAAGATGGGTGAGCATTGATAAGAAAAAAAGAACAATTTTTCTACATCTTACAAGAATCGAAAATTTCCACTAGCGTTTTAAGTTTTAGGCATCAAGGACCATATTTGGTTCGGTGTTTATCTGTCGGTCTGTCTGTTGTCAAATCTATGGGCACATCACCTAATACCGTTTACAGATCTCATGAAATTTTCAGAGATTGTGCGGGTTAGTGCCTAGATACTT
This sequence comes from Nezara viridula, assembly GCA_928085145.1. Lineage (NCBI taxonomy): Eukaryota > Metazoa > Arthropoda > Insecta > Hemiptera > Pentatomidae > Nezara > Nezara viridula. The sequence continues at coordinate 58,593,869 of OV725082.1, forward strand.
CCATATTAATTTTATCAAATAGCACTTCCGCTTGCGTAATTTTTTAGATATACCAATATTTCAGAAACAGCTCATTCTATTTGGCTCAAAGTTGGATAAAAGTTAGATATTGGTAAAACAATGATTTATTGCGCTTTCGAATTGATCCAAACTAGGAGAATATTATAGAAGTTACTTGGTATCAATTTCATTGAATTAGATTTAATAATTAAAATTAATATAAATAATGTGATGAAATGTGGAAGACATTGATCATATGGAGTGGGAGTTAGGGTAACACAATATTTTTATGGGATTATAAAATTTCAATAATGTTAGTGCAAAAGGTCGTATTTAAATATTTCCTACTTTTATTTTTTTTGCGCTAAAGCTGGCATTTTGTAGTCTGCAACTGATACAATTAGTCTGGTACGATGGAAAACAGCAAAGAGAAATTATACTAATAAATAATAAATAAACAATTAGTTCTTGTATTCTCCTGTAAAGCATTCAATTTTTACATATGGCCTTTTGCACTAACTGCAGTGATATTAATGTTCAGTGTGCACTGGAAATTTTAAAAAAATTCATCGAATATGCAATTTTCAAATGCAGTACTCTTTCACATTTTAGTATTCAATGATCAAAATTCGTGTATATCAAATTTTATTCTCATACGAAAAATATTAGACCTTATAATATAGATATTGTTTAGCCAATAAAAACGGCGAGGAAGCTATACTGATTTTACTTGGCAAAAGTTTTTTATTTTTTTTTATTTTTATGGTCGATGCTAGGGATATAGTTTATTCAAAATTTCTATGCTCTTTCAATCTGAAACGCTGCTAAATATTCAAATCCTATCTTGCATTCCGCGTGATTTGTATAGGCAAAGCTAGCCATTTCGAGGCCAAGCTTTCTCAGAACTGAGAATGCAAACAAAGGGAAGAAAAAGGAGATTTTAAATATTTCAGCTGCCTTGAGCCAGGTAAAGGCGGTAGTAGTGGAGTTAAATTTAACATGAAGCCCTTACCTCCTACTCTCTCCTCCCTCCCTCCCCGCCCCCCTCCCCCTCACGGGACTAAGTTAGCCCTTCTTACTTAGTTGGCCATTGTCTCAAGATAGCTGATTCGCCCTTCGAAGGGACGCGATCTATAAATCATAGCAGCAATTAGGATCAGAATTTGTATTTGCCTTAGAGAGTCTGGAGGATGCGGCTCTGTCAACAGTCGGCCTCTAATAGCTCTCCTATCACTATTTAGTATCTAGGCCTTAATATTAATGTAACTGCGAGATTATTAGATGCTTTAAGATAAATCACTTTTAGAAAACGTCATTCAAGAGATTTTATTGAAAACATTCCTAACGATTCTTTTGCCGAATTATTAGTTGGTAAGATGGAGCAGTGTATTTTAGATCTCTTTTCCGAGGTTTTAATCTGATTAGTTTTATTAATTTCTTGTAACACCCTGTACGCATAATTTTCATAACAATTATAATAAAGGTAATGACGAAGGTTCGATCCCAATACCACTAGTCACTGCATCTTACTTCTATCTATTTAGAGCTGTATAAACTCAACCGTACCAGATCAGTCTTAATGCAGTCTAGCCTTCGTATATGTATTATATATTCCCCTTAGGATAGTTCCTATAAATTATTAAGTCCATTTAGGATAACAAAATTGTACAAATAGAAAATACTACTTCTGGCCTAAAAATTTGAAACAATAAATAAAATTAAAAAACAAATAAAAAAGTAAAGAAAACCTTAAATGAACAAAGTACATACAAAACAGACAAAACTATGAACAAAACACTTAAAACTATGAAAAAAACATTTAAATCTATATTTAATGGCAGAACAGCATAAATATACACTTTAAGAAATGAAGAAAGAAATAGAGACAAAATAAAATAAGTTCTTTTCATAAAAAAAGCTTTAAATTTTTATTTAGAAAAATGAAAGTTGCCTTTTATCAATATAAACCTAATTATGTTAATTTTGGATAAAATGTAAATACATCATAAGACGCGCGTCATGGACATGGAATGGAGCGTCATAACATCATCAGTTATGGAAGATACGTGTTGGCGTTTAATTGTATATACAAAAAAATGTTTGTGATAATCGAATAAAAACAAATAGTGCCGTAGCATTGAGTGGCGTCGAAAGTAGGAAATACATGTACTATCCCTAATAAAGAACAGTATTATCGTATGATTATGTGATTGCTATGCAATACATACATAACGTCAATAGTTAGCAGGTATCTGACTGTTTTTGGAACAGGAATTGGAATGAGAGGTTTTTGAATGTGGATACGAAGAGGCATACGGCATGCCGAATTTTGATAGGGAGGGAATTCCAGAAATTATATATATATATATATATATATATATATATATATATATATATATATATATATATATATATATATATATATATATATATATATATATATATATATATAAAAGACGGTTTTCGGTTGACTCATTCTTATTCAGTCCAAATATTTTCCACAATACTTTTTTTTTTCCAAAGCTCTGAGGTTTTATTCATCTCTTAATATAAGTTGCTACTTTTCGCACCCCAAAAAAACTGCAGGAAGTATAATAGTTTTGTAAAATATAATTTTTAAATTTACAGATAAAAATCATTCCTAATGGCCTTAATGTTCCTTATGTATCAGATTTGGCCCAATCCAGATATCTGTCCTTCCATAATAAACTTCATAACCATCCCAACCCTCTTGTTTCCTATTCAATTCCTGATAACCCTCCGAGGCGTCTGAAAAGAAGATGGCCTCGTGATCTCCTCATGTAGACAAATTATAAGATTGATACCAATGGGTAGTTTCTCAACAAGCGTGTTCCATGTGATAATATTCCTATGTGCACATTTACTTGATGTATTCATACTAATACAGTTGTAAATATCATAATAAAAGTTAAAAAAAAAATACAGATAGAAGGCTCGACCTGAGTAATTTTGCAATCTAAAAATAACCATAATTCCCAAATTTTAAACATAGTCTTAGTTCCTTTTTAATTTGTTTACATCGAACTTATTTATTCTATTTTAAATTAAATTACCTAATATAGTTGATGCAATTCAATGCTGCAACGCGGCCTCATACGTTTGCAATACAAGCATTGCTTGAAGATAACGATTTCGCTTCTGGGTACGGGAGGTATTTAACTCTTTAATTAATCCTTTATCTTAATGTTCGATAAAAACCCGTATATTCGAAAAGGAGATGAAAGGCAGGGAAAAAAATTCATGCAATTCGGCGTTGTGTAAACGTCTAAATTCTCTGGTCAACTAATCCTTCTTCGGTCTGAGTATTCAAAGCAATAATTCATTTTCAAAAACCTTAAGACGTTGCTCGTCTTTTAATGTAAGTGTCCAGGTTCCATATGCATAACGAATAACAAGAAGGGTAATAGTTTCATAAATTATGATTTTTATGAAGTCACGAGCTAAATAGTTTTAACAAATTAATAACAATAATTTTTCGCTTTCAACGTACCCTTAATTTCCTTTCCATTTTTTAATAGTTTTTTAACATTTTTAAAATATATTTTGTCTTGTTCGTATTTTTTTCTAACTCAAGTTCTTTACGGGCTTTTGTCAACGCAATATTTAATTTTATAGTTTCTGTGTAGTCGCTTAACTGGACTAAATCATCAGCATACCCGAGCACGGATTTGTTTCCGACCATATTCAAACGTTTCGGTGTTACCTCTCCAATGCCATGTCTTAATGCTAAAGTAGATAAGCCTGGTAAAGGAATTTATCTTGTTTTAGACCCGAATGAATCTCGAACCCAAACGAAAAAAACTTACCAAACTTTGTTAAATGTTCGCGTCATGCACATACCACTAGCGTTTTCAGGATTTAATTTTGGGAGGGCTCCACCCCGAAAGCTTTTTTTTTCATAAAAATAACGATAATTACTAAGTCAAAAAAGAAAGAATAACATTTTAAGAGATAATTTTTTAATGTTTTTTTTTTTCATAAAACATGGTCATATTTTACGATTTTTGGAGGGGGAGGGGATTCAGTCCCAAAGTCCCTCCTTCCCGTAGATCCGCCCGTGACCCATATTAACAAGATTTACTAGTTTTATTTGTATCTCCTACAACCTGATGGCCAATGGAATTATAAGAATTATGTTTTCTATAATATTTATCATAAGCCTTCATTATTGTTGGAAGTTCACAACACAAATTTTTAAGATAGTTAATTTTTTACTATGGCTGTAAAATGATCAGAAAAAAATTACTATAAATATCTGTTATTTTCCCTTTCTTGTTAAAAAATAGTTATATCTTTTTGTAGTTGATTATCGCTGAGTAATGACCTTACTGTCACCAGCCAATTTCGTACCGCTACCTACATCATCCCATCCATTTTTTGCCACCGCTCCCGCAGGTTGACAAAGGACCAATTATAAATTGGCAGGTCGAGATAGTGGGACCTGTTGATCCTGAAGGATATATTAGGAGGGTTGTTGTATCGCTGTAATTTTCACGTGTCATCGAGCTACTGTGCCTTGCAGATTCCTGTCACAGATACCAGCGTAATTTATATTCTATTCAGATTAATGTGTTCTCTTGCTTTGAGTACCTGGGCCAATTGCCCATCAAGTTTGGAGTAAATCGACGAGAATATTGTTTTGCCTGTTAGAAAATAAATAAAAAGTAGATATTTTCCCTGATATAATTCTCAGAGATCTTACTAAGTCTAGACTTAACTTATAATGGTTTTTGATATAGATTCTAAAGCTTTTTATCGTGATTATCCTCGTATAAAAAAGTCTTATGTCTTATAATTTCAATTTATCTAGTTTGTTTTAAATGGCCTATCCAATTCTCCAATCTCTAAAATCTTAAAAAAATGTTATAAGGGCGTTTTTTGTTAATAAGAATGACATCCGAAATTATTAAGGAGGGGAATTTTAATATCTGAAATAGGGACCACTGAAATGATTTTCAACTCTATCACAATTCATGACAGAATCATCGAAATGAAAGAGAAAATAAAACGCTGGAATTGGCCCATTGCCAAATGGAAAAACTTTCTTGATCAAGAAAAAAAAATGGGGGAAACGGAACATCGAAAAGTTAGTCAGGAAAAGAAGGCATAATAAAGAAAATATAACAAAGCAACAACAAAAAATTGATAAGATTAATGTTCGTTCAAAAGACCTTAAATTGTAACTTCATTTTATTAAGACATTTTTATAATTTTTTTGTACATATACTATACACATAGTAATATAATATATATATCAAATCATATTTGTAAATATACATAATAAGAATGAAAAATTAAAAAATATCTTAGATAGAACACCATGGTATATATTACATAGTTATTAATTTTTTATTTTCCATTGTAAAGTTTACTAAAATGAAATTACGAGATTTTCATTGCCTGTCAATTATAGGTTAAAGGTTTTCACACTGATTGTAAGTGGATAACGTTGGGATTTCACAAAGGGAAAATACATCAAATTATTCACTAATTTAATATTCTAAAAGGTAACCTAACGATTTTTTTGGAATGAACGGCCAAAAGATACCTAATTATTTAAATATAATATCATATCTAGCAGTTATTAAACTACAGTAAATGTATGTTAGATTATAAACATATCCTTGATATATTTTTATATTTCACTTCTTTTGCACAAATACAACGAAGTAGTATTTTAAACAATGCATTGGCTTGATTCGGTGGGTTTTAAATACTTTTCTTTTCAAATTTAGAAAAGAAATTTAAAAGTTTCATTTAATTTTCTTGGAAACATCTAATTTACGCTAAATAATGTTAATTTTTTGAAATTATTATTTATATTTTTTCTCCAATCCCCATTAATTTATAAAACTTTATTTATTTGATATTATTTTTCTAATATTCTCTCCTTTCCAACGTATATTATACGCAAACCTTCTCACTGTTATTTCCGGATATTCATTTTCAATCTGGATAAGCATTTCTCGTTTTTTCTCCAGTTTCCAATTATCATATTCTTTCAAACTTCATATTTAGCTATTTTTTTATAGTTCCTGTCAATAAATGAGAGTTAATGTTTTTAAATAAACCATATTAAAAGTACTTTAGAGGAAGACGTATATGAACATTGGGCATTTAAGCCCTGTTAAATGACATCAATGGGGATAAGACCTAAATGATATTATAGATCACTTAATTATATAATGATACACCGACTTTGCGAGACTTGGTTATTTGGACTAAGGGGACCTCAAAACATGTACTTCCGTTGAAAAATGAGATTCGCACAAATTTTCACGATCGCAATACTATATAGTTCATATATAGGAAAGTGAAAGTAAATTTTTTTCTTGCACCTTGATATGCAGATTACAAATATTTTTAAATTTATTGTACGGGGAGTGGTGTAGCTCAGTGGTAGGGCACTGATCTTCCAATGCTCAAGGGCCTGGATTAGAATCCCGACTCATGCCAAAAAAATTATTCATTCTGTTTCATTGGACGTGGGGCGACCCTGGGATTACGAGACCCTCCTGTGGCACAACACCCAGCCTCTATAAAGTGGGTACCCTTCATAAAATAATTAATTAAAGGGAAAAACCTGGTGTTTGAGAGTGATCTCAGTCAAATCACCTTCTTTCACAATCTTTGACTAAGAAATACTACTTACCCTAAATAGTACTGAATCCAAGACCCTTCATGGGTTGTAGCGGTACAGATTTTTAAAAAATTTACAGTGAATCTTCTAATTGAAAGTTATATAATTTACAATTAATTAATTATTGATTAATAACTAATTAATTCTCATTGATATAACTTTTACGTTGATAAATGCAGGCTATTATCTAACTATTATCCAAACCTGAAAGTAGTAAAAAAAGGAAACATTTAAGAACTGTTAAAATAAACCGAGAATAAACGAGTCAAATTTGTACTCCCTAAGCCATTACCACGTTGTTTACTAAGTCCAGTTAATTAAAACTGCTAATGAACTTCCTTAAACTTTTTCAATTACAGAGTTTTCACTGAGCAACTATATTGTAACTTGTAGTAATTACTATGTTTCTTTATAAATATATATATTTTTTAAGTTCTTGCATAACGACCCATTATTTTAAAAAAAATGTTATAATCGGTCTTGAAGCTACTTCCTTACAAATGATTAGGCAAAAGCATGGTAGTACGCGATACATGGTAATTGATAAGGTCATTACTATGTTCTAAAATTTAAAAATAATAATATTAATAATGTTATAAATTAAGACATCCAAACTAGAAAGCCATGATTCTCCAACATACAGCAGAAAAACCATGATCACGTACAGGCAGACAGAATTTTTTTTTTTAAGTTACTATATTTATTGAGAGATATTATAATCTGTCACAAATAAGTACATTTATAATAGTGTTCAGAGAGCACCTTCACGCTCTATCAACAATAAATAAAAATAAATAATACAGAAAAAACTATAATACTGAAAGTAAATCTATATAAACTAAAACAAACAAAAATAAACTAAACCAATAAAAACAACTACTCACATACACTCACGCTTCTATACAATATCTAAAAAAAAAAAAAAATTAAAAAAAAAATCATTCACCCAAGATCTCCAAACCAAGACTTTCTCTCCACTCGTGAAAGGAAAGGCAGGATTCTAGAAGATCCCAGCGCCTCTAAATCAATTACTGGTATTAAGTACCACAATTAAGGTCATATATACATGGCTATAATACATGACTATAATCAGTATACAGAAAAAAGAACACATTTCGCTGTAAAAATCTCAAAAAACCATCCAATACATAGGCACTGAAGGAAAGAGAATTTTCTATTAATCCAGCTAAGGAAGGTTATATTAAACAGCTCATAAGCAGTTACAAGATTTAAAAGAAAAAAAATGTCTCCATGACTCAAATATTATATTTGAATAATAACGAACGTGTTAAATAAAATAAAAAAACAAATTATAGAATAAATTTCAAAAGACGTCTACAGAATTTATTTTTTTATGCATATAAGTGAAGTACAAATTCGATACCAAGATCACTTATATTCAGAAAGAAAAAAAAAATTATTTATTTATTAACGAAGCGAAAATGTAGAACATTTAGATTAAATTTGCAATATATAAATTTCTTTACAATGAGCAAATTTTTTGGCAGCTTCACAGCTTATCATCACTTCCGAGATATGAATCAGATCAGCAATTCTCTTGGCCAACGCCTACGTAATCGTCGTAGTGAGCTGTATGGGTTTCTTGGACGTTAAAATATTTCTGTCAGAGGATTCATGTTGTACATAAGTCTTTGGTAAAAGTTATTGTAGTTTTTTTTTGCAGTATCTAAAATTGTAGGCACGTTTAAGTCTTTATGTAGTGTATCATTTGCGACATAAAACGGTGCGTTAACTATCCTTCGCAACACTTATGGACTGGAAGGACTAAATTTTTTTAATGCTGGAAGTTTTAGCAGAACCCCACAGTTCTATGCCGTAAGTCCAAATAGGTTTAAGTAAAACTTTATAAACGATTAGTTTGTTAGTTAAAGATAATTTTGAATGTCTGTCAAGTAATCTGGATAAAAGACGGTATCGTCTGTTTAATTCTATTGGTTTTGTCAAATGTTAGTCCTCCAAGTAAGTCTTTTGTTCAGGTAAAAACCTGAATACCTTATTACATTTGATTTTGGGATTTTCATGTTATTAAAATATATTTCAGGGGGAGGTTTATGGTTAAGAGTGAATACTACATGCACATTTTTTTTCATTCATCTTAATTTTCCACCTTGTGTCCCAATCTACAATATCGTTCAGATGATTTTGAAAAGTGATAGATGCTCGAACAGGATTTTTATCTGTGCTTAGAATTGCGGTATCGTCTGCAAAAGTAGCCAGTATTGTGTCGTTGTGTTCCGGAAGGTGAGACAGATATATATTAAACAATACTGGACAAGGACACTACCCTGAGGTACTCTTGCTTTAATAGGTTTAATGTCAGAACGTTCAGAACGACAAAATAAATAAAAACACTGCTATAGACATCTTTTGGCATTTTTTTCTTGAGTATATTAATTTAATTTAACTAATTAATAAATTTCATATAAAATTGTCAAAAGATGTCTACAGCAGTAATTATTTTTGATTAATTTATTTTTTATTTTGCTTAATATAACACGTTTCATTCTATTATATTTTATTTATGCATTCATTATTTTCAATTCTTCCTTGTATTCCTTCTAATCAGCTGTTCAATGTAACCTTCCTTAGCTGGGTTAATAGAAACTTCTCTTTCCTTCATTATGTATTAGGATGGCTTCGTGAGATATCTATAACAATATATATTTTGTTCATTTTCTTTGTTTTTTTCTTTCCGCATATAAGTAATCGTGGTTTATCTGCACTGATGATGTATGAATTGATGAACGTTGGCGAGTACACTATTTTGGAGACTCATAGCGTTGTAGTATGCATTTTTTCTTCTCAATTTATAACATAATTACCTAATTAATGAATATGTTTTATTTATTTTATTATCATTCTTATCTTGTATATTACTTTTTATATATATATATATATATATATATATTTTTTTTTTTCTTCATTCTTGGTTATTTTTATTTATTTTCCTTTCTTATGCACATTCTGAAGAATGAATACTATAGTCGTAGTACCAATGCCCTTCAGTGTGGCAGACTGTATTAATACTTAATAAAAAAAAATAATATAATAAAATAACCTAATTTTTCTTTTCCAGCTTTATGTTTATATTAATATTAATAATAACGTCTATAGTTTAAAAATATATTCATTTACCAGAGAGCAATCAAACATTTTCATTTTCTCCTCAGTTTTTGCTCATACGTCTAATTTAATAAATCAACAATTTTAATTTATAATTTTTTTTTCTTTATATATATTTGTTTTCGGAGATACAATTTCCTCAGTATATAATTTTCTCTCTGTCTTAGAATCTACTTGACCAATGTCGAGATATCATTTAATGTAATGTAGTAATATAGTTTGATAATTTACGAAGCTTATTTTAACACTAACTCAATACTGGTGCAAATTATATGCAGAAAATTAACTAAATTAAGATTGTTTATTTTTTAAATTAGATCTATTGGCAAGAAGTGTAAAGAAAATGTTTAATGAAGAAAGCTCAAGATTATAAACTGGAATTGAACAGTTTTGTATATGCATTCGATAAGTATTATATTGAAATCTCTTAATATTGTTAACTAAAAAAAAATTATCCATTTGATTAAAGAAATTTCATCAAGTTGTGAAATCTTATTACGATTATGAGAACCCAAGACAATATAAAAGAAGACGTATTGTCAAAGAAGCCCCTATTTTTTACACGATTCTCTCCATGCTAAGAATCCTTAAGAATTCACCGAAGAATTCCAATAGAAGAATTAAAGAGCTCTTAAGAAGTGAGAAAAATCTATTAAAAGAAGAAGGAGAGAGGGAAAAAGCAATAGCCATTGGATTCGATGCTACGAACTATCGACAAAATATTGTAATATAGTTGCACTTAAAATATTTGTATAGTTTTAATATGTATTTATATATATATATATATATATATATATATATATATATATATATATATATATATATATATATATATATATATATATATATATATATATTTGCATTGCCTTTTAAATCCGTGCTCTAACTATTCTATATAAAATTACATTTAAACAAAGTCCCAAATATTATATTGGTGAAACATCTCAAAATTTAAACAGGGAACTAATGCAAAAAAATCCTAAAAACATAACATCAACAGCTTTATCCAATCGAAGCATGGTAATTAATCACACATTTCATTTTAACGCTATAAAAATTTTAAACACAGTTCAAGACAATAAAACTAGAAAAAAAACCGAGAATCAATTTACATAATTAAAAACAAAAATAACGCAGTATATTTTAAATCAGATATGAAAAATATAGGCCAACATTATTTTCATATTTCAAACCAAACTGTTTTTAATTAGAAAATAAAAACATCAATGGCACTATATCCCATTTATTTATTTAATGTTAATAAATGTTAATTCCTACTGAGACATACATCCCTAAAGAGCTCAGAGGTGCAATCAATATTAAACAATATATGGAGGAGTTATTAAGGGGTTTCGGGGTGAGAATACAGTTTAAATATAACAAAAACATAAATCTTAAATATAAATATGTTTCTTTCCTTAAATAAACTCATATCTATATTTTTTTATTTTTATAATGGACAAGCATAAGATGAAACATGCAAAAATGTGTGGAAGAATGGTATTTTTTTTTTATTTGGCGACAAAAAATTAATAATAATATAATTATGATATAGAAATATGTTTTTTATAATTGTTGTTTTTAAATCATGACAAATCAAAAGATAAAACATTTACACTTCGACGAGACACATGCTCACCTGTTTATATCGGCAACAAACAAAATCTTCAGACGGATGATTTACGTTATCTCGGGCTATTATTCGATTGTAGGATGACCTGGAGCCCACATGTCAAAATGAAACGAAATACTTTGAACAACCGACTGAAAATACTATAGTCACTATTTTCGAAATCAAAATTGAATATTAGACATCAACTAAATAACATTTACCTACTCAAACCCACATGGACTAACACCTCACAAATTTACGGTTTTGCAAAAAAGACTCTCTTGAAAAAACAACAATCATTTCAAAATTTTAAGACTAATAACAGAAGCTCCCTGGCACGTAAAGAAAAAACTTTACATACCGAATTACGAAACCAACTATTGACCAACACGTACGTACGTCCGATTTCATCTTGAAATACACGACCATCACAACGGATTTATCAACAGTATGCTCAACAGGAGGAGACTAAAGAGGAGCTGGATGAGAGATCTCCTTTCCTGATTTCAGGAAGTAAACAAAGACCTGGAAGAGGTGCTGCTGGGTACTATTCTTCCCCATGCCTGTAATACCATTTTTTTTTTACAAAGACATGATATCTGGTTTTGTCAAGATTATGACAGATGTGGATAGAAGTATGAAGAGAGAGAAAAAAAAAAAACTTTCGTAAGTTCTCACATGTTATGTGACTAGATAATGATCATTGTTGTTAATCATATTTTTGTCACTTGTTGTTATAAATGATTTGATAATGAGTAAAAATAGATCCTAACGTTGTTAAATTGTAATTTTTTTATTTATTTCTTTATTGAGTATTATAAAAATCTGTCTCTTGGACATTGGTTATACTGAGGTAGGATGACTTTCACACTATATGTACACAAAATAAAATAAATAGAAAAAAAATAATAATCAAATAAATGGTAAATAAAAAATTAAATAATAATGGCTTATATATCCTTGGAGACACCATATATAAGTACATCAAGTGCTCTTGAAAAGATAGTACTGTAGTGGCTAAATTTACGTAAAATTAAAATCCATATTGACTAAATTGAAAAAAAAAATTATAGTTTTTTTTGTACAGTTACACTTATAATTGTGAATTATTATTAATATATCTTTTTGTCATGTATTTATTTAGCTTCTTACGCGAAATGCGCAGCAAAACTGTTATTAGCCGATGTTATTCCATTGTTCCTTATTGATTTAGCTGAGAGACAGAGAGTGTATTGGAAGTTATTACATCATTTTAGTATCTTAATAGCTTTAGAAGAGGAAAATTAACTTAAAGATAAAATGCTCAACATAACACATATAATGACTCATATATCTAATTATTTATAAAATGCTAAATAACGAAATAAAATTGAAAGAAATGTTTTTCATATTTTTGAGAGTTTAATGAAACATATGACATGCCAAGATACTGAATAGAACCAATTAAGCGTTTTTAATATAATATTGTTCAAATGAGGTTGGCATGAACTAATATAAGCGACTTATTTATTTTATTTGTTTAATTATTTCTAAATGTTTTGGGCTCTTCAACCACCTATGTCATTTTCACCCTATATTACAATTAGATCAACAACTACTTAGGCATAAATAACAATAATAAAATTTACAATTTAGGAAGTTAGAAAAAGTTACAGTTGAATATAGTGGTACAACTGAATTAACGTTAAAATGTAAACGATTTATTAATACTTAGATGTCAATAATATTGAAAATTGCTATTTTTTTTAAAATAAAGGAACATCGTTTATTGAATAAAAATAAATAATACAAAGTTAAAATTTTCAATGTTTACGGTTTCGAACAGTTAAGACGAAAAATAAAATACTATTTTAATTCCATTGTTTCAGACAAAAGTTTAAACTTAAAATAACTTATGTAATATCTATCTAATTTTATTATTTAATTTATGAAATATATTTTAAGTGCATGCTAAGAACCGTAACAGAGCAATGTTTTTTATTGTAAATAAATAACATTATTAATAGTGCTTACAGATATTAATAATACTTTAAAATTTGAGTAAATTAGGAGTCAACTATTATAAAATCATTATCTTATATTTAATAGACAACAAAAATAATATATACATTCCATTACATGAAAAAATAAATTACAAATAAAAATAAATTAACTTTTATTGGATTGAATTTGGAGAATTTTAGTTTATACTTTTTTTTCTAATGTTATTTTCATGAACATAAACATCATTAAAAAAAAAATCAGTATATACACACCCATTGACTTTTTTTTTTTTTTTTTATAAAAGTTGTTCCTTAATTGGTCAATACACTGATTCCGAATTCACGTAAACTGGGAGTCACATATATTCAATGCTACATTATATATATATTCAACGCATTATTCATCTTTCATTTAATAATCAATAAAAATAATATATTTTTTGTTACATGAAATAATAAATTAGAAATAAACACAATATTTTAATGGTTAGAATTTGTTGTATAAAATTAAGGAATTCATTTGAAGAGTTTTATTTTTTTACTTATCTTGGAATACCTTTAAATTGTCAATTTAAAAAAAAAACATTTTTAAGAACAAGCTAGATTTTTAAGCGGTTTAGTTTATGTTTTATTTTTTAATCAATAATGTAAATATTTATTTACATCATAGCAAAACAATTTTTTTATTTAAATGCTCCTTATTATGTAACAAATAAAATTATCCGTAAAGATCTCAACATTCCTCTTGTGGAAGACATGGCTCAAAATAGATATTCCTGTTTTAATTCCAAACTCTTGATTCTTTGGTCACCCCAATCCTCTAGTTCGTAACATTTCATCCAGTACAGGTGTATTGTATATGCCTGACAGCCCTTCGAGGCGTCTGAAAAGAAGATGGCCAAGGGACCTATTAAATTAATTAATCTTTGAAGTGTTACCAATGGGTAGCTTGTTCACAATTATCAGTTGTAAATTTAAAAAATATTTATATATATAAATAAGCGCTTAATAAAAAATATTATTTTAATTCAAATGCAAACATATTTTTTAATAAATGCTATAAGAAAAAAAATACACAATAATCAATTAAATGCACATTTTTGTGTTTTAAACACGTTGATTTTGAGTAATCTCTGACAAATAAAAATTAACTGGTTACAAAGTGCACTAAAGAGTACAAAACTGTTCAACAAAAATGACTTAAAAAATCATTAAAAAAATTAATAAATTGAGCGGTTGACTCTTGAATTATATCAATTAAAACCAATAAACTTAATAACAAAAGCGTTTAAAAATAAAGCTATTTCAGGAATTCATTAATAATACTTGATGATAAAGTACAAGACATATCATTTTTCCTTAATTATGCATTATTAAATATATATACATAGATAGATAGAAAAAAAAACTTTATTCTGGGACTAAGTCCCTTCAGAATAACAAAATCGTACAAAAAGAAAAGACTATTACCAGCCTAAAAGTTTGAGACAAAGAATAAAATTTAAAAAATAAACTAATAAGTAAAGAAAACCTTAGGTGAAAAAGCTAATACAATACAGATTATAACTATATACAGAACACTTAAAACTATTAAAAAAATCCACAAAACTATGAACAAAATACTTAAAAATATGAACAAAGCACTTCAAACTAAGAAGAAAACAATATATAATAGTTGAGCAGCATAAGCATACACTTTAAGAAATGAAGAACGAAAAATTGACAAAATAGAATAAGTTCATTTCATAAAAAAAAAAATTTACTTGTATATATATTTTTAAAAAAAGAGTTATAATTGAATAAAAAAATATTAAAAATAATTAAATGTATAGATTGGCGTCAAAGGTAGGAATTATCCCTCACAAAAAGAAAAAAACAAAAAAAAAAAAATATATATATATATATATATATATATATATATATATATATATATGATATGATCAATATATATATATATACTTATTATGATGAACTAAAGAATTTCTTTATTATCTTTAATCAGTATATTTATGACCATATCTCTTATTTATATGATTCTGCCAGCTTAAACGACATACTTCTGAATTTATTACCGTTGCATTTAATTCAGAATCTTGCAACGGTAAAACTTAATTAAATCCCAGAATTGGACAGTCAAACGCAGCTGTCTGAAGATTAAACTCCGGTACCTGATGTGTAAATTGAAGTTGTTCCTAGCAGAAGGAGCAGAATTGCTCATCAACACACGGGCGGAATCTTGTCTTGTCTCGTCAGTAGATCTGTCGTGCCCGCCAACGCATCCTGCCTCATCTACGTGGGTATCTGTTCTGATTATTTCGGTATCTCGTTGATCTACCCACGCCAATATCAACGTTTCACAAAGCAAATAGGATAAAGCGATATGAGTGCTGATGGTGTTTCTGAAATAACCAATCCTATTTAGGTAACATCTCGTAAGTAAAGAGAAATATTTGATGGCATGACAGCAGGCAAATCAAGAGATATAAAAAAAAGTCTATATATAATTTTTTTTTTTTTTTTTTTTTTATCTATTTATTGAATAATAATACAATCGGCCACTGGAGGGCTATAAGTATTAGGGCTAAGAGTTCTCATTCAAACAATATATACAAATAATAGAGAAATAAATATAAATATAAAAAGTAAATAAATAATACTGATGAAGAAAGAAAATAAAAGAAAAAAAAATAAATAACAATAACATAAAAAGAAACTTATAAACACAATCATACCTATATACAATATATACATTCGCCCAAGAATCTCCGAGCCAGGCTTTTTCCCCCACATGTGGAAGGCAAAGCAAGACTCCAGGAGATCCCAGTGCCACTTTTCCAGCCGCATCACTAGTATTAGAAGCCAATGGAGACTGAAAGAGGGCACTAGAGCCACAGACGCTCGGGACATGAGTGGAGAAGCTGGCCATTGCCAGGACTCCAGAAGCATATTTACAAGAGATCTCTGGGCCACTGCCGTTTTAACCTTCGTGGAGGATTGTAGGGATGAAGGGAGCTGGATAGGGATTGAGCTAGAGGATTTGGATGATGGATAAGGTTTTGGTGAAAGTTTGAGAATCTAGTTGGGATGATGTCGAGGACAAATGGGATGTTAAGGTCATGGTGTAGGGTCTTGTTTGTGACATAATATGGGGCATTGACTATTGTTCTAAGTACTTTGGACTGGAAGGATTGGATGCGTTTGATATTCGAATGTTTAGCAGTTCCCCACAGTTCAAGTCCGTAGGTCCAGATAGGTTTCAGTATGGTCTTGTAGATTAAAAGTTTATTTTCAATCGAAAGATGGGATGTCCTACTTAGTAATCTATACAGCTGGCCATATCGTCGGTTAAGTTCTTGTCTTTTAAGTCTGGTATGTGGGTTCCAAGTTAGTCTTTTGTCAAGAAGGAAGCCAAGGTAACGGACTGTGTCTGAGTAGGGAAGTGGAATTGAATTAAAAAGGATTGTGGGACAGGATCTGCGTCGCAGGGTGAAAGTAATATGTTTGCATTTTGCTTCATTGATTTTGATGCGCCAGTTGTTGCACCATTGTTCAATCAAGGAGAGGTGAGATTGTAGGTTTAGAGATGCTATTTGAGGATCTGAGTGGGAAGATAGAATGGCAGTATCATCAGCAAATGTAGCTAGGAAGGTATCGGGATTTGAAGGGATATCGGCTGTGAAAAGGATGTAGAGAACTGGACCCAAAACACTGCCTTGTGGAACACCAGCCTCAACTGGATAGTAAGTGGAGAATGCGGTGTCACAACGGACTTGAAAGGAACGATTTGAGAGGTAGGATTTGAGGACTACGTATAAGGATTGGGGTAAATGAGTTTTGAGCTTGAAAAGCAAGCCATCGTGCCACACCCGGTCGAAAGCTTGTGCTACGTCCAGAAAGGCACCAGTGCAATAATGCTTGTTTTCAAGTGCAGAGGATATATGGTCCACAACACGAAGGCCTTGTTGGACAGTGGAATGTCTTGAGCGGAATCCAAACTGATGAGAAGGGATGTTGTGGGATTCGATTATGGGTAGGATGCGTTTGAGAAGGATTTTCTCAAAGATTTTTGAGAGGATCGGGAGTAAGCTTATCGGTCTATAGGATGATGTGTTATTAACAGGTTTACCTGGTTTTGGAAACAGGATGATTATGGAATGTTTCCACACCAAAGGAAAGTTGGTTGTGCGAAGGATGCAGTTGTACAGATAGGTAAGGAATATGATTGCTTTTTTGGGAAGTTGTCTGAGGATTTGTGAAGTGAGGAGATCATATCCAGGGGATTTTCGGGGTTTTAATTTGTTTATAAGGAATTTGACCTCAGAGGGGTTAACAGGTTTTGGAGGTAGAGAGAGAGGAATTGGTGAAGAGAGGAATTCTTCAACTTCAGCAGTGTGGCTGGGATGGAGTTCGGGATGAGGGGTGAATGTGTAGGATAAATGTTTAGCAAACTCCTCTGCTCTATTCGCATCTGATGAAGCCCAGGAACCATCATCACGGCGAAGTGGATGGGAAATGGACTGGAATTTAAGGATTTTTTTGGTTACATTCCAGAGGGAGTTGTCACTAGCGGATAATGAGGAGAGGTAGGAATTGTAGGATTGGGTTTTAAAAGTTTCCAGTTTCTTTTTTACCTGTTTGGAATAATAATTATACGATTTCCGGTCATCAGGATGCCTGGTTCTTTGCCAAAGGGTCCTAGAGCAACGTTTGCTATGGATTAGGTCCAATAGATCTTGAGGTAAAGGATTTATGTTATGGTATTTTTTGGGACGATCAGGTGAGGATGCAGTCCAAGCTGCTTGCTGGATCAGGGCAGTGAAGGAATGCACTGCATCGTCGAGGTCTTCAGGTGTTTTTAAGGAAACTCTGAGGTCAATATTATCTTCCAGTATTTGACGGAAAAGGTTCCAGTTAACTGGCCCCCTGATAAATGAAGGTGGGGATGATTTGGGAATGGGAGATGTGGAAACGGTTAGGACTAGAGGACTATGGTCTGAGGAAAGATCATCAAACCTTGAAATAGAACAGTGTAGTGATCCTAGACCTTTGTGGAGGAAAAAGTCTAGAAGGTCGGGATTGCGGTTGGGATCTGTTGGCCAGTATGTGGGTGTATTAGGTGAAAGGATGTTGCTGCGATGGGAATTAAGTGCAGATAGCAATGTTCGCCCTCGGTATATATAAATTGGTTCGATTTTCCATAGAAATGTATGAAATTAGAATTTTGTTTATTTATTATCATGTGACAAAAATCCCGTTCTTTTGTCAAATATAAGGCGATAACTAAAACAAATATTTATTGAAACAATTAAAAATTATTACATAGTAAACTAGACTAAATTTACTTTAAGTGAATATTGAGTTTATCATTGTTAAAACCACCTAAAGAGGACTTTTGAGTCTTTTAAAGCTAAGTTATGACTATAAAAAAATCTAAAAATACTACAAATAGTACACTAATAAGAAAATTTCCTTCATTGTTAAGCTCTAATGTTATGTTACATAAGGTTAAGCACGTTGAAATTCACCTTTAGTTAGGATAAAAAAAAAGTGATTTGATAGTCTGCTACCCAAAAAAATAAAAATACCTACAATAATTTATTAAAAAACTTAAATTTCAAATTTTTTTTTATGACCTAGAATTTATTTTAGTTAGTTAATCACAAAAATACACCTTTCATTTATAAAAAGGAATATAAAATAATTCTTTTACGAAAAATTCGTAATGCACGTATTTTCACACAACTTTCTATCAAGAGAATTAATCCTTATTGTGTTAATTAACTAATGAAATGTTCCTTATTCTAATATTTAAGTTTTCGTGAAAATGTAATAATTCAGATAATTGTAGGATTTCTTTGTTTTCAACTGAATTTTTTGTATAATGTGTCTTACTACATAAGATGTTAAAATTTAGGGAAAGCTTTTTTTACATTTCTTTAATAAATCAAAAGTGTATTTTTGTGATTAATTTACTGCAGTACATCGCAAGTCATGGAAAAATAATTATTGTGTTTTTTTTAGAAATAGACGTACCTTGGTGAGATAGAATATTAAAAATATTTTTTTTTTACTCGAAGTGAACCTCAACCTACCTAACAAACCTAAATATATGTACTTGACGTTGTTATGAAAGATTTTTTTTCTAAAAGTGGCGTAACTATAGTCGGGTTATAGGGTGATTATCACGAATAATCAATGCTTTTGAAGAAGAGGACTTAGTGTAGTTTAGTAACTTAAAAGTCCCATTCAAATGCCCTTTACAAAGACGAATTCTATTTGTTTTAAAGTACATTTGGTCTAGTTTGCTAGGAAGTAATTGTGTATCACTAAAATCAAACATTTTTCTTGTTATCGTTCCTTCTTATTCAACAAATAATTTGGAGGGTTATAAATGAAATATTACTTTAGTAATAATTTTTTTATCATATTTTTATTGATAAATAATACATTTTGCCATACTTAAGGACACTGAGTAATAAAGCTGAGTGACACAAAATCATACTATGTGTACAAAACAATAAAAATAATAAACGAAAATAAATAAATAAAAAATGTATATCTATATAAAAAAACTATAATAAAACCAAAGGAATGTTACTTAGAGTTTAAATTAAATAAAGAACAGAAATTCATAGCAAAAATAAATAAATTATAAGTAAACAAAATAAATAGATAAATAAAAAAAAGAAAAACATTCATAGTTAATTACAATATTAGTCACAAAATAGCGTCTAAATGTGCTCTCTGAACACTATTATGAATGTTCTTAATTGTGAAAGATTGTAATATTTCTCAATAAACAGGATAAAAAAAAAACTTTAGTCACTTTACTTTAGGGGAATTGCATTTTACATCAGAAATAAGCTGTTTTGGTGTCACGATTACCTGCTAAGAAAGTGCCCAAATTATATAAAATTTGGCAAGAACACTGGCATCTACTGCTTTATTTTGAAAATTGATCATATATATATATATATATATATATATATATATATATATAAATTTTTTTCATATTTTTATATTGTAAAGTGAATGGTGTATGTATGTTACTTGTAATATATTTTCTACGGTTTTCTTTCATTTAAAACTGTCGGCTATGCTTGAAGATTCAACAAGTGGGCAAACATTTTTTCTCGAAAAAAAAAAAAATGGCTGAGCTTTCCATGCCATTTTCACAGCGTTAATTTAATCTCTTTTACCCTTCGCCGAGATACAGAGATCTAAAAAAAAAAATATTTCCATTAGCCTTTTTCGTACTCCCACACAATTTGCCTAAAGAACGGAGTTCTGAAGTAAATGAATTATCTCCAATCATCGAAGAATTGCTTCGATCTATTTTATTCTATAAAAGTTGTTTCTCAAAATTTCATTTTGTTTTTTCTTGTGTTACAGGTAAATTTCTGCAGCACTCGTTATCATTTCATTTTAGTGGTAAGTTTTATTTCTATTAGTTGTACATTTATATTTTTAAAAATGTGGTCTAGTATATGTATATTACTAATAAATACATTATTAATTTATTATAATCAAGTTTTAAATTCAAACGTTTAATTTCAACAGCACTGACATAATTTGTTGTGTCAGTGACATTAAATTAGTTCATAACAGAGTTTCTTAAACTTATGTAATTTATCTATTAAGACACACTCTTGAACTTCATTAGTGAAATAACTACATAATTAGAGATAAAAAAAACACCGAAAAGTTTAGTAATGATAAGAGCAGAATTTTTTTCACCGAAACCCTGTAGTTAGGAACCTATGGTCTATATTAATATAAATATGAAAAAGATCAGTACGATATATTAAAAACCAAGCCGAAAAGGGGATTCGCAAACTCAAAACGTTACGTGATAGGTTAAGAATTAGTATATGACTAACAAAAAATAGTGAGTGTAGTGTAACAGAGTTTATACAAAATAATGACCGTTTCACCAAATTCAAGATTTCAAAGGACTATAAATATTTTAATCCTACTTAAGAATTCTCAAAGTTTGTTTAATCCCACTCGACTTCTTCAAGAAAAGCCTCAGTTTAGTTATTTGTTTAAAAGAAGAAACATGACAGTAATTTTAAGGCATTAATGGGAAAAAAAATTCACAGCCGCTGAAGCAATTAATGAAATTATTATATATGAAGGGGAAGGTGTCCTTGACCAGCGCACTGCGCGGCGTTTATTTGAAAAAAAATTAGCAGTGGAGATAAGACGTTAGCAAGGAATAACGGCTCTAGGCCACCCTTAATGGGTATTAGTGAGATTGTACAGTAAGCTGTTGAATCAAATTTGTCCACAAGTAGTCGCGAACTTACCGGGGAGTGTGTTGTGCCCCGAAAGATACTGTTAGTCGTCTCCACGAGGAAGGTGAAAAAGAGCAGTAGACTGGTCCATAACGAACTAACTCCTCAACAATCGGCTAAGAGGTTAGAAATTTGTGAACCTTTATTGGAAAAACCTTGCCTGAAAAACTTCTGCCTCATCCACTATATAGTCCATACCTCGCACCATCGGATTACTACATATTTAGATTAATGGCCCATTTTCTTCCAGAGAAAAGATTTGATAATTTTGCGGAAGTTGAAAATGCGGTCCAAGAGTTCTTTGACGTCCATCCCAAAGAAAGATATCGGAATGAGATCGAGCAATTGGCAGAAGATGGGTAATGACGGTAGATAACAATGGACTGTACTTTGATTATTAATTGTAGCTTTTATTAATGAAATAATTTTATATACTCACAATTATTTGTATTAAAATAATATTTCTTTTTCAAAATACCAAAAACTAGAAATTCATATTGTTAATTTATATTAATTATTGTTCAGGTCTCTAGTACTACTTCAACATTTTCCCACTCAAGAACTTTTGATATTTGATGAGCATTATCCAACACGTCTTTTTAATAAGATAAATTGACGAAGTTATTAGTCACATATAATGACGAATTAATTAATATATATTCAATATCAATATAAACATAATAAATCCAGTTTAGTACAGTTTATCTTTTCCAAGTAATTTGGAACGTGGTGTGATCATCAATGTGATCATCAGGAGTAGCCACTTATTTTTTAAAAAAATGTTAGATATGGAGAATAATTTATATTAATGTGAAGAATAATAACTAAGATAGGGGGACAATTTTTGAATGAATATTTATTAAATGACCACGAATTTCGGAAAACAGTGATATTTGCTGATGAAAGTAAATTTTAGGGTACTATGGGCGTTCTTGTGTGTGGAGAGACCAGGAGAAGAGTATTCTAAAACTAATATACACCCACCTGTGAATCATGGAGGTATATGGCGGCTTCTGGTGTATAAAATCTTCACTTTATAGATGCCATAGTGAAGAAACATGTTTATATAGACATTTTGAGAAGAAATTTGAAAGAAAGTGCGGCAAAGCTACGGCTAAAAATCAGATTTTGTTTTTATGACTCCAAACACTCTGCCCTATTAGGTAAGAAATTGCTACTATATAAGTTCCTCAAAGTTACAAAAACTCCACTACTGTCACCAGATCTTAATGTGATATAACATGTGTTGGCAAAATTAGATGTAGACAATAAAAAACACGAAATTTATAACAAAGAAGACTTAAAATAATATCATTTGTTCATAATTTAAAAACATAATTAAAACAAAATATCGTCAGTTTGTTAAAAAAAGCCATTTAAATGTATTTGAGATAATCGAATTTGAAGATTTGATTCATTAAAAAAATACTAAAATAGCAATTTGATTATTTATTTTTTGTTATTTTCAATTCTAAATATGTATTCTATTTCTGACAGTTAATTAAAATACTTAACATATACATAGCAGTGATGAAAAAAATGAAACCAAGACGCACATAGTGACGTTATGCATTCTATCAGAGTTTAACAAAACTCTTACTTTTATAACCTTGCAAGTACATAGAATTTTAATAAAACTTAACTCAGCTAGTTAATTTTATCAACCATCTGATCAATTAATCCAATGAAAGAAGTCATTAAGTACCAGATAAAGAATTTCGACTTTCTACTTTAACCTTTGTTAGTGAACATGAATTTCAATAATTAACTTGATGACTTTTTGGTCTGTAAAGTCAAAAAATGGTGCTTTTGGTGAAAACATTTTTAACACATAAAAGGATTTGTATTATTTTATGCACTTAAGGCCAGTTGCTTCAACTAAGTAAAGATTAGATAAAACATTATTCAAGATTAAGCTAGGTTTTCTTAGGTCGACCGATCAAGATTAAACTTGGTTTAATCTTAGGTAACGCTTAATCTAAGCTTCACTGAGTTGGAGCAACTGGCTCGTAATGAGATAATTTATAGATAAATATGATCGAAATTAACAAATACATACCTTCAGTTTAAAATCGTCCAAACGTGTACTTAATGACTTTTTGCAATAAACCGACGACCTGTTTATTGATTGCAACAAATTATTGTTTTCAATTTAATATAAATTGAACGATTTATTTTTTTAATAATTCTATCAATATCCTGGTTTATCTTTTTGACTGTATGTATATAAAACATATAAACTAGAGACCATATCTTTTCTCCTCATTGTCTGATTTTAACGCTTTTTTTTTTTGTTTTTTTTTAGGAAATTCCATAAAGTTGTAAAAAACCATATAAAATATCCACAAAAAAGTGTATACTTTTTGAGTTATTCGGAATTTAATTTTACCATCCCTCGTAACTTTTTTACCAGCTTCTTTTCGTTGAAGTATGTTATATAAATAAATTTAAAGGGTGCCGAGAAAATGACTTTAGCGAAGTTTCATTGAAATCGGTACATTCGTTTGGCGCTACAGTCTATAGCAACGCAGGTTTTTCCACATTTTTATTTTATTTATCTCCTTTATTAACTTATCAAATTCTTTCAAAAGTTATATGTAGCATTTTTTCGTAGCTCTGAATAATGCGAAATGATTAACTTTTTAAAATAAACTATGAACATTGAAAATATGAACATTCTGCATTTAAGACCTGTAAAGTGACATCAACGGAGATAAGACCTAAATGATATTATTAAAGACCACTTAATTATACAATGACACACCGAGTTTGATCAAAATCGCTAATGCCGTTTTTGAAAAAATCGTAAAAATATGTACATATGTTACTCGACATTTCAGCTAGTTTTATGAGATAATATAGGATTGATGATAAGCTCATCACTGTTAATACGAGAAATATGATACTAACTGGTGAATCTATTTTACCCAGATGTGGACTAGGTATCCATATAATTCCAGTCAGTGGCAGATGGCACTATCTCTGTTTCAACGCTAAATGGATTACATTCACTAATTACAGAGCCCAGGACCCGCCATAACTACATTCCGATGTACATCTGCAGGCAACGAGGTGTGCACACCTGGTTTATGTGGAAATACCTAACAACAATATGTTCTCGTGTATTAACTTCTAAACACGGATATTTTTTTATTTCATTTTTTTGACAAGTATTGTTTGGTGTAACTTAAGGTCAGTATTATTTTCCTTAATTATGCACTAATGAGGCAAATGAAGGATTCATATTTATTTGATTTTAAATCAAAATAGTATTTTTTGGAAATGAGGGTACCTAATTGGAACTCTCGCACTAAATAGCTATTCTTCTGCCTAATGTATTTAACATAAAAGCGATATCCGCGATTATATTAATCGATATAATTATATTAATCCAGTATTAATATATATATATATATATATATATATTAATCCAGTATTAATATATATATATTAATACTGGATTAATATATTTAATTGATCAGTTGGTTTTACCAAGTGAGGTAAATTGTATTAAAATGCTATGTACTTGTTGTGTTTGTTTAACTATGATATAGTGAAGAACATCATTTTGTGCGTCGTGGTTTCATTTTATTCATCATTCTCATGTATTTTGGGACTCTACAAAAACATCAATCCTTACAATCCAAAATCCTATGTAAAATCCTAAATGCTCCTTATTATGTAACAAATAAAATCATCCATTAAGACCTCAAGATTCCTCTCGTGGAAGACTTTCCCCGGACTAGATATACCTCTTTTCATTCTAAAAACTTTGGTCACCCCAATCCTCTAGTTTGTAACCTTTCATCCAACACAATTCCTGACAACCCTCCGAGGCGTCTGAAAAGAAGAGGGCCAAGAGACCTCCTAAATTAATTCATCTTTGAAGTGTTACCAATGGGTAATTTCCTCACAAGTACTTTTCTGTAATATATTCCTATATCAAATTTACTGGTTGTATATTTGTTTACAGTTGTATATTTCAATAAAATAATAATAAAAAAAATTGTTATGCATATGTTAAGTATTTTAATTAACCGTCGGAAATATAATACATATTAGGAATTTAAAATAACAAAAACTGAATAAAAATGAATCAAATTGTTATTTTAGTAATTTTTTAATAAATCAAATCTTCAAATTCGATTATTTCGAATTCGTTTAAATGTTACTTTTCCAATAAACCGACAATATATTTTTTTATTATGTTTTTAAATTGTGATATAATTTTAAGTCTTCCTTGCTAGAAGTTTCGTGTTTTCTATTTTCTACATCCAATTTTGCACATAGATGTTCTATCACATTAAGATCTGGTGACTGTGGTGCAGTTTTTATAACTTTGGGGCAGTTATAAAGTAGCCACTTCTTACCCAAAATGACAATGTTTGTGTGCAATATCCAATAGACATGTGTGTGTATATATATATATATATATATATATATATATATATATATATATATATATATATGTATGTATATTTATCAAGATAATTTAATAAACACACAAAATTTGTGAAGTTTCATTATTTACTACTGCTGTTAAATTGACTATTTATTTAATAAATGATAGCTTATCCTATTGGAAAATATCTGTCCAGTTAAGCAATAACTGCTATCCCTGGATTTATATAAGCTTAATTGTATTCGCCTGAATCTGATTAATGGGTGCAGGAAAATCTTATTTTGCAGCTCTCAGTGATATGTTACTTGGACATTTTTTTATTGAATATTCTGTTATACTTCGAACTTTGAAAAAAGAGAAATTGATGACCCAGTGAAAATTAACCAACCTTGTAGATTTTTTAGAATGATTTCTGGTCCCTTGCGGAGATAAGCACTATTGCTTGTATGGACTCTTACATTCCTGCTCGCAAAAACTACTTTTTTATGGTAAAAATGGTATTGAATGCCTATGATCTATTGTGGATAATAATTATCTTTTCTTACTTCTTCTCTAACCTGAATTAGATATCTACAGTTATGAGCATCCACATTTCTACAAAAACCTCATTCCATCACTTCTTTTTATCTCGTTCACAAGATATGTGAGAAAATATTTAAAGTTAATTGGAGAGAAAGAGGGTTAGGTACAGATATGTGTTTGATAAGTAGTTCTACGAAATTTATTTATATGAGTAAAAACAATTCGAGCAAGGCTCAAACAGAAAATTTTGAAATGAGAAAAATTACTTCCATTCGAAAAGGCGAGACATAATAAAAGAAAAAAAAAACAAAGATGTTAGGTCCAACAAATAATACCGTAAGATGGGGTAACTTTGGGGCAGCGGGTAAAATTTTAGTTTGTGGATACACTGTGTTGGTTCAATCAGGATGGACAGCGTATGTACTGCGCTACTATCTTGCGGCGCACTACTCTTGAGGAACAAGCAAAAGTTCCATGAAACAAGAATTTCGAAAAAAAAAAACAATGGAAATAAATAAAACATAACTGCACAACGGGTTTAGTGAACCAGGATTCGCAAACTGCCGCAAGTTAGTACCGCAGTACACGAAGAAACTTTTTTTGCAGACTGGAACAACACAGTATATCAACAACGGAATCACTCCATAATAAATTTTGTTCGATGTCCCAATGTTACCCCATCTTACGACAGTTAGCTTAATGAATTTATATAACTAAATTATTTTCTCTAGATCCAAAATATGCTTCGCCCTATGAGATTGAGATAAGTCTAGAATTGAGATAAAGTAATCCAGGAGTTGATTCAGATATTAAACGTATTTACTCGCGTCTTAATTATTTTATGAACAATAAGAAATTTCAAGATTTTATTAAATTGGGACGGGATGGCCGACTGGAGTGACGTGGGAAAAACATACCTTACCCGGATAAATCTGTGATAAACCGATGTTAACGAGTTTGAATTCTGGCGATTAACTCTGGCTTTGATCCCCCGCCTTCACCCCTGATCCAGTTGAACCCCTTATAGCCTGAAAGGCGAGGACGGAGAGAGAGAAAAAAAAAAAGATATTATGAATTGGTTTCTTTATATCTTAAGCTTCTTTTATCCCTCAATACACCAAGTTTTACAATTGCTAAAAACTGAAAGCTATTATAAGACAAATATTACAGCAGTTTCTTAAAGAATTTTACCTTATATTTATTTATTTTTTTGTATTTAAAGTCCGAATATTATGCCACAGTACCATAAAATGTTAATTTAAAGGAACAGTTCCTACTTTCAGGAAATGACACGTGTATAACAACCCGTTTATGAAGAATATTTTCCTTCTGGCCCCATAGTTAAGTTCTCATATCATGAGAATACTATCGTTATCTTACTTCTGTCTCCTTCTGAAAGAAATGAAGAACTGTTGAAAAACCATTTCTTTTTCTCTGTCCTGAAATGCTTTGTGATATTGAAAAAGGGCTATTTTTACTCCTATATGACTGCACGAGACAGACAGTCATTAGCTTTTCTTGAGCGTCATCAGTCAGACCAATGACCCTTATCAAAAGAAAGATTTGCCCCCCCCCCTTTTTTGTTTAGGGGAAGGGGAGTCAAAGCACTCTTTTCTTCTTTTTTGGATGATACAGTATTACCCCTTTCTATATATAAAATATTCAATATTGTACTTGAAGAAGAATTTTTACCTAAAGTACAGCCAACTGAACATATACAAATAAGATACTTAAATATAATGGTTTATATCGAATGGTTAAAATTTTCTTTTTTCTTTTAATTATTCCGATTTTTTTTTCTAATTTTTGAAAAATCGTAGGCGATAGGTGCTTAAAAAATCATAACTTTTCATTAATCATTAATTTTTTGTTTAGTTCTCAATTAGGCACACTGTACATATACATATAGGGGCTAGGGTGGCCATGCGGGCTGAGGCGCTTGCTATAGGTAACCAAGTTAAGCAACGCCGAGCGTGGTAAGCACTTGGATGGGTGACCGCCCGATTTGGGTGACTGTCCACCAGGGAAAGCCACGATGCCCGAGCCCTCCCCTCCGAGTTTGTCAGGCCCGTCAGACAACTGGAGGCATCTCGCACCGACCAGACGTAGGACTGATGCCCGAACCCCCGTGGATTTAAGTCAGAAATCGGGATTTCGCCGTCAAAGATCTGCAAAGTATGTAGCGTCAAACCGAAAAAAGAAAAATATATATGTGAAGTAATTTTATAACCTTATTTTGATTATATTATATTTAAACAATTCGTGGCAACCTTTATGGTGCAATTGGCTATGAGTGCAAGGCTCGGAACCTCTATACAAGTATGATTTTTCAATTATTTTATCTATAGATTTTGTTTTATTATAATCGTTCTTACTGTTTAAATTGTATTTATCAACGGAATGATGTCTGCCATTTCCAAATGATTTTGAAACTGTTATAACTAAGGCCTAAATTACTTATTACACTTTAATTAAACTGGTTACATTTTTTTTAAGTCTTATTTATGGACACTCCACGTCAAATTCGTGGTTACTGCCCTCTTATCGGAAGTTTCACTGCATTGTCTACAGATTATTCCAACTATCTTTAGTACATTATGCAATAAAACATGATATTACTGTATTATATCATAGGTGACTAGATTGCCACATCGCACGCAATTAGGTACTGTGATTGTCGAGACCCTCGACAGTTAATCGGTCTTAATTGTCCTGAAGAAGTACGCCAATGGTGGGGAGGTATCAGCGTGATAGTTCTCAGATAGGCAGTAGTGATAAGCTGCTTGTCTTAGTTCAGTGTATCGGTTTTGGTTAGTGATTGCGCCTGTCTGTATTACTTCCACGACACGTGGATTTATCTCTTCCGTAAATAATCAAGTAAATATTTTTATCTTAATTTTTTTTTTAAATATCACATCATATCTTTATGTTCGATAAACAAGTTTATCATTCTAAAATTTTATTTTAGCAGCTTCTAAACAGTTAAAATATATTTAAAAAAAAAATACATAAAACATATTGTTCGGGCCATTCGTAACAGGGAGATTTAATTATAATGTGATTTCGAGGTTTATTAATACTTTTGGAAATATGATAGTTCGTGGTTTCAACATAAATTATTTTCGACTTGCACATCACCACGTCAAATCACGTATAATGACACTCGCATCCTAAAATTCAGTCAGTTAGATGGATTATTCTTGATTCGAAAATGCTCTGTAAGCAGACTCACACAGCCCTTAAACGTGTAACTGATGTTAGACAGGTGATAACTAGGTTGAAAATCAGACAATTAGAAAATTACGATAAAGATATAATATTTGAATATTTTTTAATTACTTAATCGACTAAAAAAATGTGTATCGTGGATGATATTTATCATGGAAATACAGTCCAACACCCAACTTGTAAAAACGTCGGTTCATTAGGATCTAAATTTTTTTTGTTTAGATTTTTATAATATAAAGTCCTAGAAGAATATATTTCGGCTAAAATAATTACACCAATACTTCTTAATAATAAAGACTTCTTGCACCATAAAAATATATATTACTGTTCTAATAAAATAGACAAAGAGAATAACAAAACTTATGAAATGATATGGTTCCTAGTATTGTTCGATATGTGTGTACAAAACGACATATTTAATTATAGTTTTATAGCACATCGACATGATATGAGTATATAACTAATTTATATATAACCGCCAATGCTTTTTTTTTTTTTTTTTTAATCTTTCAATAAAGTCTCAAAAGAACATATCACGGGTAAAATAAGTTTACTGTAATATAATATTACCAATAACTAAATTAAGTAGCCTTAAAAAGTTGTCAAGACATTATTTTTTTTTTTAAACATATTTATTGAGAGATATTACAATCTGTTACAAATAAAGACATTTATAATAATGTTCAGAAAGCACATTCACGCTCTATTAACAATAGATAATACAGAAAAACAATAATACTTTAAGTAAATGTATATAAACTAAACTAAACTAATAAAAATAACTACCCAAATACACAAATGTTTCTATACAATAGTTTCCCCCTGGTCTCCCTTCAAAACGAATAAATCTTTCGCCTTTAGAAAAAATAAATAAAACAAATAATTAAAAACAGATTATTTAACTGTTCAAGCAAAATAGGCAAAGTAAAGAAAAACGAAATTATATTTTTGAAATAAAATAACATAATAATATTCTATTTTAATAGTGAGTAAATAATATATTTTATTAGGTTTTTCATTATTTTTTTTATTGCTAATCGACATGTTATGAGTATAAAATCAAATTATGTATAAAGCCAGCACTTTTTTAGAGCTTACAAATATCTTGCCTAACAAGAATATATTACCTCTAAAAACATGTTCTCCAATAATTTGCAATATATATTTTTTTATTGAGTTATATTACATTGTGTTACAACTAAGGACATTTGTAATAACGATAAAGTAGTTCATTCACACTATATTTAGTCTATATAAAAATACATTACGTGGAATAGAAGCAGCATAATTATAACTATAATTGAAACAATTAATCAAGACTTATTGCAGAAAAAAACAAATCAGCAATCTATAATTATTGCTCAGAAAAAAAAAATAGGCAAAGGGAAAAAAATATAAAAAAAATCTTCTATTTTCGAAGTAAAATAATATACTTAGTAGTATTGCATGTTTGAGAAAAATGATATATTACTTTACTTAATTTTTTTTATCGCCTATCGGCATATAATGAGTATATAAACAAGTTATTTTTTCAATGGAAATAAATGAATGACAGGAATACAAAGGTTGCTAACCAAAATGTTTATTAAACTAACCAAAGTAAGCAGCAAAACAATAAATTTTGTATAGATAAAAACAAATATACAGGGTATCTCGTAAGTAGAGGGAAATTTTTATAGGAGTAACTCAGACCTCAAGCCCTGCAAAACAGTAACATAAACAATAAGCCAATTCTCAGCAGAAAATTAGGAAATCCAATTTTAGTGTTATTAAAAAACTTCACTGTAAACTAGATAAAATTTTCTCCAAATGGAAATAAAATTTGTCATTGTTGAAATCATGTAAAGAGGATTTTTGAGCGACTAAACCTAGCTAAGCTCGGTTTTAAAAAAAAAATATA
Source organism: Nezara viridula (assembly GCA_928085145.1). Classification (NCBI taxonomy): domain Eukaryota; kingdom Metazoa; phylum Arthropoda; class Insecta; order Hemiptera; family Pentatomidae; genus Nezara; species Nezara viridula. The sequence goes on from OV725082.1 coordinate 58,625,617, forward strand.
AATTATTCGCCATTTTTTTTATCATTATCCAACCGTTCTAAAGATACCCCACTTTTAGAAAATCTTTTTCGTTTAATAAACTTCAATCCCATATTAATTAAGTTGATGTTTATTCGGTAAATAAATGAGATTCACCTCAAGTTATGTAAACTAGTATTTCTACTTATTCTTATATATGGCACACTCTGTATATTAAATTTTGTATAGGTAAAAACAAATATATATTACTAGTTGGCCAGTGCGAATAATTCGCAGAAAATTTTGTTTAGTGAAGATATAACAAAACAATGTGGAAATAAGTAGATCCTATGTCATATGTAAGGAAGGAATTAATATTTGTTTTCCTTGGTCAATTAAAATATTCCATTTAACTTAATAGACCAAAATATTTGTACAAATTGCTTTTCTAGAACCTATTTTTAAACGCTGACTGGAAATATAATAAAAGTAATAAAGACAAAATAATGCCCCGATCATGGAATTTTATAAATTATTAAAAAAGATAAAATGTAAGAACAATCACATGCCTTTAAGAAAAAATAAACTTATCTCACACCTAAATGTAATATCCTTAAAGAGGAAGAAAATATTAAGGTTACAAAAACTAATGGGCTATATTTTTTGTTAATAATTGTCCGATTTATTGTTTTGTTTTGTAATCTTTCTAATTATCATGGGTACAATCGAGAAAAAATGGCTACTTTTCGACTTATTTGCATATAAAGTTTCTTTTCCTTCATTCCTGTTGAGTTTCTTTCAACTTTTTTTCCTTAAATTTCGGGGGTATGGAACTATTTTTCGCATGTGGAGGAGAAGAATATCTTCAAAATGAGTGGTCAATTATTGGATTTGATGAAGAATTGACGAAGTTATCGCGTACAGAATCAAAAAACACCTTTTAGAAATAATATATAGGATAGAAGAGCTGTGCTGAAATAGTAGTCATGGCAACGACTTCACTTTTCATCATGATGTTTTTGCCTGCCTTTAACAAAAACATTCATTATTCCTTAGGATTTTATCTTAATTCAATGTTTCTACAACCGTTGGAAAGCTGAATTATCGCTCTTCAAGACCGTAACTTTTTTTATTCAACACGTCTATAAGGAGTAAATAAATAAAAACTCATAACAGGTTTTTATTTTATAACTTGAGTTCTAAATTATTTAGGAAGGTACAGTTTATGTCATTTCATGTAATTTATAAGGCCATATATTTCTGCAAAATTTCGTGTAAATAGGAGGAAGGACCCCCTCCCTCTACTCTTCCCTGAGGTCAAATAATTAGCGAAAAAAAAATTATTTTTCGATCGCAATGAAAATTCATATTCGATATTCTTTCGAGGTGCGAAATAAAATATCTCAACTCTCTTCCTCCTTAAAAAATTATTTTGACACACTTTACTCCTTTCGTAAATACAAATTGTTTAAATTTTACATACTTCTAATCGATTTTTACAATTTTTTTTTGTTTTGTAGGTAATTCAGTAATCGTTTTAATTATCATGTGCACAATCAAGAAAAAAATGCATACTTTTTGAGTTATTCCCTAATATAATTTATTTTCTTTCATAACTTTTTACCCAGAAATGGGAATATTTTTCGCATGTGAAGGAGAAGAATATCTTCAAAATGAGTGGTCAATCTTAAGAATTGACGAAGTTAAGATGTACCGACAAAAAAAAAAAAAACCTTTTAGAAATAATATATAACACAGTAATAATAATAGTCGGACATATGAGTATGTATTCTTTTACAGTAATTAAATATATTAATTACTGTCCCCAATAGGAAACTGCTGATAGAATAATTTGCACTGACACAAGTCAGTATTTTAAATTGAATACGTTTCAAATAAAAAGATTGATTGAAGACGATCCGCCAGAGCAAGAGAAAAATGCTGTGGTGTTTACAGAAGGGTGAACAATCATCCCCGGAGCTATGGGATACTTTTCTTATCCCTGATGTTTTATGCAAGAAGCGGAATATGGAAAATCTGATACGCCTGTTTTTCTATGGAAATATCCTCTGATATTTTTATTGGAAAATAACGAGTTTTTAAGATTTTATTTATTCAGAACCGAAATTTCAAATTTATTTACTTTTAAGAACCTTTTATTCAAGAAACAAACATTAATTAAAATTGAGGGAAAATCTGGGGCGGCATGCATCACACTTACCAACCTAATTAAATTAAATACCAACCTTTTTTTTTTTTATTCATTGATATTTACAACTGTATGATAAAAAAAATACAACTAGTAAATGTGCACACAGTAATAATGCAATCTCATGAAAACGCTTGTTGAGAAACTATCCATTGGTAGCATTCTAATAATATATTTACATATGTAGACCACGAGGCCATCTTCACGAGGAGGAAGAAAGGTGTGGAACGAGAGGGTTCGGACGGTTCTGGAGTTTGTTATGGATGGATAGGTATCTGAATTGGGCCAAATCGGAAACATTTGGAACATTAAGGTCTTTATGGATGATTTTATTTGTGACAAAGTAAGCAGCGTTAAGGATTTTTGAAGGATTTTAGATTGTAAGGATTGGATAAGTAAGAGAGAAATTCGATGGTTTAGTGGAGCCTCAAACCTTAAGTCCAAATAGGTGTTATTATTGTCATATATATGAGTCGTTTGTAATTGATTGAAAGCTTGGAGCGTTTGTCTATAAGTGTTGGAGTTTCCGGAAACGTCGAGTGATTTCTTGTCGTTTCAGTCTTGTATGAGGTTTCCATGTGAGTCGTTGGTCCGGGTGGAGTCCTAGGTAACGGATTTGTTCAACTGGGATAATTGGGGAATTATTACAGGATACCGTATGATAGGAGGTCATGGGTTTCCGACGGAAGGTAAAGATGATTTAATGGGGTTTATTGCAATTTATTATAATTCTCCAGGTTTTACACCATTCTTCCAGGTTTGTGATAAGTGATTGGAGAGTTTGGGATGCAGTTGATATTTCATTATTAACGGCTGCATTTTTGTTAAAAGTGGTCCGATTTGGATGAATTTTTTTTTTCCTTTTGAAGACAATTCAGAAAACTTTCAATATAATGAATGAATGAAATGAAAAGAATAATTTTATTCTGTCAATAATAAAAAATACAAACTAATAAACTGCTTATTGTTGTTGCAACTGTGCAGTATATTGTAATTCATCAGTATACAGATGAAAGTGATTTTGTATGTTAGCGTACGTTTTAATGTGGAGTAGGTGATTGATCATGAGTTTTTTTAAGGAATTTGTGGACGAGGTTTGACGCATGGAGGTAGAAAGAGAGTTCCAAAAGGTGGCAGCACGAATGACGAAGCTTTTGTCGAAGAAAGCAGTTTTATGGGAGGGCATATATAAATCTATAGGTTGAGACCTCGTATTAAAAGAATGGATAGAGAAACGTAGAGTAAGGAGTTCCAGGATGTAGGGAGGGAGGGGGGGATCGGAGGGTTTTGAAAAAGAAACCACCAAGGAGGAATTGTCGTCAGGAAGTAGGATAAAGCCACTTCAACTCGGTGTACCGTAATAAAACATGTGATTGAGGGTCCCGAAGATGTATCTTATGAAACAGCTCATAAGTCTCTTTAGTCTTATTTCTAGCCTGGCAGATAGCCCTCCATACACCAAGCAGCCGTAGTCGAAGTAGAGGAATATAAGGGAGGTTATAAGGAGCTGTCTGGTTTTTAGAGGAATACAATCACGGAATCTTATGAGTTGTTTAAGGACATTTATGGATTTTCGGGTAATCTGGGAGATATGGTTATTCCAAGAGAGGTTCTGGTCAAAAGTTACTCCCTGTTTTTGACTGTAGTAGAAAAATGGATGGGGCGTAAGCAGAGGAAAGTAAGGAAGGGGGCTAATGAGATATCTGGACCCGATGAGAATAGCCTTAGTTTGATCTTCATACTATTATATACTGTGTACACTTGATTTTTTTTTTCAGTAAATGATATATTTAAAACAATACCTCCATCATTGAATTTATTTATCGAAGATTTGTGGATTAAATAAAATTAAAAAAAAATCTGGTGGCGTCTGCATCACACAATCCAATTCATACTTTATATTGAGCGATTTGCAATTAATAGTGGCAATTATAGATAAGCTAATTACTTCTTATAAACTAAATTGAGGATATTTTCGATATCTATGGACTGTTGGATCTAGCAATGAGAATACGATATACCTTACATCCAATTTTACACTTATAGAGGGAGTTTAATCAAAAGAGCTGTTGCCGTTTTTTGAGAAAATCGTAAACATATTGTAAAATCGATAATGTAAAGTGACACCTCCGAGCAGTTTGACGAAAATGTTGTAATAACATACCAGGCGTTAATTCCTCAACTACGTAATTTTAGTTTTGTAATACATTTTTGATATAACTGAAAAATAATTTGAGTTTCACGAGATTAGTTACTACATATATTACATTACATATACATCAAGGTACTACATATATTTTTTTACAATTAATATGAAATAAAATAAATAATACGATCTACCACGAGCCGTGTATCATTTATTTCAAAGAACATATGCTGGGTTGGTATATATCTATCCAGTTCGACTACCATTGATTGCAAGACTGAATATGATTGAAGAGACTCATAAACTATTTCATGAGATTCATCTTTGAGATTCCTAGACGCCCTCATGTTTCTCGCTAGCAAACTGAGTTGAAGTTTCCTTATCCTACCACCTGATGACAATTCTGTCTTGGCGTTTTCATTTTGTCAGTTCTTAGAGGCAAAAATTCTACCTAGATCTTAGAACTCCTTACTTAAGGCTCCTCTATCCACTCTCTCAACACCAAATCTCAGCCTATTGATTTAATAACCCTTTCTAAAAAACTATTTCCTTCAGCAAATCCTTCGTCATTCGTGCTACCTCCATACGCCAATCCTCATCTACAAATTCCTTTAAACAACTCCTATTCCACCACCTGTTTTACTTCCAAACTTCCGCATCCATATAAGCTTTTTTTCTTTTATTTTTTTCCCTTAAATATTTATTTGCCCCTGTCAGGATAGTATTCAGTATAAACAACTTTTTTTTTAATGTGGTTAATTTAAAATAATAAATAAATAAAATTCATGTTACTCCTACCACCTATACAGGATAGTACGGGGAGGATAGTGCTTAGCATCCCCTCTTCACTGACTTGTTTCAATTACTTAGGTTGTCTAAGAGAGTATACCTCTTATCCAACGCCTTTTTAGTCTACTTCTCATAATCGAGGCTATGTCAGTTGTCGCCATGCCTCGTATTAATCTGTTGTAATGTTCGTTTAAATTTGTACAAAATAGTTGGTAGTGGGTCGTTATGTGTTGGTCAACTGTTTGAAGGTGTAGGTCAGTATAATTTTGATTGGAAGTTTTTGTTGGTGGATCTTTTTAGCAATAAGGTATATCTGTGATGAGTGTGTTAGATTATTAGATTCTGTAATTAAAATTACTCATCAACAATTAATAGGCAAATGCTATTTGATTTGATTTCTATTTTTTTGTATTTTTGTAAATATGTAAATTAAAAAAAAAACTTACTTGTGCTACTTTTTATACTGTATAATTAGATTAGCTTTATATTCTCAATTACAGTTAACAGTTAAAGAATAAGTAGTTCTTTGCATTTCGTCAAGCCGGACTAATTGGGATTCTTTTTTTTAAACCCAGTTATTATTCTTAGGAGACACTTTAGTCTCAGAATAAAATAATTTTATCATTTCATTTCATCTAATATATTTAAATAAGGCGTCAAGTCATTTAGAATTTTGTTTGTTTGCCAAATCGAGGCTATATACCAAGGTTCCATTAGGGATTGATAAAATAAATTACAGTAGAGCTGACAGGAAAAACACTCGACAGTAAGTACTAGCACTCGTGTCAGCTGTCAAAGCCTTATCTGGGATCTACTCCTGAGTGGCAACTAATGGTTGGATTTGATAAAGCCTTTATCTCCTATTGTTTAATCGCTAATTATTTTAATATTTGCCAAATAGTGATTCGGTTGTTTTATCATAATTGGACAAGGCACAGTGGGAAGAAACGCTAGGTTCTCTGGATATGGGTTTTTACCTTAAAATAATTAAGATGGAGCTCATAATCCGTTTGATTTGTCGTACCGAATCCGTACAGTAATGTACGTTCGGTGGTAGGAGTAACATGAATTTTATTTATTTATTATTTTAAATCAACCACATTACAAAAAAAAAATGTTTTTTATACCTGTATTTTATTGAGAAATATTAAAATCTGTCTCAAAGGACATTTATAATAATGTTCAGAGATCACATTCATACACTATGTACAATAGATAAAAATAAAATATAAATAATAATAATGTATATACACAATAAATAAGAATAAAATAACTTAGTGATAAATAAATTTTAAAAGAAGAACACATACATACCTCCATATCACATATCTCACTAAAATTCAATGTAACTCCAGTATTTTACTCTACTTAGCTACTAAATAAAAGATTATGTTATCCTTTCATAAAAAATAAAGCTGTTTATGCTCGTTTTATTGATAAATATTAATATATATCTCAAAGGACATTTATAATAATGTTCAGAGATCACATTCATAAATTTTTTACAATAGATAAAAATAAAATAAAAATAAAAATAATATATATACACAATAAATAAGAACAAAATAACTTAGTGATAAATAAATTTTAAAAAAATAACACATACGTCCATATCACACTAAAATTCAATTTAACCCCAGTATTGTACTCTACTTAACTACTAAATACAAGATTATATTATCCTTACATGTTTAGTCAATTTCTTTCATATATGATACATCGAAGAAAAACTATAAGTATATTTCAAGAATGATAAAAAGACTTTGAAGTATTAACACTTTAGATTTCTTTAAATTCAAGAGCTTTAATATTTTCGTAGGTCAACATTTTATAAGATTTTGTTATTGTTTGTTGGGGTTTTTAGGCGTAAAACATCGAGAAAACCAATTTTTATAAGATAATATTCGTTTCAATTAAAAACAAAACTACATGCGTTATCTTTTTTTTTATAATTTTGCATATTTCAATAATAATTAGGTAATAATTTTGCATTAATATAATGTATTAATACAACTAAAGGAAAAAGCGAATATGTTTTTTGCAAATGCATAAGTAATTACATTCAAATAATAATAAGTTATAATGTGATCCAAGGTGTGACAACATTTTTGAGAATCACATCCCCATAACATCTTACTAAACATTATTAGAAATATTTTTTAAAATAAAATTTAATATGTTTTTAAATTGTTATACTTGTGAATGTTTATCTATTTATCAACAATATAAATTCACGAAAAATTCCTGGATAAGACTGGTTATTCTGATCGCTTTCGTTTTCATTTTGAAGCCGTCTAAATAAAAAGTAATTATTATATAATATTCCAAATATAGGATAAATAACGTTATATCTGAATAGCAAATGATTTTTAATATATCTAATTTTGAGCTCATTTTTTAAAGAGATTTATTAAAATATTACCAATAAAATTCTTGAAATTGCTTGAAAAGATACTATGATATACTGTAATGTCGAAATAAAATCTTAACTTTAGATTTAAAAAAAAAAAAAGTCCATTTTTGTATATGTTCATGGGATCCGATTTTTCATAACTTTAAGCTATTAAAATTTGTTACTTAGTTACTAAATTATTTAATGAAAAAATTTAAATGGTGATCTTTATGCCCGGGACAGACATGTTTGTGTAATTTTGAACTCTTTATAGAAATGTAAACTTTTGGTCAATGCCACGAGTTTTTTTAATCCGTGCCAGGCAAGTATAGCTCATTTTTATTTAAATTTTAAAAAAGTTGCTTATAATACATTTTTTTAAAAATCCTTGAGAGTTGTGTTACAGGTTTTTTTTTTATTTGTCACAACATATTTGCTCGTTCTATATATAATTTCTCTAAGGATGTTTCTATATGAATGAAACCTCAGAAGGCAAATAGTACGGCCGCTAGAGTGTAATATATATATATTTATTTATTTGTATATCGACATCGGTATTTTGAAAAAGAATTTGAATTAAGAGTAGCTGCCAAAGATCATTTAGACAAAAGCTTTGTTGTTAAGTTCTCCCTTGAACTGACGTTTGGGATTTATAAATAACTGTTCATCTTCTCAGCCAAATGGATCTCGGCAAAAAGGTTTCACTAATGTATATTTATTTTTAATATAAAAACAATCTATTTTATTTTTAGTTTTCTCAATGGATAGTTTAGTTGGTGAAGGAAGAGGGAGAGGGGAGTTATAAATAAATAGAGATATGTTCAGAAATATATAAAAAATAATTTTAAACATTAAATATTTTATAATTGGTAAATGGTTGACTGTCGTGGATAATGAAGAGAAGAATAGTTGGGGTGGTCAGTCAAAAAATAAGGCAAAAATAAATGATAATATTTATTTTTACATATGCCGACGTTTCGACCTGAAGTTCAGGCCTTCATCAGGGCTGTCTCCAGAAGTGTTGCAGGGAGAATAAAAGCCGTAGCAAGGGAGGGGGAGCTTCTTCTCCTCATTAAATATTTTAATTTGCATAAATCTATAGATATTATCAAAAAAAATTAATTTTAAAGTTTAATATCAATGAATTATTCTCTGATTAACGGAAATAATATTCAATAATAAGGTACTTTTATAAATAAACATTGAACACAAGCTTTTCTGCATTTGGTAATGAGGAAGCGGTAAATTTGGGTATTATTTTAAAGTAATTTTATTAATTAAATTGCATTAAATAATTTACTATTTATTTAAAAAGTAATTTTAATGATCTAATCATAGTTTTCGTGGAAATTTATAACATTTAAAAAAAATACACTTAAAGAAAAGAATAGGATTAAAAGTGTTCTTCAAAAGGACTAGTGCTGCCCGGCAGTTGATTATGCGGAGACATACCTTGGTGCGTTGCTACGACGTGTCAACAACGAGGAACACTTCCGTGCTTACAAACGATAACTCAACGCTGCTATGGGAATCGATATCCCATTCCAACTTCTTATACCCTTAATCTTCTATTTCTATCTCCTGCAAGCTATCAGTGTATCTTAGCATTGATAAATGGCTTCTTTTTTCAGAAATAAAAGTACACAATAATCATTGCTAAGCTCTATGAAATAAATACGAGTATAACAGCATAATTGAAGGACACATGATTGCTCTATAATTCTTCATTCTTAATAATCGGAAATATTATATCAGACGATGAATTTCACAGATTCATGAGTGTTAGAAAGCATTGTTTTGGCTACTTTTTAAATTAAAACCCATCCTTTCAACCTCTTGCTGTTTAGTATTAAAAACGACCACTCTTTCTTCGTCCGAAGAAAATAGGTCTCTTCAACAAAATCAATTTCTGCAGGAGTACCTCAAGGTATTGTCCTGGACACACTTCTGTATTTAATATACACATACAATTTTGATTAGTTTAGTTTCTTTTTGTTTATATATATTTAGTTTTAGTATTATTATCTCGTGGTTTACTTTATTTTTATTTATTTTACATAGAGTGTGAATGAGCTGCTCTGTCAATATCACTTTAAGATATTTTTGTTTTCCCTTTTTTATTGATAAATGTTATACAACTCAATTAAGTGCACTTATAATAGAGTTCAGCGAGTACATTCACACCATATTTACAGAATATAAAATAAATAAGGTAATACCAAAATAATATACAGCTAAATAAGAACAAAATAGAATATCATAATCAGGGAACAAAAAATAATAATTATAAAATTCATATAAATAACATCTTAGACGAAGGCAAACCTATATATCGTACACTATTTATATATATTTTTTCTATAAAACGATCTTCTGATCGAATCCAAGTGAGGGGGACATTTTACAACCCCTCACGATAGGCAAGCGTTCTAAATATTAGATCTCTGGCAAAAATATATATATATACTATTTACAATCAGCCAGGGGAACTCAAAACGAGACTTGTTCTTCCACTCGTAGAGGGAAAAGCGAGGCTTCAGGAGATCCCTGCGCTTCTCCATCAACCACTTCACTGGTATTAAAAGCCAGCAGAGGCTGAGTAAGGGAGCTACAGCCATAGACACTCATGACTTGAGAATCTGACCATTACCACAACCCTAATATATTCTCAATATTACTAGAGTTCGTAAAATTTACAGAATGTAATATTTCTCAATAAAGAATTGATTATTTGCGAAATATACACACACAATTTTCAGACAGGCGATGACATGCTAACTGCGATATATTGTCATTATAATATGACCAAGAAAACATATCAATGTGTTAGGAATAGAAATTAAAACATAAAAAAATGACTAGTTTCAACTTTACATTTAATTAATTACATGAAACCAGCTCTTTAATTTACATAGACAATCACAATAATACCATAAACAAATACCTTATGATTTTTTTGACAAAACATTGATATTATTTATTATATTAAAAAAAAACATCAGATTTTTTTAACTGTGTAAAAATACTAAAACTCGTAAGAAACAATTTATTTTGAATGATAAAATTTTATAAGTCCTTCTGCTAAACTGTTTGTAGGAAACGTGAAACGGTAATTTATAATGTACGTTCAAGATCATAATTGATTAATACGTTAAAACACATTAAATATAGTTAATAATATTCCTTATTGTAAATAGGAATGAATGCGTTAAGATGATTTATTTTATTTTTACTTATTGATTTATTTCTTATTTTGCTTATGTATTATTTATGTATTTTATTCTATTTTTATATTTATTTTTTCTTATTTTAATCATTTATTTTTATTTATTCACTTTTATTTGTTATTTCTATATTATATGTATATATGGTATGAATTCAGCCGTGCTACTTGTTGCCCTTCAATGTTGCAGATTGTACTATTTACTGTTCCATTAAAAAAAAAAAATAATAATAATGTACCTAACAACACCTTTTAGTAAATTTTTATTTCAATTACCTTACATAATAATTCTATCCAAGTGCCCAGGAGAGAGTAAGCACCGTTGACCATCCGAAGGGAAGTCCACACACGACACTCCCATGATTACCTCGGGGCCAAAGGGACTTGGCCACAATGTCTTTCTTCCGGACTTTGTTTAAGGGAGTTCCGTACCCTAACAGAATAATCTTAACTCGCTGAAAGCTTAATGACAATTTAATGAATACAAAGGGAGTCTAAATATTCAATACTCACAATATTTACAATTGTATTAAGAAATAAATCTAGTAAATTTATACAAATGGATACAATGACATGGAAATACAAACAGTTTCTTAAAAATACGAAACATTCCAAAACGTTTTTGGAATCATTGATTATATTCATTATTGGGTTATTATTGAGGAGTTTCGCTTTACATAAAATATGGTGATATGGAACAATACAAAATATTAGCTATATGATAAATAGATAGAGATATTTCCATTGATTAAAAAGTAAACGTTGTCAATAAAAATTGTAGAAGATAAAAGAAGAAGAAAAATAAATTTTATTCTGGGACATTTGGGAATTATATTGGGATCCCTTAGATTAATTATAATGTATAAAAAGATGAAAATTGGCTGGCATTATAAAAAATAAAAAAAAAGAAAAACGGTAGCAAACAAAACATAATAATCTAACCTTATCATTTCAATAAATTATATACGAGTAAGCATATTGATTTGTACATATTGATAACCACCTTCTGATTAACAATATTGATGATATGTTAGTAAAAGGTGGTATAGTATTCGGAAGATTGATTGCTAAGTAGGTGAAAGAATAAATGTTGTTTAAATAAGGTTAAGGAAGAGGATTTGCGTAGTGAGATAGGAAGGGAATTAAAAAAAAAAAAAACAAAAAAAAAGGTAGCACGCATGATAAAGGATTTTTTCTATGAGAAGGAATCAACAGGTTTATGGACTGAGATCTCTTATTAAACGAATGAACAGAGGACAAACAATCAAAAACTACAAGGAGTAAACAATCAAGAAGATAAGATGGCTTTTTGGTTCTAAAGGTTCGAAAAAGGAACACACCTAGGAAATATTGCCGCCGAAAATAGATAGAGCCACTTCAACTCGGCATACCAACTGAAGAGGTGGGAACGCCAGGGGACTCCAAAGATGAATAGAATGAAACGATTCATTAATATTTTCAATTTGATCTAAAGCCCAACAGGAAGTCCGCCGTATACAAGGTAGCCATAATCGAAGCGAGGAAAGATGAGTGAGGAAACTAGGAGGTGGCGGGTTTTTAGGGGCATAGAATCACGGAATCTCAGGATATGTTTTTTTTTTTTCGGTTGGCGGTACAGATCATGAAGATCTTTGTCCTCGAGATGTGGTCTCCTAGACCGTATATATATATATATGGACACAACGTGATTACCTAAAGGAAAATACCCCGACGATGGACCGTAAGGGCAGCTCTACGAATACCCCTCACTCCACAAAAAAAAAATAAATAAAAAAATAAATCGACCTATAGAAACATGAAAAAGGAAGTAGAGAGATTATTCTAAGTTAAAATTATTTTTGAGAGGAAAAAAGGGAGAAGCAGGTTTTTTTTTTTTTTTTTAAATCAGCTGAAACAGATACAGACTGATGTAATAGTATGAAGAGTCAAGAGAATGCGAACTTAGGAAGTCGTTGGAAAGAGTAAATGTTGTAGATTTAAAGGAAAAAGAAGTAGTTGTTTGGAAGGGTTGAAAATATCATAAATATAAATAATGTAATATATGCATAATATAAATAATGTAATATATGCATAATATAAATAATGTAATATATGCATAATATAAATAATGTAATATATGCATAATATAAATAATAAAATAAATAATATAAATAAATGACATAATATATAACGTAAATAAAGAAAAATATAATAGGTACCAGGAAGAGAAACGAGAGATGAACAGTATGAGATCCGGAATTGACTTGACTAACGGAGGCTACCTTTTGAAGGAAGTAAAAAAAAAATTAAAACATTTATTATAAAATAAACACAGCCTTATTTTATAATATTAGACATTTTCTACCTAAAAAAAGCGCATATGGATTAAAACATTTACTTTCACAAGCAATTATTTCAACCCCTTTCATACAAATTAATTTAACAAATTTTTATATACAAAAACAAAATACGAGGTTTTAGGCTCATTTTCTCATTTTCAATTCCAAAATACTTGTCTGTTAATACATATAAAAAAAAAAATAAAAATATTTTAACATTACAACGTTGTCCAGTATGGTTCAGCTATTGGTTATAAAGTACAGTGTTCGACTAAAATTTATTCAATGATGTGGTTAACATCACGTTTAAACGCCATGGTTATTCAGAAATCTTGTGAACATCAATCTGGGGGTTCTGCAGGAAAAGCTTTCGGGCCCGTAGTCAAGTATCGTTTACCCGCAGAGTATTCACAGGTCTCATAGAGATTATTGTTATTTCAACTAAAAATTAAGAAATAATTATTGCTTAAAATTTTAGTCAGAATCAATTGGTGCTCGGAAAACTTTAACTATAATTGGTTAAATAGAATTTTATTTATAAATCTGATTAATATAAATTACACGTGGAGCATATTGGTATCATTAGACACCGCAGTAAGGTTAGGCAGTGCTAAAGGAAGCCACAATTATTTTTTTATATTTTACCGTTGATATTGTTATTTATTAATATATTCGCGCACTCACAGACATCCAATCAACTCAATTCTATTTATTATTAATTGTTAGTTATTTAAAGAATTAAATATTAATTAATTCTAGCACTAGATAAATAAATACAACGCTTGGAGGCCGCAACTATGTCACAGAGGCCACATGCGGCCTCCGAAGATACCATAGCTATGGTACAAATTTTATTGTTATAAAAGTATTATTGTTCGTCCAATTACACTTAATAGGATTCCAACAATCACTTAAAGACCATTTCATATAGGTAGTTAGTTTCTTTGTTTCTTCCGAAGTCATTATACTAATATATTCATAAAAAAAAAATCTTTCAGGCTGATGCTCCCCTTCCCCAAAATTAAATTATCTATCAGTTAGTGGTGTGAATGAACTCATTCCGCAATATAATCAATGTCCGTATTTTGGCATTACTTATAAAAAAAAAATACAGTATAAAAGTAAAAAGCTGTTGAACGTCAAGTAAGAAAATGAGTTAAGTAGTTATGCGGCAAGGAGAGTACATCAATATTTATTAGCAAAGAGGGAACCATTGTCTCTAAGGCAAAAGACTTTTCCATTTCCATTTAAAATCCCTTTCTTAATACACCCAGAGCCTCGTTCGAATAACTTTCTGCTACTCAAGTGTTAAACAGAATCTTCTCATTTCTTGTTATCGTCATAAAATTATCTGTTTATCAATCCTCATTCCTTAGTCGAATTATTACTATTATATAGTGTAACCTTAAGTAATATAGCAAACTTATTAGTGAAAAGTGAACTTCTTATAAATCTGTAAAGATTAAAAACATGTCAAAATATGGGCTCTATGCTTCACAGATATACGGATCGACCAAAAAGACTCACATACGTTAACTACAGACTTTTCATTCTAAAACTTTCAGGATTATCACTAAGGCTCCCTGGTAAGTCAGTAACATTACGTTACATGAAGACCTAGATATATCAACAGTTAACGACCACATACGAACATAAATACAAAAGATTTTACAATAACTTACACGGACATACTAATTCACTGATTAGAGGTATGGCCATAACCAATATGTCTGAAGGCACCCTTAGGAGGCTCAAAAGAAGCTGGATGAGGGATCTCTTCCACTTACTGTAAAATAATAGGAAGGGACGCCGCGGGGCACTCCTTTCCTTCACGCCTACCAATGCCTTGGTCTACACTCTTAAACTCTTAAAACTCTTCTTCTCGACAGAACACTCGCTGTGAGGTATGGGTTTAAAAAATAAATAAAATAAAAAAAAAAAAAAAAAAGTGTATTGTTTGAGTATCAGACTTTGAATATAGAGTGTCTCAGTTCTTATTGTCCTACTCTCTAGATAAAATTCCTTCAAAAAAAGTGCATTTCATGTGTGGTCTGATTCCAAACGGAAAAGTATTTAAGACAAATTTTGTGTTTTTCTTAAGGTGCTCACGAGCTTTCTCGAATGAAAAAAAGTTGTTCAAGGTAATCAAATTCTAAGCAAGCAATCTTAAAGTAAACCAAATGTTCTTTGAGAAAACAGTCCTTAAATTCACTAAGGTCAATGATAAATGGGACGCAATAAATAAAAAACATCTTTTCTATAGACTGTAGCGCGAAAACGACTAAAGATTTTGATGAAACTTTCATATAATGTTCCAATTATTCTCCTTTCAATTTTCGTATATAGACTAAATTCCCGAAAAAAATCAGGAAAAAAAGTTATAAAGAAAAGAAAAATGTTAAGGGGTCTAAATCCTAAATACATATTATACGGCAAGATTTATAATAAAACTTTTGAAAGGTAAGATCCCCCTGAAAAGTGGGTAGTGAAACTAATAAAATCTGTTGCCCGCATCACACAATCTTCACTATTTCCCCTACTTTTAACAGAAATTATTGTTTGACAAAAAGTTTTTGATCAGCAATATTAGTGAGTATTGAAATGTTTACACTGATCTACCTTAGGCCGGTTTACATTGCTTTAGTTTATCACATAAATCGTATTCAAATTTTTTGTTTGAACAATTCTGAAAAATAAATCTAGTTTAATTCTTTTTTGTTTCTTCATGAACATATGTAAAAATATAAAAAAAAAAATCTGAAATAGGTAGGAAAGTCGAGTGAGGGACACACCAGATATTTTTGAACAGTCTTTGGGCAATTCCTTCTTATAAAATTAATACCGTGATAATCATAAAAAAAAAAAAAAAAAATCGGCCTTATATCCTTTTCGTTCGGAAACGGCCCATGCATTAAATGAATCATTTTGTTGGAAATTGTGTCTATAATTTGATCAACATTTGTCCTGGAATAATCATATCTCCCAAATAATCCGAAAGTCCATTGCTACCCTCAAACATTTCCTCAGATTCCGTGACTCATGCCCTTTGCAAACCGTCAGCTCGTAGTCTCCTGACTCATTTTCCCTCATTTTGATTACGGCTACCTTGTATACGGTGGACTCTCTGGTGGACTTGAGTTCAGATTAAAGAGACTAATGAGTTGGTCCATTACATTTATTTTTGGAATCCCTAGGCGCTCCCACGTCCCCAGTTGGTATTCCGAGTTGAAGTGGCTCTATCCCAATCTTCCGACGGCAATATTTTCTGGGTGTATTCTTTTTTCAACTCTAAATCATTTCACTCCATTAGTCCATTGTATTCCCTTCCTCCCTGTTACCTGATCGACGCAGACTAAAAATAAAATGACTAGAGGACCCACTTCTACAATAATAAAAAGATGAATCTAATCAAGCAAACTCGTATCTAATGCCTAAAACATCAAATTTTCAAAGTGCGCTGCAGTGCAGATGCAAATGGCATAAAATGTTAAAATAATAAAAAAAGTTGTTTGAGAGACATTATTTATTTAGTTATTTAGACAGGATTACCACAAAACATGTATTTTTTATTGAAAACTTTATTGAAAAAAATTATAATCGCTATACTTTCCCGTAGTCTATATTTCATAGACAGCTTAGTATATGTAAAAATAAGTTAGGTAATATAAGACCTCACTTTTCGAGTCTGCCGAGAGCTAAATTTTCTAGATGTATTATGTTTTCGGAACCTTTTCAATTAAAAATCCTCTTACTTTCTCGATTTGTTCACTCCTTGTTCACCTGTCCATTCGTTCAACACGAGATCCCAGTCCTCTAACCTGTTGATTCCTTCTCATAGCACTGTTTCCTTTAAAAAATCCTTTTGTCATACGTGCTACCTTGTTTTGAATTCCCTACCGTCCTCCATACGTAACTCCTCATACTTGACCTCATTTAAACCTAATTTATTCATCCATATCCTCAGCAATTAATATTCCGAATATATGCAAAATAATGTCTACGTTTTATGAGTATTATTCTACAGATAATTATTTATCATAAACATTATTTATCTGTACAACTATGTGAACACACACGTCTAGGATTTATCTATAATTTCATATGTCCACTAGATTAATAAATTAATAAATTTTAGACCTAGATAACTTTGTAATTTAATTTATTCCTAATTATTTCTATTTCCAGACAATTGTCATTACACTGTACATTGTAACTGTTCTAAGGGAATTTTCTGTCCCAGAATAAAATTTACTTTTCTTTCTTACTTTCTTGCTGTAATAATTCCACATAGTCTGGCTATTGAGAACTCAGATACCTTGTATACGAAACCGGATGCTGAAATAATACATGTTTTTAATCTTTACAGATATATAAGAAGTGCACTTCTCACCGACTTATTTTCCGATATAAGTTTAGCTCCTACTGTATAAAAAAAAGTAAGAATTCATTTTCATCTATAAAATAATGTCAATAAAATAGGGGGGAAAATCAAGAAGGATGTAAACGCGTCTAATGTTACTATATGTTAAAGTGCAAAATTTCGAAACCACCAATTCTTTCTTTCGGAAATCTAAATTTTTATTTTTAATTAGTTACCCACAAAATTAAAGACGTGTTCAAAAAATTATGATATAACAGAAATTAAACTCGGACAACATAATAATAAGAAACTGACCAGGCACATCACCAATACAAAGGATACAATAGACTTAAAAAAAAATGTAATATATAAATTAAATTGTCAAAACTGCCCCAAAATCTACATCGGTGAAACATCCAAGCAATTAGGGACTAGAATTTCACAACATAATACTAACTGTAAAAATACAAAAAACATAAACACAGCAGCTTTAACACATCACAGCATAAGATTACAGCATAAATTTAACTTCAATAAACCAAATATAATAGGCACAGAACCAAAAAACACCAATAGGAAATTACTTAAAGCAATACACATCACAAAAAACAATAGAACAACAGTAAATTTTAAAACAGACACTAAACATTTAGGAACTCATTACACGGACATATTAAACAAAATTAAAATTTAATAGAAATGAAATTACTGATACATAAAATAAACATGAAAAACAATAGTATAAAAATAAACAGTCAGATCCAAAGGTCAATTGTATTCACTATGGCAGACACCCAATAATTAGTCTAAAAGCAAGATGTTGCTCTAGATGTTATATACCTAGATTATTATAACATGAATTAGAAACTGACGATGGAGCACATTATTTTTAAGGTAATTACAACTTTATTGTAACAACAAAATTCTGACATGTATTGTAACATACACTATATTTTAATTTTAAAAAAAACCTTGTATCCACAAGATCATTGGAATTGTGCATCAGATGATTGGAGTAAATATCCCGAAATATAAACTTGTAAACATGCAATTTTGATAATACAACAAATATATTCAATTGTTGCTAATTTGAAAAAAGAAGTTTATTTTTAATATTATTTCAAATGAAAATAGATGTTTTAATTCCTAAAATAACGTATTATTTTACACTAAATGAAGAAACTATTAATTTTGCGTTAAACATTAATAAAAAAAATATATTTGCATTCAGAATGAAGTTATCGTACTCGCAACTGATTCACGTTAGACTTTGATGGATACAGCTCGCTTTTGGGAAAGAATGACCCGCAGATTGGAGGCATCCATCACGACAACAAGCGGCGCATTAGAACCACATTGACTCTTTGCGTTCCTGTTCCCGGCTAACCTCATCAATAAAGTTGTTTGTCTTCGGCGTTAGAGTAAACAACACGACAATGATTGAGCTGTAGCAATATAGGCGCCCAAACTGAGGGCGTTACTTTGCGCCCAGCGGGACCAACCTTTGTCGATATTTTGTTATCAAATATTGGTCGGATGCGGGATCAGTCCCGTCGATGCCATCTAAATTAGAGGAAAATTGTCCAGTCGGTGGGGTATTGATAAGATGCGATATTTCTGTTAGATCGATCTAAACGGATAACCCGTAGGCCTGGAGAGCTTATCGGGGTTTGAAAAGGTTTGATTTTTGACAGAAATTCGGCAGACTTGATTTATTGAATGTCATATTTACAGAAAATATAATTTTTTCAACGATTTAATTCTCAAAAATAATCTACTGATATCGCTAAATTTTACTGTTATGAATAGTGGGTAGGTTTGATTTTTATTGATGTATTTATTTTTTTTGTTATTATTTTATTTTTCTATTATTGAAATTTACAAATGTATAAATGATAAATACAACAAGTAAATTTGAAACAAGTAACATGGCATGCACAACATGAAGAGAAACTACCCACTGGTAACACTGCAATTATATTTCTACATTAGCAGGCCATCTTCTTTTCAGACGCCTCGGAGGGTTATCAATGATAGAAGAGGAAGCAAGGTTAGAAACAAGAGGGTTCGGATGGTTCAGAATTTTACTATGGAAGGATAGGTATCTGTATTGAGCATAATCGGAAAAATATGGTACATTAAGGTCGTTATGGATGATTTTGTTTGTGACAAATTAGGGAGAACTGAGGATTTTACGAAGGATTTTCGATTGTAGGGATTGGATACAAGAGGAATGTGGTATTTATTTAAGCAAAAAAAAAATATTGGGTCATACATTTTATTGAGTATATGTGGATCGCTAAAGTAAATGATATAAACATCTAGGGTCTCATATCTTATTTTCAGAAGTATTTTATTACAAGCGGTTCTTGCATATTCTATTTAACGTTGTTCTCAGCTCACAATATTTTTTTTATTCTTATACAGTTAAACTTGTATATATTAAACTTCTGTATAAAAAAGTATCTATCGAACATAAAGACACAGATAAAAAATACATATAGCGACGATGAATGGCTGTTGAAATATATAATGCAATATCCAAAAAATAACCTTGAAAAAAAATGTAAAATGTAAGTTCCAGTATTAAAGGTAAAATTATATGCACGCAAGAAAAATAAATAATATAAGGCAAAAATGAACTAACAAACATAAAAAAAAAAATAATAAAAATAACAGTAATAAAGAAAGTATAATGATAAAAGTAAGAATAATGTATGAATTTCACAAATAAAATAATTTATACAATTTGAAAAGGGCTACAGAATTAGTTTATTACAAACGGTAAATAAAAAAATTAATTCTTCTTATATTATTTAATGTTTATATTTTTCTTAAGGAAGAGTTTCATATTAATATAGATGTAAGGTATGGAACAGTGTAATAATGAAAATTGACTAAGGCGGTATATATTTGTCAAATAGAATAAGGGAAAAAAATATGGGCAAAGAGTCCGAAATAGTATTGTAAAAACAAGCCTCGAGCTTGAACTCGATCTTCGACTCGAATCGTAAAGTCTTCAATCGTGAAGATTCAACTCTAGATTCTTTAAACATCGAGCCTCCAAGGCTCGATTCGAAAGGTCATTAAGTTCTAAAAAAAAAAAGACCAAAATTAAAAAAAAAATAGATAAATTATTGTACATTTTCGTAAACAAATATATTCTTTCTGTTTGTTTTAACAATGTGCATATATTTTTGAAATATATTGTAAATAAATAGACAGGAAAAAAAAATAAAGGTTGCATCCGCGACTTGATCCTTTTACTACCGAGCTTTTAAGAATCGAGCCTTGGCCGAGTCGAGAGTCGAGAAAGCTGGAGTCTTTAAGGCCCCTTACACGGTCAATATTATTTATATCGAGTTTCGTCAATATATTGACCGTGTAAGGTCATTGCCATTAATTATATTGACGTCAATCAATTATTGATATATATGTATATATATATATATATATATATATATATATATATATATATATATATATATATATATATATTTTGATATCATTTTTTTTTATTGGAACACTATTAATATAATTGACCCATATACAAATATACCATTAAACCATATATACGGATCCTGAGAAGTTCTGGGCGGTACCAAATTTTCGGTGACCCTCTTGGCAATAGTTTTTGTAGATGGGTGATACTTTTTATGCTTTTATTTATTTATTTTTTTTGAGTTAGGAGACGTGCGAATTACTATTTTTGTGAGTTTGAATTATATTTATGAAAACAAAAACTCAGTAAATACATTTTTAAAAAATCCTTTTATATATTAAATATAGTTTCTCTGAGTGTACAATGGTCAGATTTCACAAAGATAAATTAATTAAAGTAAGTTAGTTTTTATTTAATGTACTTTTTTTACCGATTATGTAAATTTAATGTAAAAAAAAATGTCATTCCGTTGTCTAATTTAATAAATCTATTTACACGTTATTCATGAATCTTTCGGGGGAGTTGGGTATTAATTAAATTGAAGTAGTAAAAAAAAATTTCCAG
The DNA here is from genome assembly GCA_928085145.1 of Nezara viridula. Lineage (NCBI taxonomy): Eukaryota > Metazoa > Arthropoda > Insecta > Hemiptera > Pentatomidae > Nezara > Nezara viridula. The sequence continues at coordinate 58,647,018 of OV725082.1, forward strand.
ATTTTTTTTTTAAATTTAAATCCATCAGCTGCGGGAGCATAAATAGAAATAAATAATTGTTAGCTACGCTCTGTGGATAAAATATATGATTTTTCGATATATTCCTGGAAAATCATTTCTCTTTTATATTTATTCTTTTACGCTGTTCGTTTTATAATTTAAAAATTGTACCAGCTCTGTGAAAAACATAATTTAATAGACGTTTCATTTATTCGACTTTTTATATTTATTTAAATTAAGCTTTATCTCATCGATATAAAAATACTCTCAGCAATAAAAAAAAACCCATTAAATCCATTAAAATCAATATGTATCAGAGTAATGAAGCATGACCGTACTTACAAATTATCAAACGAAAGTGCTCTCTGAATTTATATTTTTTTCCTCAAAGCTTATCAGCGCTGATGTTCAGTAATATAATAAATTATATCTCAATGTTGTTTATTATGTGAAATAATAATTATAAATTTATTTAGAATTATTATAAATGTGAGGATGAAATAGTGTTGTAATTTAAAAAAAAAATTGAAAAAAATATATTTTTACCATAATTTATTATATATAAGAGATTTTACATTTATATTTTGATTGATTTAACAATGACAACTGATTATACAAAATTCGTATATTAGTTTACTAAACATATTTTTATTATTGAAATTTACAACTGTATTAAATGATAAATACAACTAGTGAATATGAAATAAGCAACATGACATGTACAACGTGTAGAGAAACTACCCATTGATAGCACTCCAATTATATTTCTATATTAGAAGTTTCCGAGGCTTTTCTTCTTTTCAGACGCCTCGGAGGGTTATCAGGGATTTAAGAGGAGGCAAGGTTGGATACAAGAGGGTTTGAATGGTTCAGAAGTTTATTATGGAAGGAAAGGTATCTGGATTGAGCTAAATCGGAAACATAAGGTACATTGAGGTCGTTATGGATGATTTTATTTGTGACAAAGTAGAGAGTATTGAGGATTTTACGAAGGATTTTGGATTGTAGGGATTGGATACGAGAGGAATTTGATGGTTTAGTAGAGTCCCAAAGCTCGATCCCGTAAGTCCAAATTATTATAGTAATATATATATATATATATATATATATATATATATATATATATATATATAATATATATATATATATATATATATATATATATATATATATATTAGTCTTTTGTAAATAGTTGGAAGTTTAGAGCGTTTGTCTAGTAAGTGCTGCAGTAGTCGAAAACGTCGGGCGGTTTCTATTCGTTTCAGCCTGGTACGGGGGTAGTTTAATAAGCTGAATTCAAAATGAGGCAGTATTAGCTCATCAACTTTGAAACGATATATTATTAATAATGAGTGAAATTAGGAAAAGTTGTAATCACCTATCCCAAAATAAAGAGCAAAATGTTATTCACAAACAGTTACATTCATAATTATTATTAAATGTTGTAATATATATATTTTTTAAATCTTTATCTCCATGTGTATTAAAAGCAATGAATATATAAATTGCTTATTTGCTGATTCGTTAAAACAATGAATTTAAGAAAAAATGATATACTCTTTACATCTGTATAATTTTTTAATTTTTGTACTAAGTATAATCGAAAATCTTTTGATTGCAATAGTAATGTTGTGTATAGTTTGCAGTTCAAAATTTATTTAACTATAGAACATAGTGAATAAAAAATGTTCGATAGTTATAGCATTGTCTGGAAACGTTGCCAAAACATACACAAATATATATACATTTTTCCTCTTAGATTATATATTTATTAATATATTTCGTATACTTTAAGATTAAATATGAAACATTGTTACAATTTTAAATTTTTGTTTATATGTCCATCCTTTGGTAGATATTTAAAAATATGTCAGAAGGACCATTATGTAGTCATACTAATTTTAAAGGTAATTATCTAATTACTTTTACCAATGATAAAACTTGTATTATATTTTTTTCTGTTTTCTTTATTAAATGTCACATCATAGATATCATGTGTATTGTCAATAAAAATAAATTAATAATAGTATACAAATTATTAATTTTAATTCATAAATTTATGATAAAAATAAAGTAATAATTCGGAACAAAATTGAATCAGATTCTTCGGCTTCCGACGCCCTTAAACGGTTATGACGGGCTGAAATCGAAAATTAAAAACGCAAAAAAAGTGTTCAACTTGATAAAAATTAAGAAATTTTATATATAATTATATTTATTGCAATGCATTGAACGTAGCAAATGAGGTTTTAAAAATTATTATTAGTGTCGAAAACAAGTTATAATAATCTGACACCAAACACATCAGGTACACCTACCTGAAACCTGCAAGGACCGACCTATACCTAAACTATACCTGGACCCTGGACCCTGGGGAAGGCTCAGAGTAAAAACTAGTAACGGGCTAAGTAACTGGTTCCTTTTAGGCTGTTACTAGTTATTGTGAAGTAATAAGGTGAAGTTAAGAACCAATGGAAACCATCCTAGCTTCACCCTGAATATTTGTATATAATACGCCGAGAGGTCTTATGTTGATCTCCGACCTGGAGGAAAGGTCTGATGTTGATGTCCGCCCTTGAGGATAGGTCTTCTTATGTTTTCTTCCGGCTTGGGAACTGAAGCCTTGGCCCGACATAGACCATGATGATCCTGGCAGAGCTTTGAACCATGGCGAGATGATCTCGGAGCAGCGATGCAGCGATGAAATCTACTACCTATACCACTTCACATACCATAATAGCTAATTTGTAATTCTGAACCATAATTTTAAAATATTCCATGGCAAAATAAATCTAATAATAAAAATAATTATATTTCTAGTATAACAATTATTAGTGAAAAACCTTTAAAAACTCGATCAGTTTTATTTAAAAGCAGCTGAATATATTAACAAAACGAATCCTATGTTTACAAGGACTCATTTGGTGGGTAGTTCTCTGATGGTTAATAAAATAAATATATTTAAAATATATGATTAATACGAACAAAAAAATAACCTATCACTGATTTCTGATACCTGTTAATAATTTTTAAAGTTTATTAATATATAAATAAAAGGCGTAGCGAACACCGCAGCTTACCGAATAATATATAATGTATCATATATTATTCTTTATGAAAAAATTCTCACAAAGTCTGAATGTTATATATAAATTATATATAAATGAAATAATATATTATTTTATTTTACACTGACGCAGCTGTTGTTGAAATAAATTATATCATTTTAATGTAATAACTTTATTACTTGTTCTTGTTTTTTTAAGTCTTGGATTCCAACATTCAAAATTTAATGTTCGGTGAAGGTAGTAGCTAAAAGAACTGTAATATAGGGATGGACTGGCTTACATTCATGTATAAAAAAAAATGTTTTATGGTATGGACTACCAAATTAACAAATATATTATATGTTATAATAAGGCTGAAGACTGTATCAGACAAAAGCCCTTAATAGCTTTCTGTAGCTTACAAAGAGTGAAAAACTCTGAAATGAAAAGCTATAACAGTTAATCCGGGATGTTTATATTTATATTAATAATTTTTATTTATTATTACCTACGATTATAAATTATTTATTAATTTCTGTGCAAAATACACAAACAATGGTCAAATATTGCTGTTAAGATGCAAAGAAGTATATAAAAAAAATTCATGTATATGGTAGTTATAATCTGCTGGTATTTCAGAGACTTAAGGATTTATTTAGAAATTTTATAATTATATCGTAACAGTCTCTTTTTATATTGAAATATCATCTTATACCATTGTTTACTTTATATGTTCTACCTCAATTCGATAGATTAAATAAGATTTTATCTGCTCTGGCATTCTTTATTTGTAAACAAACATTATTTTTTTTTTAATTAAGAATAATCTAAGAACGAAACTGAATTCCCACAATTATTTGTTATTGGCGCAATAACGAACCGCAGCAATTAGTACATGTGCGCTAGTGGTAATGAAAATTGGATTAAAGTCCGGAACGATATGAATTTTCACACAATTTCCTCTGCAACCCAGCCTTCTGTGGAACGAAGTGAATCGTTATTTATGTGACTTGGGAACAATTTCTGTTTAAGTTTAAAAATTTTATAAGATCCAATTCTGAAACTAGTTTTAACTAGAAAAGTTGGAAACTCCATAACTAAATCTGTTACAGGGAATCGTATTAGGAATAATACAAGTGGATAAATAACTTAGAGCTTTATTACTTTTAAGTATAACGTGATTATTATTACATTGATTCCTCAATTTTTTTTTCGTATTTAGTGAATTGATTTTTCAATAAAAATAAATTTATTTTGTTCAGAGAGAATATTTTGTAAATTTATATTTATTTTACCTCTATCTTTAAAGCTGATACTATGTTATTTGATAATATACGGAAGGTATAATGTTTCATCAAAGTACTCTCATGGGTTGGTTCCAAAACCCAGTGTTATGAAATGAAAATAGATTTTTATTATCCTGGGACTTTTGTCCCTTTAGGACAAATTATAGATACAAAGGAAATGCCTGTGTGACCAAAAAATTAAATTAAATATTTACAATGCTCATTAAAATAAAAATTTTGGAAGAAAAACAAAACCACTAAATACATACAGATATATACAATACAAACATGTGAAAATAAAATAACATAATTAAACAAAACCATTTCTGGCGGAACTTAAAAAGTTCTCTTATCTAATTTTCATGATCGATCGGGTTGGGAAAGAAGTAGGTGCTTAAAAAGAAAAGATTTAAGTGAGGAAAATGATTGGGCATGTCGGATATCGGGAAGGATAGTATTCCAGGGGGAGACGGCTTGAATTACAAAGGATTTGTCAAACGCAGCAGTTCGGTGAGGAGGTGGATAGAGGTCAGAAGTGCGGGATCTAGTGCAACGGAATTGAATGGAATATTTAAATTGTAGGCTGTGAAAAATATAGGAAGGTCGCTGAGTTCTGATGACTTGGTATAGAAAGGTAGCAAGGAAGTAGTGACGGCTGTTGAATGGATAGAGTATTACACCACTTCAACTTGGTGTAATACTGGGTTACAAATCTCTTAAGATTCCGAAAACAAAACGTATTGCGCAGTTATGCTCATCGATGACAGAGGATCCGTATATAAATTAGGCAAAACGATGCCTTAAATGAATTAAATGCTAGGATAAGCAATTCTCCTCATCTATGTTTAGCTCTGCATCTAGACGTGACATGTCGTATATGGTATATCAGACAACTTCACTCGTCCATTCCAGTCGTTGCGAAGTTATCTCAATATCATCATTTTTGCAGGCCAAATATCCTGTTCAATAGAAAATAAAATATTTATACATATAATCCAGCTCTGCGAAATAGTTTTAAGGTACTGAACTATGCATTATCACTATAAATTATTACTAAGAGTGGAGGAAAACACATAAGCAAGTTTACCAATTTATAAACCCTTAAAAATGAGTAATAATCAAGACGGTGTTGTTCTGGAAAAGGCTGTAAAGAAACAAGCCCTTGCTGTTGTAATATTAAATACCCTAAGGGTAAGAACATTAGCTGAAGAAAAACATCGGCGTCGTTATTCTCTAGATTTTTTTATTTATTTTTATTTTCTCTCTTTTACATTTAGCTCTTTTATTTTCCTTATTGGGCCAATAGAAAAAATATATGATAGTAAAAAAGTTTAAACTTACTGATGCTAAGATACTCAGTAGGGTCTTGATGGATGGGTGTAACGATCAAAAATTTTATAAAAAAATCGACCATTAGCTGCTGATCACTTCATTTTTTTTTCAACACTTGAAGGGTCAATATAGCCCTCAAGTAAATTTTTGGTTACAGTTATTTTATTATAAGGAAGGGTACGTCGGACGTTGATCTTGAAATATGAAGTATATTAGCAACTCATTTTATTTAATCTTTTTGTACACAAATTTTTATTTTAAAATTATCCTTTCTTTGCAGATTCCAAGAAATTATGAACAGGAAGGGTGTCCATACCCCCAAGGTCAATGGCACATAAACCTCTCTCCCCTCCCAATATATTTTATTACTTCCCTCTTCTTAAAAACAGTTTAAGCAAAAGTATCATTTCAAAAATCGTTCATCATATACAATTTAATTTTCTGTGGTATGTTTCATGTTTTTTATCTTGTCCTCTGGTTTGAAACTTTTCGTTCCTAAAACTTACTGCCCCTCTCAGAAATTCAAAACCCTATCAAAATGTATCTCATTCAAAAAATTTTATGGCGCAAATAGCGCCACGAAATCTCCTTCTGGAAAGCTAATCTAGTTAGTTTTATTATATTATTATTTTATTACAACAATAACGAAATCTAATTAGTTTAAAAATTATTATTTAATTTTTTTTTAATTATTGAATGAATTACTATTTACATAAATGATTCTCCACTAAAAATTTATATTAAACAAACGTTTCTGATTAATAGACATCTGTGTAATGTGACAAATAATTTTAAAATATACCTAAATTTCTTTTGAAATAAAAAATATATTTCTACGAAATGACACAAGTAAAAACAAAAAACTCCATAATAAACTTCATCAATGTATAACTATAAAGTTTTATTTTCTTACGTTTTTCAAACATTCAAGGCTTAATGCATAAATTATTTTTTCATTAAAAAGTTTTTATTTGCACATCGAGGAAAAACTATTTTCTTCAATCATCTGTAGTTCTACTTTGAAAAAACTTCGTGTTTTCCGTTAGTGAAACTTTTCTCTTTCCGTTATCGATAAGAGTATATTTCTTATTGAAAACTTTTTCAATAGATGTTGTCATAAAGAATTTCTGAGATGGAAATTCATTTTTCAATAAATTTTATTTAATTATAGTATGAAATTTATGTATGTGCATTGGGAGCTTGAATAGGAACTTATTAAATCTATTTCTATCTCAGACATAAAAGATCGGAAGTCAGCATCTTTTTACTGATCATTTCATGTACTTTTCAGTGATATAATGTTTTAAATCTAAATGTTCATAGATAATAAGTGATAAAGGATTCCACGAACGCGTCAATATCAGGGTAAATTATCCGGTGTCCATTAAAGGTATTTTACCACGATTAATTGTAAGCCTTATAATATAGAACCAGGTTATTCAATAATATTGAGCAAAAATATGGAGTATTAGACAGCCGGGTGATTCTACAGATATTAAAATGGTCACTTTTATATCCTCACTCTTTACCCGAGGAGGCTAAAAGTCAAATCAATATTATCCTATTATGGAATCATCTATGTAAAGCGTTTTTGTGCTGAAATACAGAAATTACCATTAATTTGTAATGTCTTCTATGGCGAAACTACTTACATTAAACACGGAGAAAGAGATTATTATACACCTCAAATTGTGTTAAAAAATGTTCTTTCAACCATATAGTTTCATTTATTAAGTTAAATTATATTTACTACAATCACCTACTATCATATCTAGAAAAAATATCTTTAACTTATTTTTTTTAAATTTATTTATTTAGAAATATAATAATCTGTCACGTGGACAATAATTATAGTGATATTTGAACACATGCACACCAAATACACAAAAAATATAAAATTAACAAAAGTAAAATAATAATCAAAAACTATGTATAATAAAAAATAAAATAACCTAAAGATAAGCAACTTAAAAACACAGTCATACCTATGTACAATATATACATCTTATTTTTTAAAAGATATGTTATTTAGCTATTCATATTGCATGTTGTTGTTCTTATTGCATATTGCATATTCATATTGCATTGCATAATTCATGTTGTTTTGTATCGTTTTAAATATATTTTGTAATGTATTTATACAGCTATCTGATTTTTCGGTTAGTGGTTGTAAAGATTGGAAGTTCGTTAAAAATTGATATGTAACAGTTTTCATGGAATTATTGAGATATGTAGTCCAAGAAATGTGACTATATCATTTGCTGAGTTATATATATATATATATAATATTTTTTTTTTTTTTTTTTTTTTTTTTTTTTTTTTTTTTTAATTTGTTTAATATGTTCCAAGAAAGTTTTCTGTTCAAGTATAATCCAATATACCATAAATAGTTTTTTGAATGGGCTACTTTGTTTTCTCTTGTTGCAGCAGGACATGGCACTTGCCGCAGGGGTAAACTTACATGATTTGCTGGCATTTATTTTGATTGTCCATTTTTTGAACCTCCTTTCGGGGTTACAGATATAGATTCGAAGGGCAATTCGTTTAAAAAGAAATGATTGAAATATCGCCAGGGAAACAAAATGTAGAAATAAAAAACTCATAACTAGAAATAATGTTTAAAAACGGACAAATGTATATGCAGAAAGAAATTATTTTATTATTGATTTGGGATTGCTTGTTTTATATAAAATGGACTATATTTGCTTATAAGGACAACTAAGGAAAAAAAAAATATTTATTTGATGGTGGTGTAGACTGCCGATAACGGACTATTTCTATCACTATAACCACTTTATTATTATTTTTTTTAATGATACTTATCTAAATATTTGCTAGAGAGGCGGCGAAACAGTCGCGAGGTCAGCATTCGTTTGAAATATTTATTATTTGAAGCCTTTGATGCCGGACGATATCGATGTTCCACAATCCTAAAAAACGACCGACCCGGTCCGTAAATAACTCCAGCCAATTATTCTTTAATGAAGTTGATTCACGACCTCTACCGATTTAGGATATTCGAAAATAGACTTTTAAAGGTATATCCGATTTGTTTTCATATTTCCCACTTAAATTATGGATATTTATTGAAATAGTCATTATGGTGTAGAAATAAATGACCGCAGTTCTAATTTGAGTATAAGTTGGTAGAGGTTGCGGTCAGTAGACAGATGATATATATTATAGTAGTATATAGTTCGTTAGCCGACGTTTCGATCTAGAGTTGTTAGAATGATTGATGTCTTATCAGTTTCATCGCATCCCTAACCAAATTCTCATTTAAAATTAATTAATTTAAACAAATTATATCTGGAGGTTTGATTCATTGATATCGATTTATATTACAAACTTAGTCTCCTGGTAGTTATTTCCTTAATATTTGTCTGCTTTGACTGCTGCTGAAGTATATGGGAATGTCTTTTGAAATCTCGATGGGAAACTAAAATTTTAATAAATTACTTTGTACAATTCATCGTTCCCGGTCTTCAGATTTATATACAACGGCCCATCGAACCAAGACATATTAAACGTATATATTCTTGTTTAAGACTCAGACATTTCCCTACTAACTGGAAGCATGTTATTCCCGTTTATTACGCTAGCGAAAAGTGGAAATGACCCATCCCAGTTAGTGTTGCCCAAAATCGGTCTTGGTCTTGCACTTTGCAAAACCAAGACCAAGGTCGCCTAACTGTACATGGACTAGTAAAAAAAATCGATGTTTTTAATAAAAAATTAATGCGAAATAGTTATTAATACTCCACAATCTTATACACGGTGGGCCAGACCCCCTTACCGTGCACCCCCCCCCCACATCCCTATAAATTGCATATCGTTGTGTTCCTTGTGACAATTTATTAAAAAAAAGCCAATGTTCCCACAAAAAAAAGTGAACGAACTGCCCCAAAATGGCGTCCAAACATGGCGGATTGACGACTTTGACTTTAGTTAGTTTTTTTGTTACTGAGAATCAGCATATGGCTTAATTTCATTATAGTTGGTCTTTTATTAAATCTGGATAGTCAGAGAATAATAAAACATGAAAAAATATTAAAAACTAATTGGCTTAGGCATTAAAAAAAATCGGTAAAGTCAATTTTTTTTACAAAAAAAATTTCAAGTTGAAAATCAAGCGTCGTTTGTAATTAAACGGTCAACAATAATGCAAAACGTGCTGAAATAAAACATCTGGAGAATACATTTCTCTTTCTAAAACACTGATTACTTTTTAAAATATTTGAAGTAGTTCTGTATAAAATGTACTTAAGCGGCAGAAAAGCGCTACTGGCGTGGGTGCCTACAGGCCTCTACCACACCACTCAGTACTCATAAATGGCTTAGTTATAGTGCTATAATAACGTTTTTGTTATATTTTATTGATTATATTAACGAACAAATATTAATACAATAATTTAATTGTAAAAAATTATTTTTTTTAAAATTTATTATTTTTTGTTTTTATTTTTCATTATTTTTTTTTTTAAATTTAACTTCATTTATTCTATACGGAGATCGCTTAAGAAGGCCTCTATTATAAAAATTATAAAATTATAATAATAAAACTTAATTCAAAAATACTTTGCAGAATATCTTGACTTTTTTATTTAATATTTGCAATTTAACATTTTGTTTTATATATTTACTGATTCTTAGAGGTAATTTAAATTGTATATACTTCCCTGGAAATGAGTCATATTAATATCTGTTTTATAAACTAAAGTAATATATACCTAATCTGAACTACTTTTAATGAATAGGTGATGGATTGTTTAGTAAAATTCATATATCGCTATTAAAAAGAACATTTTTATTTCCTTTATTTTATTCGGAAGTTGGACCATATCATAAAAAATAGGAACTTTTAATATTAAAGTGCATTATTCCCTCTGCACAAATGAAATATGGAAAGGGCGAAGCTATAAGTTCTTCTATGTAACTGGAACTGATTGTTAGTATTTGGTCTCAAAATGAGGGAAAACGCGAAATTGAACCCAAACATTGGAAAAATACATTAAGCGAACGACAGTGCCAAAATTTCGGAAAAGAAAACAAGGATCAGTATCCATTATATGGCTAAACGAATATATAGTAGACAAATGAACAGAATATTTCAAGATTCTGCTAAATGGAGGTAAAAATCCTTGATAAGTTTGGATGATATTAAGCAGGTTTATTATGGTGAAGACCATTTCATCAGCAAGAAAGATTTGTTCTAAGCAATTGGCAAGCAGGTCTGGAGGAAGTAAACGAGGTTGATAATGGTGTAAACCACTTTATTTTAGATTGCTGTTGAAGTTGTACATTGGGACTATCTCCACTTTGAAGCAGGTTATACAGAGGTCTATTGATAAAAGGAAATAGCTCTGCTCCTCTTTAGTGCAATTGCAAAAGTTTTTTGAATGAATCTGAAAGGAAAACGAGCTTTTGTGAAAGACTAGTTGATATTCGATCAATCCAAAGTGTGAGGCACTAAGCAGATAGAGAACCATTTTTCTTTCTCTGTGGACTTCTCTATAACCTACCTTAAAGTGAAGACAGTCCCAATTTGCAACTTATGTTCAAATGTGCAACTTGAGTTTCTCAATCCATATCGCTCAGGCATTCGACAATATTTCTAATTTTAGCTTCTACGATTCTTGAGTAGACTTTCTTTGGTACTATAAACAATAAGGAATCTCGAATAACATTTCCTAGTATCTCATTTCCTGTAAAGGGACAAAACTACAGTCGTTTCATATCATCATTGTTTCACATATAAGCACATCATTTCGGGTTACTTCCTCCAGACCTGCTTGCCAATTGTTTAGAACAAATCTTTCTTGCTGATGAAATGGTCTTCACCATAATAAACCTGCTTAGAAAATGATATGAAACGACTGTAGTTTTGTCCCTTTACAGGAAATGAGATACTAGGAAATGTTATTCGAGATTCCTTATTGTTTATAGTACCAAAGTAAGTCTACTCAAGAATCGTAGAAGCTAAATATTAAAGTTCCTATTTTTTATGATATGGTCCAACTTCCGAATAAAATAAAGGAAATAAAAATGTTCTTTTTAATAGCGATATATGAATTTTACTAAACAATCCATCACCTATTCATTAAAAGTAGTTCAGATTAGGTATATATTACTTTAGTTTATAAAACAGATATTAATATGACTCATTTCCAGGGAAGTATATACAATTTAAATTACCTCTAAGAATCAGTAAATATATAAAACAAAATGTTAAATTGCAAATATTAAATAAAAAAGTCAAGATATTCTGCAAAGTATTTTTGAATTAAGTTTTATTATTATAATTTTATAATTTTTATAATAGAGGCCTTCTTAAGCGATCTCCGTATAGAATAAATGAAGTTAAATTTAAAAAAAAAAAATAATGAAAAATAAAAACAAAAAATAATAAATTTTAATAAAAATAATTTTTTACAATTAAATTATTGTATTAATATTTGTTCGTTAATATAATCAATAAAATATAACAAAAACGTTATTATAGCACTATAACTAAGCCATTTATGAGTACTGAGTGGTGTGGTAGAGGCCTGTAGGCACCCACGCCAGTAGCGCTTTTCTGCCGCTTAAGTACATTTTATACGGAACTACTTCAAATATTTTAAAACGTAATCAGTGTTTTAGAAAGAGAAATGTATTCTCCAGATGTTTTATTTCAGCACGTTTTGCATTATTGTTGACCGTTTAATTACAAACGACGCTTGATTTTCAACTTGAAATTTTTTTTGTAAAAAAAATTGACTTTACCGATTTTTTTTAATGCCTAAGCCAATTAGTTTTTAATATTTTTTCATGTTTTATTATTCTCTGACTATCCAGCTTTAATAAAAGACCAACTATAATGAAATTAAGCCATATGCTGATTCTCAGTAACAAAAAAACTAACTAAAGTCAAAGTCGTCAATCCGCCATGTTTGGACGCCATTTTGGGGCAGTTCGTTCACTTTTTTTTGTGGGAACATTGGCTTTTTTTAAATAAATTGTCACAAGGAACACAACGATATGCAATTTATAGGGATGTGGGGGGGGGTGCACGGTAAGGGGGTCTGGCCCACAGACTATTAGTTACTATATGTAAATAATTGGTATATCTAATATAGTTTTGCATTTAATTCCTCTAATTTCTCATTCAGGCTTAGTTAGGTTCCTCCTATCTACAAAATACAGTACTGTAAGACTGTTGCGAGACTCTTGTGCAAGACCAAGACCATGACAAAAATGAATTTTCAAGACCAAGACTCGTCTGGGTCTCGCATTTGGGCAACACTAATCTCACTGTCCTGCCGCGTAAGCCTTTTACCTTACACAGTGAAAAGTTTTGAAAAAAATAATCTTCAAATACTTAAGGAAGTTTTGTATATTAAAAGAAATAATTCCTCGAGAAAAAAACAGGATTTCAACAACAGCTATGTGCACAACACTGTTTAGTAAGGCTAAAGAATGAAATAACAAGTAACTACGACAGAAACAAAGCCACTGCCATGATAGCTCTCGATTGCTCGAAAGCATTTGTTTGACTCCGTGTCTCATGTGCTCCTTTGCCAACAACTTATCGAGTTCGGTTGTCCGTAACAGTTGCAATCGATAATTGCTTCATTTTTGTGCCAGCCGATCATTAGCAGTAACGAACGAATTTCCTGTCCAATAAAGCTTACGTGTGGAATTCTACATGGTGCAGTGCTGTCATCATTACTCTTTTCTATCTACACGAGAAGAATAGTTGGGACCAAACACCGAATCGAGACAGTATCAGCTATTGCCTATTGATAATATTGCTATCAAAAGTATCAGTTTAAATGCTAAGAAGGCCATGAAGAACGGAGCATGTTTCTCAAAAAATCATTGATGATTTGGGTAAATTGAACATCGAGGTAAATCCCGATAAAACAAAGGGAATTATTGTTCCTTCCAAAAAGGAAAGAAGAAACTAACATTAAAATTTAAAATAAAAAAAAAAACAGTTAAATTTTCAATGTTATAATTCGAAATTTCTAAACTCTTCGTTTATTTAGGCATTACATTTAACCTTCTCGGCACTTTTTAATAAACAAATTGAAAATTTACAGACTAGCACATCTATTATGTTCCACAAGCATTTTAACTCGTCTGAAGGATTTAATCTATAGAACAATACGACCAACACTACTTTATGACAACTCTTTGTTCTCATTCATAACAAAATAAACCGAAAAACGGTGACTATCATTTCAAAATGGAATTTTAAGAAAAGACAGCCAACGAATTCCTAATTTTATCAATCATATAAAGTTGATTCATTTTTAATTTTAGTGTAAGTTCAACACAAAAAGAAGTGAGCCATATCTCCTTATTAATAATTAGAAAGTATATAAATAAACAAGCAATTAATAAGAAAGATATAAATCTCCTTAAAATGCAAAATATGCACTAGAAGGAGAAAATTTGACCATAGAAAAAAAAAAAAGATTAAATAAGGGGATATGAAAAAAAAGAAAAAAAAAAACCCAAGACATTTGACAGATCTTTCATTATTCGATCCTCGTCTCTATGGAACTACATCCACGACAAATACGCTTCATTTCATTCTTCAATTCTAAATCACTTCAATCCTTTCTATTTCCTGCTCTCTATTACCTGATCGACGCAGACTAAAAAGAAAAAGGCCAAGGGACCTAATCCAACAATAATAATGAGATGAAGCTAATCAAGCAAACTCTCAGCTAATGCCTAATTCATCAAATTTGCTAGGTGTGCTGCAAATGGCATAAAATGTTAAAATATAAAAAAAAAAAAACTGTTGAGATACTTAGTTATTTTGACGCAGAATACCACAGAACATGTATTTTTGTTTTAATAGTCGAATTAAAAAAAATCATAATCGCTATACTATCCCTTAATATATATATTAATAAGGAAACTTAGTATATATAAAAATAAGTTAGATAATATAAAACTCCAATAAAAACCCATAATAGATGATTTATACTGCGTCGATTAATACAATGTTATCCTCTTCTGAAAAGTTGACAGAAATGTAATTTAATATAATTTTAAAATGTAAATATGTAGTTTGTTATTCATCTTCGTCAACCAGACTAATCCAAAAAATAATAATAAATTTTCTCTAATTTCATTTTCATTACGACTCCTCGATCGAAGCACACCCCGAGTAACAAATCACTCCAAACTCTGGGGAGCGAAATAATTCACTTGGTCCAAAACCAGCAGAAATTTATGATCATTGGTATTAACTAGTTGCACAGCGATTACGGAGTACAAAACTGTTTCGAAGAGAAATAGAAATGAAGTTGTTCAAACCATGAATAATTTATACGCTTTTAATAACGTTCATTGTTTTAGTAGCATTAAACATAAAAAAAAAAAATACATTTATGCACATCGAAAACTGATATAGTAACATAAAATTATTTAAATATTATTTACTTATATGATACACATATTTCTGTCGGGATAAATTTGATATTTACTGACGTATTAAGCAAAATATGATCAAGTAGGGGGAAAAACAAAAAATAAAAATAGATAAATAATGCAAAAAACAAAGAGAAAAAACATTTTGAACTAGACAAAAAATAAATTACAAAACTAACTGAAAATATAAAATAAAACAGCAAGTAGCTAACAGCAGTAAGTCCCTTGGCCAGCGCCTTCTGGACGAATCATACTGATTTGTGGCAGTAGATAGGGTTAGCAGAGCTTGCAAAAATTCAGCGAATCCCTTGAGTTTTAAATATCAAAGATTCGAGAATCTTTAGGTATTCTTCATTGCGCGGGATAACTATCAGAAATGGATTTATTAGTTCGTAGACTAGTAGAAAAATAATTTTACAACATTCAAAAAATAAATTACTAGTCCCTGGTACAGACCTCTTTTTATCAAAATATTTACATCCGCCTGAAACTTTGTAAATAGTTTCATCTCATCGTAGCGTACAACTATTTTATTTAAGAAAACTCTTCGGGAGAAAATGTGGGCTGCCTACAAAAATATTGGTCTCTTTGTACAATAAAACTTCGTTAATTTGAAAATTTTGAGGTGTAGGTGTCGCGAAACGGCTCAATATTTTTTAAAGCCACCTTTTCTATCGATGTTGTGATCAAATTATCTTACGATCCAAGTAGAAAGCAAATAGATATTTACGAGTTTTTAGTACTTAATCATATGGACAAAGTTCGCCCCCTCTAGATTAAAAACGCCTCAAAGCCCAGTGTTTTCGTAAATAAAATAGTTGTAGGTTACGATGAGATGAAACTATTTACGAAGTTTCAGCCGGATGTTAATAATTGGATAAAACGGTACCACGGACTATAAGTTAAAGATATTTTTTATAGTGGTGATTGTAGAAAAGATGATTTAAATTAATTAACTAAACTGTCCGGTCGAAAGAACATTTTTTTTTTAACACAAGTTTCAGGGGGATGTTAATAATTCGATAAAAAGTGGTCCGTACCAAGGACTATAAGTTTAACGAAAAAATTAAATTGATCTAAAATGTTTCGTAAAAAACTATTTTTCTGGCTGTGGAGAATTAAAAAAAGCATAGCGCATGTACACAGGAATTCAAATGAGATAATTTAATTAAAGGAAATTTTCTTGTGAATATTTCTTACTCCAACATATGAAAAATTCCCTATACATAATGTATTCAGATTGTACTCTCGACTAAGTCAGGTATATAAGTCAACTTTACGACTATACTATTCTATGATTTGTACTAACACACTACAGAAGTGGGAGAGGGGATAATGAGGAGAAAGTTATAGCAATGAATGAATAAGGGAATGAATGAGAGATAAGTAAAAGTAAACAGTATAAGTCGACTGTTCTCGTTAATTTATCCTAAGAGCTATTATACTTAATTTATTACTGGCATTATTCATTGTAATAGGTCTTTTGTTCAGATTTATGGTTAATTTATATGAACAATACTGTTATTCTAAAGGGACCTAGTCCCAGAATAAAGATGACTTTTCTATTTCTATATATATTTTTAATTATAAATGTTTCATACAATATTTTTTTGAAACCGCTAGGTGTGGGAAAGAGCCATCTGCTGCGAATGTTGGCGTTTATCCTACACCACTACCTGTATTAATTCTGAGTACTTTGTTGTGAACTCTACTGACAGAAGTGGGATGGAAGATATTGAGGGGAAAGTTATAGCAATGAATGAATAATGGAATGAATGAGAGAAATGTACAACAAACTGTTAAGCTGCTCAACTATGTTCAGCTGCTACAACAGCCAGTATACTGGATCAGTCACACAGCATACTGATCAGTCCCAATCGACAATATTTAATGAGAGAGAACATAATGGGTAAAGTATATTATGTATCCATAATAATGGAGCTTTGCAGGACTATCATTCAATGTACAGAACGTTATCATTCATTTCCTTATCGTTATATTCATTTTCTTTCTTCTCACGATTGTCCGTAGAGCTCATAACGAACTGCCCATAATTGATATATGTGATAAACCACGATTTCTAACGAGCCCAAAACAATTGACTACATGAATAAGGAAAATGGTCCTGCAATACTTTATCCTTTTTGTTCTATTTTATTAAATGTTATCGATGAATACTGATCAGTAAGCTGGGTGATTTAGCTACTCACCACAGTTGAGCAGCTTCTCTCTTATTTTATTTATTTTTTACATCATGGACTGAAACATTTTTCGAATACCCGTCTATATCCTTGAAAAAGTTTTCTTTTTACAAAAAAATTATTTTTATAAAAAAAAAATATGGGCCCTGTAATCTTAAAGCCAAAAAAAAAAAGATTCTGAAATTTATTTGTACTGATAAACCTGCACCTACTTTCTATATATTAAACATCCCCTCCCTGATTAAAATGATATAACTTTTTTTCTTTAGTTAATTTTTCATTAAAGTAAAAAAAATATTTATTTTCTTTGTGCCAACGTTTCAGACTTCATCATAGCTAAGCCAAACGACCTTATGTTTGATTATAACAAAGAGGAATAAAATTTATAAAAAAATACAAATTATATGAAATAGGTACTTTATCAACTAAAAAAATAATAAAAAGAAAATATTGCTTTATTTTTATTAAGTATCTGAGGCAATCATTTCTTAACTCTTATATTATGTTTTAAAGTTAAAGTAAAATTCCAGAAATATTTAATCTCATAAATGGCGGAGCCGCTTAAATTTTAAACAGTTTTATTTTAAAAAAAAAATTAGATTTGAATTCAAATGTCAACATAGTATTTTTTTTTTTAATTGCAAAAAGAATAAATAAAGATTTATAGTTATTTTAACGTCACCTTTAATATTTGTCAAACCATGCATCAATCCAACACTAAAAATAATTTCACTTTATGGCCCTTAAATGAAAAATATTTTTATATATGTATATAATATTTAAAGATCACAGAACTAGGAAATGGCTAAGTTCCAGTAGCAACGTGGTTTCAGCTACTAATATTTAATCTGGCAATATTAAACATCTTAGATCTTCATCAAAGCAAGGCAATAATTCACGTCATAAGATGCTTTTTTTTCTTGGTTTGGCCTCGATTTTTATTTAACGTTTTCAAGGTTTCGGTTGGTGTAAAGTACTTAGTATTTCAACAGTGAATAGATAAGTCACTTCATTTACTGATATACTGGGTATCCCTTAAGTAAAGAGGAATATTAAAAGATATGACAGTAAATGCCTTCTCTTCTACTCTATAATACGGTGTTGGGTTAAGATACAATTTTTAATAATAGCTCTGTTGTATCATGATCGATTTATTCTGTTACTCTAAATTTTGTTATAATCTTATTTTTTTCTTTTACTGTATATATGGTATGTTTGTATTTCATTCATCCTAAATACTCAATGCCCTTAATTGAGGCAAAATGTATTTTTTCTAAATAAAAAAAATAAAATAAAATAATAGCTCATCACAAAGAAGAATTCTGAACATTTACCTCTCTTATACAGGTCCGAATTTTAGTATCTGAAATATTTTAACCCATTTATTCAACTAACATCTTCATTTGGTTTTGAACACTATGTTTTTCTTTTCGCCTCCCTAACACGGAATTGGATAGAGATACGATTTATAATTATACCTTATTACAGAAAGGATGAAAAGCTGAACAATCTCCCCGCTTGCAGTATGCAGGTCCGATTTTTAGTTTCTGAGAAATAAAGTCGACTATTGCCGACTTTACCCCAGCGTTATCAATCTAATTTACTCTCCTAAAGAAGTTTCCATTTCAAAAATTAACAAAACTATTTTTAAAAAAAATGAACTTAAAAAAATCTCAAATTCACTTTTCTGCCAAAAATCGGACTATGATTTAGATTAACTTTTTGTAGATCTAGAGGTTTACTGTCACCTTTTTGTACATTTCGCTTTACTTTCAGGACACCCTGCATAAAATCATATGATACTTTGTACAGTTAGGAACAATTAGTTCAAACGAAAACCCTAGTATTTTATATACGATAAGAAAATAAAATAATTAAGAAAATCATAAAACACCATAAACCTATGCTTAAATAAATAATAAATAATGAATTTTTAAGTTTTGTGACATTTTATAGAAAATTATGAGTTCCTGTATATTTTATTTAAGAAAATTTAGTTGTTGATGGGTATCAGGTGCGCTGGCACCATGCTCTATAACAATATCTGCTTTATGTGTTTCTCCTGTTTACGACTGGGGATACCAGCTTCGGTTGCTCTCTGAGAAATACTGCCCCGTTTTATGGCGCTGAAAAACGGTGAAATGGATAGCGTGTACAGTTTACCAAATTTATGTTTCAATGAATAAAAATTGAAATTTTATTATATTTGATCAATATCCATGGGTAGTTTTCGTTCAAAACGGAAATTTATTCAAGTAATGATTTCAATTTTTTTTTTTTTTGTAAATTATCGTTGTTTGGCTATTTAACTTACGAATTCATTTTAGCAAGTATTAAAAAAAAGGACTAAATCGATACTCTATAAATCGGTATTAGGGCCACAAATAATTTTCTTAAAATGTTATTTTCATTTTTAAAACATGTTTTACAACTTCCTGTTTTTATGAGGTTTTTAAAATTACTAGCGGAGGACCGACCCCCATTCTTAAAGTTATACAACTGATTATTTAATATTTCTACTTGCTGCTCAAACATTGATTTACATGTGTTCAGATTGTATTATTTTTTATTAACATAAAACATTTTTTTTTTAATATAAAACAAATATTTTATCAATCTAAAAAACAACGTTTTTCCTACTAATTTTAAGTATAAAATCTTTATTTTGTATTAGGAGAGTAGGAGGCAACGTCAGCTAAACACATATGTAATTAAATGAACAGCTGTATAACTTGTAAAATGGGGGTTGGTCATCCGTTAGGCGAACAGCAGTTGCCACTCTAGTAATTTTAAAAATCTCATTAAAACAGAAAGATACACAACATGTTTTTAAAAATGAAAATAACATTTTAAGAAACTTGAATGCGGTGAGTTCCTGTTATCTCCTACTATCCTAATATTAAAATAAAATAAAATAAAAACTTTTTTATGTAATAGAGGTATTATATTATTATATATTGGGGTATCTATGTCTATTGTTTAGTTTAACCACTTTTAATGCAACTGAAATTTTAAAATACGAGTTATATTTTTTTTATACCTGCATCTTAGACAATAGCAAAATATTAGGGTTTTAATAAAATTCAGAAATAATATATACAAATTGAAAACCGTAGTATGACATAGTTCTGTTAAATTTTGATAGTAATTGCTTTGAAAAAAATCCAACAACAGGCGAGCGTTAAAAATTATTACAACTTCATTTTTCTGGGAGTTGTATGTTATTCTTTGTAATTTGGTAATTGCCAAATAACAAAGATTATTACAACTGTTATTTGTATCATAACAAACTTGAATCGGTTATTTCAGAAACAGCATTTGTGATATTTTTATATCTTTTTTAGAAAAAAAAAAAACATAACGAAAATCTATATTATACGAAAATGTAAGGACCAATTTTTTTTTTTTTTAAGTATATAGTGTAAACAAACAAAATTTAAATTATTTAAGTCAGATTTTAGCAATGCATGATCAACATTTTTTGTTAAATCTTTTATTCTGGTATAGTTTCTTTAAAAATATTAGTAAATATTCTTTCTATTGTCCGTTTCAAAATATTTTCTACTAAAGAGTTTGATAATTTTATTGATCTTCATTATTGTTCTCCAGAAAAAAATAAATATTTTTAGTGATTAATAACATTACTAATAAAATAAACAGAGTAAGCAAAGATATAATTAGAAAAACCGCAAATCATATACAGTTACACTTGCTCGGGTCGGTTCCTTGTTTTCACTTTTTCCTTAGTCTGATTTTTTTTATTCAGAAAATTCATAACCCCGTCGAAATGTGAGCCCCTCGAAAATTCAAAAACTGGTCAAAATATGCCCCCAATCAAAAATTTTGATGGCGCAGCTTGCGCCATGACATTCTCTTGCCCCTATCGTATAAAAATAATGATTAGAGTAAGTAACAAATTATTCACAATTCTGAAAAAAGTTTTTTAAAGCTCTGTTTCTGAAATTTATGCTGAATGCAGATAAAACGTTTTCAAACCAAAGTCACGAAATATTATAAAATATTTATTTTTTAATTCTCATCCCATTCAAGAAAATGCTTTGTATTATGAAAGTGTCCACTGACTTAATGGCTTATATGTTTTCGTTAATTCAATTATAACCATAAAGGAAGCAATTAGGATCTTTAGGTGGAAGAGAGCAGAGCGGGAAAGGAGAGGAACCCTAAGCAATCAATACCTGGATCCTGATTGGCCCGAGGCCTATTCCCTAACTAATTAATTACCTGGCAATGCAACTTACAGCCAATGGGATCAGCTCTGTCACCGTCCTCGCGTCTTCATCACAATTGTGTAATATATTTTTAATCAATTAATTTTTTCAACTAATATAAGAAATTTAATTACTAAATTACCTTAATTAATTACCCACATTCATGGGCGTATCTATGGGGGAGGGGGCTTTGGGACAGATGCCCTACCCCCAAAATGGTAAAATATAATCATGTTTTATGGAAGAAATATTAAGAAATTATCTGTTAAAGTATTATTGTTCCTGTAATTACATTTAAAAGGCCTTTAGGAATCACTTAAACACCATTTCATATAGGTAGTTAGATTCTTTCTTTTTTTCCAAAGTATTCATCGTTATTTTTATGGAAAAAAAATCTTTCGGGCTGAAGCCTCTTCCCTCCCCAAAATTAAATCCTAGATCCGCTAGTGCCCACATTTGAGAATACATTTTTTTTTTTTTTTGAATCCTTAAAAGCTTATTTTATATCAAGTTATTATCACAACTAAATTACACAAAGTTGATGTCACTATTTTTGAAAAAAAAAATTGCTAATGATAAAGATGTAAAGTGCTATATCTTTAATATTTTCTCCTTTCACTAACTCGAATCAAATAACAGGTTCAGAAGAAAAACGATAAAGTTACTCACAAGAGAAGTTTACTTTTTCTTCGATGATACTAAATCGAAAAATATTATGGGCATATCCCGACGTCCGTTTCAATATGCCTTAGGAGCAGAAAAAAATGATAATAATAATAAAAAAAAACAATAACCAACTTATTTTTGTCTCTGCTTTGCCAGAATTTTTAGGTTGTTATATCCAAATAGATTAATATTTTTGTTTTTTTTGTTAGATTAATATTAAGAAAAAAAACTAACTATGATATTAAAACCTCAATACAATTGAAAACTATCTAATAGTGAAATAAAAACAATTATCAATCCTGCACTCAAGTGATTTTAAGTGTAACTAAATATTTTTAATGATCGAACTCAAAATCTTCAAACATTCATAGAAGTAGTGTGGAAATTAAAACATCCACGTCGTTTGAGGAGAATTGATAAAGATATTAGTGTGGTGATTTTCACATTTGGTAGTTTGCATTTGCTTCAACAAAATTATTTATAATTTATAGTGCAAAACAAAAAAAAAGAAAAGTTTCTAGTAACGTAGACGAAGTAGATTTTTTCGATGAAAAGAGAATGAATTAGATTTTCGTTTTTATAGCTATTTAAAACTCTATAATACGATTTTTTAGAAAAATTACTTGATTTTCTTGAAGGATTTTTTTTTCTGGTATTCAAATCTTCTCAGGATTTTATCCAAATTCAACGTTTGTATAACCTTTGAAAGCTGAATTACCGCTCTTCCAACCAACATCAATATCTTTTAGATTTCACTGGTCTTCATTAAAATGCTAGATTTTAATGAAGTTGAGAATTAAGAAACAATTCTCAACTTTTTATTTTATATCTTTAGTCCTATATATCTGGTAGGCTTTATATTATTAACTTGTTTATGAGGGTCGGGTTTATTCTATTTTGTGTAGCATGTAGAGCCCTAAATTTCTAATCATTTTCGTTGATTACCGAAAAAAAAAAAATAGTAGAAATACGTAACCTATTGATTGTAATCTCCCTTTATAAGTGAAAACGATATGCTCTGTCCTTACAGTGGCTATAGACGAGTTGAATTAGTTTTTATTTGAACTCGAAAAATGTTACTTATCGCTTTATTCCACTTGAATCTTCAATAAAAAACAAATTATCTGACTACTTAAGACATAATCCTCGCGCGGGCTCATTACCGCGTATGGGGAGCGTCCCACGGGTGGCGGATGTGGGGATGGTCGGTGGAAATTCCTTGGAAGTTCCTCCCGGCTAAGTCCGATGGACTCGCTGACAAACAATGAGAGGGGCCCTCCAGACTTGCTGGAGGGAGGGGACCTCCAGACTTGCTGGAGGTAGGGTCCCACCAGACTTGCTGGAGGGTGTGACGTAGGATTGAACGCCCTACTCACATATCTTTAGTTCACCAAACACCACAAAAAGTCATGGATCTCCCTAAGGTAAAACGCTCATTATCCGGAGGTAAACTAGTCCCCCGTTCGGGTCTCCGGGTGGGGACTGCTTTAGGGGATTCATGCCGCAAGTTGAAATATAGGGATTTAAATATTGGTACGTGGAACGTAAGGAGTTTAAACACAGCAGGGGGGCTAAAATCGGTCGCGAATGAGGTAAATGGGTACAATTTGGATGTCGTGGCTCTGCAAGAGGTTCGCTGGCCAGGGGAGGGCTCGATGAGGGAAGGAAAGTACACTATTTGGTACGGAGGAAGCGGGAATCATTGTTTAGGTACCGGGTTTCTAATTAGGAGTAGATTACTATCCGCTTTGAGGGACGTACAATTCTTTAGTGATAGAATTTCGGTAGCTACATTTCAGGGACGTTGGTTTAAAATCGCATTAATAAACATACATTGTCCGACCGAAGACAGTGACGATGAAGTCAAAAGTGAATTTTACGATAAACTCGAATGGGTTTATGATAAACTACCGCGAAACTACATGAAAATAATTGTAGGTGACGCGAACGCAAAGGTAGGAAGGGAAGAAGTTTATATTCAGACGATTGGTAAAGAAAGTTTGCACGAATATAGTAATGATAATGGGATCCGTCTGATAAACTTTGCCATCTCGAAAAACCTGGTAATTAAAAGTACGACGTTCAAACGTAAGGATATTCATAAATATACTTGGACATCGCCGGATTCGC
This sequence comes from Nezara viridula, assembly GCA_928085145.1. Lineage (NCBI taxonomy): Eukaryota > Metazoa > Arthropoda > Insecta > Hemiptera > Pentatomidae > Nezara > Nezara viridula. Next base: position 58,671,338 of record OV725082.1, read on the forward strand.
AAACACGAAATCAAATCGATCATGTCTTGATACAACACAGCTGGCAAAGCAGTATAATCAATGTACGGTCTTATCGCGGAGCAGAATGTGGGTCGGATCATGAATTAGTAATCGCGAAACTTCGACAAAAACTTAATATAAAAAAGAGAAAAGAAAACCGTTTCGATTTTGAGAATTTTAATTTGGAAAAATTAAAAAATCCATCAATTAGAAACCAATTCGAGCTAGATGTTAAGAATAGGTTTGAAGCTTTAGAGCTTCCTGACGAGGACCACGAGGATATTGACAAGTTATGGGTAGAGATCAGGGATAATATTAAAGCGGTCGGTAACTCGTGTCTAGGAAAAAAGGAAAATAAGAATAACAAACCGTGGTTTGATGAAGATTGCTTAAACATGTGCGAAAAAAGGAAAGCCGCTAAATTAAAAGCTCTAAATAATCCTAGCGAAGACAATCTGGAATACTTCCGAATCTCAAAGAACGAAACGACAAAATTGCTCAAAAATAAAAAAAGGGAGTATCTCAAAAATAAAATAATTGAAATAGAAACTAATAGAATCGAAAATAACGTAAGAGACATGTACAAAGGTATAAACAGATCACGTAAATATGTAGGGCCCGTAACGTCTGGAATTAGGGATGATAATAACAATATTCTGACCGATCCGGTTGACATATTGAATAAGTTTAAGGACCACTTTGACAATATTTTAAATACGGGAAATTATGATCTGTGTCCTCCTTCTGAGTACCAGAGTGCTGAACCGTTAATAGAAGGACCAAGTAAAGAGGAAGTTGAAGTAGCTATCGGAAAATTAAAATCATATAAAGCAGCGGGAATCGATAATATTCCTACTGAACTAATTAAGGCATGCGGGGAAGCTGGAGTTTCTAAAATACATCGGTTGGTTGAAAAGATCTGGGTGAACGAGAAATTACCTGAAGAATGGAAAGAATCTATTCTTATTCCGATTCACAAAAAGGGTCCGAGGACGGATTGTAATAACTATCGAGGAATTTCACTCCTTCCGGTATGTTATAAAATATTCACTTAATCTTAACCAGTCGAATCACGGAATACGCCGAGGAAATTATCGGAGACTACCAATGCGGATTTAGACGGAATCGTTCGACTATTGATCAAATATTTTCTTTACGGCAAATATTAGAGAAAAAATTGGAGTATAACGGTATTGTTCACCAGCTGTATATAGATTTTAAAAAGGCTTACGATTCTATTGACCGCCAGAAACTGTATATTATTCTAATCGAGCAGTTAATTCCAAAAAAACTAGTAAATCTAGTCAGGATGTGCTTGACGGAGACACTCAATAAAGTTAGAATCGGTAATAATTTGTCCGAAAAATTTGAGGTTCGTTCGGGCTTAAAACAGGGGGATTCTCTTTCGCCTGTCCTGTTCAATTTGGCATTAGAACATGCCATTAGGGAGGTAATGCATACCGAGAAAGGGTTGGATCTGGGCGGGACAACATCCGTGCTGCGCTATGCTGATGATCTGGTACTGTTAAGCGAAGACGTTGAAACTATAAAACTAAATACGACAACGTTAATGAAAGCCGGTAAAGAACTAGGACTCGAAATAAACGTGGATAAAACAAAATATATGGTTAGCTGCAAAAATGGCGATACTACTGGTGATATCGATATAGATGGTAATATGTTTGAACAGGTAGATAAATTTAGGTATCTAGGTTCTACGATAACTAGAAAAAACGAAATTGAAGAAGAGATTAAAGTTAGACTGAAGGCGGGGAATGCTTGTTATTTTTCTGTGACAAAACTACTTAGTTCGCGCCTCTTGTCCCGAAACTTAAAAATTAGAATCTATAAAACAATTATCTTGCCTACAGTTCTTTATGGATGCGAAACTTGGCCGCTTACATTAAGGGATGAGCAGCGTCTTAAGGTTTTTGAAAATAAAGTATTGCGTAGAATATTCGGACCGAAGAAGGATGAGTTAACCGGAGAGTTCAGACGGTTACACAACGCCGAATTGCGTGAGCTATATCCGGGTAATATAATTGAGGTAATTTCATCGCGGCGAATCAAATGGGCTTGTAAAGTTGTTGGGCTTAGTAACGAGAGAATTCCTAAAAGGTTAATATTTGCTGTGCCGAATGGTAAGCGTCCGAGGGGTAGACCGAAGCGAAGGTGGGAAGATTGCATTAAAGCTGATCTGAAGGGACTGGGTTTGGACGGCGAACGGTGGAGGGAGGTGTGTAACAAGCGATTGGTGGTGTCGGCATCGAACCTTCGGGTTCGCTAAGCCTTATTATTATTATTATTATTATTATTATTACTTAAGACATAATAATAACTTGGTTATATGAAACGGTGGAGTAGGCAGCTGTACTGATCTGCTGTCTAACTTAAATCAATTACCACACCTGTAAACTCTACCGCTATGTGTTTCTTTTTCGTAATAGTTCATCATGAAATAATAGATAGGCACTATTGACATATTATTCGACTCTTTGCACGTAAGTCATTCCTCGAAGTGTTTTTGGTGATATTCCATAGAAGTACAAAATTTGCAATTCTCTTAAGAGGGTCTTTATGGTTATATGTGGATTTGAGAGGAATACCACTTAACCAGAAGTTAAGCTAGTACATTTTTGTATACAATTATGTCTAAGATTAAAGTTCCCTATCATTTTTATATGTAAGCTCCAAAACATTCTTGAGTTGATTACAGCGTCCGCAGGAGGAATTATCTACAATAATAACTGTTTAGAATATTTTATTTTTATTTTTAATGCCATGCATTGATAAATTACATATGTTTTGTAGAAGGCTTTCCTGAATAATTATTTAGGTGGATTTTGAAACTTTTACCATAAATCCAAATCAGGACCTGACACTTAACAAAAATCTTTCACGTTTTACCATATTAACGTATTTACATATGTTTTAGCAGAGTGATTTTTAAATTAAGTACTATTCATCTTTCTATTTTCTTTTGTACAACTATACTTTAATATCAAATTTTTTTGTCTTATAAATGCAAATAACATAACACATGTATTTGTAAAATTGTATTTTCGGCTATACTGTGTATGTGTGAGGAGTATATATATTATGTACATATAAGTGTATTTGGTCAAGTTTTATGAAATATTAATTTAATTTCTGACGGTTATGGAAAAAAAAAATGTTTCTTTATCTAATCAAGTTTAGTAATTTTTCTCAAACTTTTAGCTCGATCTTTCGTTTCCGTTAAAAGTTTGTTGGAATGTTGTTTGCTTGTTTAATGTTTGTAGTGTCTCTCTTTGAGTCCATAAACTGTTTGATTGTTTAAATCGTGTAAAATTTTGTTGATAGTGAGCTATCACGGTACTTATGTACTGGTAAACATGTATAATTAGTCGTTTAGTGCTTATTATATTATCTTTTATGGTTATTTCCTTACAGGTTTTTACAATAATAAAATATTAATTGAGATATTCATCGTTCATAAGAAAAAAAACCTGTACCATTACAACCCATAAAGGGTCTTGGTTCAGTACTATTTAGGGTATACACTGTTTCTTGGTCTACGGTTGTGCAAGGAGGCGATTTAACCGTGATCAAGCTCAACAGCCAGGTTTTTCCCTTAAGTAACTATTTTAATTAAGGATACACGCATAATAGAGGCTGAGTGTGCCCCAGGAGACAGTCTCTACCTACTCAGGGTCGCCTCACTGCCATTGAAAAAGAAAATATAATTTTTCTGCCATCAGCCGGGATTCGACCTGAGACCATTGGCATTGTGTGCTCAGTACTCTACCACTGAGCTACCCCACTCTCTCATCATTCATAAAAGAAGTTTTTTTTTTTGTTATATCTATTTATTGGATAATAATACAATCAGAAACTGCTGGAGGGCTATAAGCATTAGGGATAAAAGTTCTCATTCATACAATATATACAAATAATAAAGAAATAAATATAAATATAAGAAGTAAATAAATAATATTGATGAAGAAGGTAAATAAAAAGAAAAGAAAAGATAATAATAATAATAAACAAATAAAATAAAATAAAAACTTCTAAACACAATCATAACTATATACAATATATACATTCGCCCAAGAATCTCCGAACCAGGCTTTTCCCCCACACGAGGAAGGCAAAGCAAGACTCCGGAAGATCCCAGCGCCACTTTTCCAGCCGCATCACTAGTATTAGAAGCCAGTGGAGACTGAAATAGGGCACTAGAGCCACAGACGCTCAGGACATGAGTGGAGAAGCTGGCCATTGCCAGGACTCCAAAGGCATATTTACAAAAGATCTCGAGGCCACTGCCGTTTCAACCTTCGAGGGGGATGGTATGGATGCTCGGAGCTGGATAGCGATTGCGCTAGAGGATTCGGATTATAAATGAGATTCTGGTGAAAGTTGGATAATCTGGATGGGATGATGTCATGGACATATGGGATGTTAAGGTCATGGTGTAGGGTCTTGTTCGTGACATAATATGGAGCATTGACTATTGTTCGAAGGACTTTGGACTGGAAGGATTGGATGCGTTTGATATTCGATGATTTAGTTCTCCCCCACAGCTCAAGTTCGTAGGTCCAGATAGGTTTCAGTATGGTTTTGTAGATTAATAATTTGTTTTCTGTTGAGAGATGAAATGTTCTGTTTAGTAGTCTATATAGCTGACTGAATCGTCGGTTAAGCTCTTGTCTTTTAAGTCTCGTGTGTGGGTTCCAAGACAGTCTTTTGTCCAGAAGGAAGCCAAGGTATCGGACTGTGTCTGAGTAGGGAAGAGGAATTGAATTAAAACGAATTGGCGGACAGGATCTGCGTCGAAGAGTGAAAGTTACATGTTTGCATTTTGATTCATTAATTTTGATGCGCCAGTTCATAAAAGAAGAGAAAACTGAATACGTGTTTTATGATAAAAGAGTTGTTTCATTGAATCGACAACACAAATAAAACTGTCCATTGCAACTTAGTTACGATTTATTTTCCTAAGTATAATTTGTATTGATTTCAGACAATCTTAAACATCACGTATGAGATCCATCAGATGAGTTTGAAGGAACGATGTCATTTATGGACTGATGTTTAAACTTTTCGTCCCTCTTTGTTATCAATTTCCTTGAAATTTAACTTTTACAAAGCTCAAGAAGTTTTCACAGGATTTCTTGTTCAAGTCGGTTGCTTTATTATAAGTCAGGTTGTTAACTTTTAAGAAACATCGTTAGGGAAAGTCTTATGCCCTGTTATATCTTGGATTCTTCGATACGCAGAAAGAGGATTGAGTTGGATAATATAAATAGATTTTAATTTGTGGAAATTGTTCTGCTTAATACTTCTGACAACATTTTATCAGCTTCCCATTTAGAAATTTAATTTTTTTTTTTATTCAAATGAAAGTAATGTCTTAAATAAGAAAATCTCGTGTTATCATTTGCAAAATAAAACATTGATTCTGATGGAGGTTGGATCCTTCAAGAATTCTAAACTAACAGATAAAACAAATTGTCAAATGCAAAACAAAAAAAAAATAGAAAAATAAATTGTTCCTATACCATTAAATAAAATTTATTGATTTTCGTTTAGTTTTGGTGAGTATTTTAGTGGTCCCAAAAAGGTTTTCAACAACTTTTCTTAAGAAATAATGTTTTCAAGGAATAAATTAATAGCACTCCCAAGTTGTGAAAAGAGTGAAATTAAACGCTTTTTTATTTTATTTTTTAATTCGAAGACTGACGTGGAACCCACATACTAGACTTAAACGACAAGAACTTAACCGACGATACGGCCAATTATACAGACTACTGACCAGAAAATCTCAACTTTAAATTGACAACAAATTACTGATCTACAAGACAATCCTGAAACCTATTTGGACCTACGGACTTGAACTTTGGGGGACAGCAAAATTCTCTAACATCAAACGCATCCAATCCTTTCAATCCAAAGTCCTCCGAACAATAGTCGATGCTCCGTTCTATGTAACCAACAAAACCCTACATCATGACCTTAATATCCCATTGGTCCTTGACCTTATCCCTAAAAAATTTTCAAAATTCCATCAGAACCTTATCAATCATCCAAATCCCCTAGCCCAATCCCTATCTAGTTCCACTCATCCCTACAACCCTCCTCGAAGGTTGAAGCGGCATTGACCTAGAGATCTTTTATAGTATTTATTTTGGAGTTCTGGCAATGACCAGATTCTCCACTCAAGACATGAATGTACGTGGCTAAAGCGCTCTCGCTCAAACTCCATCGGCTTTAGTACCGGTGAGGCGGTTGAGAGAGTAGCGCGGGGATTTGGGTTCCCCGCCTAATTGTATATATTGTGTATAGGTGTGACTGTGTTCATTTATCAATATAATTATTGTCCCTGTGACAGAATATTATATGTCTAAATAAATTAAAAAAAAAAATTAATTAATAGAAATATTTTTTAAAAATAATCTAGAAACATTTTTGATATTGCGGTAAGGAGAGCGAGGGTGCTGCCGAATGGAGAAACATCCAATTTAGATAATCTAGCAAGATTTCAAATTTAAAACAATTGGACATATTTTCCTACCACTGTCGGATCCACTATGAGGATTTAGAGATGAAGCTTCTCTAAAGTAATAATAATTTTTTTCATTGGTCCTTATTTGTTTTTGTAATTGGTCTCGGATAAAAAATTAGGCAATCACAATATTTAATATTATCCAATTAAAACTCATTTTCTCGACTGAATATAATGTGAAGAAAAAAAATAAATAATATTAATTTCTAAATGCATTTTTATTCCTATGATTATTCTTTTTTTTAACTGGCATTCAAGGACCACTTTAACAAAATTTTATATAATTCTAAAGTAATTACCGTTTTATTAAAAAAAATAATGATGAATAAAAAAAAATAAATATAAACAACAACAACGATGAGTGCTTTAGACCACGTAATATAAGTGAAAACATGTACAAGGCGAGTTTAATAATAAGAAATTTGTTTGTTATATATTCACAAAGTAATAACATTTATAATAGGTACAGTTATAATATTATATTAATATAATACTATTGTAAACATTGACTGACTGTCATTTGCATCATACTCTAAAAATGATCAGTCGCCAATCAGCGAGTGTGATGTCGAGATGCAGAAGATTAATAGGTCTTGGAATAGGCGTGAGGGAGAGGAGTGCCCAGCGGCGTCCTTCCTGTCTTGGATTTAATATTTATAGTTGCATTGGAGCGCGGTATGTACTGTACGGGAGCCTTTCTCGATGTTGAACAGGCGTTTGATAGAGTTTGGCACCCGGGACTGCTGTACAAACTCCGAAAATTCCTACCATCTACCTACTTCCTCATTATCCGTTCCTACCTTACTGATAGATACTTTAAAGTAAATCACAACAATGTATATACATCCCGTTTTTCCCAGTCTGCAGGTGTTCCTCAAGGTAGTATCCTAGGTCCTATCCTTTACACAGTTTATACAGCTGATATCCCAACCCATCCCAACACTGTCATCACCACATATGCTGATGACACATGTATCCTATCAGTCAATAACGACCCATCTATTGCATCCCAAACCCTTCAGCCCCACATCACAAATCTTGAGGAATGGTGTCAGAACTGGAGAATTAAAATAAATTCCAATAAATCCCATCAAATTACCTTCACCCTTCGTCGTAAACCAATGACTTCCTGTCCTTCAGTATCCTTTAACAACACCTCACTTATTCCTGTTGAACAAATCCGTTACCTAGGACTCCATCTGGACAAACGTCTAACTTGGAATCCTCATACCAGACTGAAACGACAAGAAACCGCTCGACGTTTCCGACTACTTCAACACTTACTAGACAAACGCTCTAACCTTCCAATCAATTATAAAAGACTGATTTACATGACTATAATAAGGCCTATTTGGACTTACGGGGTTGAGCTATGGGGCTCCACCAAGCCTTCAAATTCCTCTCGCATACAGTCCTTGCAATCCAAAATCCTTCGTAAAATCCTAAATGCTCCTTACTTTGTTACAAATATAATTATCCATAATGACCTTAATGTTCCTTATGTATCAGATTTGACCCAATCCAGATATCTGTATTAATAAACTTCCATAATAAACTTCATAACCATCCCAACCCTCTTGTCTCTAACCTTGCTTCCTATTCGATTCCTGATAACCCTCCGAGGCGTCTGAAAAGAAGATGGCCACGTGATCTTCTAATATAGACATATTATTAGAGTGCTACCAATGGGTTGTTTCTCAACATGTGTTCCATGTCTTTATACCAATGTGCAAATTTACTAGATGTATTTTTTTGTATACAGTTGTAAATATCATTTAAAATAAATAAAATAAAATTAAAAAAAATAAAAATATTTATATTTAGAAGAGGAGATCCCTCATCCTGCTACTTTTAGGCCTCCTTCGGGTGCGATCTGTCATGTTAGTTGTGGCCATGCCTCTAATCGATGAGTTGGTATATCCGTGTAAGTCATTATGAAATCTTTTGTGGTTTGATTCATGTGATGTACTGCGGATAGATTGGAAGAGATTTGATATTTCTGATGGGTCTTGGTTATAGATGATGGTTATACAGCCTGTTGTAAGCTGCTTGTAAACTTTTCAACGGCTATTTCGAGTTCACCTTCGGTCATAAGAGACATTGGGATTGAATTTAATAAAATTCATTAAATATTTTTATAATACAACTTTTGTAACGGGGGTTGGTAATTGGTTGAAACTTATTTTTTTTCTTCTCTACCTCGCTATACGGGGTTTTCCCGGAGGGGAGGGGGGTGAGTGCGGGGAATTTAAAATCCCCTCAGCCTCCGAGACCCGAACTTCTACCTTTTTAATCTCTCATAACTTAGGTTATCTGATTGCCGAGCAACTCGCGTTGCTGTGCACATCCCGCCTCCTATAAAGAACATTGTTGAACCAGATTTGAACCGATAACCTCCTTATGAACTTGTAGTTATTTTATTATCTATAATTCGGTTATCAGATTCCTGAGCAACATGTGGTGCAGTATAAGTCAGCCCACTCGGCCATACCGCCCCTTTTGTTGAAACTATATCGAGAGCAACAGAAAATCGAATAGAGATTCTTATTTTCATGACTAATAAAAAAATATATCTATATTTCCCGCAAATTTCTGAATTTCCCATGGTATTTAAAATTTGGGATATTTTAGTTTAACTGTTCCAAAAAAAAATCGTTATTATTTGTTTTATATAAAGCTCATTAATATAAAGAATAATAGCTCATTATAAAGAGGATGAAATGCTGAAAATTTTCGATGCTTGCATTATGCAGGTCCAAATTTTAGTTTTTGAGATATTTTAATCCATATGTTCAACGAAATCCATTATCATTTGGTTTTCGACACTCCTTTTCCTTTTTGCCTCTCTAACTTACTCGGCTTGTGCTGACTTATTTACAAAAAAAAGTGTACAGCAGATCTAAAGAAGTTTTCACTTCAAAAACACTTCTCCCAAAATTAAATCCTAAATCCGCTGTTTCATGTTAAGGATAATTGTATTATCCTTATTGTAGAATTGTATCTACATTGTCGGTTCTTTTAACTGTCTCCTAAAATACAGTGATAAATTGATAACTATAGTTAAACTAGGTAGATTCTTCAACATTCTTAGACCAAGCCACTCGATGCAGTTGTGGTAGGGACAAACTATAAACACATGAAGTCTCCAAGAAACTACCATTTGGTACTCCGTCCTAGTTCTACGTTTAACCGGAGAAAGTTAGTGCCAGTAGCTTCTTATTATGGCTAAGGTGACAGGAGGCCCTAAGATGTCCTGGATGGAACTTGCCAAGCAGAGTAGAGTAGTGAAGCCCTTCTTATACTGTCCTAAAACGTTCTAGAGTACCAGCTAAACTACCAAGTTCTCCTATAACTCCGGTTTCTTCCTTACTTAGTAACTTTAGCCAAACGGTTATGGTTACGCGAGCTTAGGAATTTATTTAGTGAGAGAGCTGCTTATTAAGTTAGACGCTCCTTAATTGTTTAAATGGGGAATACATTTTACAACCACACCTAATATTTTATGTATCATTAGAATGAAAAATATAAGTACCTATTATTTATTTCTCTATCTAACTATACTATAAAAAAATCTAAAATGCACAAGGACATCTTTTCAATCGCCTCATTTTTCTCGTTCGTTAAAATCTCTGCTCCGTAGGTAAAGAACAATTTCAATTTGTTTATTAAATGATTTAGTTACTAAGAAACAAATTTTAATACTTCCAAGTTATGGAAAATTGGCTCCCTGAACAAAAAGAAATTTTATTTTTATTCTTTCACCCTCCCATGCCACGAGGGAAATACGGGCACATGCAGTAGTGCAATGTTAAGCATTAATGCATAATAATACACTACTGAAATTATATCAATTTACAAAGCTTAAAGCTGTGCACACATCTAGTTCTTTTCTTTTCCTCATTTTTCAACAAATTAGCCCTGGCTTTCCGAATCCGAAGGTCTTTCTGACAATTCCTCTTCTCCTTCTGCAGGCACCTAGGTTGAAGTGAGCTGGACCCACCGCCGCCTTTCAGCCATTTATGAAGTCTTGAACAGCGGGAAGTCTTCACGCACAAACTGAGGAAAGTCCTCCTCACTGAGGACGTAAATTCCCGTAGTTCTCATTAACCTGGCTCTTAATCCGTGAAAAGCAGTGCAGGCCGTGACTACATGCTCAACAGTCTCCGGAACACCACAAGCGGGCCAGTGGAGATCTGTATGCTGTCCGAGGCCATGAAGTTTAGATCTAAAATCCCCATGAGGAATTGTGAAACCCAATAGTCTGGGAGGATCCATTTCGCTGGTAACCGAGATTAAACGGTGGAGAAGTATTTTCTTAAGGTACTGCGTTTCGGAGTCCTCACCGACCGTCTGCTCCAATCTGCAATTGTTTCCTACCGGATTATCTTTCAACATTAATTTGGTTTTTCAATAATCCTCATCTGTAGTTTCTTCGTAAGACCTTTTGAGTACTCCCTCTTGTCATTAGCCATCTTACGGCAACCCAAAATTACCAACATTATGCGTTGTTAAAAAACAGTAGAAGAGAATTTATTTACTACTCAAAATCTAACTTAAGTACGAACAACTTAAGAATTTCGAATCTTCAAAAGTAAGACTTTAATCTTAAATACATGTAGTGCTCCACCAACGTAATAGTCTCTAAACTTTTCCTTTTGGTAAGACAAAATCTTCGGGGTAACCACAAGGTTAACCTTAACCTTCATTGTTCACTGAAAAGGCTCATAAAATTAACTAAACCGACATAAAATAAAACTAAACCATCTTCAAAAAACTATTTAACACTAAAACAACACTATCAACATGAAACGATACAACAAAACTAACCGAATAAACTTGAAGAAAACAAACTCTGAGAAGCACAACAAACTTTTATGGTAGCTGGATAACCTTCAGTACCATTAAAAAAAATAAAAAAATGTTATGATAAATTGTTTACCACAAACAAATACAAAAATGTACATTGTATTCTTTACCTTCTGGATTCATAAACCGTATTGTATATATATATATATACCTGTATAGAAATTCATTAATTTTTATGTAGTATTTAATGTAGCATGGATGAGGAGAAAATTATACCCACTAAATAAAAGTTAAACTCATTTTAACAAGATCGTTTTAATTATTTTCAGGTTAGTCTCCTGGCATTTTTGGAGGATTCATTTGCAATTTGGTAAGGATTTAACTTAATGCATCTTAACCTTATTCCTTAACAAACGTTCATCCATGAAAATTTAATATAACTGTGGATTTGAATTGAGTCATTTTATGCTTCGTTGGCTTAGTAAAATATTATAAGAATTTTTTTTAATTTATTTTATTTGAAAATTAATACATTCTGCCTCATTGGAGGGCAACATTATAAGAATTAGAAATCATAAAACACTGTTAACTATTATTTCAAATTATTTTTTTTATATTCTATAAATATTTAGATTCTGCATTTATTAAAAAAAAAAAAAAAAAAAAAAAAAAAAAACTTAAATTATCTCATATTATTTTTACCTCAACCAAAAACCGTTTTTTCTAATGATTAATACGATATTTTTTAATTTTCCTTTATCTAACATCAGCTACCGATAAAAGACAGGGATTCCCGGTTTGGTAAACATCCAAATATAAACATCAATACAAATTATTTTCGTTCGTTTAGAAGATCATCAAACACATTATTGGTGTTACGTTGCAATATCTTACATCAGGATTCTATTAAAATATTCAATATCGTATGATCATAAGGTTATTATACGGTTTTCTTTTTAACTAAAGTATATTTTCAATTTTTCAATTTTGATCTTTATTGTGAGTAGCTTTATGTTATTACTTATATCTGTGCTGTAGAGGTTAAGCACATCATTTTCATTTTTTTTTTTTTAGTAATTAAATAACTAAGAAACAAGTTTTAAAGTTCAAAGTGTAAAATTTGGCTCTCTTGAAAAAAATACAAAAATGTGGCTTGGTGTCATATTCCTCCGTGATACAGATTTAGTAAATAAGTAATTTTTTTTAATAGTTCAAAGTTATGGGAAATTGGCTCTCCTTGACAAATATATGAATGTTACATGGATTTCGACCAATTGATAATTTTCATAATCGATAGTTGCACTTGCTGGAGGAGTTACTCCGAAGATTTCTCGCACTATTTACTCTTAAATAAACAATATTTTTTATACTTCGTGAAGTATCCAGGGATACTTTAGTAACCTGTAGGATATAGCTTCATAGCTGTTATAAGACGAATACGAAAATAGATTTTAAAACCAAATAAATAAACGAAGGATGTAAAATAGTTTTGCTGGTAACATTGTTTCATAATATTTATTTATTGATATTTTTCTGTTGGATTTTTGTTCAAAAATTTAAATAATTGGTTTACAAAAAAAAAAAATGACCGTATTAATGTTTTTACCATAAATACGTCATCATAATATTTTTTTTTTTAATATTTACTACTGTGTTAAAAAAGAACAGCTAGTAAATTTGTACAAATGGATATGATTACATGAAAACACTTGTTGAGAAACTACCTATTGGTAGGTACTCTAATAAAATGTCTACAATAGGAAATCACGGGATCATCTTCTTTACAGACGACTCGTAGGGTTATCAGGGATTGAAGAGGAAACGAGGTCAGAAACGAGAGTGTTGGGATGGTTCTGAAGTTTATTATGGAAGGATAGGGATCTGGATTGAGCAAAATCTCAAGCATCAGGAACATTAAGGTTGTTATGGATGATTTTACTTTAAACAAAGCAAGAGGATTTTACGAAGGATTGTGGATTGTAAGGATTGGATACGAGAGAAATTCGATGATTTAGTGGATCTCCAAAGATCAGCTCCTTAAGACCAAATAGCACGCAATATGGTCATGTATATGAGTATTTTGTAATTAATTGGAAGCTAACACGATTGGTCTAGTAAGTGTTGGAGTAATCGGAAATGTCGAGCGATTTCTTGTTGTTTCAGTCTGGTATGAATATATCAAAATTAAATATCTCATAAAAAATGTTAGTGCCAGGTGTAGATAGCTTCGAATACTCGAATAAACCAGTATCAATTCCATCTTCACACTTTACTTTTTTTTTCATTTTTTAGTTTAGAGCAGTACAGAATCATTAATGGAAATGGTGATAATAATAAATATTTGTTCATCTTATCGATATTTATTTGTTCAATTTATTAAATTTTAATTGAACTAACTTTTTATCTCGCTCCTTATTGAACAGTCATCAATAGAAACTATAAATCTAAATTTTTCCCGTTACATTGGCAGTGAATATAATTTAATTCCAAGTTTAATAAAAGATGATTTATTTTCTCGTTGTCTTACAGTGCGGCCAAGTAATTTAACATTACATATAAAATCAATATTTTACTTAAAGATTGTTGTTTTTATAAATCTGGACTTTCATTGATGTTGTAATCATTACTAAAGCAACTCAAACAGTTATGATAACAATTAATTGAATAGTGATTACAGAAACTTAAACTTATGTTGTAAAAACTTTCGGCAATATCTTTTATAAATTAATTTATCTCTTTTCTCATGTAGTACATGTTACTCGCCCTTAACTAGTCACGTTGAGTCAAGAGATTAATATTAGACACTTGATTAAAAAGTCAACACGTTAGAAATTTAATTAAAAATTCAATAATTATATTTAATTAAATTGAATTTAGTAATTATATATTTTATAAATATAATAATACGATATTAGGTATTTTAATAGAATACAGGTGTAGGAGAATACAACGTAACTCCGATAGTGCTTTTTATGATGTTCTAAACAAGCATAAATAATTTTTATTGATGTTTATATTTGCATGTTTACCAAACCGGGAATCCCTGTCTTTTATCGGTAGCTTTAGTTAGATAAAGTAAAATTAAAAATATCTTATTAGTAATTATTTTTAGTTGCCGTACAAAGAATATGATTTAATTTTTTTAAAAAATAAATGCAGTATATATATTTGATAGTGTTGTTCCATTTATTACCAGAAATGAAGTAAATCACAATTTTCTAAATACTGTGTCATGAAAGATCTTTCTATAGGAAAAGTACAGACAGTCAAGGTTCAGTAATAAGATAATTGGAGATAACTGAGGTAGATAATTAAACACATAAGTGAATAAAAATCTTAACGGAACCGGATACAAAACGGAGTGTTTTAACAAGTTTTTGTAAGTGGATAAAATTTATAATTATGAGATATTTTCGTTTAATTCGTCGTCAAAACTGCCAAAGGAAAGAAAATTTAACGGTGCTAAAAATTAAAAATTTGTTTGTCATAGAATCGAAAATTTTCTAGTCCATTTTTCGTTTTAAACGTCTAAGTACAAATTAGGAAAATCCATTAGAATGATATTTGGTATTTTTCCTAAAAAAATTAATGATAATATTTCGAAATATAAAATTAATCGACTGAAAAAAAAATATTATATTGGTCTACAAGCTCTAAACAAGACATTATCAATTTATCAATAAATAAAGAAGGGAGAAATTGATTTGATGAGTGGGTTGGATTGATGTCATGTTGAAAGCTGTATTTGATGTGTATGTACTGAACTTATAATTCACTGTGTGTTGTGTAAGTGAAAACGTATGATGGTAGCAGTAGATTCGTTAATTTTTTGTATATAAGATTTATTTTTTGATTTTATAGTTTATCAAATTTAAATACAGTAATTTAAATACCTTCTCCTACAGCAATAGCAAAGCTAAGTTAATCAAGCAAACTCGCAGTTAATGCCTAATTCACCAAATTTGCTAGATGCACTTCAGCGTAGGTGCAAATGGCTTAAAATGTTAAATAAATTAAAATACAATTTAGTAAAATTAAAAATAAATGTTTAATTATTTATCAGATAGATTCTAATAATAATAATAAGAAATAATTCCTACTTCATCCAACAAATAATTATGGATTCGAGACGAATAACATGGATTTATTAACTTTTCATATATAACTCTGTATAGAAGTGACACAAATCATGAGAGACTAAGTTTAATCTACATATGCATACCTATTCCAATTTTATTTTCATAGTATAGTTATATTATTGGTAAATGGCAGACCCACTCAGTCATCCGCAGTCCAGCCTTCAGTAACTAGAAAAGTTGTACATTCCTTCATTTCGAGCAAGTAATCAGTTCACTGGTGTACATTGAAGTATTATCTTCGTTCCTATTCTCTACACGGACATTTCAACCCATCCTAATTCCATTATAATCACGTAGGGTGGTAACACATATGTGCTATTAGTTATTAATGAATCATTAATTGCATTCTAAACACGTCAATCACACTTTACAAACCATGAAGAATGATTGCAAAATGGAGAGTTGAAAAAAATTTAAACAAATCATCTTAACTATTTGTCGTGAAGCTATGACTTCCTGCTGGTGTTCCCTAATGAATGACCGAGACGAGTCTTGGTCTTGCAATCTCAGTCTTGGTCATCATCTTAGTCTTGCGCAAGAGTCTCGTAACAGTCTTGCAGTGACTTATTAGCTTATTACTACAGAGATATTACTGTAATTTTTTTTAGATAGGGGAAACCTAACTAAGCCCGAATGAAAAGTTAAAGTAGTTAAATACAAAAGTATATTGGATATACCAATTATTAACATATAGTAAATAAGATTGTACAGTATTAGTAGCTATTTTGCCTTAATATTAATTAAAAAAAACAGATTTTTTTTACCAGTTCTGGTCTTTGCACTTTTTGTATTAGTAAGGACCATAAGTACTATTTGCACTTTGCAAGACCAAGATCGATTTTGGGCAACACTACTTCCTGTCCTACAGCATCATTAAACAATTCTTATTCCTGTTCAACAGATCTGCTACAAATAACTCCACATATTTTCGGCTTCCTCAACGCTTATTAGACATGCCTTCTTTGCTTCCAATTCAAATCAAAATATTTATTTATATGGTCATAGTAAGGCCTTATGGAGTTGAGCTTAGGAAAAAGAGATCCAAGAAACCATCGTAGTCCTCTTTTAACCAATTATTTTAATCTGAAATCCTCAATGTCCCTCACTTTATCACAAATAAAACCATCCACAACGATCTAAATGCTTCTTGTGTTGACGAATTGTCCTGATCCAGATATCTTTCCTTCCATAATAAACTCCAAGGACATCCAAACCCAATAGTTTCTGAGATTACCTCCTCTTTGATTTCTAGCGACCTCACAAAAAAAAAATTTAAAAAAATGAAGCCTTCGGACATTCTAACTTAAACATTTTATGGTATTTACCAATGAGTAATCTCTAGACAAAGTCTGTCTATACAATTAGAGTAATTTAATTGTAATTGGATTAATCACAGTAGTAATTATTTAAAACATATTTATTGAAATTTACAAATGTATTAAATGAAAAATAAAACAAGTGAATTTGAACTTGGTAATATGGCATGTACAACTTTAAGAGAAAATACCAATTGGTATAATTCCAATTATATTTCTATATTAAAAGATCCCGAGGCCAGCTTCTTTTCAGACGCCTCGGAGGACTGTAGAAAAATTGAAAACAAAAGAATAAATCAATGTGGAAGTTCCCTTAAAAATAAATAAATAAATAATACTATAAAGTAGGTAGATTGCAGGGTTTTAGGGCGATAAATTTCAAGATGATAATATAAATAAAAAATTACGTAATTTCAAATCTATTTGATGACAAATATACCAATTTTTTATCATCTAATAATAGTTTGAAATAAGTAAAAAACAAAACAAAAGAATAAGTGAGCCAGAGTGAGTTTAAACATATTTGCAGGAAAAATAACAACAATTAAAATTAAATTTGTGTATCTTATCTTTCAGCTGTAGAAGAGTAAACACTTTACCTTATAATAGCCTCAGATATGAAATAAATTTCCTTTATTTTAACTGTTTTGATTGACGTTAAAAACCCATTACTCTGTATTTAGTAGACAGCTGATAGACCTCATTAAAATGAATCATTTTCGCTTCTATGACCTAATATTTGAAAACTAGATATTTTTTTTAGGTCTGGTATTTAATTAGCTGCATACTCTACCTGTATATTTTTTTCATTCACACCTTACCTGGCCATCCAGGCCTATGGAAGGTCGGAGAGTGCTATTTCAAGTAAATAAAATTTTTAATATAACCAGGCAGAGGAATGTCGAGAATCATTCTACAAGTCGGTATTAAAATGAATTTAGATCCATTGAGGCAGGATTCGAACCAGCGGCGTTAAGATTTTAACTCGTTAACACTCTTGACCGTCACAGTTTTAACCCACTTCTGGTTTATTTTATTTTATTTTGTTATCCCTTCCTTCCCTTTTAGACTATACGGGTTTTTTACCGGGACTGGGGAGAAGACAGAGAAATTATGACTGGGTTTAAGTCCCCTCGGCACCGGGATTTGAACGCGTAATCTTCCTTTTATCTAGTGTTGCCCAAAATCGGTCTTGGTCTTGCACTTTGCATGACCAAGACTAACACTGCCTATCTGTTGCAAGAACAAGATTATTTAAAAAAATAAATAAATTTTTTTAATAACAATTGAGGCAAAATAGTTACTAATACTTGACAATTTTAGTTACTATATGTAAAGAATTGATATAACCTATATACTTTTGCATTTAACTCTTCTGATTTTTCATTCAGACTTAGTTAGGTTTCTCATATCTGAAAAATTACAGTAATATCTCTCTATTAATAAGCTAATAGGTAACTGCAGGACTGTTACGAGTGTCTTGCGTAAGACCAAGACTGAGTTTGCAGTATCAGTCTATTTGGGCAACACTACTTTTATCAGATTGCAAGGAAGCGCTTACATTACACAATAAATATAAATATAAAAAAATAATACCTTTAGTCCACTCGGCTATTTCGGCTCCTATCCACTGCTGCTATCTTGTATTGTTTTTCAGTTCGCTGCATATAGTATATATTACCTTTTTTCACAAAGTACATAGTACATAGTACAGTATCAATGTAGATTTTTTCTATTCATCTGGTATTTTGTCTCCTAACTGAGGCTTTCGTTGCGTAGAGACTGCCTAATCGATCTTCCAGTTATTTATATAACCATTCTTTCCCATCTTAACCTTCTTACCTTTATATCAAGATATATTGATTGACCAGTTCCCGTAAGAAGTTCATTTTTTGTCCTTATTAATGCCTTGATACTCTGATTCTAAATAGCTTCGTTTATGTTTCATTGATTTTTTCTCTCAAATCATTTAATATTTTTTTGTAGAGTATTGGTTAGTGTGAAGTCCAATAAGTGAATATCGTAGCACTGAAAACTCTCAACTTGAGAACTAAAGAGCTTTTTCGGAGATTTAATTCCTTTTAAAGTTATTATCCTGATTGATCATTTTTGGGCATGTTATACACTGGTATAATTATACCCTATAGGTATAGTTATAGTTATATCATAGTTGTATAGTTACATGATTTACATAGTATAGTTATACCCTAACCGTCGGTAATTTATTGAGGTTATCGAGGAGCCATGGTACGTGAATCTGTCCAAATTCGGGAAACATTTTCTTTCCAAGCAGATTCTTGGGGGTGATTTTACTGTAATTATATTGCAGACATTAATTATAAAAGTATCGGAGAATTTTCTTTTATATTGTTTTATATATATATATATATATATATATATATATATATATATATAATATATATATATATATATTATATATATATATATATATATATATATATATATATATATAAATATTACATACATTAACTATAAAAGTATAAGAGAATTTTATTTTATTTTATGTATCTTCATCTTATTTTTATTATTTTATATACCTTAGTTTGTTATAAGTACACCTATGTAATAGTTTATATTTATCTATATCTTTAGAATAAACTAAGTTACCTAACATCTTGGGAAACCACTGTATACAGTTTTATATTATTATTATTATTATATTGAATTATTTTTGAAAAGCTTTAATATATATATATATATATATATATATATATATATATATATATATTTATATATACACATATATAATATACACATATAAAGATTACAAAAATTTTAAATATTTGTAAATAAACTTTTTTTTTAAAAGCTGACTGTTTGTACATACTTCATTAATTATTTGTGGATTAATATTATTATGAAAGTTGCTGCCCATACACTTGTTGAATCCTGGTTCATATTCATCCCTACGATGCATTCAATCTCCAGTCCGGTAATTTTATGCGGCGGTATTAATCTGTGTGGCTTTACAATTTCAATCAGGTTGAGTGCGGTTAGCCTTCCCGCTGGCTTTAGAACCGCTTATGTATACATTTGTATTTGTTTTGGTGAATATTTGAAGTACTCTATTCTCTAAAATACCCAGAAAAATTACTAAATAAAAAATTCTTAAATATTGTAAATACGGATGTTATATCAGATGTAATTTGGCACTATCCTGACCATTACATAGGAATTTGCAGTAGTTATTAAAAAATAAAAAAGCCTATTGAATTTATTTAAATAAATACTAAAAGTAGTTATCTCCACAAGGATAAATATAGAGGCTTACATTTTTTTGTTTAAATTAAGTTGTAATTTTTTTTTGTTGAATATATCTTGATAAGTATAAAACGTTTTTATCCAGCCTAAAAAAAAAAAATAATATACTGAATGAACGAAAAATATATATATATTTTTATCATTGCCCATGGCAATAAAATGAGTGAAGAGTCATTTATTCATGGATAAACAATTAATAGTGATCACTCATCACTAATGATCATTGAATTAATTTAATTACTCATTAATCATACTCATTTACTCAAGTTATTGCACGAAAGCTATGTGATTCCAATAAATCGTGCCACCATTAAGTTAATTTTAATATAATTAATTAAGGATGTCCTGGTCTTTGGTCTGAGGGGGGGGGGAGAGGGGACGTAGCACCCTTCCAGTGCTTAATTGAATAATAATCAATCCATCAGGTAAATTAGTCACAGGACCTATGATGTCTTGTTATTGTTTATGTTGATCAAAATTATAGAGGGCTGCACTGTCGGTTTATTGCAAAATATCATTAAGTAACACCTTAACGAATTTTATATAATCGAATTTGAAGTTTCTGATTGATTAAAAAAATACTGAAATAGAAATTTAATTATTTATTTTTTGTTATTTGCAAATTTAAATATGCACTCTATATCCCGCAGTTAATTAAAATACTTAACTTAATTAAAAACTGAAACCACGGCGCACATAATGGCTTTTTAACCACTATCATAGTTAAACAAAACAACTAACTTACTTTTATAAACTTGCGAGTTCTTAGAATGTGAGTTCGACTTACCTCACCTAGTTAGTTTTATTAACCATCTGATAAATCAATACGGTGAAATAAGTCATAAAGTACCAGATTATTTTTTCTCTATAAAGTCAGGAATACCGTGCACTTAATGAATCTACTTTTTACGTATAAAAGGATTTGTATTATTTTAGAAAAATATGATCGAAACTAACAACTATCTTCAGGTCTAAATAAACCAGAAGTATATTTAATGTCTTTTTGCAATAAACTGGCGATACATTCTTTATTTAAAAATAGCAAAAACGAAACGAAAACTTTACTAATTAATCAGAGCAAAAAGTAATAATTAATGAATATTATAGATATAGATTTCAAATACCTGAGCATATTTGGTGGCGCCAAAGTTTCACGAATTCAGACATTGCCGTAATAATAAAAAAGTTAAAATAATGCGTATACATTTAATATAAAAAAAAATACCGTACACTCTCCACGGCATAACCTAAATGATTTCCGGATATAGTACAACGTAAAAAAGACATTAAATATACTTTTGGTTGATTTAGACCTAAAGATAGTTATTAGTTTCGTTAATATTTTTCGAAATAATATGAATCCGTTTATACGTAAAAAGTAGATTCATTAAGTGCAAGGTGTTCCTGACTTTATAGAGAAAAAAGTAATCTGGTACTTTATGACTTATTTCACTGGATTAATTTATCAGATGGTTAATAAAACTAACTAGTTTGCGTTTCTTGGCCAAGGGTCGTGCAACGAGGTGATTCAAGTTCAACCACCACATGTTTCTTCATTAGAGAGAAACGCTTTTTTTTTTCATATAAAATATAAAAGATTGCTGCCCAATTATATTGGGTTGCTTTACATAAAGCATACTAGTTAATCCGTAGGACAATAAATTAAACGTATATATAAATTTACAGAAGTGGTTACTATATATGAGTATAATAAATGTATATATATTTTTTTTCCTTTCTTTGCTCATGCTTTTTTTTTCTTTTACATTTAATTTCCTTTTCTCTCCCTTCTCTCTCTTTATACACCTTTCTTATACACAATATAAAAATGCTTAAAATTACAATAGAACAATAACATAAACAAAAGTGTATAGATCTAAAATTTTACTCAATTTAATATAAAACAAATACAATACATATTTTTCATTAAATTAATTCATAAATTTATAAATAAAATTAATAAATAAATACATCATTTAATTAAGGGTACCCACCTTATAGAGGCTGGGTGTGCCGCAGGAGGTTCTCCCAATCCCAGGATCGATCCACGGTCGATGAAACGGAATCAATAATTTATCTGCCTTAATTCGGGATTCGAACCTCGGCCCTTGAGCAGTGAAAGCTCTGCACCTTACCACTGAGCTACTCCACCATTGGGGAGGTTATAGCAGAAATAAATACAAATTATAAGTCCCTTTTTTTTTTTAATAAATGGTAATACATAAAACAAAATAATTAAAAATAAATAAGTTATGAATCCAAAATTTAAAACTTAAAATAAAAATAAAAGATTTATTAAAACAATAACAATTAGCTTTATTAAAACCATTTGAAAGGGAGTTCCCTAAACTATACGAAGCTTTGTTTATCTTATCGTAAAATCATGGGTAGTATTTAGGAATTTATTTTATCTTATTTTTATTTTTTTTTTTTATTATTACCTCCGATATCGCCCTTTTTGGCATGCGGGAGGTTGTTCTAGAGGTACAACCAAGCCTATCCTAACCCGAATGGGAAAGTCAAGATTCATTCAGTGGGTCCTCCAAAAAATAAATATCAACCCGGCCTGGGCGAGAGGATTCGAATGTAACATCGATGTTACGAAATAAATTGGAATTGTCAAAAAAAAATTTCAGTTAAAAAAAATATGTGATGTAAAATATTCTAAAATATGTCGTTCTTCCAAACTCCCAAACAACTTTACTAATCTTACTTAATATTCCTGGTAATTATAGTATGATACGCCTTAATTCCAAAGCCATAATTATTCCATCGTTAGTTCTAGGCTTAAAAGTATTAACTTGTTAGACCTCGGAAAATAACACGAATAGGACCTTGTCAAACATGAATTATTACATGAGTTGGCCTAGGCAATTACTGTAATAATTCTGGAGGTAAGTACAAGAAAAACGAATTTCACCATTTCTAAGTCGGTTAGGATGGACATCAAATCAATAGGTAACTTTGGATTAAAATAAATTTACATATAGCATCGGTTTTGTAAATATAAAAAAAAATAATACTTAATGTTATTCAATTATTTTGCTAAACATTGAACTGTTGATCAAATTAATCTTTCAATCACAAAATTCACATATGATTTATCTGAGTAATAATTTATATATATTACATAAATAAGTATTTATTATAAACATTTCGTATTAAATGTTCACGAATATTTGAACTTAGTTAGGTACTCACTGATGTGATATGGAATTTCTTTAATAAAAAACAAGAATTTATTTTTATTAATTTAATAATATATTATGTTATCATAATCGCTCATACACTTCACATTGTTTCCAATCCTTAAGAAAAAACAAGAGCTGCATGCCCCGCCCATCTTAATCTCCGTACCTCCATATCATGGGATATTGATTAACCAGTTCCTGTAAGCACTTCTTTATCTCTTAAATCTTTAAACAATTCTTTCTAGGGTACTGGTTAGAGTCCAGGTCTCACAGCCATATATTATATATATTAGAACTGGCTTTATCATAGCATTGATCCCCTTAATTTGAGATTTCTTGAGAATTTTATGGATTTCAATACGTTTGAGAAGGCGAAGAAAGCTCTGTTTGCGCTAGTTATACGCTGGTCTATTTCTGCCCAATGGTCATTCACTGAGGTTCTTAAAATAGATTGTATATATATAAAATCTCTTTCGTTTTTAATGCCAATAGAAGGTAAAATTGTTGCAAACGTGGTACCTACGAAAAAGGTTACAAATCACATTATTTCTTCTGATCTGTACTTTCTGAAAGATATTGTTCATAGAAGTATCTCTTGCTTAATTTATTTCTTTAAAAGAAGATAGTCGAGAGTGCGGTCAATATATAATGCCATATTACATTATAGTATTTTTATTGAATTATTCAAATTTTTGACCTTCGTCGTAGGTCTTCTTCAGGGTTGAACAAGATACAAACGATAAATGTTAATTGGTACAAGGTACAATAAATGATTAGTAAAATATTTGTTGATATTAAAATAGTACAGCTTGCTAGAGAAAGTAATTGTGGAACTCATAAGATAACATAAGTAAGGTGGTAAAATTACAGCATAGTTAGAAATACAATATATTATATATATATATATATATATATTGTAGACTAGATTATATCTTTGTAAGATATTTATCAATCTGATGAAAAAAAAATGAATTTAGCATGTAAGATTAGAATCAAAACAAACGATCATTGTGGTCCAATTTGTTCTCCTTCTGGCAAGGTTTGCAGCACTGCCTGAAGCTATTTTTCACATATACCGCATTGTGAGGGAACGATATCTCTATACGGTATCTCCCAGAGAAAAAATTTAAATTTTTCGTAAATCACAAAATCGCAATTTTTGATAGTCGGAGATACTTTCAGCTCATTCGCTTAAAAACATGAATTTTTGAATTTTTAATATTGTACTCCGGAGAAAAACAGCACCATGTCCATCTTTGTATTTCTTCAGAAGAGCCAATTTTTCTTAGATTTGTGCAATTAAAATTTGTTTCTTGATAACTACACCATTTAATATAAAAATAGGCCTGATGTCCTTTACCTTCGGGCACAGAATAATAAAATATATAACCTAAAGCAGAGCCGAAAGTTTGACTTATAACCGAGGTTTATGTTGTCGGCAGATTAATAATTTTTCCACCCCAATAATGGTTAACGATGAAAAATAATTCGGTCAGTATCGATCATTGACCGCGCTATCGTTATAGTAAGGCCTCATTGATCATCGTGCATCGCGATAAGCGAGGATAAAAACCTTAACCGGAGCAGAAATGGGATCGAGAGGCTATCATATTTTTGTAAGACACAAAAGGCCCCCCTCTTTCCCCCCTTACCGCCGCTGGACAGCTGCCGGAGCGAGATAAGCCCCACCGTGGAGTATCGGCCCATCCTTCTTCTCAGCTCTTGGTAAGAGTAAACTGACTCCGCTCTATTAAATTGCTTATTATTGTTTATATTGAAACTTTTGTCAAAAAAAAATCAAGTCGAAAAAGTGAACTACAGTATTTCTTTTAAAATTAAAACCAAAATATCATATTGTCATAATTAATTATACCTTAAAAATAAGATAAAAAAAACCAGAAAAAAAAGAGTATTGCAAAAAAAAGAAGAGTTTTTTCGGTTATATGAAAATAATCACTTAAGTTTTCCATACTACGATTCACAAAAAAAAAAAAAACCACATCTAAGTTTATTCAATACAAAATTAATCTAAAGAAAAAGAAAAAGGTCACCCTCCGAAAAAATAACTAGATATTGAATTCAACATTAAATAAATTTAAAGATATAACTTCATAAATCTGTATTTTTTTCTGAAATCCGAGAAACTGGATTTAATAAAGGCAGCTAAGGACTTAAATTAATTTAGAATGAATAACAGCTATTATTAATATAATTGTGTTTTGATGGTTTACAATAGTGAATAATTGAAGAGAAGGATGGTTGGGGTGATCAGTCAAATTTAAAAATAAAATAAAATAAATAATAATATTTATTTTTACATTTGCCAATAACAATATATTTGTCGGTAAAAATAAATATTATTATTTATTTTCTCTATTTTTTATTTTGACTGATCACTCCAACCATCCTTCTCTTCTATTATTAATGTAATTTTAGTATACAGCAGTCTATATAATTTATAGTTATAATTATTGATTGCATTATTACACTTAAATTTTGTTTTTGAAATCACAGAAATTAGGAGTGATTTCTAATAAATTGACTAATAAAGATTATAATTAAATAAGAATATTCCACAGCTATAATTAATATAATTTTAATTATTTTATTTATTTATTGAAGATTGCAACCATCTGTCACTTGGACACTAGTAATAGTGAGGTAGGATAACATTCACATTTTAATTAATAGTGATATGAAATTTATCGTAATAATTAATGAATAAATGAGTAAAATTTAACTAATTTTCTGAAATCATAGAAACAGGGACTGGTTTCCAATACACTGACTAATATAGTCTTAAATTAATTAAGAATATATTACAGAATATGATTTTAGTATGTATTAGTTTAAATAATTTATATGAGAAGGAGTTAATCGTCGGCAACGGAAACGTCGGCAAAACTTAATTAATTACTATATTTTAATTTAGTATTTATTTGACCGCATCCCCCGATTAACTCCTTCTCATATTATATCAACGGTCAACCATCTCTACATCATTATAAATAATTTATAGTTATAATTCAAAATTTAATTATTATAATTAAACATTATTTCTGAAATAAATGAAAATAGGACTGGTTTCTAATAAATTTATTAATAAAGAATTTGATAAAATTAGAATATTCCACATCTATAAAAAAAAGATAATTTTATTCTATAGTAATATGTAATTTATGAATAATTAATAAACTATATTTTCCAAATCACAGCAACGAGATATTGTATCTAATTAATTTAATCATAAAAACTTGAATTAATTAAATATATTCCACAGCTATTAAAATATAATTTTAAGCAATACGTTATATTATAGTAACACGATCATTTCAAATTCAAAACTTTAATAGGTTAGTGCAATGCATAAAGGGCCAGAGCTATTTGCATGTATATTACATTGATAGGAATATAGATACGACTTGAGTATATATGATGATCAGTATATGCATTGTGGTATCAATTAAGGATGGGTAATTGTTTGAAGAAAATTCAGTAGTTAAAAGGGTTGATTAACTATAAACCAAATGTGGTAATAAATTTTAAATATAATATGTCGTTTTGCTATGGAAAATTTCATGTCTATGGTGTAACGTATGGTTTATGTTATATGTGCTATTTTTTCAGAGCCATTCAACTTTTGATGGCCGAATTTGAATATAACATTTGACCTAATTTTATTTGTTTTTCCCTAGGAAGCATCGTCATGGTTTTATAATTCAATAACTTAAAAAATACGATATTTGATTGACCACCATTTTGTATTTCTGTCAATGAATGACGTCAGATGTCTATTTTTTACTCTTCCTTAGGGACGTTCTATATTATCTGTGACTAATAAATTAACCATTTACAAAGTCCTCATTAAACCTTTTTGGAAATATGGGATCGAACTATGGGAGACAGCAAAGAAATCAAATATGAAAACCATCCAGTAATTCCAGTCAAAAGTCCTTCGGAAAATTGTAG
This sequence comes from Nezara viridula, assembly GCA_928085145.1. NCBI lineage: Eukaryota > Metazoa > Arthropoda > Insecta > Hemiptera > Pentatomidae > Nezara > Nezara viridula. The sequence continues at coordinate 58,698,585 of OV725082.1, forward strand.
ACGCACCCTTTTATATTTCAAACCTCACGTTACACACTGACCTTACCGATCCTTTCATCGCAGCAACTGCCACTGACCGCTTTAATAATTTTCATGACAGACTGACTCTAAATTCCAATCAACTTATTCAAGCTCTATCTACTGCCACAAATCCATATAATCCGCCTAGAAGATTGCTGAGGCGCTGGCCAAGAGACTTATTGCATTGAGCTACTTGCTGCATTATCTTTTTGTTATTATGTATGACTTATTTTACTACTGTTATTTATTTTTTTTTTGTCTTTTTGTTTTGTTATTACTATTCTTTTTTTTATGCTATCATTTCTTCTCCTTGATATCATATTTGCTGAATACCAAGATAGATATCAAATTTATTGTGAGCCACGAATATCTATAACTAATAAATAAAAAAAAGAGAACCTTAGGGACGTAACTATTTGAAATATGAGAAACCTTGTGTTGGATAGAAAAGAATTGGACAGAAAATGTTTTTACACTTTAGATTTATTATCCTGGGAATGATATCTCTTGAGAACAAATTATAAAAACAAAATAAATAAAACATGATAAATAAATAAATAAAAAAGTGATTCCAATTATTGGACTAAAATTTTCTTTTAAATCATTAGTAATATGTTAAAAAACTAGTATTACTTCAGTAACACATTATTATTATTGGTTTTAAAACAAAACAATGGATATAATCATTGCAGTAGAACATACAAAAAAAAAAAAAACTAAAATTAAAAACAAAAAATTATATAGTATATCGATAAAAAAGTGTATACTTTTTGAGTTATTTGGAATTTAATTTTACTATCCCTCGTAATTTTTTTTCCAGCTTCCTTTCGTTAAAGTATGTTATATAGATAAATATATAGGACATCGAAAAAATGACTTTAGCGAAGTTTCATTGAAATCGGTACATTCGTTTAGGCGCTACAGTCTATAACAACGCAGGTTTTTTGGCCGCTATTTTGAAAGTACAAGGCGGATAGTAATGTAGATGAAGGAGGAACATCCTCGGGTGATCTCTGATTTTATATTCAAATTTGAAAAAAAATCGGTGAAGTAGTTTCGGAGAAAATGGGCGGACGGCGGTCGGACAAATAATTTGTATTCGTTTTTCGAATTCTACGTATCCTGAAACGTAAAACCTCAAATTTTTAGGAAGGTTAAGATTTTAAATTTTTTGGTTGATCACAATGGTCTAATTTTGAAATTAATAAAACAAAAATTCATAAACGACAGGTGTTCATTTGCAGTTGGTGCTGGAATTCTAAACTGTATGTTTGAATGAGGATATATTTAATATTTTAAATGCATATGTATTTTATTTATCTATTATGAATGCCAGAGTGTTCTTTAACTCAAATATTATTTGGCTCCTGTGACTTCTTGTCAATTTTCAAACTTAGGGCTAGTTTCTGTAGTTTAGTCTTCTTTTTCATAAATATAGATCTATGAAAACTATGAATATTCATAGAAAAAAAAATCATAATTTCTAAAACACATGAAATCAAGAAAATTAAGCATATACTCACATTACAAAGATTGAAAATTACAAAAGGTCATGGATATCTCTTCCAATCAATGAACAAGATAATACTAGACAATTTTGCAGTTACTTATTAGCTTATTACTACAGAGATATTACTGTAGTTTTTTAGGTAGGAGAAACCAAACTAAGCCCGAATGAAAAATTAGAGGAGTTAAATGCAAGAGTATATTGGTTATGCCAACTATTCACATAAGTAACTAAGATTGTCAAGTATTAGTAACTATTTCGCCTTAATTTCTATTACAAGAAACGATTTTTTTACTAGTTCTGGTCTTGGTCTTGCAACAGTTAGGCAGCCTTAGTCTTGGTCTTGCAAAAGATTTTGGGCAACACTAATTGCAATAGTTAGAAGTTTAATGTCCCACATTACAACTTTGATAGCCACATTAAATTAAATACCCAGTTAGAACATTAATTTTAAACTGATGATAATTAGGTAACTGCGCTAAAAAAACATCAATTTTCCATTTTCACGAAAATTCTTTTCTTGGACGCTTCCGCCTAAAGAACATTATCTACCAATTATCAGAGGCTCTATTCATTCCGCACTCTACGACAGGAGAGGATCCCCCACTTCCAGTAATGGTGCTCTCATACCGGAAGTGAAAATCGATTTTTTTTTATCCTCCCCTCCCCGACAAACAAATTAATTCCAAAGAGGTATCGGCCCCGCAAGCGCCGCCTTATTTTCTCCTTCGGCGCCGCTCGGGCTCTATCGTGGTCCTTCGGAAAAAAAACATTCCTAATGGATGTAGACAGTAATGACCCTAGGAGGCTAAGTACTTCGATCTCACTGCAGCACTTGGGTGGCTACGCCAGAGGATACTGTTGGATTGTATTTATGATACTAAATAATGTCTTTCTCCACTATTTTCACAAGCGTTACCCAAATGCAAGACCAAGACTCATATTGATCTTGGTCTTGGTCTTGTAGTTACCTATTAGTTTATTGGTATTTATTAAACATGTTACTATAGTTCTTGGAAAAACTCTACGTACATTTAGATGTCTCATGGACATAAACATGATTAAGTCCAACCGAATTAATAAAATTAACTTAACAATAGAAACAAGAAAGTAATAGGCTCCCACCTTGGAATTAAATAGATGTGGAGTAAAGACAATCTATCAAGTGTCACCAATTACCTATTTAAATAAAAAAATCTAGTGTGTCCATTTGCACGACTCCCCATCCGATTTTAAATATTATTTTTTCAACTTTAAATATGTTCATTAAAAATAACACAATTGAATCGGACTAATTTTCCTGATAACCGGTCAGAAAAATTATTAGAGTACAATTTCTTTAATAAACATGTATACGGGCAAGTGAATAATTATTAAAAACAGTGTATACATTTATACAATACACATTTCTAAATATAACAGAATAGAATAGAAAATCATTTTATTCTGGGACAAATTCCCTTTAGAATAATAAAACAGTACAAAATTTGAATATTATATCTGGTTTAAATAAAAACAAACATACTATGTACAAAACCAAAAAAAAATTGAATGTAAAAAACACCTGAAATTATGCCAAAGCACTTAAAACTATGTACAGTGGTAAAATATAAATACATAATTTTAGAAAAAAAAATATAGAAAAAATAAAAATACATTACAATCTTCTTAGAAATAAACTCTGTCTCTGTAAAAAAAAGAAAAGAAAAGAAAGCCGAATATGATAATAAAAATTGTCAGAGTATTTAAATGATGAATTATATGTAGATACCTCATTATGTAATTTTACATAAAAGGTTATCGGGTATCTGACTGTTTTCGGGACAGGAATTGGAATAGGACGATTTTACATGTAGATAGTGAGAGGAAATGCCGAATTTTTATAGGTAGGAAATTCCAGAAATTAACAGAGAGAGCAATAAATAAACATGGTCCAATTTAGACGATTTTTATGATATTATTTTTAGAAATTTAATATTTTAAAAAACGTTACCACTACATACTGTGGATATATTACTGTCATTTTCCACAATAGGAAAACCTAACTAAACCCCGACTGAAAAATTGTAAGATTTAAATGCAAAAGTATGTTGGCTCTTAATATTCTTTGTTTATAGTAACTAAAATTGTCTAGTATTAGGAATTTTTTTCACCTGTATTTTTATTCAGAAAAAGTTCAAAATAAGTACAAAATATAAATACTTAAAATCAAAGAGAAAAACAAAATCTTAAGATATTTATGTTCACAGTGATAACTCTTGATAAAGACAAATTTTATTAAAGAAATATGAGATAAAGTATTATAGCATGGATTAATATCAGATAGCTCATATTCTTTACATAAACATAAGTACAGTATTTTTACTCATTATATGAGATATTTATTTTGTTAAGATTCAGAAACCGAAGAAATGTGCTTGAAACAGAAATTTAATTATTCACATTAATCATATAATTTTTTCTCTTCATTCTTCTATTCGAAAGTGTCACTGACGAATCAAATTTATTATTGTTTGACATTTTATTATTGTTTGATCACGGTAATTTGGTCTGAGCCAAAAATTACCCATTAACCGGTTGAATTATATATCTCTAGTGATTGTAAAAATTGGTGTGGACTGTATGAGGTTGGATCACTGAAGTTAGATACATGATTAAATTAAACGAATGATTCAAGTCATCGATTATATTGCTTATTACTGAATACAAAGAAAAGAAATGGAATTCGTGCACTTAAAAATTTTGTTGTTAAAAGATAAAATAAATATTTCTATTTTTAATTGGTGATGGTGAAATTAAAATTTGTCATATGACATTACCATTTTGGAAGCGAATTTGCTTCTAATTAAAATTGCTTGGTCAATTTGGATTCACTTGCTGTCTGAAATTGAGCTTCATTTTCTTGCCTTCCTCTTCTTCCTGCACCAGGCTCTTCTCTTGAGGTTTAGCAATTCATTTTTCTTTGTTTTGTGATTTCTGAAGAAAGTAACTGACAGTCTGCACGCTTTACCAAATGAATTGGATTAACTATACCGGAATATTTTTCAGCAAAATGGAGGCCTATAAAATGTTGGTAAAGTCAGAATTATGTAGAACAGTTTTCATTTATTTATTTTTTGTGCTTCAGGGGTTGATCCCTGAAAAATTATGAAAATGGCAATAAAGGATATGTGAAAGATGATTGTTGTAAGTCGGCATCTAGTTTCATTATTCACTTATCAGGAAGTGCCTGTTATTTTTTATCTTCGTAAGGCATACATCGAAATATGTTACTATAAGCGTACATAACTTTTTACTGCGCGTACACCAATAACCGAAGTGAATTTAATTTTTTTTTTTCGTTTTCCCTTAATTAGTGAGTCTCTTATCCAACTTTTCTCTAAATATTGATTTTTATTTTAAAATAATAAATTTATGAATATGCCGTTATGATTCGTTTGTGTGTGATCTGTACACCATTCCTCATCAGTAACGATACTTCTTTTCATTATTTATTGTCATTTCATTTCCAACTAGACTGAGTAAATCCTGGAGACCCAGTCTATTTTTCTAGTTTAATGATTGATTATGTATTCGGACCATGATGGAAGAAAAAGAGAGAAAAACTCCTTGATTGTCTATTAAGAGTTTATTATGAAAAAAACTTTCAAGTTATCAAGGACTTGTTATAAAAAGAGTGATAAACGACTTTAAGTTATGATACATCGGGCCTCTGAAGTACTCGAACTCTCATCTGCTACTTTATAGTCTTATTTTATTTTATTTTTTAAAAGCTTGGCAAGCATTAAAATATTTTTATATTTTTAAATAGCTATAAAAAATCATTGTGAAGGAAGAAAAGTGAGAATTTATTGAGGCCAAAGCTATCACGATGGTGGTAATGAGGTCGAATATTCAGCTCCATATTTTTTATCAAGTTTTCTCGACAGTCAGGAATCCATTAGTTATCAGAAATGGACTATTATTTTTTTTTTTTATAGGAAAGACCTAACAAGGCGTACAGAAAAAATAACATATTTTTACGAGTTTCAAAAACAGTATAGTATAGAAAAAAATTGAGATTCTTTAAGGTCAAGACTGAAGAGACTTTAATGATCAGTAAAATAGAACAAAAAAAAAAAAGTTTGAATAAAGCACTTTTATTCCTTAACCTCTGGTAGCACTCTACCTCAATTGAAAAGCACCGGTTGGTTATTTTCTTTTCCGACGAACGGAAGCCAAAAGCTGTGATGTAATTAAAGCTAATTAAGGCCCCAATTTCAACCGAAAATGTCCAGTTGGGAGTTTGTGGGACCCGTAAATTCCATCTAAATCTTCAATTAGACGATGGTCCAAAACATAAACTTTTTATTATTATTTTTTTTTAATTACATAAATTCATGATGAAGGTCTAGTTTTGCAATAAATCAAATTGATTGATAAAGACCCTGAGTACAATATATTAATTACTTTTAAGTTGAACCAGATTATATAATAATTTTAACTAAACTAAAAAAAAAGTTTAAAAATTAATTATTTATTAAAACACCTGTCCTCCAGTTTATATTGACAACAATCAAATTTCTCAAACGGACACAGTACTTTACCTTGGACTCACCTTCGACAGAAGGATGACATGGGGCCCACATGTTAAAATGAAACGTATGACACTTAACAAACGACTCAAACTACTTTACTCTCTTTTTACCAAATCTTCAAAACTAAAACTAAAACAGAAACTGAATACATATACATACTTACTTAAGCCCATATGGACATACTCATCACAAATATTCGGCATCTCTAAAAAGACCCACCTACAAAAACTTCAAACGTTCCAATCAAAATTATTGCGACTCATAACAAAAGCACCTTGGTACGTGACTAACAAAACTCTACATACTGACCTCCACATTCCAACAGTTGACCAACATATAACGACCCTATATCAACGATTTTACACAAATTTAAATGGACATAATAACAGACTTATAAGAGACATGGCCACAGCTGACATACCTCAGAACATGAGCAGGAGACTAAAAAGGCATTGGATGAGGGATCTCCTTCCTTAGACAACCTAAGTAATTGGAACTAGTTAGGGAAGAGGTACTGCTGAGTACTTTCCTTCCCCATGCCTGTCATGTCATTATATCTTTATCGCCATCACATTTGCTGATTGTCAACTTATTGTTGACAGGCGCAAATACATACTTTATAAACAAAAAAAAAATTATTCATTAAACATAGACTATAAAAGACAATGTTTGTAGAAACACGCAATACATCGTAAAATAATTTTAACTAAACTAAAAAAAAGAAAAGAAAAAGTTTTTTAAAGTGATTAGACACTAAATACTATATAAGAACGAGTTTTACGAAAACAGGCATAGACAAATTTTCAATAGGCGAACTCAAAGGTTCTCATGTTTATTCATAACATGACTAGTCTTCATACATATTCCGTCCGTCGGAATCACTTAACCTTCAAAGTGCATTTGGTAATTGTACATAAATTTTCACGGCTGTATCAAAATGCAAGAGGTGTCACCAGCCGAATTGTAGGATAATGGGCAGCTTTTCGACTCTCAATAGGCTCAGACAAATACGAAACCTGTTTCACCAATTGGGACGGTTTTATTCTTCTGTCAGTTTGTAAGTTGTTAACTTAAATATGCGGGACGGCACGTGACAAAAAATTATTAGCGTTGAGATACGGACGAAAAAAAGTGAAGAAACAGGCACACAGAACATATTATCTTTATATATAGCATTATAGTTTTTCGCATTGTAGATCCCTTTTTCGACTCTCAGAAACTCAAGGAGGATGGATTTTGATGAATGAGGAATCATATGAAAGGGGTGGTTAGGAGCAGTGTCGAATTATACTGACATCCTTCTGAAATTTCAGGAAAAAAATGAAAATGAAGAATGAAGAAAAATGCACTTTATTTGCTAGTAACTCAGAGAGTATACACTTTTTAAATAAAAAAATTAATTTATATTCACTTAGTAATTAATTCTTCATTAATAATTAAAAATTCTTAATTTTTTAATTAAAAATATTATTTTCTTAAATTTAGTATTTTTTTTACCGCACCCCCCGACCAACTCCTTCTCATGTACACTTTTTTTTGTTAATTGAACCCATGTTTATTAGAAAAAATTACTAAATTCCCTACAAAACACATAGAATCATCGATATTGGACCAATTTAGCCAAGATATAATTTGGCTAGATTTTATTTTAACTAAACATCCATTACAATAAAATGCACAAATACATTTCTATACAGCCTATAATAATGAATTTATTTTATAATTGAACAAATGTGATTTGACTCAGAAAAATAAAATTATTTTCTCTATTACATTATATATTTCATTAACTTATTTCTTTATCAAATTGTCAATTATACACTGACCATATTCTCCTGTTAAGGAAATTTATTGGCTTTTCTCTTCTTAAAAACTGTGCAAAGGAAAGGAAGATTACAAAAAAAAAAAAAAAAAATGTTATTTAGAATTTTCCCTTGTTCATCCGTTTAAGAGTTCTCCCCTCTCGAAATTTCAGAAAAGTATGATCAATATAAAGAAAATTATAATCCAATAAAAATAATGAAAAAAATCATTTTACGAAAAATCCCAACAATTGGCAAACACCTCTTTTTAACAACTTATTACCAGCCGAAATTCCAAAATGTTGGCAACAAATCACATGAAGATGTTTTATCAATTTAGTTGTAAGCTCTAGAGAAAAAGGACAACTCAAGCCTGAGGTGAGCCCCATCACCTTTTATATTACCGATGAAGAATGAAATACTTAGAAACGACAAAAATCTAAAAATAAACCTTACAATGCTTTTAAGCAGTAAAAGGACTATTTTTAAGACAAACCAAGGATTAAAGACAAAAATAAGTAGAAAGGGGCTATGAAAAAAAAAAAAAAATAGAAATATGCCTCCATAAATTCATAACTTTGTAAAAATGTGACACCCTCCATAATTTGAAGGAGCAAATTGCGCTATGTGATCCCCTTCCAGCCATCCTGTTTATGAGGAAAAAATAATATTCTTATTCCTAATTAATATAAACCATAGGATTCACGTTTAAAAAATATTAATAAACAACAATGCTCGTTTGAAATAAAATTCCTCGAATTTTCTTAGCAGGAAAACGTGCACCATGTTGAGGAAATTAACATATTTGCTATCGCCTACTTCCGCCTCTAATGGATAAATAATACAACATAGTTAATGGATTCTGTTAAAATGTAATCAACTGGTTATCAAGTACTTACATCATTAATCTCACAAATATTTCATGGAAAATGGAAACTCCCACGTAAGGCGGACTATTCATTTCATTTGGTAAGAATAGGTTGGATGGAAGATGAATAGGATAGACGACTATGAAGAATTATGTTAGTGAGGAATTTATTTTTTAAATTCATATATTTTGAATTTCAAACGCCTCAACTATGAAATTTCTTATTGGCGATTATAATCATAAAAAATAAACTCGTTCTTTTGTTAATATAATGAAAAACAAATATAGCCAAATTCCGTTAAATAAGTCTTTAACCCTTTTAGCTTTCAGGTAACTTCCAGCACATACGTTCGCAATAAATTAATAGCCAAAGCTAAATAAAAAACATTAAAGCTTTTGAAATAATTAGCAATTGTTGCTCTACGTCGATGAGTAGACACATGACGACATTAAAAATGTAATTTTGAGATGGTCCGAATGTGCCCGAAAGTTATCGGAAGTGACCGAATACTCTGATCAGGTCTGAACCTCAATAGAAAAGCAACCGTTGGAGTTTGTCTTATCCCTTTAGTAAGTAGAAAACAGTGATGTAATTGAAGCTAATTACGATCCTCATTTCAACCCGATTTTATAGAAGGAGTGGGGTGACCGAGCGGTTTAACACGTATTCACAGCACGTGATAACCTAAGTTATAAATGAAAAAATAACGAGTTCGCGTCTCGATGCAGGAGTTTTTATAACTCTCACTCATCCCCAGGCCAGAGAAAACCCCGTATTGCCTTAATCAAAGGCGAGGAAGGGGATAAAAAAGATTTTTTAAAACAACCGGTTTTATATTTACAACAATATTTATTTATTTTTGTTTTCATACTCCATGTAATTCTTTTCCATTACGTTTATTCTTCCCTATTCAATTATTATGTTTTTTTATGTTGAAGGCCTATGCCGGTATGCCAAATGAATACCTATTATAAACACTTGTTTTAAAGAGTATATTACCTCACTATGTGTTTCTCTCTAAACCATCTTCTCAAACATGTCGACAGTCAACAATATTTTTATTCTCGAATTTATATTCAATTTATTAAATTTGGATCGACTCTTAGGCAGAAAAGGGCAAACGTTACTCTGGGTACCGAGAACCAAATATTTTAATCAAATTGAATCACTATTGGGAATTAAATCACTACCTCAATTAATCGTTTGAAATCAACTGAAGTAGTTATTACGTTTTGGTTTATTATTTTCAATAATCAACCATTGTGATTCAAAAACATAACCCCCTCTCAAGATTTGAGGTTTCACGTAGAATTCCAAAAAGGAATAAAAATTTGTTTGTCCTTCCGCCGTCTGCTCATTCTGCCTTTTAATTTTAAAATGGCGGCCGAAAAACCTGCGTTGCTATAGACTGTAGCTCCTAAACGAATGTACAGATTTCAATGAAACTTCGCTAAAGTCATTTTCTCGACGCCCTTTAACTTTATCTATATAACATACTTCAACTAAAAGAAGCTGGAAAAAAAGTTACGAGGGATGGTAAAATTAAATTCCGAATAACTCGAAAAGTTTATACTTTTTTTTCGATATTGTAAAAACGAAATTTCCTAAAAAACAAAAAAAAATCGGACAATTAGGAGAAAATATATGGTCTCCGGTTTTTTTTATATGTTCTACTCCAAATGTTATATCTTTGGTTTGGTTTATAAATTTTGAATGTGTTACTGAAGTAATGCTATTTTTTTTTTTTTTTTTTGGCATATTACTAATGATTAAAAAAAAAGTTTAGTCCAATACTTGGAATCACCTTCTGTTTATTTTTCTTTGTAACTCGGAAGGTAATGTTACTTTAGATGTATACTTTTTTGGAATTAATAAACCATTGTGAAATAATTTGCAGCGTTTTTTAAAATAATTAGTACTCAGGGCTCAGAGTTGCATTTGCCCATCTCTGCTCTGAAGTCGATAGACCCTCCTAAGGTGATACCCAAACACCCAAACTGATGAAAGCGGTACACTTAAGGAAACTATTAATTGGGCTGTGTGTACCTTTTGCCATAAAAATACCTGAAAAAAGCTCAAGACAGTTTTCCTCTTGTAAACATCAACAATAAAATGATTAGGTACAGAATATTCCAGGGAAGTGCACTATCTATGTTCTGTAATTGACGATGGAGTACTATAATTGTCGAATCGGAACCTAGCCAAGTAACACGTCGTTATTCACCTTAAGGTAACTTAGTCATCCGATTCCAGGAAGTCTGGTAACTGGTTGGACCTCATGTCGCATCAGTTACAAATGTTAAGTCTCTTACAATATAGGAGACAGTCCAAATATTTTACTTTAATGAGTTAAATATTTTTTTATTTAATTAATTATAAATTTAAAAGTTGAATTCCATAATAAACTACAGTAATTATTTTGAAATCGGTGCATATGTTTCAAAAATGAGATCTCCGAAATTAATCAATATAAATACATATTTAGATTCTATTAAGATTTATTTATCTATTAATTTTTTTACTTAATTATTTTGTTGATGTATTTATAGATACTCTATCAAGAATTTTCTTCTATAACATGGCTTATCAAACACAATCGATTATGCTCCTTTAGGCTGTTTTTCCCATATGTTTTGCAGTTTTAAGTATTTAATATTTTAGAAGCTACATAATACTATGTAATATAGTTAGCTACTAGCTACATAAGTTGAGTTAAAGTGGCTCTTCCCTTCTTTCCGCAGACAATATTTCCTTGGATCTTTCCTATTCCGAACAATCAACATCAGAAACCCTTCCTACATCTACAGTCTCCTACATCTACCTCCGACCTTTATATCCCTTCCTATAGAACTAAGACTTTTGAATATTCCTTTATTGCCCGATCCACTGCCCTCTGGAATTTCTTGCCATCTCATATCCGCCATGCATCTTCCTTGTCCTCATATCATCTTTACCGATTCCTCCTCACATCCCAAAATGACGGTATACCATGAAATAAATATTGTGAACGAATTTCGACTGAGGTGAATGGTTGTTAAAATTGATTGAATTTTAATTTTAAAAATCAACCCATGCTTATTTTATTTTGTTTTCTTTTCATTTAAATAATTTTTTTTATTTAGTTTTTTCTCAAAATGGTGTTATTTTTACTTGGTTTAATATAATTTCACTGTAGATAATGTATATATTCTTTAATATTGACTAATGTAATTTTTGGCCAGATGTAGTTTTTATTTTTTTTTTGTTCATACCTGTTATTCATAAGGGACCTCGTCCCAGAATAAAATTTACTTTCTATCTATCTATCTACTATTTAATGTTGTTTATTGAACTACTGATGCTAAATGCTAATGCTTTTGCTCATTCTGTGAGTGCTTTTTAGAAAATACAAATACTTTAGCTCAAATCTAATGATATATATATGATTAGTGATGTTTTCATAGGTTTAATAGATATAGAGGCTTTCTAAGAATATTTTAATATAACAACCTTCTTCTTCATCTTTCTTTGGTACGATCCATATTTTTTCTCGATAATTTCCTTCGAAATCGCTTTTGCTCATTCGGGCATAATGTTTATTTCATAATGACGTTTCATAATCAACTTATCTAATTATGTAAGATCTTCTCCGAACGTATGAAGTACCTTTTCCTTTTATTTACTCCTTGAAATTGATGGGTGGAACAAGATCCTATGATTGTATTTGCTATGTATTGTAAAGACCGCCGGTGGAATAATTATTTTAAATGTATTAATAAACATCATAAGTGGCCACATCTGGCGGTACCTGACTGAGGGTAACGACCACAAGCACAACCTTTTGTAAGTGGTAATAAAAACCTTTAAGAACCACCGACAAAGACCGACAACTGAGTGTTTAAACAGGATCCCGAAAGACCTTTTCACACCTTCCACCAGAAATACCTAAGTCTGTACCTGCTGCTTTACCTTGGCCTGGGGGAGAGGGCGTGGTCATCCCTTAGGCTGAGAATATTCAGCCAATCAGGAAAAAGACTACCAAAAGAGAGGGGGATGAAAAAAGGTGGGAAATAGAGAATTGGGACTGGACACTTCTTTTTGGAACTCAGAGGAGGAGACTTCTTTTGGGACTGGAGAGGAGGACTTCTTCTTGGGACTGAGGAGAGCTTGGGACTGAAGCGGAGGGAGTCGAGGGAGGAAGACGAAGACAGCCGGAGAGAGCAGATGGACGGACTAGACGCTGAAGGAGAGCAGAGACAGGGAATCCAGATATGACGGCTAGAAACACCTAGAGACACTATGAAGGACCAGCTAAGTGGTAACTAGCATTTAGTTATACTAATGTAAATTTGTGTTGGCAACCATACATCATTAATTAATATAATCAATATAACACGTAACTTTAATTAAACATCAAGCATTCTCCTCCAGTATGATTCTCAACTATTCATTATGTATATAGGTTTAGTTATTATTCTGTATATAAAGAGTTTTTGGTTTTATATATGAGTTTGTAAATATAATAGTTAGTAAACCATCTTAGTACTTTTACATTCTACCTTGCATGCCACCAATTAGTAATAGAAACAAATAGTAAATTTATAAACATGATACCTTTAGAAAGGAAATCCGATAAAATTATATGGTTCAATCTAGGATACTACAGTAAGGGGTCTGTGGTATCTAACATTTCAATACAAATATAAGTATTACATACATTTTAATACAAATAAATGCGATTCCTGGAACCCCCTACTCGCCGTAGAAACGCGAGGCCAGGAACATAGCATATTACAGTGGAATTCCAAGAACGACGTTGATAGATTTTTAATTACAATATTAGGAACAATAAAATACAATTCCTGATAATAAAGCAGAGCCCCGAAGCGTTGATTATGTTACAATTTAAATTAAATCATTAAATAAATATACAAGGAAGAAAAGAAATATTCACCATCTAAAAAACAACTATAATTAATTTGGTAAAAACTTTATTTAAAATAATTTATACTAACTTTTAAAGGCAGTATGGCCACATTAGAACTTCGAAAGTTCTCTGAGTAGTTCACATTTATGCTTACTATATTTATTTTAAATACAGTGTAATAAATACTGTTTAATTTAACTTAATAAATACTGTGTAAAGTTTTTGGGTTTACTAACAAAAGGAATCATATAATATAAGCTGTGCCGACTGGTAAGCTTTCAAGGGATAGACTGAAGCAAAGAGAGAGTGATTGCTTGAAGGTTGAATAGGTCAGTGGGATTTTTCGCCATAGAATCGGAATTGGGTTTGGACGGTAGCGTTGGGTGGTAGATGGAGATAAATAGACAGCAATTGGTGATATTATGATCGAATCTTTGGATTTCCTAAGTCTTATTATTAATAAATAGTTACACTAATATTAATAATAAATACTTAGATCAAATGATGAAATATATAAGTAAACAACAGATCTAGAAACTGACGCTAGGGTGAGAAGGCTAAGGTTCTAGGGCCATATGATGTGGATGAATCCTGAAAGATTTAACCTTAAAATTTGTCAGCGAATTCACAGTCATAAAAATTTAAGCGGGTATTTCAAACAGGTTAAGGATGATATGGACCAAGTGGGGCTAAGAGACCAAGATTGTTTGGACATAGATGAGTAACATCTCATAGGTTCCCCATAGTTGCGATTTGCGAGCTTGAACTATTATATTATATGTGAGTACAGAACAATCTTGATACCCTGACGTTTGTATATACAACAAATTTGTAATAGTTGAACCAAAATACAATGATTGATTATAATAACACTATGAGACAAAGTTTCAAAGCATAAATAAATAAATATTCTATTGTGGGTATCATTTTTTTGTTTGCCTATATTAGTTTTGCCCAAATGCGAGACAAAACAAGTGTTTGTCCAGCGTCTTTGTCTTGGTCTTGGTCTTGCGCAAGAGTATTGCAACAGTTTTGCAGTACTCTATTAGCCTATTAATATAGAGATATTGCTGTAATTTTTTTCCAGATAGGGGAAATCTAACTAATTCAGAATGAAAAACTGATGAAAAATTTTGGTATTTCAAACAGGTTAAGGATGATATGGACCAAGTGGGGCTAAGAGACCAAGATTGTTTGGACATAGATGAGTACAGGAAGGCGCTCAAGGGAATAACGGTTCCTCCAAGAAAGAAGAGCTCCAAAAACGGTGTTGCGTTGTCTGAGGAGAGATAATGTAAGCTCGCGGAGTTCAAGAGGGGCATATGGGAGAAGAGAAGGCAGATGAAGAAGAAGCATTAAATTCCTTATATTAGCGTGGTCTTTAAGGCCTGCTTATACCAAAAAAGTTAGTAAGTATTTTTACAATGAAGAGATAGTATTGGTCAAAAACTGGTTGGATAGATCGAATCAAGTTATAATAGATCTGCATGAAGATAACTTGAAAGTAATATCCTAATATAAGACAAGATGGAGAAGACTGGTTAAGGTGGCTAAAATATTTTGTGATATCAAAAATATTTTGTGAATATTATTTGTGATATCAAATAAATATAAAAACTAAAAACAAAATGATTACATATAAAACATATAATAAAGGAAAGTATTGAGATGAATTGAAAACATATGTATGTACTTTCAAATCTTTCATTCAGAGATCCGAGATTGGATTGATATAGTTTAAATAGACTTGTGGAGTTACGAGGTTGAACTGGAAAACGAATGAACGTATGTCGATGACAGATAGATTGGTGACTGACGTGGCGACATATCCTATTTCGTGACCGGCCTTTTGATCAGACTAATTCGGATCTTTACAGAACAATGATGTGGCGGATTGCCATCCTCAACATCGTTACAGTCCGACCACGTATTTTAATAACAGGATATGCATTGTCTTTCTTTCCAAAATAGGAATGGTATTACGGCGCCGGTTGTGAGTTGAAATATTATCTGTATTTATCGACCATGTATGGTCTTAAGGAAAGATCACGCGACATCTCAGATGTTTCCCAGAGTTGCGATTTGCGAGCTTGGACTATTATATATGACTACAGTACAATCTTGGTAGTGTGACGTTTGTTAATACAACAACGTTATATTGGTTGAACCTACATAAAATAAAATTATTGATTATAATAACACTATGGCAAAGCTTCAAACCATAAATCAATAAATATTCTAATGTGGAGATCATTTTATTTTGCCTATATTAGTGTTGCCCTAATGCGAGACCAAGACAAGTTTTTGTCTAGCGCGCTCAGTCTTCGTCTTGGTCTTGGTCTTGCGCAAGAGTCTCGAAACAGTCTTGCAGTTACGTATTAGCCTATTAATATAGGGGATATTACTGTATTTTTTCAGATAGGGAAAACCTAACCAAACCGGAATGAAAAATCGGAAGAGTTAAATACAAAAGTATACTGGTTATACCACTTCTTTACAAACAGTAACAAAAATTGTCAAGTATTAGTAACTATTTTACCAATATAAACTGGAAAGCAGGCATTTTTTTCAGAGACTAGATGTTATATGTTTGAATTTGTAATGATTTAGTCTAATTTCCATAGTTTAAACCAATTTTGTAATTTAAGTAAGTGGTGTAGTACGCTTGTAGAATCTTGATGTTTTGTGAGCATTATTGTGCCGTCAGCAAACAGTGCAACATACACTGTAAAGCAGTGGTATAATTAAATTAAATTAAACATTTCTTTATGAATTTATTTAGAATATTTTTGAAAAACGACTTTTAAGTTAGTTGATTTCTTTTAAAAAATAATAACGTTTAGTTCAAATCAAAATTCTTATGTTAAATTTAGTTTAAACATTTACAATCAATTAACGATTCAGCGGATAACAAGCAAAACTAATCCATCGTTTATATACGCTTTCTATTGAATATTCTCCCCCAGTTTTTCAGTATTTCACTTCAAAATATTTTGTAACTCATCCTTAAACTGCAGTTCGTATCTTGTGTAACAACCTACGTCAATGCTATTATCGAAGCTAATTTGTATTCCAAGCCTTTCTAGGCTTGTTAATTTCGGTAATATGTAAATCTGTTTATATTTCTGTTTTTATTTATTGTCAAAAAAAAAACTACGATAAAAATATTTTTGGTAGTTTCACACTAATTTAGAATGAAAATAATGTCATTAATTCAATGTGCTATTGGATTGTCGTAGTTATGATATTAGGAGTATTTATGCCCTTGTCATAAGTTGTAAATCCTTAATGTGCTAACCTGCTAAGGTTTTATAAATTATAGTAAGGTTATGTCTGTACTGTAAACAATTGCTTTGAGTTTTTAATTGATTTACTAAGAGTGAATCCTTATTCTGGATTATTTAGTTAAAAATGTTTTATTAGAAAGCATGAAACAAGATTCAGAAGAATAAGAAAATGATGAATACATTGATGAAATCCAAGCTGTCTTTACATTCCATTTCTGTGGATATTGTTAACAAACACACAACAAATTAAAGTAGGCGCGGTCATTCGGAATTGCATTCTTAGACACTATTGACGATCTGATTGATCGGGTAAGGTACTGATTGAAGTTTTGATGGTCGTGGCTGACGGATATGCGAAAATCCGGAAATCAAAGGTTCAATCACGAGAAGTGGAGGAGAGACTACTAGATAGGTTAGTTTACCTGGACCTCACAACCATTGTAAAAAATCTTGATTTTTATTAAACGTAGATAGTTTTTCATATTCCTTGTTTATATTTTTATAAACAATCTTCAACTATTTTTCTACAAATAGTTAAATGTACAATAAATTTTAAAAAAATGAAAATTTCACAATTTGCTTATAGAAAATAAAATCTTTAACCGCTGTGTATATTTGTCAGTTCTTTTCTATTCTCTTCTTTTCTCAACAAATTTATTTTTTCGCAATAATTTTCCTTAAATTTTGTGAGTCAAAACCTTATATAACCTTTTCCATGCTTCTACGAATTTAGCAACACTTTGCACGGCCCTAGGTTCCGTTAATATTGAGAGTGCTAACGGCCATACTTGACACACATTTCGTAAATAATTTTTACGAATTTACACATTTAAGAGGTTTGAAATACTTAGAACTGGTCGCATGAATACTTCTATAAATTTTTAACCAAATAATTCAGCATGAAGATTCACTCTTGATTTCACTTTAGCATTTTAAAAATAAATCAAAACGTTAGTAAATCAATTAAAAACACACAAACTTTGTTTGCATTACAGGGATAACCTTAATATAACTGATAACACTTCAGCAGGTTAGCACATTAAGTATTTACAACAAGTACATGAATAACCATAATATGTTTAGAATAATACGTTTTTATTATGAACATGAGCCTGGTCTCCCTCATCCCACCATGTTTCTTCTCAGACACTGTATTATTCGTTATTTTTCAGAGGCACTCTTTTGAATACATAATTCACGGACTCATGACATCCACATTACAGATGTGGGAAAAGTAGTCCTTATAAATAAGTTTACATAAGAAATTTCCAAAAGGTAACACCTCTTTGATTTGTGTTTTTATTATTTTAGAACTCATTGTCTTGTCGGGTTTCCTTAATTTATGCTTTTGTTTCTTCTTCTCATTTTATATGCCTTTCTTTTTTTTTTCTCACTATACGTTTCGAGTTCAGGATAATCATCTTGCTGCCTTCGGATGGTAAATATCGTTGGAGGCATTGAATTACCTTATGAAGTTAATTGCTTTCAGACCTTGAAGATTCAAGACAAATAGACGTAATTTTGCTGTAAAAAAATACAAAATCTGTCAGATTTTATATATTATACATAATTTATTATACAAGTAAAATATATACAGGGCCGTTTGGCCTAAATACTATCGTTATTTTGACATTTAAGAAGTGTAGGTCACGCCAAGCTGCTTAATATTTTTGGAGGCTACGTTTTTTCTCGATTTTGTGCTCAAATTATCTTACAATTCAAATGGAAAGCAAACGTGTATTTACGAGTCTTTAGTTCCTAATTAAATAAGCAAAGTTTGCTGGTCTCCAAATTAAAAACGGCCCAATTACGAGAATTTTCGTAAATGAAATAGATTTAGGTTACGAAGAGAAGAAGCTATTTACGAAGTTTCAGGCAGATGTTAATGATTTGATAAAAAGGTGTCTGTACCCCACGGACTATACCAACAGTGCAATATTTTGAGCATCTATGTCGGAGAGGGTTTGGGCTTAAAATAAATTGTGTTAATTTTACTATCGAAATATGTGCTCCATTTTCCAACTGGCTTAGAAATGCCAAATAGTGATTAGCTTTTATAAAATTATATATGAGCATTTAAAAATTATAAAAATCAAAAATTTCAAGCAACAAATTGAAATCGCAAGAGTTCAAATGGCCAGACCCTTAACTTTCCTGTGCCAATGCTCTATTAATTCATGAATATTCATAATTGAAATTTTTGTTAAAATATTTTTATAAATTCTTTTATAAATACAATGTTCTAGCGAAATAAAAATAAAATAAATATGCATACGAAACAAATTGATAATAGGAAACAATAATGCTCTTCATAGACGTTTTTAGTTATATTGCTGTACATTTTTCAATATTTTTTTATACTCGCCCATAAGTTAACGAAATACTCCGGTCTGCATATTTTATCGATGTAATCCTATTCGAGTTTGGAACGGAGAACATGGGATTTCAATATGGACCAGAGAGAGAAAAGTTTGAAAGACAATGAGGTTTTAGCATTGCTAATGGCTAGAACAGCTTCGACAATGGGCTCCGGCAATCCGTATTTAAAAACTTCAGTTTTCCCCTTCCTAAAAAGTCTGTGGAGTACAAATAAAAAAACTAGATTTTTTTTTAATAGGTGGTCTGAAAAAAATATATTGTAAATTATTTCTGAATATTGTTAAGCATTTCATGATTTTTTAAATATACTAATCAATATTTGTACTGCGTAATAAAAATGAAAATAATTTTTGTTATTCAAGAGGGAATAAAACCCTAGATAAAACGGAATTAGAAACTATATAAATAAATTTCGCTTATTATTGTTAAAATTTAAAGTTTCTATTGGTGTTATCGCTTATATAATTCGTAATACAATTATCAAATTAAATTAATAAATGTGTAATGAAAACCTTTAAGTTAAAAACTTTCATAACCATAACTAAATCTCCATGTTACGTCACAAACATTACTTTACATAAATATCTTCAAATTCCATCAATTAACTACAAAATATTAGTCTATAACATACACGGACATGTTAATAAATTTATACAAGGAACAGCCAATATACGGAGGGAGTATATTGGACCCAGATCTCTTCCTGGTCTTTATTTGCTTCCTTAATTTAGGAAAGATCTCTCATCCAGCTCCAGTTCAGTCGCCTCCTGATGTGTCTTTCTGTTTATAACCATGTCATTTATAATATAAAATGGGGAGTTAAGAGTACTATGTGTTATGAACTTTTTTTTTTTTTGGTTTAATTTTTTATTCACTCCTGCCATAGTGGTAATGACAACCAGTGAATGTGAGGTCGTTGGAAAAAATAATATCATGAAAGGTATTACGAGAATTAGTGCCCAGCGGCACCTCAATCGGCGTGATATTTACATTAGGTGAGGAGGTCCCTCATCCAGCTCCTCTTTAGTTTCCTACAGACGTTACCCGGTATATTCGCAGTGGCCATGTCATTTATAAGTGCCCATGTCATTATTAGGATGCCCTTGTAAGTTGTCATGGAATCGTTTGTAATGAGTTCGTATGTGTTCGTTAACAGTCGGCATATGGAGGTCAGTATGTAAGGTTATGTTGCTAACGTACCAAGGTGCTTTTGTAATTGTTCTGAATGTTTTTGCTTGAAAGATTTGAAGTTTGTTTAAGTAAGTCTTTTTAGCAGTTCCAAATATCTGTGATGCGTAAGTCGAAATAGGTTTTAGTAAGTAATTGTATGTGTTCAATTTCTGTCTAAGTTTTAGTTTAGAATTTTTCGAAAGAAGTGAACTCAGAATTCTGAACCTTTGATTTAGTGTTTTTCGTTTCTTGATTATTTGTGGGCGCCACGTCATTTTTCTGTCAAATGTCAGACCAAGGTAGTGAACGGTGTCTGTCTGTGGAATCTGTGTATCGTCAAGGAAAACTGGAGGGCATGTTTCATGTCGAAGCGTAAATGTGATGTGCTGTGATTTGTATTGATTTAGTCGGATTTTTCAAATTTTGAACCAGTCATGTAATCTTGTTAAATACTGTTATAGGGTCTGTGAAGCGTATGTTGGATTTTTGTGTCTTGCTAAAATTGCTGTGTCGTCTGCATATGTCGCTGTTAAAATGCTGGGACTGCAAGGTATGTCATGGGTGTATGGGTGTATGAACTTAAATTAAAAAAAAAAATAAACGATGCTATAAAAAATAAAAAAAACAGTTGGAACTTAAATATCTTATTTTTTTAAAGTTATATTGACTGCAGCGTAAAATATGAAAAAAATATATAAATAATCGTCAGGAAATAGGTACATTAAAACATATGTAATTCTTCTATTAAAAAGCACAATCATTCCAAAACAAAACACTGAAAATTATTACGAAATGTTTTTTTAAGTTTAAACAATTATACATAAAAGTAACATTACTTTCCTTGTAATATACAGGAAAATAAATAAAAGGTGATTCATAATATTGGCCTGAATATTTTTTTTTTCATCATCAGTTATTTGCAAAGAAAAATAGTCGACACTTTCAATAATTTAAAAACCAAACTAAGGATATGAGCTTTGCAGCAGAACATAAGAAAATAAGTAGAATAATATATATTTCCACCAAATTCTCCGATTAGTTTTTTTTTTATTCAGTATTTTTTTTTTATTTCAACATCTACAAATAGTATGTACATTTGAAGTTATTCAGAAATCTAATTTTACCTAATATTTTTTTTCACTTTATTTTGTTGAAAATAAATTTAAAGGACATCGAGGGAATAATTTAGCCTACTTTCATTGGCATCGGAACATCCGTTCAGGCGCTACAGACTATAATATAGACTCTATACCAACACAGGTTTTTTGTCCGCCATCTTGAAATGAAATGGCGGTTGGTAATGTCGAGGTAGGAGAATCATCATCGGGTGACATCTAACTTTGATTAGAAATCTGAAAATAATCAGTTAAGAAGTCTCTGAAAAATGCCAAGGACAGCGTACGGAGGACAGACATTTTTTTTGTATTTGATTTTTGAGTTCTACATATTCTGAAACTTTAACCTCATATTTTGAGGTGAGTTAAGTTTTTGAATTGTTCGGTTATTATATTAATTCATTATTGAAAATGATATATCAAAAAATTAATTACATTTTTTCTGTAAGTCAAAAAAATATTACTTTAAGATACATAACATACTTAACACTGCGTAGGAGTTAATTAGTTTCAAGTAATAAAGTTACTTTAATGATTATTTCGAATATTACAAATATTTCTTTTACGTGTACACCCCGTATTTTCCTTTTCCTATTCAGTATTACTCTGGTTAAAGTAATACCCGAGAGTCAAAGTTATAGAAACCTAATGCTTGTTCCTTTTTTATAATTTTATATTGTCATTATTTTTTTTTTAATTTCTTTATTCGCATATCCCGTCCAGTATATCAATTAACAAAACAGCATCGTTATTGGCTGTATAGTATATTCACTATTCTTATTATTTATTAAAAGAATTTATGAGTAATATTTTGTTTTTCATTTTAAATTCCACATACTGATTTTCTTTGTATTTATTTTTCATCATTTTTATATAGATCACATTGTTTTTGTTAGTGATTTTATGTAGATTGTTCACTTAAGTAATTGATAATTAAAAGAGTTATTTTACAATTTATTATCACCGGCAATACATTCCGAAAGAATAAGATTAACGGTAATCATTGAAGGTAAATTACTATAGTCAGAACATGAAGGTTAAAGTTTCTTTTCTGATCAATCTAGGAAGCATTGAATAGAATAAACTTTCTGGGATAAATCCAGTTGTTATATTTCTTCTTAATAAAGAAATATTTCAACTACTCCTCTGGTAATTTTAAAAACACCGCAATGTGATATACAATGTCAAAACTTTCAGCAGGTGGCGAAAGATGATTACTAGCTTCTGGGAAGATTTGGGCGAGGTGAATTAGGTTCAAGAAAACTGTTGTTAGGTCTGTCGTATTTCAACCTAACGACCTTCTCAACTACAGTCTCTTAGTTTACAAGATATTCCTATGTTTCAAGCATTGCAATCTATATATATATATATACACGTACTTAATCTGCTACATCATGAATGAAGAACGTTTGGGCTGTGATTATACGATATACATAAAAATGTACAATGTTCATAAATGGTATTATTAATTAATGCAGTGGTTCATTTGTCTAATGGTCAAAAATAACTTAATCAAAACTTAGTATTCCATTGCAAAATTTATTTGCATCCGAGAAAAAGGGTTAGTCACCAAGTCACAATTCAATAGGATTGATATATATATATATATATATATATATATATATATATATATAAAGATATTTAATCACTAAGCCACTATAAAATGAACAAATGTCAAAAAAAGTAGTGGCGTAGTTCAGTGGATGAGTACTGGTGAGAATTCAGCTGATGTCTAGTCATTGTTCATAAGCCGTGAGTCGACACTGGGGCCGGAAGACCCTCCTGGGGTCAACCCAGCCTCTATAAAGTCGGTACTCTTAGTTAAATAATTAATATAAGGGGGAAAGCTAAGCGGTTGAGCGTGACATTGGCCCGTAATTTCTCTGTACAACCGTTGGTCTCATAACAGTACTTGCTCACATTCTACTGAACCCACAAGTTATGTGCCATAACCCTTCACGGGTTGTTAGTAGTATAGATTTTTTTTAATTATATAGGTTTCGGCAATATGAAGTTAAAATTTCCATAAATACTTAATTAAAACAACTAAAAATACCTAAAATCAAAAATAAATAAATTTAATTAATCAGATAGAAGGGAAAAGAAACTAACTGTTTTAAATTAACATATTAAGCCGTATAAAATTTCTATTTCCTCCTTTTTGTACTCAAAATAGGCACACCACCAGATTTTCTGTCCCATAAGTTATATAGTTCGACATATATAGTTCGTGGTAAATTCTTATTAAATTATTAACATCCGGCTGAAACTGCGTAAATAGTTTCATCTCATCTTAACCTACAAATATTTTATTTACGAAAATTCTAGAAATTATGTCGTTTTCAATCTGGAGGTCGGCAAACTTTTTCTGTATAATTATTTACTAAAGACTCGTATATACCGATTTTCTTTCCACTTCAATCATAAAATAACTTGAGCACAGGGTCGAGAAAAAAAGTGGCCTTTAAAAATATTGAGCCGTTTGGCCTATATGACCTCGTTATTTTGAAAATTTGGTGGTGTACGTCACACCAAACTGCTCAATATTTTTTAAGGCCATCTTTTTTCTCGAGCTTGTGCTCAAGTTATGTTACGATAAAAGTGGAAAGCAAATGGGTATTTACGAGTTCTTAGTACCTGATTAAGCAGACAAAGTTTTGCAGACCTCCAGATTGAAAAAGCCCCCATTCGAGAATTTTCGTAAATAAAATATTTTTAGTTTATGGTGAGATAAAGCTACTTACGAAGTTTCAGCCGGATGTTAATAATTCGATAATAAGGGGTCTGAACTAACATCACTTAAAAATATATATAGTAAAAAGAAATACTTAAACATTAGTATTCAAAACTCCTAGCTCCTGACCTACAGTCCTATCAGACATTTTCGAATTGTCTCTAAAAGAGCAAGAAGATATTTCCACCTGGTTCGGACGCAGTTATGATGGATGTTGTAGCGCTAAGTGTCCGGTCGCCTTGGCACAAGTTGTTCGCTGCCGACAAGGAGAACTCGATCAGCCCTGACAGTTGGAAAAACTCTTGGCACCTCTCGACACCGCCTGGCAACTTGGTAGCTATTTCCCCAGTTTGACGTATCCCGTTTCGATGAGAAATGTACCATCTGTCATCCGCGCAACATCCATCATCTCCAATACGGAGGAGTCTTCGTCACGTCCTACATTAAACAGCCAACGTTTGTCTGTGGACGTGGCAAGATTGTATCGACATGCATTATGTCCCGTCTATATACCTCATGCAAATTCCTAGATAAGAAGTATCTTCAAGCTCATTTCACTTATTCCTTAAAATGAGAAAATTCTTAATCATGAAAACCTATTAATGCGGTCAACAATAGAAACTTTTTGCAATATCTAAAAATTTCAAAAGAACGAAGTTAAATGTCTAATCGAGATAGCTTAATTTATTAATCACCAATAATCTAGTTTTAAGTCATAATAATATAACAAGTGTCGGCGTTACCTCTTGACCCACATTTTTAATACATAATTTAAAACTAATCAAACAATAATACAAAAAAAAGAAAAGAGAAATGGGAGTCTTTTAGTTGTTTTTTTTCGCTAAATATTTTGCTATGAAATGGTGGTCAAAATCTTACCCATTCCCAATGCCTTTACTGAAAAATGGATGTCAATGTATATAAAACAGGTCTTTATTCAATTCCTTTTACAGTGATGATATTATAGAAAATAGCTTTTTACCATCTTACCTTCACATATTAGTGCTCAGAATCCAATTGTATAACAATTTTTATTTATTTTTAAACACTGCCTCGACCTTAACTTCAAACTTCATTTATTAAATCAAATGAAGGAATATAATTTTTAAAATATAATATCATGTTTTGGTAGTCCTGTGATATTATAATCGTTCCCCCTTTTATTATATATCAATTTTTAATCTTGCATTATTTACAACGCCCGGTTTTTATTTGGTATTTTTTTATTTACTGGAAAATAATCAGAGAAGAATGTAGATTTTGAGCATTAATATAAATTGAGGAAAATATTGTTCATATGAGCCTTTCAGTTGACAGAATGAATAATTTCAATTTCATCATTTTTGTGATATTTCCATGTGATATATTCAACGATTTAATTTTAGTGATATTTCTAGTGGGAAAATTTATAACTTTATTCACATTTCTATATTTCAAAACTGCAGTCACCTACTCTGCAATCAACTTACTCACCGTCTGAACAGGTATTATAAATTTTACAACTAGAAATATCTCTAAAATGATCTTACTCAAAATTGGATTTATTCGTTCTCTAAACTGAAGGGCTTAAACATTCTTCATAAATTGTTATTATTGGCCAATATGGAATGAATAAAATGATAAAGTAAATTATAGCTTCTCAAAGACGTAAGCAAGTAACTATTAAGTTCAATTCTTCCCACTAATCATTGGATCCATCTTATTTATTAAGTACTCATCCTATTGTCGATAAACTATTTATTATTATTATAACTAATATTATTCTCTTCTTATATTTATTTGTGCACAGTTAAAACTGTTGATTTTCTCTTTACAGATTCCAGAAGAAGGAGGTTGAAAGAAATCTTATCCTTAAAAAGGTAAGAAACATTTTTTTATGTTTTGATGTAAATAAAAAAAAAAGGAAAAAGCATTTCGTAGTTATTAAATCATTTTAAATTATATTTCATTAATCCTAGTAACTTTTGTTATATGAATTAAGAAACAAAAATAATATAGTATGATAGCGTTTATGTTGAAATCATTTGTGCTATAATAATATATTTTAACCATTTATTGGAGAATTATAGACTTAAATCTATCATAATGTAATTATATAAAGTAATAAAATCTACTTCCTAATGCTTATGTTATAGAACGAACATTTAAATTTTAAATCACTGGCCTAGACTGAAACGACAAGAAACAGCTCGACGTTTCCGGTTACTTCAGCACTTACTAGACAAACGCTCTAAGCTTCCCAATAATCACAAAAGAATCATATACTTGACCACAATAAGACCTATTTTGACTTACGGAGTTGAGCTATGGGACTCCATTAAACCATCGAATTTCTCTCGCATCCAATCCTTACAATCCCAAATCCTTCGTAAAATCCTCAATGCTCCTTACTTGGTCACTAATAAAATTATCCATAAAGACCTTAATGTTCCTTATGTTTCAGATCTGGCCCAATCCAGATACCTATCCTTCCAAAATAAACTTCAGAATCACCCCAACTCTCTCGTTTCTAACCTTGCTTCCTCTTCAATTCCTGATAACCCTTCGAGGCGTCTGAAAAGAAGATGGCCCTTTGATCTCCTAATGTAGACATATCATTAGAGTGCTACCATTGGGTAATTACTCAGCAAGTGTATTCATGTCATTATATCTATTATGTCCAAATTTACTAGATGTATTTATTTAATACAGTTGTAAATGTCATTAAAAATTAAAAAAAAAAATCACTCTCCTATCAGAAACCATTTTATTTTTAATAACAAAATTAATTACTAAATATACTGAGTATTCGTGTATCACTATAAACTATTGTCCACGTGACAGATTGTTATAATTCTAAATACATAAATTTTAAAATATATATATATATATATATATATATATATATATATATATATATATATATATATATATATATATATATACTGAATTCAATATCAATTAATCTATGAGTTATAATTTTAATAAAAATACCCAATATCCTTCTTCGATTACGTAATAGTCTGCTTCATTTTGTTAATTGTAATAATTGGGAATTAATTATTTTCTTATTCAAAATATATAGTAAATATTGGCGTTACCATTTTTTTTTTCATTTTTTTTATTAATACCTACCAGTCTGTTAACTTATCTTTATTTTAATGGAATTTTATACGAAGAGAAAGATAATGCCTATTTTTGAATGTTTGATGTCATGTTGAATTATGCGCACTGAAAAGTGTGGCATTAATGGACTTGCAAATTTAAATTATAACTGCCGTTCTTAAGTTGTACTTGATACACCGTGTTAATTGAACTTTTTAAAGGTTGAAATAAAAAGAAAATTGCTTAAAATATTACGTTCAGAGCTACACAACGAAACTTAATTCAAATTCTACTGAAATTTTGTAGTAGTTTATATTATATTTCATTAATAGTCTGTCATTTAATGCAGTTCATATAACATTAATAAAAATGATGTTTATCGTATCTAGAGCTTCGATGCAAATATGCTCATACCTCTCCCAATCATAACCAAATCAAAATTTAAATAATTTAAGAGAATCAGACTTGACTAAAACCTGCCATCTAGTATTTGCCTCTCAGAAATTCACAAGAGATCACGTTTTTGTTCTTTATCTAGTTCAATAACATCACCCAAACATTTTGATTCAATGTTAAACAATTATTTCAAATACATGGCATTAAATTTTTACAACTTCATCATATTTCATCAGGTGTAATATATTTCGAAATATATTATTTTTCAATACTTTATTACAAGCTACGATGAACATTGAAAAAAAAAATCAGATTTATAAAAAGCTTAATGTATTTCTAAGCAGGAAATAAATAATAGCTATATTCCGCCTCTGAAATTTATTTTTTTTCTTAATAAATTTTCCTCATTGGTGAATGACCTAAATCTATTTTCTCTAAATATACAATCGTATCTCCTTTTTAAAGTTTCATCATTAGTTCAATATATACGAATGTAACTGAAGAAGTATCAGTAATTTAGTTATATATTTTATTGCAACATATATTGGGAAATTAGTCTCCTTGCCTTCCAACCCACATAGCCCATCATTGCACAAGCTTCCTAAACCCCTCGAAAGATTTTCGGCTAAGAAACGAATGCACCACTTCCTTCAATTCTTCCTCAATTCCTTGGAAGATCGATGGACGGCTCTTTGATACCCCTTTGAGTGGACCAAAGAAATTGTAGCCAGTAGATGCAAGATCAGAACTAATTGGAGAATGATCCAATACTTCAAACTTGAGCTTCCGGTATGTTTCGGAAGTGTGGGTGGCACCATGTGGAAGGAAATTGTCGACCAACAACACAACAACATTTCGACAGTAGTCTTTCAAGTTTGCTTCAAATTGAAGGTATTGAATTGCACTGAACTTTTTGACAACAAAATTTGAAACAAGGAACTTTGTATTTCTTGGATGCAAAAAGAATTTTGAATAATTAATGGCAAAACCGTGTGATGAAACTAACCGAGAAAAATGAAATATTTAGAGTAATAATCACATAGTGATAGTGTTGCTTACATAAACGCTAATACAACTGCGTGTATGTTGAACTAAATACATGTTAAGAATTCGATGACAGTAAATACATTATTTCCTTATCTTCGTTTTATTTTATAGAAAACAGAGCTTGGAATAGATGATTAAAAACTTAAAATCAAATCTGTCAACATTTATACCTGGAATTTTTAAAACTCATATCTTAATCATTATTTTTTAAGAAAATAATTTTCAATCAACAATAACTATAATTCATGAGTGATACATTTTTAATCTGAAATATATATTGATTGTAATCTCTATAATACAGAGTAATAGGTGGAAATTATTGCCGTCAACTATTAGTAAAAGATCACATTTATTTCCGAGATTCTTGATAATAATAAATATATAAAAAGAAAAAAAATACATAAAAAGAATAAATATATACATATATATTGTGAAGGTACCGCGTGAAAAATTAAAGCGGTTTCATAAATATAATATAAAAAATGTGTATATTAATAACGTGTACATACACATTAATATTTAATTTAATTTGCGTGTAAAGGGGGATTTTTATTTTTTGATAAAACAGTTTTTTTTTCATCTCAATTTAATCATTATTATTTATGTAAACCTGCATAACTCAGTGAGTGATCATTATTATTAATCGAATCAATAAACATCAAATATCGATGTAAACTTTTATTTATAAATCAGACATGGTTTCAAAATTAAAATTAAAATATAAGAAACACTACATGATTTTGTGGAAAAAATAATTATCGATTTCAAACCCTAATACAAAACAGCTTTTCACGTATTAGCGCTCAGAATCCAATTGTTAAAATATTTACGTTTGTTTTTATCACCGCCTCGATCTTAACTTCAAAATTTCATTTATCAATATCAAATGAAGGAATTTAATTTTTAAAATATAATATCATGTTTTAGTAGCCCTGTAAAAGGAATTCGTTAGAATTTTTAACATTCCTCCAGAGCTCTTGAGCCTGGCCATAAAAAGGGGCAGCTGTGTTATAAATATTTTAAAAAAGGGAGCATTATTAATTCAGAGTGGCTCTCATTTCCACCGTCCTGGAGCAAGGGTCTTCACTTCCATTAACTCTTAACGAGGGGTAGTGAAATTTAAAATTGCTACTAAAAAAATTGTAGTTGCGGTTTCCTACACAACTTTTGTAATATACCTGTATAGTTTGATAATAAACCGTTAAGTATAGAAAAATTTTATTCTTCGTATCATAAATATCTAGATTCAACTTTCATTTAAAATATATATGTAATCCATTATTTGTATTTTGTTATTCAGTTATATTTGAATGGCGATGTAAAAGTTGTGTTGTTTTAGGTGTAATTACGCTGTTAAGATATGTCTATACAGATTTTGTTGTTTAATTACGTTATTGTAATTATGTTGTAAAAAGTTTTTAATTTTACTGGTTGTATGGCTTGTGGATATCCCCGGAAGCGATACGAAGTCCTTGATTGAATTAAGCTCGGACAATGTCCTAAGATGAGGACAATGTTCTTATTCGTGAATTTCCATCGAGGAGGAGCCTGCTGTAACTTACTATTACGCGTGTGTTAGTTAGGTTAGGATTACAGTGTTTGCAATAGTGCACTTTTTTTATGCAGAAGTGGTCTAATGACATTATAAATGCTGTTCATATTGTTGGTACTCTGGAAATTCTCATCGATAGTCAGGTCTGTTCCAACTTAATACCAAGATTAATAGTTTCTGACAAATTCTTCAAATATGCCTGTGCCAGTCGGTCATGTGTAAATAATTTAATGTGGTATAAATAAATAGAAGAAAATATATATGCACAAATAAAAGAATTTTATATTAAATATTAAGGAGGGAGTAAACTATATTTGTCAATCAAGACTCAAATAACGTAAAATGTTGACAAACTATTGCTATGTGTTGTAAGGATCGCCTGTGGAATATATTTAATAATTTCAAATGAATAAATCTATTCTAAATAATAATTGACAACACGTGGATCTGAGGGACCCACTATTGAGTGCAACATTTTGTAAGGGGCAATGAAACACTTAAAGACAGAGGCAGCTTGGGGTCAATCAAGGAGAGTCCAGGAAGGCAGACAGAAGAAGATAGACAGCTAGATATACTGGCGACACCCCTCACCATGAAGAAACAGCTAAGTCGTAACATCCATTTAGTTATACGTATGTAAACTTGTGTTGGCAATCATTAATAGAATCAATAGATGATCAGTACTTTCAAACAGTCCTATCCAAAATAGCATTCTCCTCTAATATGATTTTCTACTACATATTGTGTATATATGTTTTGGTTTTGTTTAAGTTTATAAAAATATTCATTATTATACCATCTTGATAATTTTACAATCTACCTTGCATGCCACCAATTAGTTATAGAAACAAATAGTACATTTTTAAACGCGATACCTTTTGAAAAGAAATTCAATAAGAAGTATATTAAGCAATCTAGGATACTACAGTAGGGGGTCTGTGGTATCTAACCTTTAAATACACAATTCATATATATTTCAGTTGATCTGTCCCTTTCTGGAACCGATATAAATACAAATATAATGCTATGTATTGTAAAGACCGCCGGTGGTATTCATTTAATTATTTTAAAGGTATAAATAAATATCATAAGTGGCCACATCTGGCGCTACCTGAACGAGAGTAACGACCGACAAGCCCAACCTTTTGTAAGTGGTAATGAAAACCTTTAAGAACCACCGACCAAGACCGACATCTGAGTGTTTAAACAGGATCCCGAAAGACATTTTCACACCTTCCACCAGAAATATTTAAATCTGTACCTGCTGCTTTACCTTGGCCTGGGGGAGAGGGCGTGGTCATCCCTTAGGCTAGGAATATTCGGCCAATCAGGAAAAAGACTACCAAAAGAGAGGGGGATGAAGAAAGGTGAGAAATAGAGAATTGGGACTGAGGACTTCCTTTTGGGACTCAGAGGAGGACACTTCCTTTTGGGACTCAGAGGAGGGGACTTCCTTTTGGGACTGAGAGGAGAGGACTTCTCTTTGGGACTCAGCTGAGGAGACTTCAAGCGGGGGAGTCGAGGGAGGAAGACGAAGACAGCCGGAGAGAGCAGATGGACGGTCTAGACGCTGAAGGAGAGCAGAGACAGGGAATCCAGATATGACGGCTAGAAACACCTAGAAACACTATGAAGGACCAGCTAAGTGGTAACAAGCATTTAGTTATACTAATGTAAACTTGTGTTGGCAACCATACATCATTAATTAATATAATCAATATAACACATGTAACTTTAATCAAACATCAAGCATTCTCCTCCAGTATGATTCTCAACTATTCATTATGTATATAGGTTTAGTTATTATTTTGTATATAGATGTTTTTGGTTTTATTTAAGCTTGTAAATATAATAGTTAGTAAACCAACGTAGTACGTTTACCATCTACCTTGCATGCCACCAGTTAGATATAGAACAAATAGTAAATTTAAAAACATGATACCTTTAGAAAGGAAATCCAATAAAAATTGTATGGTTCAATCTAGGATACTATAGTAGGGGGTCTGTGGTATCTTACCTTTAAATACCTAATTAATATATTTTTCTGTAGATCGGTTCCCTTCTGGAACCGATATGAATACAAATATAACTATTAAATACAAATAAATGCGGTTCCTGGAACTCCCTACTCGCCGTAGAAACGCGAGGCCAGGAACATAGCAATAAGTATTAAATACATTTAATAGAAATAAATATGATTCCTGGATTCCCCTACTCGCCGTAGAATAGCGAAGCCAGGAACACAGCACTATATATATATTTTAAGGATGTTCAATCCCCTGTCATTAATACAGTCGATAATATAGACAATGTTCACATAATTTATTATTAAATGCACGAAACATAAAAACGAAAAATCATAAAAAGAAATATGGAGGTATAAGTTTTATTAAACTAACTTTGTTTTAATAATTCTAAAAACCAATGATATATTGTAGAAGCTCAAAATGAAAAAAAAAAAAATCGATATCGAGCATTAAAGAATATTTTTAGAAGTAGTAATGTATAAATTGCTATCGGTTTTCAATTAATTTGTTGTTTAGTAAATTAGTATAAACATTGCATAAATTATCGCCAGGTTTCCGTGGTGGACTGCGGAATGGGGTGAGACTTACAGGAATAGAAAATTTATTTATTGTTCTCTAATATTCCAAAATCTATAATGAACGCGAAAAAGTGCTAATTATCAAATAATATGCATTTAAAAATATATAAGATTAATTGACAATTAATATTGCTTCTAATTATTTTCTAGAGTCTCTATAATTTATTATTGGTCATTAAAATCATTAAAACGAAGAGAATTTTATTACAATATGTTTTAAACTGCTTGGAAATGTTAAAACAAATTCAATATTGAATCGGTATTATGTCTATTGGACATAGCTATTTTATAATGTTTGAAGCGATTTTTACTGAAAGTGTAATTCTATTAATTTTTTCCATTCAATATTTCCGTAACAATTGATTTTATCAAGGAAATGTATTAAACATTTTTTATTGATATTTTAAAGTAATTTAATTTTGTATAGTATGATATTTGCGTCAAACCTCATAGTTGTAGAGATATTCACTAAAAACTGAGGTTTTTATTGAAGATAATGAGCCATTGATTGGAACGGTAGACATTACTCGGACTTGGATTTTTTATATTCATTGCATACCAAACTATATATATTTTTTTATTTTATTTATTTATTAAGTATTACAAAAATCTGTCGCATGGACACTAGTTGTAGTGAGGTAGGATAACATTCACACAATATGTACAAAAAATATAAAATAAATAGAAGCAAAATAACATAAATTATCATTAAAAAGTATATACAATAAATAAAATAAAATAACATAAAAATAAGAAAATTAAAACTAAGCAAAAACACATGCATACCTATATAAACTATTAACGATCAGGCGAGAGAACTCCAGGAGAACCCTGCACTACTTTCTCAACCGCATGTACCAAACAATAAAAAAAAAAAAGAAATTTGAATTACCCCACCTTTTGCAAGCTAGACAAATTTTTCGTGCTTATTTGACTGGGCTATAGGCGATGCGGAAATTTTAAAAAAAATCTCTGATAAGGATATAACCTTATTTGAATATTTAATAGTTGACCGTTGCACTATAAAGGAAGGAGATGGTCTGGGGTGGCAGTCATAAATGGGCTAATTAGTAGCAAAACTATTTTATGAAAAGCCAACTTTTCGACCCGAGTTTGCAGGTCTTCTTCAGGGAGGTCTGTTTAGCTAGGAGTTTCACTTGAAACTGAAGTGCAACTCCTAGTTTTAAGTGAAAGTCCTAGCTGAACACACCTCCCTGAAGAAGACCTGCAAAGTCGGGTCGAAACGTTGGCTTTTAATAAAATAGTTTTAGCACTTTTTATTTATTTATACATGTTTTGGGCTTTCCAACCACTTGGGTCATTTTCGCCCTATATTACAATTCTATGAATTACTACACACATGACTCAACTATAGCTAAGAAACACAATTTAAAGTATGAAAAGTTAAGAATAATTACAGATGATTATGATTGTACAATTGAACTAAAATTATAAAAATTGAAACTTAAAGATCTAATAGAAGATGAGATTTCAGAGACAATAAAGATTAATGGTATTAAGAATAAAAGCTAAAAAATAATAAAAAGTCATGTTTAAATAATAAAAATTAATACTAATAGAGGCGAAGTTAAATAATACACTTTAAACATTAGAAAGTACAAGAGCCATTAAAATTAAACATTAAAGATTAGAGAAAGATAAGTTAACAGTTAACAAGGACATTAAAATAAAATGTTAATGATTTCAGGAATATAATCTAAAAATACAGTATAAAAAACAGAATTAATATTAGGAAGTACAATTTAAATATTAAAAATTACGAGAAGAAAAATTGAAAAACCATTATAGTTAAAAATGATGATTAAAAGAGGAAAAATTAACAGGTATATTTACAATTTAAAGAGGAACATACAAATTTAAAAAACTTAACATTTACAAAAACTTAAAAACTTAACATTTAGTTTTAGCACTATTTAGCCTATTTGTGACCACCACGCCGGAACATCTTCTTCCGATATAACCTTATATTTACATCTCAGG
Source organism: Nezara viridula (assembly GCA_928085145.1). NCBI lineage: Eukaryota > Metazoa > Arthropoda > Insecta > Hemiptera > Pentatomidae > Nezara > Nezara viridula. The sequence continues at coordinate 58,733,637 of OV725082.1, forward strand.
TATTGATAAAGAAGTATAGGTCTAATTAAAAACTTTTTTATATATATGATATAGACGACTCGCCCATTTTAATTTAATAACTTGCTCACGAAAGGATAAAAAGATATATTCAGCGGAGAGAAAGAGTGGGAGGTTACAACCCTTAGACGACAAATAGAACAGCGACCAAAAGACGAAATTCTTCACCAATGTAAATAAAATCCCTTTTGAGGTTATTCTTTGACCATCCTTGGCGTATATTAAAGAAAGATTTCTTTAGAAGGAGAGAAATGAAGGAGAAAAAGAAAGAGATTCGCTCTCATTTCCGAACGGCGGGAAGTCTCTAGCTCCTTATTGCCTCCTCGGCAATCGCTCTTTCCTCTATCAACCAAATTAAAACTTGCTTTAATCTTTCTCGGTATTACACTGGTGGGACGACAGGGAGGGGGTGGTTGAAACTCTTCTTCGACAATAACGCAGAGGACCGAATAAGTAGTAAGGTGATGGTAACAGGGATCATAAAAAAAATCTGAATGTTTCCTAATTTTAATGAGCCAAATCTCATCTAGAAAAAAAAAAAGAAGCGAATACGATGTTGTACTAGCACTACCAAGCCTTTTTATATTATCCAAGCCTGATGAAAAAGGGGACACCGCCTCTGTGTCAATTTAACTGTGAGCCATATCTTGACTGAGTATTATGAACATGACGCGCGTCGTAATGAAGTAGAGTTGGAGAAGAATATTAGTGAATTTTTTTTTTTAACTTATTTATTGAAGAATATTACAATATGTCTCTAGGACATTTATAAGAGAGTTCACAGATCACATTCACACTCTATGTATAATAAATAAAATAAATTATACAGAAAAATAATATATATACAATAAATAAGAATAAAATAACCTAAAAAAAATAAATAAAAAGAACACATACACACATATATACAATATTTACAATTTGGCGAGAGAACTCCAAACCAGACTTGTCCCTCTAACTGTCGAGAGAAAAGTATGACTCCAGGAGTCCCAGTAAAGATTGAGCAAGAGTGCTAATTAGAGAAAATTAAATTTGAAAAATACAAAAATGACAAAGAAGTTGTTTTTGTTTCTTTAAAAAACACAATTATTTAACATGTTTTTGTGTTTTTGCTTTTAGAACATTTTAATGTTAAATCTTTCCTACCTTCAAGGTCATTGTTGAATTTTGAGATAAGTATTGTTTAAGGGCTAAAATCACCCTCAGTGGTTTAGAAGCCCCCATTGTTAAAAATAAATAAATATTATTCGAGAAAAATTTTGTATAACATCCATTTACAAGCAATGTCTTGTAAAAAATCTTTACTTTAAAAACAGTTTAAAAAAATGGATCAAGTATCGACGAGCTGATCTTTGCCTTTGGTTCGTCTAGCAGAAGTCCGATTGATTTATTTGTATGTGTGTATATAGATATATTATTCTGTTCCATCGAAGAAGCGTATTCGTGGAATCTCTTCTTATGCTCAGACTGCAAGTTCGACTAGTTTCCAAAATTCAAATAGAATTAAAAAAAAATGTACATTTAGATACCTATTGAGGATGGTCATGGTCTCTCCAAATGACGGAAAACCCAACCGCGATACTTTTGAACGCTTCCCAAACTACCTTTTCTTTTTCTTTCAGTATTTGATCTACACTAGCATCTATAAATTAATCCCATGTTTGAGATATAACTATGGTCTCTTTCTCCATCTCAGCATCACTTAACATAATGAAGCTGCTCTCTCTCAAGTACTTGAAAGCTCCTCATTCGTGTTCAAATATTTGCTTCCCTGTTTCATACCTATAAGAACGATCCACATAAATCCGAGTTCCATACGAATGGGAGAATACAAAACGGTTTTCAAATTGACCGTGCTCATTTTGGACATTTTTTTTTTATCAGGCTTCATTGTTCTTGTTTTCCATTCACCATACAATATAACTGTGTATATAATAACAATAAAAACATCTTAGCAAACGGCAGGCAACCTTCTAGGACGATATTTCTTGCTAACCAAAAATGATGATAATAAATAGTTACTGTGTATAAATGTATGTTAGCAACAAGAGGTAATCTTTTTTTTTTTTTCAATGTGATTTTCAAGTTCCTCAGACAACAGTATCTGGTGTTTAGATCAAAGCCCTTTTTCTTAGTCAATCATCGTTTTTTATAATTATACAATATTCCGTTTTCAATTATTCAGGTAAATTACTTTTCTGACCCTACAACGTACTTTCAAAATTCGGATTTATTTGACCTTACTACTACTATTATAAAAATAAATTGAATTTTTATGTTGGCTCAGTTTATATTTATATGTATGACAGACATTCTTAATACATTATGAGAAAATCATGAGATATTTAAAAATAAAATTATAATTTGTTCTCTCATGGACAAATTTATTAATATCACACTTGACCTTATACCTATTAATATATTGTTTAAAGCTATAATAGATATATACTCATTAATGCCGAAAAGTAAAAATAACACGTGTTCGTAAAAATGTGTGTGGTGTATGTGTGACTACCAACTGCATTCATTAGAGGTTGCAGAACTAAATGTGTTTAGTCGTATTTTTAGAGTCTTTCTTAAAGAATCATTAGAAACATCGTTCATGAAACAAGTCACCTGTAATATTTTGGACGACGTATTCACACTTAACAGCTGTTCATAAGCGACACATTTTTGGCATCAAATATTGTAAAAAGTAAACATGAAGGTGATGTCTTGCATTTCTCTTTCGTTGCCAAATTTTAAAACATATTTAATTATTATTAATTTTTATATTATGGAACACAACATGCATTTGCAATACGGGTAAATATGTTGTATCTAATTAATACGCTAAATAAGTCACATGTAGAATATTACATTACATATTTTATTAAAATATTTAATTTAATGAATAAAAAATAATAACCTCTTAGAAAAACACAATTGCTGAGTCTACGTTCCCGTTAACTTAATAACTTATTTAGTTTATAATACTTTCAATATATCTAGGATTGCTGTTGAATGAAATGTACAAAAACCGAATTGATTAATGGTTAGGAATTTATATTTGGTCTGTTAGGCCCAATATCTGGGCAGATGCAAAGAACGCATACAGCGTGCATAGCCCTCTTACCTTAAAATGCCCTTGGGCAATATATATATATATTTTGTATTTTGTAATCAAGAAATTCCTGGGGGTTAGGAAAAAAAAAAAAAAAAAACGAGGATTGCTGATGGGTAAATTAAAATTAATTTCATAAAATTAGAATATATATTTAATAAAATATATTCTAAGTGGACTAAGCCTTGAATAGAAACATTTCATTTATTGCCGAACGGGTACTAGAGTCGGGATTGATTAGTAGGGATGCCTGTCGTACATTCCAATATCTACCGCTCATTTAAATTTTTCGGTCGACACACTAGTTAGGGTGTAATAAAGGTAAACGCTTAAGATTAATAAGAACGGTACTACGAAAGTTAAATTAATAAGGAAGGTCCAAAGAAATGGAGGACGAAGTCAGATAGAAACGACCGATCAGAGAAACATTTTGAAATATGGGGAAATTTGAAAAGTAAAAAAAAATCAAGAAAATATATAAGTGGATGGATCAAATAGAAGAGAAGGGGCAAGAGGGACAGTTTAAAAAGGACGGGGAGTTGTAGTAAAGTACATATATACATATATATATGTATATCCCCGTTCTTTTTAAACTGCCCCTCTTGCCCCTTCTCTTCTATCCATCCACTTATATATTTTCTTGATTTTTTTTTAATTTTCAAATTTCCCCATATTTGATATATATATATATATATATATATATATATATATTATATATATATATATATATATATACATATATATATGTATATATATCGAGGACCTATAAGGGAACAGAACCTTGAAACATGGAGGAGAAGGAACAATAAATAACTACTGAAAGAAACGGGTCACTCATATCTCATAACATGAATGCAAGGAGATTAAGATGGGCAGGGTATGTAGCTCGTAGCAACCCATAAGGACGCATTTACACAACAATGAATGCCAGAGTAGTAGGTGAGAGATCACGTGGGAACCCAAAAACCTGATTGCCCAAGATAGGCAAAGATAGAGAAGGCTGATTCAGGCGGCCAAAGTTCCATAAGGTAGAAAAAAAAAGATATAAATCGTAATAGCAAATTGCAAACACGATGCCCTTGGAAAGAACATCCTATTCGATCTATCAACCTAGTATATCACAACAGGCGAGTCTGTGGTGTCTAGGTTTTAAATAAATAATTAATGTATTTTCAATTTATCAATACATTGGTTCCCTAATAGAACCGATATGAATGGGAATATTAAATAAAAATAAATGTTGTTTCTGGAACCCCCAACCCGCCTTAGAAAATCGGCCAGCCAGAAACGTTACATACTAGAATCATTAAAACAAAAAATAAGAAGAACTTATTATTTATTATTTTTTCAATTTAATAATAATACCTTTTAACCTTGCTTCCTTCTCAATTCCTGATAACTCTCCAAGGCGTCTGAAAAGAAGCTATCCCCTAGTATAGACAAATTATTAGAGTGCGACCAGTAGATGGTTTTTCAATATGTGTTTTCATGTAAAAACATACATGGAAATTCATGTATATCCATTTGTAAAAATTTACTAGATATTTTTCATAGAGTTATAAATATCATGAATTAATAATTAAAAAATAATAATAATACCCACGAATTATAAATATTTTTGTTTAAGTTTCCGCATTGAATAATTAGGTTGGTTTGAACAAATGTTTAGTACAAGTTAACTATTTTTTTTTTGTTTGCTTAATCACAAACGACTCTTGCAATTTATAAAGTTGCTTACCTCTTCCGACCTTCTGAGAAGTTTTCCTCCACTTCTTTTTCCCTTGATGTCTCTCCTTAAGGCTGTCTTTTGAAAAAATGGAAGAAAAAAAAAGGAGAAAACTCTGAAACTTGTATTTGGCTTGGGTTCATTAAATCTTTTAAGTGCTTCCACTGGAAGCGCACAGAGACCTGTGTGTACCCCGGCTGCAAGGACTGAGTTTCTCATTGATCTCATATTCATGCTTTGCAAACGATTTTTTTTTTAAAGAGCGGCTTTCTCGGAAGATGTCGCCTATAATCGATATCGTGCCCAGGTAAAATTTTTATTTTTTATAATTTAATCAGTTGTCTAACGGAATGATGTATACCAAAAGTCGCAGGCGGATCTACGGGGGAGGGAGAGGGGGCTTTCGGGCTAGAGCCCCTCCCTCCCTTCCCCCAAATTGTAAAATGTAACCATGTTTTGTAGAAAAAAATATTAAAAACTATATCTTACAGTATTCTCATTCGTGTAATTATATTTAATAGAACTTTAAGAACCACTTAAACACCATTTTATATAGATAATTAATTTCTTAATTTTTTTTCAAATTAATTATTGTTATATGTATATGAAGAAAAATGTCTGAGCCCCCCCCCCTAAATTAAATACTGGATCCGCTAGTGCAAAAAAGAATGCTTTTTTTAATCAACGAGGCAAAGTAATCCATCTGCTACTTTATGCAAGTACCCGGAGGTAAAGAACGCCATATGTTTTTAGGAGAGCCAATTTTCCATAACTTTGAGCTATTTGTTTCTTAGTTACTAAATTATTTAATAAAAAATGGACACAGTGCTATTTACCTCAGATGGAAAAAATCATAATTGTTAAAATTTATTGTTCGTTAGTTTTAATAAAAAGAAACCAATTTGATTTTCATCCTCCTCGGATCAAGTATAAGTTATACCTGTTTCGATATTTTTGAGGTGTTATCCAGAGGTTGCTATTTCCCTTAAAGATCGATGGCCGATGTCCTCCTTCATCCAAGAAATTTTATTGATCTCCTATTTTTTTAAAACATTGTATAAAAAAATGGAATTAGAATTTTTTTTTTTTAATTGTAGATTATATACAATTACTCTCGCTGTGGTATATTCCATGTTTGTCCTATTTGTTTTCTAGTTATGAAGTGAAGAAACCCCACAAAAATATGATTCTCTCCGAAAATTCATAACCATCACACAATTCACTATTAATGGACGGAGGATTTGGAATCTTTTATCCGTCATTTCACTGTATTTAATATTAAAATATTGTTCAAACCATTTTTTTTTTGTATATCTAGACTATCCGTATATTAAAATAATTATCGAATAAACTACTATTATTATTAAATTTCATTCAATAACTAAATATTGATAAAAATTAAAACTCATTAGCAATTAAATTAATGTGAGACATCTTATAGAAATATTTCAGAAAGATGATTAATAGCTTGGATATAATTTCCATGAAAGTAGAGCTGTACGATATCTTATCGATACCTGTCGCATATATTGGTCTTCTAATAACTACTGTTTCATATGCGAACGGTTTGACAAATGAGGGCTTTCCCAGAATTCGTATACCGTAGTATCAATAAGGCTTCCGGGAAAGTTTGTCGGTTTTTAGAATTCCTATCCCAAAAAACAACCTTTATTAAAAAAAAAACACAACAAAAAACATGAAACTTCACTGTTCCACGACCATTTTCATTTCTTTGTAAATTATTAAAAATCGGAGATTTTTTTTTATTACTTGTTTATTGATAAATATTACAATCTTTCTTTAAAAAAAAAGGACATTTATAATAACAGTTCAGAGAGCACATTTACAAAATCAAAAAATAAATAAGGTAATTTCAAAATAATATACAGAACGGGGAAAAAATATAATGAATGAAAATAAACATCTTAGACGCACATCGGCCATGGGAATTCCGAACCAGACTTGTGTCCTCACTTGTGAAGGAAAAAGCGAGGCTTCAAGAGATCCCTGCGCTTCTCCCTCAACCACTTCACTGGTATTAAATGGACATTTAAAGAAAACACTTTTAAACTCATAAATGCAATGGTATCCTCCTAATAAGAAAATTTCAAGAACTATATGAAGAAACAATGCGGAGACTACCAATGCGGATTTAGACGGAATCGTTCAACTATTGATCATATATTTTCTTTACGGCAGAGAAAAAATTACGAGTACAACGGTATTATTCACCAGCTGTATATAGATTTTAAAAAGGCTGATGATTCTATTGACCGCCAGAAACTGTATAATATTCTAATCGAGCAGGGGATTCCAAAAAAACTAGTAAATCTAGTCAGGATGTGCTTGACGGAGACACTCAATAAAGTTAGAATCGGTAATAATCTGTCGGAAAAATTTGAGGTTCGCTCGGGTTTAAAACAGGGGGATTCCCTTTCGCCTGTACTGTTCAATATGGCATTAGAACATGCCATTAGGGAGGTAATGCGTACCGAGAAAGGGTTGGATCTGGGTGGGACAACATCCGTGCTGGGCTATGCTGATGATCTGGTACTGTTAAGCGAAGACGTTGAAACTATAAAACTAAATACGACAACGTTAATGAAAGCCGGTAAAAAACTAGGACTCGAAATAAACGTAGGTAAAACAAAATATATGGATAGCTGCAAAAATGGCGATACTACTGGTGATATCGATATAGATGGTAATATGTTTGAACAGGTGGATAAATTTAGGTATCTAGGTTCTACGATAACTAGAAAAAACGAAATTGAAGAAGAGATTAAGGTTAGACTGAAGGCGGGAAATGCTTGTTATTTTTCTGTGACAAAACTACTCAGTTCGCGCCTCTTGTAACGGAACTTAAAAATTAGAATCTATAAAACAATTGTCTTGCCTACAGTTCTTTATGGATGCGAAACTTGGCCGCTTACATTAAGCGATGAGCAGCGTCTTAAGGTTTTTGAAAATAATGTATTGCTTAGAATATTCGGACCGAAGAAGGATGAGTTAACCGGAGAGTTCAGACGGTTACACAACGCCGAATTGCGTGAACTGTATCCGGGTAATATAATTGAGGTAATTTCGTATTTTCGGTATTTTCGGCGAATCAAATGGGCTTGTAAAGTTGTTGGGCTTAGTAACGAAAGAATTCCTAAAAGATTAATATTTGCTGTACCGAATGGTAAGCGTCCGATGGGTAGACCGAAGCGAAGGTGGGAAGATTGCATTAAAGCCGATCTGAAGGAACTGGGTTTGGACGGCAAACGGTGGAGGGAGGTGTGTGGTAGGCGATTGGTGGTGTCGGCATCGAACCTTCGGGTTCCCTAAGCCTTTTATTATTATTATTATATGAAGAAACAAAATAAAGGCAAAACAAAGATTCATGATTAAATTCAATATTATTTTTAAAAAAAATGATTTCGCACTATAAACAATACAGCATTACAACATTGTTACAGAAGGAGTAAATCCCTGTTAGTCAGTTTGAATTTATACCAATGTTTCAAATAAATATTATGAAATCGCTAATACAATTCATTTACATCGATTTAAAAAAAGATAACTGACAAAAATCTTAACCAGAGCCATTCCTAGCTTAAAAAATATCATAGTTAATATTATGTAATAATAAATACTTTATTGTTGTTAAGGATTACTGTTGAAATATATAGAATTCTATCAAGATCTTTCTAATTATTCTATATTATTTGTTTTTTTGTTGTTCGGTTCAATTCATTTAATGAACTTAAAATTTAACATAACGCGAAGTCCATAAGAACGTTAGGTGGCCATTCTCCCAAAAATGTTAAATTTTGTAGTAAACTTAATCTAAAAATTATTCCCAAAATTTATAATCCTATGTTATTAGTATTTGACCATTAGGTATGCGTGAGGACATTCCATTCTTTTATTCGAATGAAAGTATCGTTTCGACAAAATTTCAAAATAGTGTCGACCTATAATATGAAAGCTGCATAAAACATTACACAGTTTAACTTATAATATTATTTTTAAAATTTTCGGATAGCAGGAAAAAAATCCACTATTTTACCGCAAAATATTCAATTTACTAGTTAAAGGAGTTATAAAATTGAGTTGCTCGTAATGAGGAAAACCAGGCCAGGGACCCAGAGCGTAAAAAATATACATTATTGTTTATGAAGGTCCATTTTATCATGTGGATTAGAAAGCTGATGAGAGTTCAACAATTGGAAAACACTAAGGAAGGTTGCTTTAGAATTTTGAGGAAAAACATAGGTTCTAGTAACTATGATAGGATATGGTAATGAATTTTCGCATCTAGTATCAAGGTTTTTGACAGATTGTAATATTTATGAATGAAAAAAAAAATATAAAAAAAAAGTATCAAGGAAATGTTAGGGAGCTGAGATTTTGATTATTAATTAAATAAAACCATGTTCTTCTTGAAAATATAATTTAATTTAATAAACTCCCAATCTCTCGCTCTCTCCCTGTTTAAAATGTAAGCTATTTTGTAGTCATGCTGCAGTTATTATTTCAATAAAATATTAGGGACGTAAATTTTACCATTTTGAGAGAACGAACCTTCTGTTAACGCTGTGATATGAGCAACGAAATCTTTCAGTACAGAAATACGTAGACTCGAGAAAAGGTAGGAGAATTATACAATAGTTAAAAAATGAGTAGCATTAGCTGAGGATATAAAAACCGCTGAAAGAAGAAGTGTTGGAAGCTGTGGCTCCAAGTAACAAATTCCAGGCAATTTCTCTTCTCTTTTTCCAGCGGCGGCTTAAGCCCCAATCTCATTTCATCCGAGCACCTTCAACAAATCCACTGCACCTCAGCCCTATTTAACTAGTCCTTATCTTAGGGGTAATCATTATTAAAAATTGAAGTAATATTTCTTAAGATTATCGTGTTATTATTCAATATTATTCTTTACGAGTTTATTTTTAATACTTATTCCGTGGAACATATAAGGCCATGTATGTAATAAGAGCATAATAGGATAATGGAATTTTTATCTAAATTAAATTATAACTCTGAAAAATTATTATGAAATTTAGAGAAAGTCTTAATTAATTTAATTAGACATTGGAATACTTCGTTAGAGGAAATCCCTTAGGGAAAGTCTTAACTCTCGACTACGAAATAACCGAGCTTGGCTTAAGTCCTTGATTTGCTATTCTCAGTTAATGATCCTGGGAATATTGAATTAAATACAACAGCTCTAATGGATTCTAAGGAAAAATCAATTCTTGGAAGGAATAGCGGCAAGCAATTGCTGACTTACGCGATTACAGATAATATAAACATTTAAAAAATGTACTTAAATAAATTAAATACGAGCTTAAATACATTGAAACTTTTTTAAGATTTCGATCGCCCACTTCAAATAAAAAAGCTTCATATTTAAAAATTAACTAAAAAACTTTAAAATGACGGTGCGTCTCGGAGGTTTGGTGAGGACTGGAGGCGTAGCCTGATTCCACTGTAGCGTGACATTTATGGCTGCTAAACACGATGATGTCAACGATTTTCTCAGCTCTACGTTACAAATATTAATTATAAAAGGCAATAAAATAAATTATAAGCCGAAGGCTTTTATTCAGAGAAGACAGGGTGAGAAAAAGAACGGAATTTTCGGATTTAGAAGGTATAGTACTACATGCCATAATGTATTACTCCCCATCACTTTTCTTTAACACTAAAGAAATACCTATCTCTTTCTGCGTTTTTTTTTTTTTTTTATATATACAGTCATACATAATTGATCAGAAATCACGAAGTAAAATTTTAGAATCCTCTTTGCCTATCTTCTATTTTTTCCCTTTCCAACGTTAAATTCTGGTTAGCACGTCTAAGTTTATTGATCAAAGCTAGTTTCTTCAAGACTTTGTTATCTGCACTTGGTATAATCTAATCAGTCGATATTTTGGGAATTTTTCATCAATGATTAACAACGCCCCTTATCTTTAGTTACAAAGCAATATCACAGTAAGAAACGTTTATAAGAGCTTTTAATGTGCATTGGTGGAATTGGTTCCTTTAAAAAATCCAAAAGCGGAAGGTGGTCCCTTAAGTGCTCAAAAGGTAAGCGATGGTAGATAAAGGCCCTAAGAGTACGTTACAAAGTAGGTAGTAAAAGGCTGAAAGAAGACGGATGTTATTTATTGAAGGTTGAATGGGCTAAGCGAGTCGACATCTGACAGTAGCCTTAATAACTGACCTTCCTTTCGACTTCACTTCTGCTTTTCGGAATCAATCATTTTCCATCATATAATGGAAAAAAATACCTCAGAAGTAATTCTGAGGCTGAAACGGAGAATCGCAGAGAATTGTATATGGAGTACCTTGCAAGTAAAAACAATTCAAATAATAGTCTCTTTTATATAATAATAATATTATCAATAATAATATCTGATTATTATTCCTTATTTCCGCTGGGCCGCATGCGGCCTCCAAATATTTTTGCCCGATATTTATAAAATCTAGATTAGAATTAATTAATATTTAATTATTTAGATTTCAAAAATTTGTAAATTAATATAATGAAGTTGGATACATGGATACGGTTGTATGTATTTAGATTTAAATAAAACAATCAACATTAAAATATAAAGAATTGTTGTGGTCTTCATCAGCATCTTACTGCGGGATCTAATGATAAAAAGGATCTATATTATATAACATATTATAATAGTAAATATAAAAACGTTTTGTACGTACTTCTTACAAGTAGAAACATAGTAAATATAAAAACGTTTTGTACGTACTTCTTACAAGTAGAAACAGAGTTACGAAAAATAATTTCGACAAATATGGCTAATTAGTTACTCAAAATTAATCAAAATAATTAGTAATTTTTATTATTCCATGGCCACAAATATAAATAGGTCTAAGTTATTCTGTGAAAAAATAAAGGTGAGTGCATGGCTGATCGGGAAATTGGTCAATATACTTTAAATTATATTTAAAAAAAAATGATGAATAATAATAAACGAAAATTTTATTTTTATTTCAGTCTTTTAAATGATCTGGAAATTTGTTAATATACTTTAAACTTTATTAAAAAAATAAATGAATAATAATATATGAAAATTGTGTTTTTATTTCAGTCTTTTAAATGATAAAAATAATTTATTGATTATTCATTGAAAAAACAATAGATTAATAATAGGTTTTAGTAGTCAATAAAAATGTTTAATAAACAGTTAATTTAGTCAATTATTAATTATTCCATTTGTATTGTTCATTTTTGGCTACAAAAGTATGCCTAATTTTCGAAAATAGTATCGATTTCAAGATAACGCGCTCGCGTGTCGATATTTTAACTTTTGGATTGTTTGGATATAGTATGATTATTACATCATCGAAGGTGAATTTTACGAAAATACAAACGGTTTTAAGATAATATGCTCAGGTACTAAATTATTATAACAAATTAAATTTCTTCGATAATCAGGTTCACTAGAGGGTTGATGAGTACGTAGTTTTGAGGAATACTATCTGTCTAAAGATCGTCAGTGAACATGTTAGGACTTTAACTAAAAACGCCTCCGTGATATTGAATTGAATGTCGAATAAATCGGAAAATGTTTTGAAAATACACGATTGCGCAATACTGAAATCGATAGTATTGGCATTGCCGGCCTCCTTTAACACCCACAAATGAGCCCCAATATTGAAGGAATCCAACAAGTTAAAATATGTGTACGCGCAAGCATCCAATCTTAAAATAGTACGATTGTATTAGGAGGAAAAAAAATCATCTCCGTTAATCTTAGCCTTGATATGGAATAAATTTGATAATTTGAAATAATTATATGGTTCTTTTACACTATCATAAACATATTTTTTTGTTAATAACGAGGTGTATATTAAGTGTAACTCATTATTCTTAAAATAGTTTAAAAAATTTCTAAATAAAGTAAAGTTCTGTTATTACTTCAACAATAGCTAAACGTCATTTTGTCGCTAATAATGTTTTATTAGAGCTTCATATCATCCTGATAATAACCCCTTCCTATAATAGTGCACAAAGTGTCGATAAGGTTGGTCTTGTCTAAATTAGTTACATCGACTAAGCTCCATCTTAAGCTTAGTAAAGTACTTGTAGTTAATTGTATGATTATCATCAGGCTTACTTCATACTACCAATAAGTAACACGTTAGTCCATTATTGTTTCGAAATTGTTCAAATTTTAGTGTAGTTACCTGGTAAAATGTTTTTTTTCATCTTTAAACAAAATATTTTTCTCATGCAGATATAAGCAGAACAATTATTCTGTTTCATTGGCCGTGGGACGACTCTGGGGTCAGAGACCCAACCTTCTGGGGTATTAAGTAGGTACTCTTAATTAAATAATTTAAGGGATGGAACCGCACGGTCATGTGTGTTCTCGGTCGAATCACCTCCTTGCACAACCGTTTACCAAGAAACAGTGTTTTCCCTACATACTCAAGACAAGACTGCACCCAAGAGAAAACCCTTCAAGATTTGCAGTGGTACAGGTTGTTTTTGTTTGTTTTAACAAGATTGGTATTTTAAATTATTTTTGATAAATAAGTCATCATTTTTATTTTTGTATAGCGAAACAATACTTTAAAAAAATCCTGTATAATTATCCTTTTACACAGTTTACACAGCTGACATCCCAACCCATCCCGACACCATCATTCCCACTTATGCCTATGAGTTAATTATAATCCATCCATTCCATCCCAAACTCTTCAATCACATATCACAAACCTTGAAGAATGGTGTCAAAACTGGAGAATTAAAATAAATCCCATCAAATTATATGACTTCATTTTCTTCAGTGTCCTTTAAAAATTCCTCACTTATCTCTATTGAAGAAATCTGATACATAGGACTCCATCTGGACAAAAGACTTACTTGGGATCCTCATACAAGACAGAAACGACAAGAAACTGCTCGACGTTTTCGATTACTCTAGCACTTAGTAGAGAAATAGGCTGATCTTTCAATTAATTACAAAAGATTCATATACATGACTATAATAAGGCCTATTTCGACTTACGGAATTAAGCTTTGGGGCTTGACTAAACCATAGAATTCCTCTTCCATCCTGTTCTTACAATCCAAAATCCTCTGTAAAATGCTCAATGCTCCTAACTATGTATGGAATAGGGATAAATAAATAATGAATAAAATCGACAAATACCATAATGTTCCACATACTTCCGATTTGGCCCAATATTTCGATAATAAACTTAATAACTTTCCGAATCTTCTCGTTAACCTTGCTTCCTATTCTATCCCTGACAACCCTTCAAGGCGTCTGCAAAGAGTTCTACCAGTCACTAGCGGATCCAAGATTTAATTTTGGGGGGCTTCAGCCCGAAAGCTTTTTTTTCTTATAAAATGACGATAATTACTTTGGAAAAAAAAAAAGAAATTAACTACCTATATGAAATGGTGTTAAGTGATTTCTTAAGTCCTTTAAAATGTAATTACACGAACAATAACACTTTAAGAGATAATTTTTTAATATATTTTTCCATAAAATATCGTTATATTTTACCATTTGGGGGGAGGGGGAGCTTCAGCCCGAAAGCCCCTCTTCCCTCCCCCTACTATTATATTATATCCCCCTATATTCCTGCGTACACATTTACTGTATATATTTTTATTTTAATACAGTTGTAAATATCATTAATAAAAAAGTATTATAATAAAAAAATGTTATTCTTATATACAAACAACATATGATATATCTTAAAAATTACTTGTTTACACAGATGATTATAATACTCCTAAATGTTTCACAAAGTATTCAAGATGAGCTCCCGATAAGGTAAAATGTAGGATGGTATTAAAGCACACGCCGAAGGGAGGGCTTATAAAAACTTCTTTTTTGTTACAGATAGAGTCCTTATCCCGAAAGCAAACCTTCCCACCCTCAGCAATTTTTTTTTTATACTCACCCTTTTTCCCTTATATATTATATTACCCTTGGAAAGAATTTTCTCTGAAGTTATTTTTCCAGATGATGCCACACACTTTTTTTTTTTTTTTTAATGATTCGCAACAGGACGTATAATATTTTCACTTAAAATGTTTTTAACAGAAATGATGAAATATGCAGGATTTTTTCGTAATTATTTTTTAATTTCTTGAAACGACAATTATATACATATTGAAGCTTGTTTGATAAGTTAATTTACATAATATTAACGCACAATAATGAAAAATGTTTTCACATTGTAAATATTAAAATTAAAAAAAAAAATGTCATTATTAATTGTTTAAGGTATTAGTTAATACCTTATATTAGTATTAAGGTATTAACTATGCTCAATTCGATCATCTTCATTTATTATCATTTTTTTTTCATTTATAGATGCTTGATTTTATTATTTAATATATTGTTTACATTTATAGAACTAATCCATCTATTATCTACCCACATATTAGTCAACTGTATCTCCCACAAACTCCTAATAGCCGATCTTTAAATTTTTTGAATTGAATATTATAAACGTGGATGAAAAAAGAAAAAATATAGTGTTTGTATAGTTATTTTCATGTTTTTTTTTTTTCCTTTTGTCATTCGTTACTATCTTATTTATTCAACACATTTTATTTTAAAATTCCATTTACTGGATAGAATTTAATTTTTAATTCTTTTTATTTTATGTATTTTATCCCGTATTTTATTAGCTATATAATTACATACATATTATATTATACTAGGTTTAAGGTTAATTTTTGTTTTAATTCAGTAAAAAATTTTTTTTTTTAATTTCTATAAATACAAATACTTAACACTCTAACTCAAAGATGATAGGAGTTGAAAAGGTGCAGACAAGTTATAATAAGAAATTTCGAATGAAACACTCCTACTTCAATAGTATTGTTCAGCTTAGATAACAATCTTATAGACGGAATTTCAGCGAAAGTAAATATATATACAACTCCGAAACCGCAAAAACTCTGTTTCTCATTGAGTCATAAAAAAAAATTAAATAAAAATTAAGTTGATTCATGATTTCAGTACTTCGTTAGTAAGTATTGTCTCTATGCAAACGGTTGGGTTATGCAAGCAAGTAATAGTAGGACGGTACGTTTACGTTGTGAATAGACCAGGCATGGTTTCTAAGTAAATCGATTTATTTATATGACTTATTCATCAGAAGGTCATTGAATGTCTAGGTCTCTTCATTCATTATTTTTTGTTTTCGATAAAACATTCATGATGACGACAGTGTTGTTCATTTTACAGCAAACTGTAAACATGACTTTATTTTTTTAAATAAGTAATTTCTTCAAATCGATTGATGTTTTATTTGAGCTCTTGTATAGAACAAAGCAAGGTGGCCTTATCATTTTTTTGTTCAGCTAACGTATCGGAGGCAGTGAAGACTTTATACGTAATACATGTATTCATAATGTCTGTTAAAAATGGCATCCAACATACAGAAATATACTATAGGTACATGGGTTAACTACAAGATTTCACTCCAGGTCTCCTGGCAAGAGTGTGACTAGAATGGAACTGCAAGAGTGAGTAGTCCAGAGGATGGGGGTAATATTCCCAGGCATAGTAGAGGGGTGAAGGAATTCTGGGAATTCTAAGGAGTCGGCTGCTTATAAGGAATGTGCTTCAAAGGAAGTTATCAATAATTGATATTCTTAAGATGTCTATGGGAAAAAGCTGGCGCTATTAACTATTGAGAGTTGATATCCTTATCCTTTAGTATTGAAATGAGATCCGTGAGAAAGGGCCTTTTGCTGAAATCTGTTATTGCTCCCTAAGTCTTGATAATTTGTCTTAATTTTTTCAGTCGGTACCCTTTAGATAACTATTTCTAAGCCATCTGAGTAAGCTTGACCTAGCTATCTAGGGATAGATTTTTCCTTTTATCCATTGAGTTATAGAAATTGTTAATACAATACATGGTTCACCGATTGCCACATTTAGCAAACTCAATTATTAAAATAAAGGTTAAGTTAATTAATTAATTATTTGTTACGCACTAAGCCCTTTCCGTAACTGTAGGCTTAAGACTCTTATTACATAATTTAATACAAAATACTATCTCTTCTTCAACACTTATGATAAAACTCGGCTGAGAAAATACGGAAATTAGATGTAAGCAAAATGGTTTCGAACACGGTGAATAAAAAGCTGATTTTAGAATAGAATAACCTTGTACATTATGCTATCATTGTTCAACGACATCCATGAATTGGAAGTAAGTAAAAGATAATATTTTATGGCGTTAGAAAAAACACCTGCAAGAAAACATATCAGAGGTCCTCAAAGGCGTGAAGCTCAACGAACTAAATAACTCTAAAGATTTTCCAGGAGACTTACTTTATCATTATTTCATTGCCTTTTCGCTTTATCTCCAATAAAACAGCTTTAATATATAATGAGATAAGGAATAAGATTCAATGAACTGAAGTCTCCACATCCACTTCGTATTAGGTTACTATAACCAATTATCGGATATTAGAAAATATCAAAGTATATTTATCAATTGTTTATTTATTTATAAGAGGGATAAATTCATTCAGTTATTAAATAAACATACAATTTACCGCACCCTTTATTATCACTGTCTGAAGGAAAGATAATACGATTTCCTTCAGACAGTGATAATAAAGGGTGCGGTGAATTGTATGTTTATTTAATAACTGAATGAATTTATCCCTTTATCCCTCTAATAAATAAATAAATAAATAAATAAATATATTGATATATATATATATATATATATATATATATATATATATATTATTTGTTTTTGGGGGATTCCCCATACAATTGTGTATATATATATATACAATATCGTAAGTTTTAAAAACAAAGGGAGTAGGGTTGCTAGTGGTAGGCTAGTGAGATTCCAATGCTAAAAGTCCCAGGTTCGAATCCCGGCTCATGCCAGAAAAAATATATATTCTGTTTCATTGGCCATGGGACGACAATGGATAAGCAGACCCTCCTGCGGCACACCCAGCCTCTATAAAGTAGGTACCCTTAATCAATTAAGGGAGAAAACCTGGCGGTTGAGCGAGATCTCGGTCAAATCACCTCTTTACACAACCGTAGACCAAGAAACAGTGCTTTCTTAAATAGTACTGAACCCAAGACCCTTCATGTGTTTATTTTTTGAATAGTTTTTTAAAAACAAATTATTTATTTTTTCAAACAAATAATTATTGATTACAAATAACAACTAAAAGTTTTTTCAAAACTTATTCTTAATTGAAATTTTTGTTGCAATGTTTTTTTCTCCCCTTTTCATAAAATTTAAAGCATGTTATGATGAAATTTTTAACATATCGTATCTTTCCATATAGCTTTTTTTAAATTTATTTAATTTATAATCTTATGGCATTACGACAAGAACAAACGTTATTGAAATTACTTGGTTGATATATATGTTGCAAACCTCTTGTAAAGTTAGAAAAATCTACAAAAATCGTATTTACTAGTCTTTTTTTTTTTTAATACAGGTTGGAGCTGTTATGGTTCATTTTTTTTTTAAATTAAAAAATAATTTAAAATAAAATTTCTATGGAACTTATATATAATAAAGTTCTTGATTTATGGTTTAAAAAAAAATTTCTTTAAAAAAATTAGGTCAAACAATACGGAAACATTAATTGGAATTGGATTAAAGTTATAATTTATATTAGATAAATTACTTGATGCTTAAATGATTTTTGTCTAAGTAGCTAAGAATAAAAGACATTATATTAGATCGACTTTTTTAGCGAGATCGACAGATCTTATAATAAGAGTTTTTTTTTTTTAAGTTAAAAGTTCAATAAAAGCATCACTTGAGAAGTTACTACGAAAAGAAGTACTAGTTACTAAATAACAGAAGACAATTGAAAATAAACATTCCATCCAAAATAAACAGAACTGATTTGCTTCTTATTTTTGATATTTCTGATCTGCCATCGATAGTAAGAGATATTTTAAAAAAAATTGGCTTAGGGTTAACGTCTCTGTTATTTAAGTTAGGTAATTGTATTTCCAATAGTTTGTGAAATGTCTAAAAGCACTAAATAATTTCATTTCAAAACCTGATAAGACGTTAACCAATAATTTTACTGCATTTGCTTAGTCTCTTAGGCTACACTGTACTAGCCGTTAATAAGAAGACAAAGGTTGCAGAACAATTTAGTTCTACAATGCAGATTCGTTAAGAAGATGGTATAGTGATTCCTTTTGTCATTAGACAGTCGTCAGTTAATTGCATTCTAAATTCTTGGTTTCAAATGACGTTATAGATAGTCCCAACTCATTAATTTCTACGAATTCTAAGGAAATTTATTTGCTGATGATATTTCATATTTTCTATTATTTTTCTTAATCATACTTTCACTTTTCAGAATATAACCGTTAAAACTCTTGGGTATCCTAAAAACCTCGACATAATTGGAAGGTCTCAAACGACAGTAGAAAAAGATTATTATTAGATTGCGCTTGACTGAGAGGCAACATCCTTTCCAGAAACACCCTAAACATTTTTTTCACAAAGCACTCATCGGACCAGTCTTCTGCCAATATTCAGAAACTCGGTCATTCGACAAGAAAGGTGAGCAAAGTCTATTAATATTTGAAAAGGAAGATTTTGTGGTCCATGTTTGGAAAAATTCGTACGAGTACATTTGAAGGATAACATTCAATCAGAACATTTAAAGCTCATATGAAATCCCTGATGTTGCAACGTGCATGAGGGCTCCGTTGGGCACCAAAAAAGATCCTGTCAGGAAAGATGGATGGGACAAGAAGGCCTGGAAAACCGAAACTAATATGGGAAGATGGAGTGGCCCATGATGCCAGGACAATGCTAGATTTGAGAAACTGGAAGGCAGCGGTACACGACCGAAACAACTGACGTAGAATGATTTTGGAAACGATGACTAAATAATGGGCTGTAGCGTCTATGAAGTAAGTAATACTATACTAAACAATATGGATACTGGTGATTTTCCACACTTCTTTGTCATAAGTAATTGGGCTTGCATGGTTTTACACTTTATCATCTATTAAGGACTGATGGCAAAAATTCTTTTAATCAAGACCCGATTGAACTGGATCAAAACAAACCTTAGAAGGTGCTCTAAATAACCATAATTGAAAAATACTTCAATATTCCTTACAGCTTAATAACCGTTAAAAGTGATTAAATGTTGAACCATCTCCTCAGACAGTCGTTATTATGGAAGCCGTTCTCCGCCAGTCGGACTTTGTGTACTTAAGCATTGGAAACTCTGAAACTAACGGAACTTGTCAAAGACAGAGGATAGACAATGCGGCTAGAACGGGGAGGAAGAGAGGATTACCAATTCTAATAGCCCAGCTCTGACAGACTATTGTTCGTCAGCGAGCACCTTGCTACATTACCCAAACGCCACCACGGTCCTAATTCTTCTGGGTCATCATCTGTTCTCTCTCTAATGGCATCTGCGGTCGTCACATTTTTGGTAGATCGGTGAGGGTCATTATCTCTGTCAGGAAATAGATATTCACACATTTAGATAAATAAACGACCCATAAAAAGAATATAGAAACTGGCTAACTCATTATTCACAGAGTGAGCGTTCACAAAAAAAAAAGAAATAAGAATTTTTAAACTGGTGTAGATTTTAGAGAATTTGTTTTGTCTAAAAGAACATCTACAGTAATCAATCTATGTGGCATGTTCACAATTGCCTATTCATTCTTAGCAAAGGTACGCCAAACTGAATAAGTTAACTTGCCTACATGAATCTAAATTCGCTATAAGACTATACACGGCTTATCATCTAATGTATTTCCATAGTAACCTCTATATTACTCCAGAGTTATTACAGCATTAGGGCAGATATCGGTGAGAAATGATGTTATCAATAAACTTAGCGTGTTCAGAAAATTTCCATTCCTTATGAGATTAAGTAGTCCAATCACTTAGAATGGACTTCTTACACAGTAGCAACAGCTGATACAGGATTTAGGGAAGGAATTTTTTTAAAACAGTAACACTGGTAGAAAAAGAAACAGAAATATAAAATTATGTTTAAGTATTAATCGAATCTAATAAAAATAAATAACCGCAATTGCAGAAATGATAATGCTTTTAAAGGTAATGTTCTTGTATTTTTTTTTTGACATGTGCTTATATTTTAACTATAGATTTATTATATTTAACTATAGATGCATGATAATTTAAAAAGAGATATTGACCAATGAAGAATAATAAGGCTTAGCGACCCCAAAGTTTAATTTCTATATTCTTACATCCAATCCACACCCAGACATCCTTAATCCAACCCACCTTGAGTTTATTGAAGCAGAATTGGATATCCCACTCCAATTGACTCCTCCACCTAAAGCATTTCATCCTTCAGAAATATCCAATATCATTAATAGATTACCTAAACACATTATCCCAGATCACCAATTTGGATTCCGCACATCCCACTCCACTATTCAGCAATGCCATCGTGTGGTAGATGTAGTCTCCTCTGCATTGGAGCGCGGAATGTACTGCACGGGAGTCTTTCTCGACGTTGAACAGGCGTTTGATAGAGTCTGGCATCCGGGACTGATGTACAAACTCCGTGAATTCCTACAGCTGACATCCCAACCCAATCCAACACTGTCATCACCACCTATGCCGATGACACGTGTATCCTATCAGTTAATAACGATCCTTTAATTGGATCCCAAACTCTTCAATCACATATCACAAGCCTTGAAGAATGGTGTAAAAATTGGAGAATAAAAATAAATTTCAACAAATCCCATTAAATCACCTTTACCCTCCGTCGTAAACCTATGACCTCTTGTCCTACAGTATCCTTCAATAATACTCCACTTATTCCTGTTGAGCAAATCCGCTACTTAGGACTCCATCTTGACAAACGACTCAATTGGAACCCCCATACCAGACTGAAAAGAGCTAGAAACCGCCCGACGTTTTCGACTACTACAGCACATACTAGACAAAGAAAGCTTTCAATCAATTATAAACGACTTGTATATATGACAATAATAAGACCTATTTGGACTTACGGAATTGAGCTTTGGGGCTCCACTAAACCATCGAATTCCTCTCGTATCCAATCCTTACAATTCAAAATCCTTCGTAAAATCCTCAACGCTCCTTACTTTGTCACAAATAAAATCATCCATAAAGACCTTAATGTTCCATATGTTTCCGATCTGGCCCAATCCAGATACCTTTCCTTCCATAACAAACTGCAGAACCATCCGAATCCTCTCGTTTCAAACCTTGCTTCCTCCTCGATCCCTGATAACCCTCCGAGGCGTCTGAAAAGAAGATGGCCTCGGGATCTTCTAATATAGAACTTTAATTTGAGTTCTACCAATGGGTAGTTTCTCTTCATGTTGTACATGCCATGTTACCAATTTCTCATTTACTTATTTTATTCTCTATGTAATACAGTTGTAAATTCCATTAAAATAATTAAATATATATATATATATATATATATATATATATATATATATATATATATATATATATATATATATATATATATATATATATATATATATTCTTACATCCATCGAGTGCCGTCCAAAACCTAATCAGATCAGCCTTAACGCAATCTTCCCATCTTCGCTTCGAACTACCCCTCGGAACCTTGGTTGTCGGCATAGCGCATATTAACTTTTAGAAATTCTTTCGTTAGTAAGATGAGCGATTTTTACTTTTCTTAACTTAATCATCTCAATTATTTCGCCCGAGTACAGTTCTCGCAATTCACCGTTGTGTAACCGCCTAAATTCTTCGGATGACTCATCCTTTTTCGATCCGAATATTCTGTGTAATACTTTATTTTCAAAAACAACCAATGAATACACAAAATTATTTTTCTATATTGGTAGGAAGAAGAACGAAAATATATAAGAAAAAATATGTGAAACAAATTATAATAAAAGTAAAAAACAAATGTTAAAAAAAATCTGAACTGTATGCTATACTTAGTTATTTAGAATAAAAATATTTATATTAATTAATTTTTAATTTTCGCATGTTTATTTTTTACATTAAGAATGATTAGAAAGTTAATTATTTCCTCGTGTAATAAACTCAAGCTGGTTAAGAAACAAAACATCTTCTTTTTTAAAAAAATTATGTTTTTTGATTAAAGTTATCCTTCCCTAGGGATAGGATATGTGGAGGCTAGGGCCTTCAAATACAATACCACCCCACCGCTACAAAATAGGCTACGAAGCGAAAGAAGACCTCACGTTCTAGAGGTAAGCTGTAAAATCCGGCTTCCCTAACACTAGACTCCTCAACCTCACAACGTTCCCCGAAGTAATCCGGGGAAGAGGAACCTGGAGAACCCATTCATAGCACCATTTTCCTTTATTGTTCCCGACAGCTCTCCGGATCTAAGTCTATACGAGGCTTTCCTCCGGTTTTCCGCTGGATTCCCTTGTAAATTCTGCAATGGAATGGGATTCGACGATTCTTTTTATTTCCACTTTAACGGTATAACATTTATTTACTTCGACAGTTCTTCCTCTGGTGAGCAATATTTTCTTTTTTCAAAACAATTATACAAAATACAGATTAAAAAAATATAGATTTACGGGCTACCTAATTTTAAAAAACGACGGTATGAGCTATAATAATTATTAAGCCTGTAAAATCAATTATTTACTTTCAAAATGTTTCTATTTAGGGAATCCTCTATCACCACATATTGACCTTGGACTTTGATTATTTGATTCTATAAAAACCTTTTTTGGCACATTTGGTATTGATTCCAATGACCCGACCTAACTCTCTCTTATTTTTTAAAAATATTATCTGTTGAATGATGAGTATTCTCTGTTATTTAGCAAATCAACACAGTTGAGCAACTGTGCTATATTGCTGTAGTTCCATCTAGCAAGATGTTTTCCAAGTTTTATCATAATTCAGACAAGTTGTTCAATAGTTGATTAATGCTTCAAGAATTTGTGAGCTAAGTTTAATAAAAATCGGATATTCGAACATTTTATGAGAAAGGAAGGACGGAATTTGATCTCGGAGTTATTCATTTCAGCGAGAAAATGTCGTGTAGATTCTAGTACATACTGTTTGAAGGGTATAGAAGAGTGATAATTATATTACCTTTTATTGTAACTTAAATATGCTTTACTTTTCATAGTGAACGCACACACATCTCGGCCGAAACTTTGTAGAGGCAACAAAACCAATTAAAAACTCCAATTATTTTTTTGCAATACATTTTTAATTAATGATTGTTTTCACATATTTTATGCATGTTAAAATATACATTTTTCCTTAAATAGTTAAAAACTCGATCGTTTTAAAAATCATTTATTTTCAGGAAAGGCATGCAGTTTCTACATTTCAATTGATATATATTTTTTTAATTGGATTCCCTCACAAAATCTAGATAATTATCCAATCAATGCATGCGATTATCTCGCATTTAACTCTGATTTTAAATCTGATATTAATTTCTAATTTTAGAAATCAATTATTGATTTTTAAATTCAAAATGCGATTTTCAATTTTTTTTTTCTAGTAGAAGCATATTTCTTGATTTAGGAACTTTTCTCATTGTACAAATAGCGTATTTTGTGGGTAACGATGCATGTATTTACAATATGTCCCGGTTGTCAAAGATACACACTACGCCACTTATAATGGCAAGGTTTTTTTTTTTTTATGATTTATAGAAAATATACTTTAGAGGGGGGAGGGGGGAACGAGCGGGCTAACGTGAGTGTAAAATGGGTATTGCAACCGCGATAAACCGTAGATTACGAGTTCAAATTCGGTGCCGTGGGGTCTTTCATTTCTGGAATAATTCCCCGCCTCTCACTCCTGACTCAGAGAAAAAAACCCGTTTAGCCTAAACGGGAAGAAAGGTAAAAATAAAACATAAATAACACAAAAGTATTAACAATTAAATTAATTTGAAAAATCTTCGGAATCCTAATCTATTAAATGTATTTACAACGATTTTAATGAAATACAATGAATTTTATCTGATAGTTTTTAAAATGAAATGGTTGACATCAACAGCTGATAACTTGAAATATGTGTACGAATATATTAGTTATTTTTCTTTTATTTTATGTTTTCAATAAATTTGTCGTGAAATCCTCTGAGGTATAAATCTTCCTGAAACAATTTTAGCATAAGCCCTGGTTTTATCGTTTAAAGGTAGGTAATCCATTTCCGATACATTTTTTTTATTCATAATCTGTTGAATATTTCGGGTACTCCGATGAACCTAAATTATTCATAGGCCCTCGGAGATAAGAGCACAAGTACAAGGGAAGCATAAGATGGGTTTACTTTTCCACAGAGGTGAGCGTGGTTTTGAATAAGTTGAATTTATTATCAAAAGCAGATTACAATCTGAAAAGAGCTCTAAGCCACTAGCGGTATGGAAATATATTTAAGGAGGGCTCACTGGTTACCCTCACCTGTTGCTCATATCGATCCGCAGCCCCGCTAGCAGCTTTCTGTTAGGCAACGTCCGGAGCTCGTGGGATCTGCGAAGTAGAGGAGTCCAACTAGTTCGCGGTACAGACCTTTTTGTATCAAATTATTAACATTTCTTTAAAACTTGGTGAATGCCTTCCTTCATCTTATCGCATCTCCTTTATGGAGCACCACTCCTAACTAACATATCACCATAAACAGCAAAGAAGTTCCAACAATTTCAGAACGGTGTACTGAGAAAAATATTAAGATACACGACTTAACAAAAAATAAACACGAAAACGCCTACTACATACCAACTTCAAATTGCCGAAGGTGGACGATTTCATTACGCGTAGGCATATAAAATTCTCTGATAGAGTCAAATAATCCACAAACACACTTTTTAAGACACTTATTCCACTTACTCATAAACCTATCTCTAAAAAATCGGTGATGATTTTAATAGTAATAAAAAACATTGAAACTTAAATAGGTTCTCTTTGGGAATAAATTGAACTTCAAGGATCAAGTTTTTTTTTTTTTTGTAACAAAAACACATTGATTTGGGGTTTGGTCTGGAAAGAAAAATTGTACATAGGGTAAAAATTTTATTAAATATTTCGAGCGTCATTACTATTCGTATTTAAAAAAAAAAGTTTTTGAAAATATATATAATTTTACACCAATTATTTAAATACTGAAGTTATATTTATTTAAAAAAAAAATACACCATCGGATTTGTTTTCAGTTACAAATTTCTCCTTATCTCCAATTTTTTCCAAAAAAAAAAAAAAAAAATGGGGTTCATTTTGAAAATAAACGACTCATTTACTTAATTTTAATAAATATTTAATGTAATTTTAAGTAAGTGTTAACGTATTATATGTAAATTCAGTTGGCTATATATTCAACTGAACATCAGCAACAATAAATATGACTAGAAAAATAGACAATCATCATGATACACAGAATATATTTTTTCTGTTCACTTTTCCTAATTTTGGTGTCTTGAAGTTGAAGTCTCTCCATAAATGACGTGGGCTAAGCCCCTATATAACATGACAAGTTAATGTTCACTGAACATATTAATTACAACATTAATGATGTACATATAACGGAGGACTAATCAAGATTTGAAAATGACCCTTATTAAGGTCGAAACGTCACATTAATGCGTATCAATAAAATTTTGGTGAAAATTGGCCTAATTTATTGTAAAAAATAAAAAATATATATTTTTATTTTTTTTATTTAGGAGGCTCTAAAAATAAATCAGCTCAGAGCCATAGTTTGTTTAGGTACGCCAATAGGTCCAAGATACACGAAATCTTGACTTCTAAACTCGGAATAAACTAGGATTACAGATTAATAAAGTGTAGAGAACAAATCCTTCCTGCCCTTGTTAAAGTATAAAAGGAATTTAAACCTATAAATAATATCAAATTATATAAAATAAATAAATAATGTATTATTGAACAGTTATCAAAGTAGGGAGAGCTGGCTGACATGTTAACACCATGACTCAATACTCTCCGCTAAGCCTCTGGCATACATTATTTAAAATTCCGGCCAGCGGGACAGGTGGATCAAACGGTAGTGACAGAGGATCATTGTCGGCCATGACAGAGTAATCCACAAGTGAATAGCTGTCGGCTGCGTTGGAAGCTCACGTAGCGGCCATATTTCTATGGAGATATTTCCACCCTGTCCGCTCCTGGAAGCCCCTCCGGCCTCCATTTTCTGATAACTTAAAAACATATTTAAGGCCTGATAAAGTGTGGAGAGCTGTTACAGCTCACAATTTATGGAGGTTTGGCCCTGGTAGCGACATCATTTGTAGTAGTTTCCTTTTATATTATTTTTTGCCTCTCGATTTTGGCACGTATTCAGAGCAAATAAATTATAAGCATATAAATTATAATGGCAAGTATAAAACCTAAAAGAAAAGAAGATATCTTAAAAAAATATCTTGTGTGTCCACTCACACGACTTTTATACCTATTTCAGAAAAGTTTTTATATATTTACATATGTTCACGAAGAAACAGAAAATAATTTGACTAGATTTATTTTTCTGAAAATCGATCAAACAAAAGATTTGAGTACGATTTATTTGATAAACTAAAGCAACGTAAACCGGCAGTGTAAAAAATTCAATACTCACTAATATTGCTGATCGAAAACTTTTTGCCATAGTTTGTATTGTCAAACAACAGATATGCAGGCAACATATTTTCTTACTTTCACTTAGTCATCTTTATTCTCTCATTCACCCCTTTCTGACACCAGGATATGAACCCGTAATCTTACATTGGAAATTGAATAGCTGTAACATCGTTAATAGTTGTCCAAAATGAACGATTTTTGTAGGGAATTTCATTACCTTTCAAACTAAACGTTGTTTAGGTCCCTTAACATTTCTCTTTTCTTTATAACTTTTTTTCCTGAATTTTTTGGGGAATAAAGTCTATATACGAAAATTGAAAGGATAATGATTAGAACATTAAAAGCAAGTTTCGTCAAAACCTTTAGAGCCGTTTTCGCGCTACAGTCCATAGAAAAACATGTTTTTCATTTATTGCGCATGGAGGACCGAATTTCTGTCACAGGCACAGTAGTCAAAACCCTACAAAATAAAATAAGAAGCAACAAAATCGGTTCTGTAGTTCTCGAGAAAATCTTGGCACAGACAGACAGACCAATGGCTAAAAATGTGTTTTTCGGACTCAGGGGACTCTGAAACGTACAGATCCGTCAAAAACCACATATCGGAAATTTGACCCGATTGCAATACTTTCCTTACCTAGTATAGGTAGAAAATTAAAAAAATAGATATTTAGAAATTTCGACATACGAAAAAATACATGGAATAAATGAATAATTCTCTTTCAGAAACTTTCAATGAAAGACTATATATTTTTATTTTAGATCAAAATTATTCCGACTCTTAAAAAACCACCTAGGTACGTGACTAACTCAACATACTGATCTTTTAATCTACACATAATGGACCTCTACAAATTATATTATACAAATTTAAACGGACACACGAAACAAACAGGACAGTTTACTGTCCTTCCGCATAGTCATTATTACATGATGTGTTCACCTCATTAGCTAATTGTTAACCAACTGTCTGACCAAATTAATTTAAAAAAGCAAAACATATATATGATTACCTTTTATGATTCTTAGGTTCAATATTCTAGAATTCTCAATATTACAAATCCGATGACTTTTGTTTGTATACCGAATAAACAAATAATTATATTTAAAAAAATACTATTTAATATAATATTTTATCTTAATGGGTACATGTACTACATTTCAATACCGCTTCCTAGATTGTATCAAACATTGAAGCTTTAAATAGCTTTTTTATGAGTCCTTATTGATGACAATTACATTTCATATATTCTAAATGAGACTCTTTGTTCGATATATTTGGCGTTGCAGGTTTTGAATTGATTTTGCTTCTGAAGAAAAATTTTATTATGATGAATTTGGACTCATTTGTTGTTTGGAATTGAGCTTCATTTCTTTGCCTCCTCTTATTCCTCTCCACACTTCCTCCGTCAGACTGTTTCCATTAGATTTAGCAACTCGTAGTTCCATGATGAGTTCTGATAAAAAAATAAAAGGTGTTTACACATTACGGATGCCTGTGATTAACTTTTCAGGAAAATCTTACTTCAAAATAGTGGCCAATAAAATAATGGTGAAGTCCAGAATTGTTGAATGAATAATGAAAGATGTAGAAATGTTTTCTACATTCTTTTTTCTTTATGCTAACTCTCCACATGTCTGATCCATATAGGCTGATTCTTTTAGATTTTTTTTTAAACTTAAGACCCTATATACAACAGGGTGTGAAGTTTAAAATAAATAAATAAAAAAAAGTCTGAAAAAATTAGCCCATATGGATCATTATTGTATATAGGTATGTATGTGTTCTTTTTATTTATTTATTTTTAGATTATTTTATTCTTATTTATTGTATATATATTATTTGTCTGTATAATTTATTTTATTTATTGTACATAGATTGAGAATGTGATCTTAGAACACTATTATAAATGTCCTTGAGACAGATTGTAATATTTTTGAATAAATAAGTAAAAAAAAAAAAAAACCTTCAGACCCCAAGCTGTATTCTTCTAGGAGCTTCTTCAGCATCTTATCGTGGTCTGCGAATTGAAGGTTAAGATATTTATCATCAAACTGCATAACTATTCCCATGCAGGTTTTCTTCTTCATTTTTAAAACCTCATCAACATAAATATTGAACAACAGTTATAGGATACATCGTTGTCTTAGCCCTCAGCGAAAGGAAAGGGATCTCTTTGCCCATTTCTGAGATTTATCCTCGCTCCAGGATCAAATTCTAATAAGTTATATCATGTTATCTTAAAAGAAAATATAAATAAAATTAAATTAAGCAACTCAACCGATACGTTATGTATTATTAGTATTTTGAAATGAAATTCGTTCTAAGTTCCTCTTACTTTATTTGTGTTTTAAGTTTTTTTTTTTAAAGTAATGAGATGTGACTACCATAAATCATAATTAATCGGAAATGTTTGTAGACACGGCCATTAGGCTAATGGGATTGGGTTTCCTCTGACTGGAAGGATAGTCATCTGCCTCGAGTGAAAATGCTCATAAATCACAACGATTGACCGTACGACTGCCGGCCGTCGACCTTAGCTGCTGGGAGCCGCCGCTAGTGTTCTGTCAATATTTGATTGGTCAGACCTTCTGTAGAAGGCTACCTTTATCTTAGCATGCAAAATAAATAACTAAGAGAAAAATAACTGTAAAATTAAAATATTATTGGAATACCGCCATTAACGAAATTAATAATTATGTCTAAATAATAGAGGTAGTAATGACCAAATAAATCGGGGTGAGGTTTCGACCTCTATGGCAGCGAGGAGAAGAAGAGTGTGTTGGATTCATCCATATTATTTCATCGCTCCTGCCTTCTTCCAAAACCTGTATGCAAGCACCAGGATCCAAAATAGTTCTCGACAGCGGATTAAATTGAATAATAAAGCAGCATATTTTCAGTACATGGAGGTATTATGTGTTTCTTATTACCTTAATGGTATGCTGAATTGACTCTTTCCTCCTCTCGTCGACAATATTTCCTATAACCGATTCTTAAAATTGTGTACCTTACTATCAGATTCTGGCACTCTTCTTACATTTAAAATTTTTTATAAATCAAACCAGTGGTTTGATCTCATAAACCAAGACTTCAAGAATTTCATACCTCCTTCCCACAGAACTAAAACCTTCGATCGTACCTTTCTTGCCCGCTCTGCTTTCGGCGATTTCCTACCACTTAATCCGATTCCCGACTTTTTTAAAGCTTTTAATCTTTAGCAAAATGTAAATCCTATTAAAAATAAATTGAATGTTGTTGAAGATAATCCATTTACTCCTGAGACTACAACTACTGAATGGCTCAGCAGTGCTCCTATTCTTTTGAGAAAAAAAAAACCAATCAATGACTGGATTGCCTCAAAAGACAAATTTTTTTTTTCAACCTGGAATCCTTATGTTGATTGAAAGATGAGAGTAAGTAATGGTTAGTTATCGCGAATACTTTGAATGACCTGCTTGTGATCGACCATTTGTTATAAATAAAGTTTTCATTAAAACGGTTGAAACTTATTTACACACCCTATATTTAAACTTCTATTGTTTTGTATATCTTTTTGGAAAAGAAAAGAAACAAAAAAAAAAAAAAACTGGACTAAAACTGAAGTAACATAAAAGACACGAAAATGCGCGAGTGATTCTTTTCTTTCACAAGTTTAAATGAGATAGAAAAACTATTCTTTAAAGTCGAGTCAAAAATGTAAGTTAGTATATATGTATTTATGGAAGTATAATGTAACCCTTTTTAAAATTGTTAACATTTAAAAATTATTACATACTTTGAAAGGCCATTACATATTATCAATGCCTATTTTCTAATAGAACACTTCGGAGTAAAAAATGAAGAATTTCGCACAGTATAGCTATGTTTATATGACTTTCGGAAGTTAATATCGTCAACTAGTGTAAGTGTGTAATCATCTATTATAGAAATTATAAACGTTTTAGATTATTGATTAAACTATTCTTGGAGGAAAAACATTTTTTTTATTAAACAAAAATGTTATGTAACCATCTTTTAAGCTCAAATTTACCACAGCGCAGCTTCCATAGAGGAGAGCATTCATGCATTTAAAATTTTCACCTAGATTATCTTCGGAACAATTTTATATTTGTTAGGTTTAATTAACCTGGTCTGGGCAAAAATCACTTTGGCATACTCACGCCGAATTTTGAAATAATAAACGATGATAAGTCATGGCAATTGAAGTCATGGCGATGATAAAAGGTTGTTCAGAAATATATGGCAGTCTGGCCTGAGACGCCCTGGTGTGTACATCGGTGTAATTCGTTCATATAATTTCTCAGTTTACTTCAATTTAATTTTCAGTGCAGTTAAGTTCAGTTTTTTTTTTCTCTTCTCTTTTTTAAAAAAACACTATAATTAATCACGCTATTAAGTGTCGGATCTTCACACCAATCGGAGTAAAGAAAGCGCAGCGAGATTGATAGAGTTCTGGGAGCAACGAGCTGGCAGGCGTCTACTAATCCTAACAGCATTAGACCAGCATTAGACGTTGTTTACTACCGTCAACAGTCTTGGTATTTATTTATATTTTAATTGCGAAGTAATTCTCATTAATAAATTTAAAAAATGGTGCAGTGTAATATTTGCAACAACTCTATCGCACGCGAAGATAAGAACAATATACACTGCGTTAAGTGTAAAATAATTTTTCATGGTAGGTGCGTCAACCTTACTGATAAAGACTCCGAAGCATTAAAAATAATTAAAAAAACATGGGTTTGCTCTAACTGCGAACAGGTGAAAAAACAAAATAACGAGCCGTCCCCCTCAGAAATACTTGCGGCAGTAAACCGTTTAGACGCTACCGTGAACGAAGATATAAAAAACATGAAAACAGCACTAGATAAATACGGAGAGCTCAGTTTTGAACTAAACGAAAGACTGACGAAGATTGAAAAACATCTGGAAGGTCAAGCTAAAAAATTTGAGGAGATACTATTAGAAAATAAAGCACTCAAATCCCGAGTGGGCGAATTAGAGGTTCGCTTGAATAACGCAGAGCAAGGACTATTGAGTAGATCACTGGAGATCCGCGGTATACCGGAGCGACCGGGCGAAACGCCCGCTGCTTTGGTGACCAGTATAGGAGCAAGCTTGGGGATCAGGCTTAGTGTGGAGGACCTGGACAACGTACATCGCCGCAGAAGCCGAAAAGATGACTCGCGACCACCGCCTGTTATCGCACGTTTTGTCAGGCAATCAATTAGAGATGACTTAATTACGAAAAGGAAAGTGAAGAGGGATTTCTCCACGCGGGATATCGGTTGGCAGGAAAATGACTGCCACCGAATTTATCTGGGTGAAGAGATGACTCGCACAAACAGACACCTCTATTGGTTAGCCCGGCAGAAGAGAGCGGCGGGAAAAATCAAATATACGTGGTTTGCTTCCGGAAAGGTGCGGTGTCGAAAAGAGGACGGACATAG
This sequence comes from Nezara viridula, assembly GCA_928085145.1. NCBI lineage: Eukaryota > Metazoa > Arthropoda > Insecta > Hemiptera > Pentatomidae > Nezara > Nezara viridula. The sequence continues at coordinate 58,766,542 of OV725082.1, forward strand.
AGTCATCCTGATAGAACAGGCCTCGGATCTAGATGTATTTGACTGACTACCTAGAAGCCGTCAACCCCTTAGCCTCATTAAAATAGTCTTACTTCTTCTCTTAGTGCTATCTCGACACCGTCACTCACCAATCTATTTATTTTTAAGTACATTCTCTTTATTTATTTTTAATGTTAATATTACTTTTTCTTCATTTAGTTTTATGTACGATAATCGCTTTTCTGTACTTTCTACTCGTTTTGTCTTCTCGCTACCAAACACTGACTGTTTCTCTCCAAATCCACTGTATGTCTAGTTCCCTAATCACATGTCAAGTTAACTCTCAATCACTTTCTGCCCATTATGACGAATTCCTGCAATACTTTACCCAAAACTTTTATCATATCATAGCAATATCCGAAACCTGGCTTAAACCTTATATTCCATCATCTTCAGTATCCTTGCCGAATTACATCCTGCTCCGTCATGACCGGGTAAACCGGACTGGCGGTGGAGTAGCCATGTTTGTCCACAATAGCCTAAAGACCCGAATCCTCGATTGCTCCCCATCTTCCGATCATCCTCATGTAGAATATCTCTTAGTAGAAATTCTCAGTAATATTTCTCCTATCCTTTACGCCGTGGTATATCGCCCTCCTCTCGTGCCATTTGACCCGTCCTTCGAATCAACTCTATTCAACTTCGTTCCCCTCTATCCCAGAATAATTATCTCCGGTGACCTCAATACCAATTTCCTCTCAAAATCCAATGACAAATCCTATTTAGAAAATCTGTTTTTCTCACTTCACCTATTCATCGTTCCTTTTTCCTCCACCCACCACACCAGCAGATCTGACACTTGGCTAGACTTCTACATCATCGACTCAGCACAAAACCTCCTCTCCGCCTCTCAAGTGCCAGTATCCTTTCTTTCATCTCATGATCTGATACAAATAACGTATAATATCCGCACTCCTCCAATCCATCCTCGAACTATCACTTTCCGCCAACTGGATACCCTTACTCGAGAAAAAATATTACCTGATCTAGTAACATTGGATTTAAATGGAATATATCATTGCTCCTCTGTCGACACCATGGTTGATATTCTCACCACCAATCTTCTCAATATACTCAATACCCACGCTCCTCTCAAAACCTCCACTTTCCGTCATCGTCCTGCTCCTTGGATGTGTCAGGAAATTAAGGATCTGCAGAAGAGACGCGACGCTGCACGCAGACGCTTCAGACGGACTAGGCTTGCAGATGATTATCAAATATTCAGAATGCTTCGCAACACGACACAGACAAGGATCCGACAAGCGAAAGCGAACTACTTTCACGAAGCCCTTTCCTCAGCTCCTGATATCAAATCAAAATGGCTTCTACTTCGTAAGCTTTCCCTCTGTGAACCTTCTAGATCCCCTTCCTCAGTTTTCCCAATATCACCTGATGACCTAAACTCCCACTTTATATCGGTTTCCACCTCTTCGTTACCATCCCCTTCCGGCTTTTCTCCAGAGGTACCTTTTAACGACAATAATTTTTATTTTTCCGACATTTCTCCCACAGACCTTATTACCGTTATAATGAAATCCCGTTCCAATTCCGTAGGCCCAGATGGCATTCCTATCAAACTAATAAAATTATGTCTCCCTGAAATCCTCCCAGCACTCCTTTTCATCTACAATTTCTCCCTGCAGAATTCAATATTCCCGACCTCTTGGAAAAAAGCCATTGTCCTTCCTTTAAACAAAAAGCCTAATCCATCCTCTCCCGAAGATTTCCGCCCAATATCAATCCTTTCCAATCTTTCTAAACCCCTAGAAAAGTTGGTGCAATCCCAAGTTTCCAACTTCCTTGAACAATCCAACCAACTCGATCCTCTCCAATCTGGCTTCCGTCCTGGCTACTCTACACAATCTGCTCTGATTAAAATTACTAGTGATATCCAGACTGCAATAGATGACAAAAAATTAACCATTCTTATACTTCTTGATTTCTCTAAAGCTTTCGATTCCATTATCCATTCCATCCTTTTCAACAAACTAAAATCATTATCCTTCTCCAAGAGTTCCATCTCTTGGTTCCAGTCTTTCCTCTCACAACGAACCCAAGCAGTTTCCATACCTAATCAACCTCTATCTGCCTACCTTCCTTTATCCTCAGGAGTTGCACAGGGTTCAAGCATGTCTCCTCTTCTTTTCAGTTCTTATATTAATGACCTAAATGATACAATTATCCATTGTTCCCACCACCTTTATGCCGACGATTCTCAAATCTATTTATCCTTTTCTCCCGCTGAGTTATTGGTGGCATTTGCCAAAATTCAAGAAGATTTAGATCGAATTAATGCCTGGGCCAACTTAAATGGATTAAGGCTAAATGCTGCCAAAACTCAGGCCATTCTCATTGGTTCCAAGCCCCTTCTTAGATCCCACACCAACTTTCCCTCACTCTATCTAAACAACCACCCCATCACCTTCTATCCCTTTGTTAAAAATTTAGGCTTTCTCATAGATCAAACCCTTTCCTGGAATCACCATATCTCTCATATATCCCGCCGTGCAATTTCTACCCTCAAACTATTCCATCACTTCCGCCATCTTCTACCCCAAAATACCCGTAGACTCCTAGTTTCCTCTCTCATCTTTCCCCACTTTGACTACAGCTGTGTGGTGTACGATGGCCTCTCGGTGGAACTGCGTGATAGACTCAAAAGACTTATGAATTGCTTCGTAAGATTTGTAATCGGAACCCCGAGACGCTCCCGTGTCTCCCACCACTACACTGAGTTAGGGTGGCTCTTCCCCTCCTTAAGAAGACAATATTTCCTTGGCACTTTCCTTTATCAAATCATTACCGATCATCGTCCTTCTTATGCCTACAACCTTCTCCAATTTAAGTCCTCAATCCATTCACTCACTACAAGATCCCGACCCTCTGACCTATACATCCCTTCTCATAGATCTGCCTCATTCCAAAATTCCTTTATAGCCCGCTCTGTCAACTTTTGGAATTCCCTCCCGATCAAAATTCGACATGCCCCTTCCCTGTACACATTCAAAAACCTCCTATTCCAATTCCTGTTCCAAAAACAGTCAGATACCAGCTAACGATTAATATTATATATGTATTGTGTAGCAATCATATAATCATAACACTTGGTAAGAGATAGTACATGCATTTCCTACTATCGACGTAGGAATTTCAATACACACATTTTTTTGTATTTTTTTTTTATTCAATTATAAGTAACTGTTTATTTTCATATATATATTCAAGTAAAGTTTTTTTTTTTTATGAAATGAACTCATTGTATCTCTTTTTCGTTCTTCATTTCTCAAAGTGTATGTTTATGTTGTTCAACCCTTAAATATAATTTTGTTCATAGTTCAAATGATTCGTTCATAGTTTTAATTGTTTTATTCATAATTTTAAATGCTCTGTACATAGTTGTATCTGTATTGTATATAGCTTGTGCACCTAAGGTTTTCTTTACTTTTTATTTTATTTTATCAATTTCATTTATTGTTTCAACGTTCAGGCCAGTAATATTCTATTATTTTGTACATTATTGTTATTCTGAAGGGACTTAGTCCCAGAATAAAGTTTTTTTTTTCTATCTATCTATCTTCTATATTGCTATATTTTCTATCGGTGACATTGTAGCTGAAGGAATAGTTCCGATAAACTCATGTTTTGCATTTCTAGTTGTCCCCGTTTCTTTCCCTATGAGATTTGACTTTATTGGAACAATATAGTTTACTGCACTCAGAATAGTATAATGTTATTTAGAAAGGATGGTAATAGTAAATACTCCTTCGAGAAACATCTGGTGGTGCTTAAAACAAGTGCTCTGTTTGTTTTGTTATTGCTGTGCAGTTTATAGCTGCAATGAGGGCAACGATCCACTCTCTTTGCCTCCAGTATCTTGTTTTTCAACTACCCACTTGGCCTAGAAAAAGGTAGGTCTATACAATCTAATCTTCTTATATTCCATAAGAATAACATAATCTTAAAGAAGTACGATAACGTCTAGGAAACAACGGATATTTTAGTACATTTCATACCAACAAATGTAAATGAATATTTTTCATGTTAATGCCCTCTCTCAGTCTCCACTGGACTCTAATGCCGGTTACACGGCTGAGAGAGAAGGGCTGATATCTTTTAGAGCCTCGTCTTATCTTTTACACATGAGGGCTGTACTCGGAGCTCCCTTGGCTGATTGTAAATATTGTAATTAAGTGTGAATATTTTTTTATTTATTTATTTATTTTTCGTATTAATTCTTTCTTCTTTTTTTTTCATAATTTCTGTATTTCATTTAATTCCACTTCAAGCTACATTATTTTAGGTTTTTATAGTTTTTACATTTGTTATATATATATATATATATATATAAATATATATAGATATTTTTTTAAATTATTATTGTATTGTATATATGGTATGAATGTGCCTCACTCAGCTCTAATACTTAGTGCCCTTAAGTGTGGCAAAATTTATTATTTCTATTTATTTTTTTATTATTTATTAAAAGTAAAAAGATTTTTTTTTAAATGCATAAACAGTAAATATTGATATAATAAAGTATTTGACGCAGACAACGAGAAATATAAATCTTCCAATAAACCGAATTATTTGGAACCTATGAGAAAAAAAAATAGAGCACTCATAAAGTTATCAATAAAACAAATAAAAGAAAAAAAATTACATGTCATTTCAAAATGTTATATTTTGGCTCATTATTTTCAATAATGAGTTCTCGAACAAAAAATTCAAAAACTTAAGCTCCCCCAAAATTTGAGGTTTCACGTTTCAGGATAAGCAGAATTAGAAAAACGAATACAAATATTTTTGTCCGTCTGCCTCCTCGCATTTTCTCCAAAACTACTGGAACGATTTTTTTTTTTTTTAAATTGGCTTAAAAATTATAGGTCACCCAAGGATGATCCTCCTTCATCGACATTTCTATCCGCCTTTTCCTTTGAAGATGGCGAGCGAAAAATCTGAATACCTATAGACTGTAGCGCCTAACCGAATGTACCGATTTCAATGAAACTTCGCTAAAGTCTTATTCTCAATTCCCTTTAAATTTATTTATATGACACACTTCAACGAAAAGAAGCTGGAAAAAACATTACATGGGTTGGTAAAATTAGATTCCGAATAATTCAATATGTCGATATGGTTATTTAAAAGTTTAAGGAATGTCTTAAAATCCAAAAAAAAAAAATCGTTAAAATCGGACTATTAGGAGCAAAGATATGGCCTCTAGATGTTTTTATATGTTACACTGCAAAGGTTGTATCCTTTGTTTTGGTTTTTGGATGGGTTACTGAAGTAATGCGATTTTTTTTAGCATATTACTAATGATTAAAAAAAAATATATTTCAGTCCAATAATTAGAATCACATTTTATTTCTTTTTCTTTGTCACTAGGATAGTGATATTACTTTAGATGTATAATTATTTGGAAATGAACTATTGTGAAATAATTTGCAGCGTTTTTGTATCGTGTTAGGAAGTCAATTTTCCTTAACTTTCTTTACTTCTGGTTATTGTAATAATTAGTAAAATTTGAACAGTTGACGAATTAGAGATATAGTATCATAAAAAAAGACACTCCTAAAGATACACGAAGTTTTTAACTATGGATTAGTAAATTTTGTAAAATCAATGTATAATATAAATAAAATAAATAAGGCTTTAGAAAAAAATTATATATAGATATCAATCCAATACAACATATGCCGATAAATAAGAAAATACACATATGCTTGCATGTACGTGTTTGTACATCTGTAAAATCATACACAAAGGTGATACGAAGTGCGGTTATCTCTAAAACAAACCATAGGTTTGTGCGGTCGCTGGCTCATTTGAATAATATCAAACAGACTCAAACCAAAAGCTAACCTCAGCCAGGGATTTGATGGTGATGCAGCTGTTTCCATTCCTCCATCCGAATGGAAATTGGCTCAAGCCAGAATTCGTATATTCATTCCCGAAATCACTTTCTGAAAATCTGAGCCAGCTAATATTTTTTGTCAATATTTAAGTCATCTATCGACCTGGAGAATGAGGAGATATATTTTATATCTTTAATCATTTAATTATTTTTTTAAAGCTTTTATTCTTTAGCAAAATATAAATCCTATTAAAAATAAATTGAATGTTGTCCAAGATAATCCCTTTATCCCTGGGACTACAAGCAATAGATTGGAAGATTTAATGGATTTTTTTTTCTATATATATATATTTTTTTATTTATTCAAACAATTAGATAGCACTTTGACTGTTCTAACAAAAACGTATTGTAGGTAGAAAATTAAAAAAAAAGAAGTCATAATTATTAAAATATGATTAAAAGATTTTATTTATAAAAAATATTGATGATTTATTCTCTGTTTCACACATTACATAATATTATAAAGTTTTCTGTGAAAATTTTAGTGTAATGTTTTTTTTTAACGAATTTCAAATGTCTAACAAAAAAATTGCTCGGATTATTTCCTTATTCCTTTATTATGCTTAGTAATAACTACAAACTATTTATTGTAAAAGAACAACAAACGGATGTCCTGTGACGCATTAAAAAATAAATAAAAAAATGCCCAGTGTATATATTATATATATATATTTACAGGACGTCCAGTAAATAAAGCAGAATATTTAAGGGACGAATTGTAAACAAATACATTCAGTTGGTAACTTGTCGAATGAAGGTCTATTTTCATAATGAGATCTATGTGAATAACACTGATTCATTATCACTATAGATTACAAGTTTTTTAATAATGCATTATTTGTTTAGGTACTTAAAAAATAAAAAATAAATAGTATTTTCGTTAATTATTTATTATAATACATCCCAGGTCACAAGGAAATCAAAACTTGGTAATAATATATGGTAATTTTAATGGGAATATATGGTAATTATATACAGAAACTCTGGTGTGACAGAGAATCAAATCATATAATGTTTTTACAGTGGAGATGGATCACTTGCTCATCAACAAACCTCAACTTAATAAATAAGGATTTTTTTAAACAAGAAAGTTTTTACATAAATAGGGTTTTCGTAGTCTAGTTGAAGGGAGATTAGAAAAAATTATTAAAAATCTATGATTTTATAATGAATAGTTTTTTAGCTTGATAGTCACCTTTAAATGGTTTAAGCAGCCAAAAACTGTATTAGAATATGAAGTAAATTTTATATAGTTCACTATTAAGCATTTTTAATTATTTAAATTAAAAATTCTTTACGTTATGGCTTTCTATTGAACCCCAATTTCCAGATTTTCTCCGGAACATCGAGCCATGTTTTATATAAACTTTTCTGTTGCTTTTTAGATCCTTTATTACCTCTATAAAATTTCCTTATTTCATATGTGACTCCATGCATATACATGTTAACTTACTGATAACAAATACTTAATTAGAGTTTTGAAATTTTTGTCTTTTAATTGACTTGTAATGACTTAATTAGCCGCAAACACTACACCGTATATCATAAATAAAATACTACACGAGTTCCCGGACGTTAATTTAAACCAACGAAACTTAGACCAATTTTTATATACTGATTTTATACGTTTAATTATTATTGGCTGTGTCTCGCCGTTTCGCCAGCGTTAAACCATGAACAAATACTGCTATGAGTCCTTGAGATACCGAATACCATCCAAAATTTATTTCGAATACAATAGAGTCAATAAATATCTCTGACTGTGTTGAAAATGTTCACCCCTGATGATGACCCACATGTATGGATTGAATCGTTGGCAGTAATAAAAACTTTATTATGACTGCGTCCTGAATAATTATTACCCATGATATGAAAAACAATCAACTAACTTCCTTCACTGAGGCATATTGTTATATTAATTTTATATGTGTAATTGTTATAATTTAAATTATAACTTTTGTGTTATTTATTTTAGTAATTTATATTTATATTCATTGTTGTTTTTTTTTTTTGTAGAATGTAACCCTCCAAGTAGGGAGAGTTTTATTGTTGAATATAAAATATATATACTTATAGTTAAAAATGTATATTATAAAGATTTTCTAATTGTTTTACTGAACTAGTTAATCCCATCTTATACGTTTATTTGGTGACCCCGACGTGATCTTGTATTGTATGTGCTGAGTTAGATCGTGTGACCCGATAGTTCTGAGCATGAATTTCCCTAATTAATAAATCATATCATTTACGTTAAATTGATCAAAACTGTTCTTTTATATAATAGTATAGATCACTGGAGGGGAACCTGCGAATCGAGGCTACCAAGTGCTACGATAGCTGAGGCACCGACAGTTTTCTCGCAATAAATCTAGCGCTAAAATTAATAAATATTTAATTATTCAGGTTGCCAATATTTAAAAATTGATAGAATTAAATTCGATATATTTATATTGGGATTTATTTAATTGAAAATAAAAATAACAGCAGTCAAATATTTAAAAAAATAGTTGTGGCTTCCATTATCATTTCCTGACGTTAATGAGGCCTCTAATTGTAAAAATTGCCCCTACCTATGGTATAGATATATAGTTAAGATTATCATCCTAGATTTAAGGCACCATCACAAAGTGTTCCTAGACAGGAGAACTACACAGGACCTTGCATGTCTCCCGGCAGTACACCAGTCCTAACCTAGTCCCGGCCAACACAGCTGTGTCTCACCTAATGGATGTTGTTACCCGTCTATATTCTCTTCTTCGGTGTCAGGTGTTGAACAAGACACGAAAGCTGTCTCGTTGTTCGCCCTTGCGGCCACGACTTGCCAAACTGAAAAAGTTTTCGCTTCCAGAAAATTGTCATTCGCATTCACGGGCCAACAGCAACTTTTGAAATAACAGCAATCAAATAAAAAATAAAAAAATAAAAAAAAAATTTCCAATCAAATTCTAATTTTTGATTAATTTATTTCTAATTAATAGGTAAATGAACCACGATAAAAGAGCATGGCTAAACAAGCATAAAGAAATATATCTTTTTTGTTATATACGATATGAAATAGATTAAAATTATATATATATATATATATATATATATATATATATATATATATATATATATATATATATATATATATATATATATATATAATAGTATAGATCTATTATAAATATATATATATATATAGAAATATATATATATATATATATATAAATATATATATAAATATATAAATATATATATATATATAGAAATATATATATATATATATATATATATATATATAAAAGTAAAATAAACACACCCACAGCTATACACAAAAATGGATAGAATACAATACAAGGATTAATTAGTATATTTCTTATTTAATTTTTAATGTTTTTGTTACAGGTATGTTTTATCGTCTTTTGCATGTTCGCTGGGTATGTATGTTTCAATTAGCTTATTATTCTATAAAACTATATTTTTGTCTACTCTTCCTGTTTTTATTGCTGTTCTTCGGGGTCTTAAGCCGTACTCATTCGAAGTCATCAACACCTATGTTTAATTTTGTTTATCGCTGAACTAGATTTAAATTTCAACTTTTAAATTTTGTTAAAAAATTGTTTAATTTTAAGAAATGTAATACTAACCTTACTGAGTCTTCGTCATTTTTTAAGAGGTTTGATATTGTGTCTGAGTCCTGAACTATTTAATTTTGTTGTTTAAAAAGAACATATTCTTGAAAAATATAACTAGCTGTAATTGTATTATTGTCTACCCTTAGTTTTCTATCAATAAAACCGGTGTCTGTAGCATTACCACAGGGAATGTATTTATTGTCAGAAGATATTTTGTAATTTCGGTTATGATAAAAGTCATCTTAACAATCTTTTCATCTTAAACAATATAAAAAAATCTTAAACATAATTTTCGGTATAGAAAACCTCCATCTTATTCCGTCCTCTATTCATGCGGTCTTCATCTTCCGATTTTGATGTGGCCTGGAACCAATCCAATTTTAAATTCACACAGAAAATCTTCTCGTTTTTTTTTTTTTTTTTTGTCCTGTTTGTATACTCAGTTTGTCCCGTATTGCCAAATTAGATGCTGAGAAGTCTCCGTTAACCCAAATCAGTTTTGTTAAAAGGCTCTTCTTTGGCTTTGGAGCTTTGTGTGGAAACTGCCGTGCTCTGTAAGCGAATTCGGGATTAATTGGAAGAGAGAAACCCACTTTTCTTTCAAGTGTGGTGATAATTACTTTTTCTAGTTCTTGGATTTTCTTTTTACATTTCCTAAAGTTCTCGGCAATCCTTCTATGGTTAGTTAACTCTTAGATCCTTTAAGTGAGTTTTCCGGACTTCTCGATAAAATAACTTTTCTTCTATATCCTGTACCCATTGATACTTTATATTTCAGAACGATTTGGCGATTTACAGCCTCTGAGTCCCAACCGTCTGCTGTATCGACATTCTAGGATCATGCATAGAACATCTATCTAAAAACGGAAAGTGTATTATTTCATTTTCAAACTATTATTAATAGCTATACTTGCCGGATGCCTCAAAAAATCACCATAGGAAGACGATTTTTTTACAAATGGGTCACATTAAATTTTCTTTCGAATCTGGTGTCCATTTCTAATATATATTCGTAATTAATTAATATACAATTTACTATTCATGTTATTATATTAGGGAACCCAAATAACATAATATCGGGGTTTATACTTACGTATTACTCTTCGTCGCTCTAGTCCACGTGGGACCTGGGCTTCAACATTACGTCGCCACTCATCTCAGTCCAATACAACCTCTAATCTTGCCCAAATGCGAGACCGAGATAAGTCTTGCAAACTCAGTATTGGTCTTGCTCAAGAGTCTCGAAACAGTCTTGCAATTATATATTAGCTTATTACAAGAGAGAGATTTTTTAGATGGGAGAAACCTAACTAAGTCTGAATGAGAAATTAAAACAATTAAATGCAAAATTATATTGGTTACACTAATTCTTTAAGTATAGTAAATAAAATTTTCAAGTAGTAGTAACTATTTTGCCTCTTTTTTTATTCAAAAAATAGATTTTTTTTACCAGTATTGGCTTTGGTCTTGCAACAGATTGGCGGTGTTCGTCTTGGTCTTGCAAAGTGCAAGACCAATACCTAATTTATGCAACACTAGCGACAGCCATCCACCGCCTGACACTGAAGCTTTCGCAAATCCGTCTAAACATCCTCTAGCCAACGAAGTTCTGGTCTTCCTCTCCTTCTTGCTCCTCCAGGTCGCATTGGGGATTATAATACATATAAGAAAAAATGTTGCTTTTAAGGTATTAACGTCTTGAAGCAGAGCAGCCGTAGGTTCAATATAAGAAAGGGTATAAGAAAGGGTAAGCAACTATAGTTAAAAATGCCAGTATTTCCATATTGCTGACGCTGTAATTTTTTTTTGTTTTTTCATTGTCCCTTATTTACGTTTTTGATGCGTTTTGTGGAATAAATAATCTAATAATTTTTCTACATAGTTTGTATATTTCCACCGAATTATTGAACATATTCAAAAGGTTTTATTCGTTGAGAAGTTGGTTGGATAGGGGGAAGGGGGATTTCAGTCAGTGATAACACACAAATAACAAAAAAAATTATTTTGAGCCAACGTTTCAGCCTAAGCTTCTGACTTTCATCAAGACAAGGTAACAAAAAAAAAAAAAATGTTTTACAATACTCCAGTATCGTGGGCCTATTAACATTCATTACGTTATTTTTGACAATGGAAAATTTAACTTTAATCTAGACGGTAATAAACAACAGTTTCTTGTTGTATTGACGACCTGTAGGAATACTAAGAACGTGCTTGCACCATTTCATAATTTCATTAAAATTCTAGAGTAAAATTAAGCCGGGTAGAATCAATACCCAATAATCGGCTTACATTGGACGGAGGAACTACCGTGCCTTCCTAAATCCTCTGACGGCTCAATTTTGCCGGGTCGTTAACTGTTTTGTGCCTCTTATATCGTTAGTTATCAGCTTAAGACGAGAAATCTAATATGGGCCGTTTAAACTGACGACTAAGTTAATGAATTTAATGAGTGCTTTAAGTGGAATCCCCTAAAATATAATAGGGAAAACGCACCCCTCCTGGTTTATCACAACAAGCCCTAAACACACATGCTTAGTTTTGAGAAGTAATAATACAAAATAAGTAAAAAAAAATATAATCACATATTTTATTATTATAAACGGTGCCATGCATCGGAAAAATTTTCTCTTTTTTTTTTATTAATATATATTTAAAGAATTCATCGTAATTCATTTTTTTTCTTCTAAAGGATGGAAGAGTAAAACATTCAATTCGCAAAACGGCACAGAGAATTTCAAAAGGGAGAACTGTTATTCGATTCAAAATTTAAGGGTTCGAAAGGTCAGTTGGGTGATGGGATTCGTAACCCTACACCCTTTGACTTTTGACCCCGGAGCTGAGCTATTGTTAAGAATGAAACTGTAATATGATAGGAAATATAACGAGGTCTTAGAAGAAGCAAAATCAACCAAAGAATATCCAAGGGTTTGACAACTATCAGCGTGGGCGTTGATCTCCGTGTTGAGGGGAAAACTCCTTTAAAAAAAACACTTGGAAACAACCAAGCGTTTGAAAAATAAAACTAATTATTTCGCTTGTGAGATACTAAAATAGTAATAATGATTGGTATTAAGAATGATTGAAATTCAAATTAAATAATTATTTCTATCTTTTGGAAATTGGGGTAACAGTACAGAGAGTAAGGTGCTGTGCTCGTATTCTCCGCATCCCCGTTCGGATCCGCCAATTTGTCCAACCTGGAACAGAGCTCTCTTTGGGCGTACCCTGCCTCTATAAAATGGATACTCTTAACCTGGCGGTTGATTTTGGTCTAATCCTAATCATTTCTCACCTTAACCGTCGATTTTTAAACGGAAAGTCCATAAAAAGTACTGAACCCAATACCCTTAAAGTGGTGACTTTTTTTTTTTTATTCTTAATTACTTGAATGGTAAATGGTGGTATTGCATATTCCAGACTTCAAAATGTTTGTCTAGCTACGCCAATGACAATAGTTATACGAATACAGGCTAATTAATTGATATAGGTACATATAAATCAATGTAAAGTGAAATATTTGAACGGATATCACAGCTCATAAATATTCTTTAAAAATATTAATGTGGGGCTCTACCAAACCATCGAATTCCTAATGTATCCAATCCTTACAATCAAAAAACCATTCATAAAGACTTTAATTTTCCACATGCCGCTGATTTAGCCCGAGCCAGATACCTATCCTTTCATGATAAACTCCAGTCCCATCCAAATCCACTTGTTTCCAGCCTTGCTTTTCCTCGATTCCTGATAATCCCCCTTGGCGTCTGAAAAGAAAATGACCTCGTGATCTTCTCACCTAGAAATAAATAGGGAGTGCTACAACTGGGCAGTATCTCTTTATGTCTGTTCATGTCATTATTTTTAATGTATGCATTTTTACTACTTGTGTTGTTTATACAGTTGTAAATTTCATTAAATAAATTTAAAAAAAAATATTAATAAAGAGAAGGTTTGTCTTATTAATGAATGCATAAATATAATAAATTCATGATAACATTGTATTTACGCATTTGGGCGCCATTTGCAACTATATAGGTTAGAGGCATCTTGTTGGAATTTTATTGCATAGAAATAACACCTATGATTTTTTTTTTTTATATTCTGTTATTTTAAAATTTTATGCCATTTGCACCTCCGCTGCAGCGCACCTATCAAATTTGATGAATGAGGCATCAACTGCGAATTTGCTTGATTAACTTAATTTTGTTATTATTGTAGGAGTTGGTCCCTTCGCCATTTGCTTTATAGTCTGCGTTGATCAGATAACTGGTAGCAGGAAATAGAAAGGACTCATGGATTGAAGTGATTTAGAATTGAAGACGTGTATTTGTCGTGTATGTACGATTTTACTGTTGGGATTTTTAAGTCGTTATGTATAATGTTATTTGAAATGTACTACGGGGCGTTGGTAATTTTACGTAGAATTTTTTATAGTGTCGTTTGCATTTAATTTATGTGTGTTTGTTTTGCCGAACCCCAAAGTTCTGCTCCGTATGTCCAAATCGGTCTCAGTAAGGTGTTGTAGATTATTCGCTTGTTTCGTAAATCAAGTGAGGATCTGTAGTCCAGAAGATGTGAGGGTTGGTTATATTGTCTAGTCAATTTTTTTTTAAGGCACTGGGTTATTGTCAATCGTTACGGGTGGACATAGGGCTTTCCTAGAGATAAAAATATGGTATGAAATTCAGAAGAAAAAAAATGTGATTATTTGCTTTTGTACTAAGTCAAAGTAGTAATATATTTTACTTTGAGTAAATACGTTTTGAAGTTGTACAATCAGAAAAATTGACGTTAACGTTTTATCACCTATTCTTGCAATTAAAAATTCTTGAAAATACATGGGGCTCCTAAACCATCTTCAGTGTATGGTTTATGCCATTCGTAGTTTTTATTTTACACTATTTAACACTTGAATGACATTCGTACCGAATGTATATGCATTCGAGTATAATAACATTGTACAAGTGATTCATTTAACAATAAATATCACATAAAATGTTTTATATTAATATCAACAGATTACTAATCAAATAGATTTAGAGTAAGACTGTATTGTTAAATAACTTATACCTTGTAATAAGACTATGAGACAAGCAAACACTGTCGAAGCGAACCCAATTTCTGTAAATTGGCTATCGGCTTCTCCTTTATAAGGTTGAGAGGTAAACTTAGCGGTTTAGGGGCTTAACCTCGCCTGACCGCTGGTCAAGAAACAGTGATTAGTTATAAAATAATTAATCTAAGATTTACTATGCGGTAGTAATTTTTAATTGTGTACTTCGTCAATTACTTTATTTTTGTATTTAACTCGTTTATTGTGTGCCGAATGGTAAGCGTCCGAGCGGTAGACCGAAGCGAAGGTGGGAAGATTGCATTAAAGCCGATCTGAAGGGACTGGGTTTGGACGGCGAACGGTGGAGGGAGGTGTGTAACAAGCGATTGGTGGTGTCGGCATCGAACCTTCGGGTTCGCTAAGCCTTATTATTATTATTATTAACTCGTTTATTGAAAAATTTCAGAATCTGTCTCAAAGGACAATTACTTTATTTTATTGGAATTTTTAAATTTTAAAGAAATTAACATTACAATATTATATATTTTATTTTGTGACGTCATTTAAATATAGTGAATAGCTGTATAGATATTTATGAATATCTCTTTTATCTATTTTTTTTTGTAAATATTTTAATTTTATTATTAAACCTTTCGTAAAATTTAACATAAATCAATCCGAAAACTGGTGTAGAAAAAATAATTCTGATTTTTTTTTTTCTACTCTTGAAGATACGACCATTCTGTTACAATAGCCTCCTAAATGAAAAACTAAACAATAGCTTATAGTTGGACCTCCAGCTATGTCCTGGAGAAATTACTGGCTTAGTTAACTTTATCCATAATTCAGCCTTACAATTAGTCCATAACTTCGCGGTCATCCTGCGGTTCTGTTTGCTGCAGCTTGGCTGTTGTAATTGCCTTAGTCAGTGCCATATTGATTTTTTTTTTCTGTTTTAATGATTTCAATTTAATAACAAAACAAAAATGAGAGATAAATAAATGTAACGGTTAAAGGTAGTTATTTTAAGAGATTCATGTGATAGTTTCTTTATTCCGGTTAATAGTACCCTAATGACATTTAAAACTTACATTCTTTTTTTATAACTTAACATCAAATGATTTGATATAAGTGTTCAATATCCTAAACTTTATAATATTTTCAAAGATTATACCAAATAAAAAAAAGACATTATTAAATTTCTATTCTAGGGTGAACGAACCAGTTACGGACAGATTGGACTTTAAATGTAAATAATAAGCTTCCTTGTTGATTTAAAGGTTCCAGTTTCTTTCCAAATTGAAGAACAATGCCCTCTATTAACATACGTATGAATAAAGTTCCCAAAAGAAAATGCCTATCATTGTTGTTTGAATAGCGCTTTTGAGATCAGTCTGTTCTTATCTTATCTTTACAGTTAAACAAAGATTTCAGAATTTTTCTGAAGTATGTCCATTACTGAAACGACCCCCTTTCAATTATTAGAGCAATTGAATTTCGGATTGTCCATCACTAGTGCCGAAATATATATATTTTTTAATGTTGATAATACTTGCATAACGGAATTTTTTTATGCGTAATAAATAATCCGAACGAAGTCTTTTTAAATTTTTTATTTATGCCAACGTTTCAACCCAAACATGTGGGTCATCTTCAAGGCGTGGTTTGAGCATTGAGGGTGTTCAAGTACTGATTCCTAATAAGTTGAGTACTTGAGTACTTGAACATCCTCAGTGCTCAAACCAGGCCCTGAAGATGACCCACTTGTTTGGGTTGAAACGATAGCATTAATAAAAAATTTAAAAAGACTGCGTCATGAATATTTATCACCCGTGATATGTAGAACAGTTGACAAATTACCTTCTGGAATTTTTATTTAAATTTTAAAGTGTTAAAACAGAAAAACGAGACCGTTCTAATCGGAGAAGTTTAAAACTACAATAATTACGGCCCCTAACCCATTTTTTTACAAAAACCCTATTTGTAATCAAAAGAATAATACAATTTTAAGTTTGTTATCGATAACACTAAAACCTAGAAATAATAAGTTGTTATGTATTATAGTTTTCTTTCTTTCTTGCTACTAACCTAAAGCATGATTGGTGTTTTACTCTAGTTTACATTATGTTGTAGTACATTATACAGTGTATACGAGACTTGCTTTTCAGTATTCAGCAGAATTTCTCGTAATGTTTTCGCTAAGCCTATTTATTTATTTTTATTTCAAATTGGAGGCACCAGTAGGTGTTTCAATATTTCCGATTTATTATTGCATTTTTCGCACGCGAAAGCTTTGAGGCGTCTTAGAAGGTAACCATGTATAGCTAACAAACTAGCAGTGTCCAATCCTAAGACGACACAGCATAACTAAATAATATACCATAATTAATAGCTCACATTAATTAATGAAAGAATGAATAAAATAAATTTTTAGTACAAATTATCTTATGGTTTAATTAGAAAGCTAATGGGTATTCATGATTTTTTATTGAAT
Source organism: Nezara viridula (assembly GCA_928085145.1). Lineage (NCBI taxonomy): Eukaryota > Metazoa > Arthropoda > Insecta > Hemiptera > Pentatomidae > Nezara > Nezara viridula. Next base: position 58,783,662 of record OV725082.1, read on the forward strand.
CATTAAATTAATGAATTTAATTAAAAAACTCTCTTTTCTGAGAATTTTCATGAATAAAAAAGTTTTAGGTTACGATAAAATAAAGGAACTCGCGAAGTTTCAGACGAGTGTTAATAATTTAATTTTTTTATATGTTCTTTGACGCGGGATAATATCAATAATTTAAATTTTAAAAATTTCATTATTCACATTTATTAAATGTCATAAAAATATTTACTAAAGGTCATCGACTTTTATTTTTTTTATATATATATATCATGCCCTCAAACTGTTATACTTATTTGAATATCTCGCCGTTTTTATTTAGGTTAAGCCAAAAAAGTGGAAGCTTCGCCTGGCCTGGACTGGAGATAAATGATCCGGATAGGGAGGAGGGGGAGGGGAGGGTATCGAACCCTGGAACAGCGAGGAAATGAATTATACTTAATCTATTAATTCAGGGAAGAGTGAAATTTGTAGTAGGGGAGGGGCGTGGCGCTCGCCTGTTTGTCAGCCTCTATCAGGGTGATGGATCGGTTCATCACCCCGCTCTCAGTAATTTACGCCCTTATCTTATCTATATATTTAGTTATGTCAGGTATCCGGGCCGTCGAGGAGGTTCGTAGAACAACATTGTTGGGAGTTCCGAGTGCATTGTACACACCACCTTAAGTAGTTCCACTAATATGTCAAATTTCCAGGCCATTAAAGAGACGAATGAGAGATCAGATTTTCGCCACTGCTAAATTTGACCTAGTTTCGAAAATATCAAAGGACTCATTCTTCATCTATAACTACAAGGGAATGCACTACTCATGTACAAAAAGTAAACAGTAAAGGCCTGACCTCAAATATGTCAAAACCTTTAAGTGATTTTTTTTTATTTTATTTATTTTATAACTGAATTGAAAATGACTTAAAGGAAGAGATCAGCGAGGAACAGGCGGGTGTACCAGGCGGAGATAGAGTGTCTAGAAGCTTCGCCATTAACAAAGGATTTAAACAGAGCTGCTGCCTTTCACCCTTGATTTTCAACATTTATATAGAACAAGCCCTTAAAGATTGGAAAAGATCGTGCTGTGGAATGGGTGTTCAAATTGGGAAAGATGTCATCTACAATTTGCTGTATGCCGACGATCAAGTCATAATTGTATCGGATCCGGATGATGTGAGCTATATGATTAGGAAGTGCTAGACACGCATTTCAGATGGGGTCTGAAAATCACTAAAAGTAAAACAGAGTGCATGGTTTTCAACGCTCCAAATTTTCCCCTTAAAATTGATGACTATACACTAAATGTCAGCCAGCAGTTCAAGTACCTCGGATACTGATTATCTTCAAAGGGAGGTAGTGAGGTTGACATCGAAAATAAATAATGGGAAAAGAATAATAAGTCCGATAAATTCAACCGTATGGAGTAAAGATATAAGATTGGAAACTAAAAAGAAGATATACCATTCCTTTGTCAAAAGCGTAGCCACTTAAGGATCAGAAGTTTGGACAATGACAAAAAAGATGGCCATAAGTCGCTTTTCATGGAAATGGATTTCTGGAGAAGAAGCTGTGGCATATCTAGAATCGAGCAGACCCCAAACGCAGCTATTAGAGACAAGGTAAAAAGAACATCCTTCACTTGATCGGGACCAAACGGTTAAAGTGGCATGGCCACTTAATGTGGATGGATGGGAACCGCTGGCCAAAGAAAATGTATACCTATATGCCACCTGAAAGAAGGAAGCTTGGAAGGCCAAAGAAGAAATGGATAGAGGACGTGGAGGAAAGCATGGCAGCCAGAGGGCTTCATGAAGGAGATCGGATGGACAGAGAGCAGTGGCTTTTGGGTGTTGGGATATGACTCCTTAAGTTGTATAAAACCCAAATATAAAAAAAAAATACTTTAAAAAGCGCATTAACTCATACATAAATTATATCAATTTATCTTAAACATTTTCATCACCTATTAATTTTGACAGAATTGTGATTGTTACTAAATAAAATCAAGGAGAAACAACACCTCTTGATCAGGGTTCGAATCGGAAAAAAAATTTAAATGTTTCTTGGGGTTCACAAAGCCGTCGAATTCCCAACGAATCCAATCCTTACAATCCAAAATCCTTCTTGAAATCCTCAATGCTCCTTACTTTGTCACTAACAAAATCATTCATAAAGACCTTAATGTTCCTTATGTTTCCCAATATGCCCAATCCAGATACCTATGCTTCCATAATAAAGTACAGAACCATCCGAACCCTCTCGTTTCTAACCTTGCTTCCTATTCGATCCCTGATAACCTCCGAGGCGTCTGAAAAGGAGATGACCTCAATATCTATTGTAAACACATTTTTTTTTTCAGGGTGCTATCAGTGGGTAGTTTCTCAACAAGTGTTTTTATTTTCGGTTATCACTTTTTATTTAATGTATTTTTTTTTAATACAGTTGTAAATATCATAAATATATATATATATAAAATGTTTCTGTATGAATGGAATTTTTACTGTCGATAGTTTTTCAGTTATTTCCAAAACAAAACTGTTTCCCTTGAAACGTTTCAAGTAAAGGTTTTACAGAACTTTTATTTCTTAAAAAACGTTTATTTAAAAGTTTTGTGGATTTCTCTAAAAAGTCCACCTAAAAGATTACTTTATTCTTAGCTAATCAAACAAATGACACGTTAGAATTATCCATAATTTTTACTTCATATAACGGAACTTTTTTTTCAGTATTTGAATAAATACAAGTTAAACTTTTACCTGAGTTAATATACCTGAAACTTTATTACAATAATGTTCATTAGAAAATTTATAGTAAGAATTTTTTCTCTAAAAACTTTCAAATTGTTAAAATTGAACGTTTTATAAAATTTCCAACCCCTGGTTTTAATTTCTGGGACCTATATTGTTTATAATATATTGTCTTCATAGTTCATTTAATTGTGTCTGATCCTTCGTCATCAAATTTATAAAGCCCAGATGAATCCAATCAGACGTGTATCAAAAATGGATCTTCTGTCGTACTTTTCAAGCCGTTGTGGATCAAGGTGTTTCTTGTGTGATAGGAATAATTTCTTTTAATTTTTCTTTATTGAGTTGTATTACATTACGTCACTTAAGGAAAATAACGATAGGGATATAGTAGTCCATCTCTACATACAATAAATAAAAATATATTTAATAAAACAATATTAAAAGTAAATATGACAAATGGAGGCTGAGAGGAGGCGCAGTAACCACTCGCGTAGCTGAAAGTAAACAAAAAAATTGATTACACATACGATTAATTCTGCTGCCACCGCTTACTAACAACTTCTAATATATATAAATCATGAATATATAATACTATGAGGTTAACCACTGTAAGCTTAACGGCGGACCAACACCCATTTTACGAATTATACAACTGTTCATTTAATTTTACTACTCGTTGCTCAAATTTTATAACTTAAATTTACATGTAATTAATGTAACTGGCGTGTTACTGGATGTTGCCCAGGCATTCGATAAAGTATGGCATCAGAGACTTCTTTTTAAACTCAAAACACTACTACCTCATAAATATTACCTAATTCTCCAATCTTTCCTTTTCGACAGATTTTTCTCTGCCCGACAAGGCCTAGAAATTTCCTCAATTCGATCAGTGCTAGCAGGAGTACCTCAAGGATCAATACTGCCTCCTTTACTCCTTTTCTCTACATTATATATACGCATGACATACCTACTAACTCTGAAACATTGGCCGCCACTTACGCTGATGATACAACAATTTTAACAAAACACAATAACCCCAGATTAGCCTCAATAAATTTACAAAATCATTTACTGACTTTACAAAAACTATGATTGAAAAATTAAGATTAAATCATGATAAGCCACAACATATAACATTTACACTTCGACGAGAAACATGCACAACAGTTTATATAGGAGAGAACCAAATTCCTCAGACAAACACAGTACGTTACCTGGGATTAATATTCGACAGAAGGATGACCTGGGGCCCACAAGTCAAAACGAAACGACAGACATTAAACAAGCGACTGAAAAAACTGTTCTCACTTTTTTCTAAATCAAAATTGAAAGTTCGACAAAATTGAATAAATAAACTTACCTACTTAAACCCATCTGGACATACGCCTCTCAGATTTACGGTTTGGCAAAAAAAGACGCACTTACAAAAACTACAGTCATTTCAATCCAAAATTTTACGACTTATAACAGGAGCTGCCTGGTACGTCAACAACAAATCTTTACATCACGACTTACGACAACCAACTATAGACCAACACACTCTCTACTCTCGTTTTCATCTCAAACTACACGGACACACAAACAGACTTATAAACGACATTGGTACGACTGACATGCTCATCAGGAGGAGACTAAAAAGGAGCTGGATGAGAGATCTCCTCACCTAAATCAAAGTAATGACCAGGAAGAGGTGCTGCTGGGTACTATCCTTCCTCATGCCTGTAATGCCAACCTCATTATGACCACACATCTGCTGATTGTCATTACCACGACAGGTCTGGATAAACAGTTAAATATAAAAAAAAAAATATGTAATTCAATTTGTTTAATTTTTATCAACATAAAGTAAACTGAACGAAACCACAGTATATTTTACCACATCCTACTTTCCTAATACTTTTTTTTGTTTGTTTATTTAATGAAATTTACAACTGTATACAAATACAACTAGTAAATATGCGCAAGTTATAAATAATGGCATGTACAGGCTTGAAGAGATACTACCCAGTGGTAGCACTCCGTAAGTAATTTTAAGTAAGAAGATCACGAGGCCATCTCCTTTTCAGAAGCCTAGGAGGATTATAAGGGATCGAGGAAGAAGCAAGAGAGGAAACAAGCAGATCTGGATGGGACTGAAGTTTATCATGAAAGGATAGATATCTGGCTCGAGCTAAATCAGCGACATATGGTCTTTATAATTGGTTTTATTTGTGACAAAGTATGGCGCATTAAGGATTTTAGGGGAGGATTTTGGATTGTAAGGATTAGATACGATAGGAATTCGATGGTTTGGTGGAGCCCCAAAGCTCAACTCCGTATGTCCATATAGGTCTTATTATAGTTGTGTAGATAAGTCTTTTATAATTAATTGAATGTTTAAAGTGTTTCTATAGTAAGTGTTGGAGCAGTCAGAAATCCTAATACTTAAATAAAATAAAATATGAAAGTCACTATTCCAATATTTATATAAATATGTCTAATTGTTATCATTATACAGGTGTTTTAGGAGTTACTTAGCCAGAGCATATCGCAAGTAATCAGAGCTAACAATGAAAATTTCTAATTAGGCGTAAGTGAATAATTGAACGGGACGCGGTAGGTTCCAATTTCCCTCCGGTTCATAAACTATAGCCGACAAACTTCATGAATTCCCAAACGTAGCCAATGTTGACTTCCCCCAGCAGAGGGTAGTGTGCCATCTATTGGTGCAGGGGGTGAATAATTCCCTCCTCTCTCAGCTATTAATCAGCAATATTTCATCTGCGACTATCACAATACAGTCAAATTTTATGTTAGAAGAACATGAGTTAAAAATCTATTGCGCGCATCAAAAAACTTTCACTTACGGCACTACTTTGAATAGAAATTCCTTTGTAGCAATTTTGGTGTAATATAAAATTTTTGAAGTGTATCCTTAACGGAGTTAAAACTTAAACCTTACAGCTAAGAACTCATTAATACCATACAAATAACACAACTATGCTAACACAAATAATAACTATATTTATTATGTAGACGATAAGCAATAAAAATCTCGTAACTGCATCTGTTCTTGTAAACCACGTAACTCCTGTTTCTATTATGTTAGAAATCATTAGATGAAAATTTGGTGCGCGCATCACAAAATATCCAATTACCGCTCTACTTTGAATAAAAATTACTTTCTGACAATTTTGGCCTAATATAAAATCGTTGAAGAGCATCTTTAACGGAGATAAAGCTAAGAACTCATTAATACCATACAAATAACAAAAACTCTATTTATTATATCGACGGTAACTAATAAAAACCTCGTAACTCCATCTGCTTTCCTAAACCATATATCTCCAGTTTCTGAGCTATATATACCTAACGAGAATTGAAACCACATCCGTATATTTGACCAATAAATGATCATGAACTTTACTACTATTAGTTATTAAACTTTTATTTTCCATTGTAAAGTTTACTGAAATAGACTTATGAGATTTTCATTGCTTACTATCAATAGGTCAAAAGTTGACACACTAATTACAAGTGGATAATGTTATGATTTCACAAAAGGGAAAATTCATCATTACATGATGAAATTTCGGAATAAATCGGTGATTGATATTATCTAATTACTTAAATATAATATCTGATCTATAGTTATTATTTATAAATACAGTAAATGTATATAATGTTATAAATATATGTTTCACAAATCTATGAAATATTTTTATATTTCACTTCTTCTTTCACACTAATACTATGAAATAGTTTTTAAACGATGTCATTGCCTTTATTTGGTGAATTTTATATAATTCTTTTTTTTTTCATATTTTACTAGTTTACATTTCATTTATTTTATTAATTATATTTAATTTATTTAAAAACACCTGATTTTCGCTAAATAATTTTAGTTTTTACACATTTCCATTTATAATTGTTTCGTCATTCTCCATTATCTTATACGACTTTATTTATTTTTTTTTCTGAAATTCTTAGCTTTCCAACGATATATTCTATGTATACCTTTTGACTATTATTTCCAAATATTCATTTTAACCTTAGCAAACATTTTGCTTTATTCAGTTATGAATTTTTTAGTCTAGTCTGTATTTAGCTTTTTTTATTACTGCTAACAATAAGAAATAGTATTTATCTAAAGTGAAAAAAATTAAAAATACTTAAGATCAGGGGTCTCCAAACTTCGACCCACGAACTAGACCCGGTCTCCACAAGCACCTTCGATCCGGTCCACGAAAGTTTCTTTGATAAAATTATTAAATTTGAAAAACTATGTACGCCTTGTTAAGCGACATAAATGGGGATGAAACCTAAGTGACATTAAAGACCATTTAATGATACATTGATTCACTGAGTTTAATCAAAATCGTTATAGCTGTTTTTTAGAGATTAAAAAAATATGTAAAATGGTATAATGAAGCATTTCCGGCTAGCCGATTTTAATGAAAAAGTTGCTGTAACATCCGAGGTTTTATTCTGACTTAAATGTGTATTTTCAGTTACGTATGACTTTTTGTTTTTGAGCTAGACTGTTCACAGACAAACAGAACATTTTGTGAGAAATGTTTTTTTAGACTCAGAGGACCTCAAAACACTTTAAAAATAAGAAAATGTTGATAATACTTTCCCTTACTGATATATTACGTATATAGGTAAGTGAAAGTAAATAAATGTAACAATAAGTAATAATAAAAGTAACAACTTAAAAAATTTCTATGTATTAAATGTGAAATTGATTGGTGTAATAGCTTAATTGTTTAAGTTCTTGGTAGGTACAAACTCAACTTGTCTACTTGTAATTCCATATTTAACTTCCCTCCTTCGCCAATAAATCCAAACCTTCATCAAATATTTACTGTTTGCTCCTATCGAATAGTTCCATCGTTCTAACAAGAACTCGATAATTGGTTGTCTACAAACATAATTGACTAAACCTATTCTAGTTTGGCAACCATCAATTTTGAAAGTTGTTGGTCTCTGATTATTGTTGCATCAGTCTAGTGAATATATTAATTTTAGTCTTCTTCTTACTGGATAAATGAGGAGATCGACAACTGTACAAAAAAGTAGTTGGAAAAAACGATTGCAATTTCCTTTAGCATGGTCTTAAATAGTAGGGATGTCTGAGTGCTTAGATGTTACATAATGTATGGATCATAAGGGTTTGATAACGATTAGAAATGTAATCTACTTATCTATAACATTTTGTTACAGATATATAACGCTACTAACGAACTGCAGATTTAGAATAAACTAAATAGCCCTTGGTACAGATGCCTTTTTATCAAATTATTAACATCCGCCTGGAACTTCGTGAATAGCTTCATCGAATCGTCACTTAGACATATTTTATTTACAAAACTCTTGGAATTGGGGCGTTTTCAATCTGGATATCAGCAAAATTAGTCTATTTAATAAGATAATAAAAACTCCTAAATATAAATTTGCTTTCCACTTCGATCGTAATGTAATTTGATCATAAAACCGAGAAAAAAAGTGACCTACAAAAATGTTGGGCCGTTTGGCCTATATAACCTCATTATTTTGACATTTGTGGAGTGTAGGTCACGCCAAACGGCTCAATATTTTTAAAGACCAGTTTTTTTTATCTATATTGTTCTCGAACTATCTTACTATTGAAGCGGACAGCAAATGGTTATTTAAGAGTTTTTATTACTTAATTAAATAGATAAAGTTTGCCGATCTCCGAATTGATAATTCTCCCTAATTCCTTGAATTTTCGTAAATAAAATAGTTGTAAGTTACAATTAGATGAAGCTATCTACCAAGTTTCAGGTGGATGTTAATAATTTGACAAGGGTCTGTGTCACGGACTAAAAATCAAAATACAAAATGAAATCCAAAATTTTAAACTCAATTTATATATTACTAAATTATATTTTGTGTTGGTTTAAAGTCTTTATATACCATAATTATTGTTTTATTTACATCATATTGTTTATTTATATCTTTTTTTTTTCAACATAAGTGGCTTTGCTGCCATACGTGGTTTTTGGCAGCAGTGGGTTAATACGTTGGCGTTCTCGTATGCACACTGCTGCCAATAAACAACACTTTATTGATAATTTTTATTTTTATACAATAAGTATGAATAATTTAATTTGAAGAACAATAAAACCAATGGGTTAACTGTAGTGCGACCTGGAACACGATTGTACACTTAAGTGATGGGGCCGCACCTTATCTGCACCCCATCTTTCCGGTCCTAATTTTAATAAATATCATATACATTGAAAAGTAAAGGTAATGCACTTATTAAGGTGATGTCTTATAACATTCTTATGAACATTCTTAATGCAGTGAAAGTCTTTAAACTCAAACATTGTATATTCCTTCTACAACAGACTCCTGCTTTCTTTTAGGGACACAAAGGTAACAGAGCGTTCACGTTCCAGAGCGATCTTCCAATCATCCACGAACGCTTTGTAGTTCAGACCGTTCTTTTCCTTCATTGAGAGGTGAAAATCACAATCAGTGAGGTCGTAGACGTTCGTCTTACTTCGTAGCCTGTTTCTTAGTGATTCTTATTCGGTGCAGGTCGTTACTGCAGCTTGTGCGGTTGGGAGTATCGTGGTCATAGCATAGTCGACATCTTGGCCAAAACTGAGATTCCATGAGGACTTGGCAAACCTAGTAGTCCTGGATTACCCATTTTTTAATAGCAACATACTTGGTACCTATCTTTAACTAAGTAAGTAGTTTAAGATTATTCCGTGGTTCCGCTAAAACATTTAAATGAAACCCTCTCAGTCAATTTATACTGTTAGAAATTTTAACTAAAAAAAATGGGGATTTCTGCATACACCGACGAAGGATTCATATTTGTCTTGTAATTTTTTAATGAAATCGAAATAAATGATAGTTTACTAAAATTTACCTCTGAATATAACATCTCTGGTATTTTTACTATAAGCCGAGGAAGTACAGTTAGAATAAATAATAAATTAAACGTTTTTTCTGTTTAGAAAGAGAATTCAATTCATGTGCGACTCATAAACTCAAACTATTACCATTTCAAATACGAATTTATTCTCTAAAAGTATCTAAATCCTGATTAGAAATGACATTATCAGCTACGTCAGACAAATGGATGCGCCCGTGCCGGCCTTCAGACACATTTAGCTGTCTGTAGCGTTAATGAAAGGCCGCTATGAGCTGACTAAATGCATACGGAGGGAGAGAGAGAGAGTGTTAGGGGAGAGGTAAGGAGAGAGCGGAGTGGGCTATTAGGGCGCCCTGCATTAGCGACGGCGCAGCAGCGATAACTCGATATAGTCGCTGCTTTGTGAATCGCTTACGGCATCCTCGCTTTTATCTCGTCTGTCTTATAGCGTCGCTCTAGTCGTATAAAATGAATATTTCTCCAGCTTCTCAAATACATTTCACTCCTCAAATATGATAATTGATAATGTTAGCACGGTTGAATCTCTCCTTTGACGGTATATTTGAATGACTATTTTAATGTAAAGAAATTAAAATTATCGAAATTTATTTATTTATGAACTAATTGTACATATCTGTAAATCTGCATAATACCACTACTTGATTGATTCGATTGATCAAGATAACAATAAATGGTACAACTTGTAGAGTGAGCATTCAGTCAGATCTCTCTCCACAGTTTATATCTACCGGAGGTGTTAGACAATACGATGGTCTTGCCTTCCTGGAGTTCAACCTAGCCTTGCAGAAATCTCAACGTGATTCGGGCATGCAAACCTCTGACTCCATCTTCAACCGGCTCGTTCAGGAACTCTGATCCTTGGAGTCCTTAAGAGAAGGTTTTCTCATATTGGCAAAGGCTGCAGAGGATATGGAGATGTGTGTAAATCAGTAAAAGATGAAGCATATGAGAGCTGAGCCTATTTATATTCCAGAACGTCGACTAGTTTGTATACATAGGGTTAGTGGTGAGTTGTGGAAAGAGCAGCTCTATGGAAACCAGCCAGCGACTCATTAAAGCCAATAGTTGCTATCTTTGTCTCAGAAAGCACCTGACAATTTCCTACCTCTCCTACCGTACTAAATGCCTCTTATGTAAAATTCTTATAAGATCTAACTTATGGATCAGAGACCTGGACCCTCAACAAAACCTAGACAAGTAATGAGGAAAATTCTTAAATTCGGAAGAAAAATTGTTCGACAAATACTTGGACCGGTAAGGATTGGAGAGGACTGGGAGTGGAGAACGAACAAGGAAATTTACCAACTTTATGACGAGACTGGGGTAATAAAGTTCATTAGGTTGTTAAAACTGCGGTGGGCTGGCCACTCCGCAGCCATGCCGGAAGAAGAAATGCCCTTGATGGGAGAATCCATCGGACAAGAGGAAGAGGAAGACCTCGTCTCAAATAGGAAGACACTGTTGCAAAGGATGCCCGCACTTTCTCAACATCTGCAACTGGCAACGGGGGCGGGGTGGCCGAATGGGTTAAAGCGTGTGCACAGCACCGCGAGTTGCCTGGCAACCAGGTATATGAAGTTTTGAGAGACAAAAATAAGTACGAGTTCGCGTCCCGGCACCGTAGTGGATTTTAAATTCCCCGCCCTCACCCTCTGGGTGAAATCCCATATAGCCTAAAATGGCGAGGTAGGGAAGAACAAAATAAAAAATCAGCAACTGGCAAGTGGCGGCACATGAAAAAGATAACAAAGGTGGAAAAAGGAAAAACATTTTCCAAGAAAAAAAAAGAATCCAGTAATAACGGCAACATATAAAATAAACCTCTAGATTTTAAAATCCATTTAACTTCGACTAGAGTTTACACAAGATATGGGTAATGTGAATTGGTTACCGTCTGTGAAATCTTGTACTACTTTTAAATACATATTTTAAATTATTCAACTTTTTTTTAATTATTTATCTAAACGACTAGACATTTAATAATTTATGCAGTGTTGTAAGTAAAAGTTGCGCAAAATGGGCGCAGCATCATTTATTTGTTTGTTTTTAATTGTTCTTAATCTATATGTTAAAAACGTGCTTAATTAGTAAGTATAGTATTAATTTAAAATCATTCCCAACTATATAATTTTAAATAGATTTAATTAAAGAAAATAAATATTGCTGCATTTGATAAATAGTCAAAAATACAAAAAATGAATATTCTCTGATTCTTCTAATATCAATACCTGATCTGGTGGTTATTTGAAATGTCCCCCCTTTTTTTATTGGAAAAGAGACACAATCTAGAAAGTTTTAATAGAGTTTGAGCAGTAAAAAAAAAAACTTATATAAAACAAGCCCTCGGCCTTAAAAAAAAATGCAATAAAACTGAATAGTTTCAATCTGTTTATAAGTACTGCAAGCACTTTTTAACTGGTTTTTATGAGTGAACTTTTTATACCATTACTAGTTTTACATTTTGTATCATTATACTATTTTTTTATTTAAAAAATTAAAAATAATTTCGAAAAAATAAAATAATTGCATTATAACATTTTTCGTTGTGTGGTTATTATTAACTTATAACTAAAATCCTACATAATGTTCATTCTGTATATGTAATTAATATTTGTTTACTTTCCTACCTATACTAGGTAAGGAAAGTATTGCGATCAGGTCAAATTTCCAAAATGCGGTTTTCGACGGGTCTATACTTTTCAGAGCCCCATAAGTCGGAAAAACACATTTTTAGCCATTGGTCTGTTTGTCTGTCTGTGCTAAGGTTTGTTCCGGAACTACTAAACCGATTTTCTTGCTTCTTTTTTTATTTTGTAGGGTTTTGACTACCGATGCATGTTACGGAAATTCCTTGCTCCATGCGCAATAGCTTGCGCGCAATAAATGAAAAACATGTTTTTCTATAGGCTGTAGCGCAAAAACGGCACTAACTGTTTTGATGAAACTTTCCTATAATGTTCTAATAGTTATATAAATTATTAAACAAAGCTATATAAAAATCGTTCATCTCGGACAACTATTAACGAAGTTACAGCTATTCAATTTCCAATGTAAGATTATGGGTTCATATCCTGGTGTCAGTCAGAAAGGGGTGAATGAGAGAAAAAAAGTGACTAAGTGAATATCAGAAAATCTGTTGCCCGCACCACACAAGCTTCACTATTTCCTCTACTTTTAACAGAAATTATTGTTTGACAAAATTAAGCAATGGCAAAAGGTTGTTGATTAGAGGGTATTGAAATTTCTACACTGATCTACCTTAAGCCAGTTTACATTGCTTTAGTTTATTAAATAAATCGTACTCAAATCTTTTCGTCGATCGATTTTCAGGAATATAAATCGAATTCAATTTTTTTTTTTTGTGTCTTCATGAACATATATAAAGATATAAAAACTTTTCTGAAATAGGTAGAGAAGTCGTGTGAGTGGACACACCAGATATTTTTTTTATAACAGAAAACAAGATCGGATACCAATATTTCTAAGTACAAATATTGTTTGATTAGTAGTGTTTTTACAAAATTTACATTAAAGCAATACCGATTTCAATGGGAAAGTTTTGAAGAAATATCTACCTATAAATCTTAGTTGTTCTTCTTATTAATAAATTAATTTAAGAACAATAATATAAAAATCTCGTAGCCAGCTACCATGAACATGGAATTACATTGCCCATTGTTGCAGGGCCCTCTGAGTAGAATACACTGAGAGAGGGAACGTTCAAAGAGAACTAGGGCTTATCTTGCGGCCCAACCCCTGCAAGGTAAGCTGTTCATCGCCCTCTCTTGGAATATATCCCTTCAGGGAGCCTCTGTTCAGAACAACAAGGGCTGGGTAGCTTGTTTATATGCAAAGCCTAAGTCCGGTTTCTAGGCGAATAGAAAAGCCTAGAACATAGAAAGTAAAGGCTTCTATTGAAAAGTATATGTTGCTTTCAATATGCGGCAGATCATTGAAAACCAAGTTAAATAAAAAAAAAATATATATATATATATACCTTATATATAAAAGGTTTTCACATAGTATGCAATAAAGGAAGAATTTATTTGATCGATGTCTATTTATTTATTGAGGTGTCCTATAAAAATTTATATACACGTTTCCATATATCGGGAAGTCTGTAGCAAAATATTATTCTTGATATTGATTTGCGTAGAGACCGGATTTTTGTGAAGCAAAAAACTCTAAATGTGCAAAGCCATGTTGCAAAAATCCGAAATATTTAAAATTGTTTTAATTGACACCTAAAAATTTGCAAAAATTATCAATTTTGTTTAACTTATTATATTAATACATCGAAATATGATCAAATCGAATACCATGTGCAACAACATGAAAATCCAGTCTCTTTACTATAACAATACTCCTTTTTATCAAATTATTAACATCCGCCTGAAACTTCGTTAATAGCTTCATATGATTGTAACTTACAAATATTTTATTTATGAACATTCTGGGGATTAGGGCTTTTTTCAATCTGATAATGGTTAAATTATTTCTATTAAATTAGGTACTAAAAACTTGTGAATACCCATTTGCTTTCCACCTGAATCTCAAGGTAATATGAGCAAAAAGTAAAAAAAAAAAAGAAGGCGACCAATAAAAATATTGTTCTGTTTGGCGTGACCCCTCCACCTCAAAATAGTTAAAATAACGAGGTTATGTAGGTCAAACGGCCCAATTTTTCGTTGACCACCTTGTTTTTCGATTTTGCATCTTGAGATTTAAGTGGAAACATAATTGGTATTCATGTTTATTGAGTGTTTAGTGCCTAATTAAATATACAATGTTTGCCGATCTATAGATTGAAAATGCCCCAATTCTAAGAATTTTCGTAAATAATTTTTTTTTTTTCATGATAAAGTGAAGTTATTTACTAAGTTTCAGGTGGACTATAATCATTTGATAAAAAGGAGTCGTACCACGGAGTATGATTTTGGCAGGTTTTTACATTTTTGTAGGATTTCAATTTTAAAAAATTAAATATTATTTGTTTTTACTACACGTTTTTCGGTTTTTCTGAACCAAAATCCAATCTTTATATGAGTGAATCAAGGGCTGATCAAAATTTGCAACAGTTGGTGACGTTACTGATTTCATCATAATCAAAACAAAATAAATTATCATTAAGTTATAATTCAGCTCATCAGCTTCTTAATGCGACAAAAAAGTTCTCCTTTTTTTTCAATACCTAAAATATATAATAAAAAAGAAGACAAGCATGCGTACTACATTTTTTTTTTTAAACGATATCCATGTGTAATAAAATTATAATGATTTCATTAAAAATCTGTTTCATTGGGTATTAGCGATCAATATTCACATTAGCAAATTATTTTCACACTATAAAAATATATATAACAATGAATTAAATATAAGATAATGACAGATATAATATTATGAAGGTAAGCCATTTCAAAAATGTCGGAATAATATATAATATGAAGAATTGTACCCGACAGCCCCTTTTCTCTGAATTGGTACAGTTACTTCAGTTTTGTTAAGGATGGAGATCGCTTATACTTTTAGGAGCATGTCAGCCCCGATCATATTTCATAACCTTTTCCGGTAAGTCCAAGTAAATGAAGTCGTCGATAAATAGTAGTAATATGTTATTCTACTGTTGTCAGGTGGAGGTCAGTATGTAGGATCTTGTTAGTCAAATATCTATACCTGTGTTTTACTATTATTACTATTCCCTTACGAAACCATTTTTTTTCTTTCTATTTGACAAAATTAGACATTTCGATTTTTTTCTAATAGTAGTTATTATGCGAAATTCCTCCTTGACGTTAAAACACAACATAACGCATGAGTATTAAAGCAAATGAATGGACATTAAATTTTTATATGGTGTTTAATTTATTATGCCAATCCCTTCTAACACTACCCGAGATATTGACATAATAATTCATCTATAGGCACTAATACTTATTCAACTGCAATGGACTGTATGACTAAAGGATTTGATTAACTATAAGTAAAATATGGGATTAAATTGATTGCAATACTATAATATCTATTATAATGTTCGAGTTATTGTGGTAAAATCTATTATAATCTAGGTTACAGTGTAAATAAATTTTGGTATGAATTTAATATAGTAATGCAGTTGCGGGTTAGGTAAGTTGGTGGATAAAAGTTAGCTGATAGTACTTGCTTCTTTCTCCATGACCTTTTTCTTCCTTTCAAGTTTTCAGACCCGCTTTTCCAAGTTGCTGGCCGCTAGAGTTTACAACTATATTTCCTTCTTATGAAAAAGGGACCGATCTTAATATGCTTGCTGGACAGCTGTGTTTCCTCTCTCAAGATTGTATGAATTCTACAGGAAAAATGCATGTGTAGACCCTCTCTACTTATTTCGAGTCTGCTTTTCTTGTCTGTCAATAGATGGCAGCAGTGCTGCGTGCTTTAATTGAAGTAAAATAAAGTAGAAACCTTGTTCTGTTCACTAAATATAAGGCGTTATAAGGTGTTTTTTTTTCAAATAAGCCACCTAACTGAATTTAAGTAAGTTGGTGTGTATATCTAGTTTCGTTCTGTTGCGGTCAATTCCTGCCTCTCATCAAACCTACAGCCGACAACTAGTGATCGGACATAGTTTACCTGCCCGCTACCTGGCAGCGCCACATGTGCGCGCTCACTCAATAGATCCATCAATTGTACTATTATTTCTCATTATTGTATTGTAAAATACTCAAGCTCTAGATTTTAAATATTTATATAAAGTTTAAATACGTTTTAATATTATAGTTTCAAATATACTAATCAAATCTTAAAAATTACAGTTACTGTAACTACATTGCTATCCGAGTTAATCATGACGAAATGAAAACCGCAAGCAGTCCTCAAAATTTGAGTAAGGTCCTCAGAACTCCAATCTTCGGGATGTTAGATCTTCCTAGCAGTTTCGTCACGCTTTTTGGTTCAATATCAAGCTGCATATTAAGTCACATTACCCTAACTTGAACAAGCTCTGTTGAGGGCTTCTTATCGTTATACAAACTATACAATACCTCGACAGTTCCCAGTTTCAGAGCTGAAGATTTAAAAAAATAAATAAAAACAGAATTTTGAAAAACAGTCTTCTGTTTCATTTTAACTGCCAAGTCCCATTTCATAATTCTCCCAATGGTAAGCTCAAGATAGTTCAGTTGATTCATCTGTGAAATTAAGTTTGGATATGAACTGGAGGGCAGGTATTTCCCCTGAAGGGATATTTTCTCTGTTTAGATTTATCAGGATTCATTAAGATTGTCTAAAGTTTGAAGCAGTTCTGTAATTTACGTAAGAGATATCATGAAGTAAAAAACTTATTATAGTTTTAATTTAACAATTTAACTAATTTTTCATCTAAAATAATACTGGTATTACCATGGTTGATAAAATTTAATATAAATGAACTGAGTCCTTAAAATTATCCAATTTATAATCGAGCCACGACCCGACCTAGAGAAGTTTCCGCGTTGAAATTGTGGCCTCGAACTTTAAGAAAAGTTGCTTTATTAAGAGAACCGTAACATCATAAAGTTCTCAAGTTGCATATTATTTAATTAAATACCGGCTCTGCCTCTTGTGTCTGTTCAACTCTCTGGCAGGGCTCTTGTTAGCATAGCCTTTGCTTCAGAAACGAAGTTGTTGTTAATTTTTTTATAAATATATTAAATTTCTGTCTCAATAAACTACAGATATCGAGTGTGGAAACGGTTTCCGGCAACCTGATGTAAGATAACTTGATAAAAATAATTATATTATAGTTAAAAAAAAATTACACATCCCGGTACCGAGGGACGGCTTTTAGCTCTGACATAGATTCCCCGCCTTCACTCCCTGAATCGGGAAAACCTCGTTTAGCCTAGAAGCCGAAGGAGGGGATGACAAAAAAAAGTGGGGAGATCGTGAAGGCTAATTTTTGGCTAATATACACTGCAATGGACCTGAACATATAATGTATAGTTAAAAATAAAGTCATTCCGAAATATCATAAAATTTTATGCTTTTTATTATTTTATGGCGACATCATACTAATAGTGGATACGAAAAGAAGTGCTTGCTAACCCTTGATAAGTGACAGGAAGAGCTCCTCCGCAAAGAAATCAGCATCTCTAAGAGCGGAATCTCACTTCTATCAAGAGGATGGCCAGCTGATCAATGGAAGGTACTTGAAGTTGTGTAGCAATCTATCTATTTTATGACAGTCCTTACTCGCCCAGGTTTGTTATCATATCATCAACAGCATTGTGATACACAGAAATGTAGTTAAGGAACAAAAAGGCAAACATATAAGTCAATATACTTCCTAACCCTATTACGGCTGTGATAGTTTGTTTATGTTAAACAAACTAGCCGGCCGGGTAACACGTTCGGAAATCAAATTACTGCGGAGAGCCGTTATAAATACCAGAGGAGACTGAAATATGAATCAACGGATAAATACCGAAGTGAGAGGTAAAAATACGAGATGTGCGTGATGTTAAAGGTAATCATGTTGCGTTCTTTAATTTAGAAAAATCGTTTCCGCAACAAACTTGCCGGATGCTCAGTGGAGATGGCAGTGTTCGCAAAAAAAAAAAAATAGAGTCAATTAAATATTTATAACTTTCTAATGAGTGTCACGCTATTTAATTTATTGAATTTGGAAAATAACGAAAACCATAAAAAAATAAATAAATAAATTTAATTTAAAAAAAAAGATTAGGACGCGGAGTGAGCTACGAACTCGGAACCTTTGGCTTTAAAAACATATGTTAATTAACCTCATAACCTATCGAACCTTCTTACTTGGTTAATGACTTTCTCTAATCCCTCGAATAGGGTTTTACAATTCCTTATTAAATATAAAAAAAAAAACAATATAATATATACATAAAACATGAAAACAAACAGAAGTAAAATAAGAAAATAAAACTGGCTATTATTAAAACTAATGATGAATTTACTTATTTCTATTAATTTAAATAACTGTAAAGGAAATGAAAATTATGAACAAGAAATTAGATTTATAATAAAACAAAGAAAATATAATTGACTTTAATTATCAAAGAAAGGATTATAAAATTATTATAGGACTAAACATTAACTTACAACTATACAATATACCAATTACAAACATTTGGAAATAAAGATAGATAAAAAAAAACTTATATGTACATATTTACAATATCCCACTGGCTGAACTCTGTCCAATTGACGGCAACTTATTCGAACTAGCGTCTTCAATGTCTCCACAATTTATCTCCTCAAGTTGTGAAAATGTTCATTCACCAACTTGTAAGATCAAGCGGCACTCGTCGCTGATAATCACAGGTCCATGAATAGTAAAGAAAATCCGGTGTACACCGTAAAACTAAAGCATTTTACACACAAATCTTTAACGTGCCTCAACACTCGCGAGGTTCCGCCATCTCTCTCTCAACTCTCGACTGTCTTTTTTTTCTCCCAATCAGCTGTTTTCTGTTACACTGACTTAAAAATAATATCTACAATTAATACTTAAAACTAGACTTATTATAAACAATTGCTTATGATTAAAACTAATACTAAATACTAAATTAACTAATACTTAATTATATATTAAACCCTCTTCGAGTTAATAAAAAAACATATAATTATTTATAAAAACTAAAAATTATTTTACGAACTAATTTTATTTTTTATTTATTTTTGGTTACAAACTTGCGGGTTTGAGTTTTCGAGTGTTTGTTGCTTGTATCAGCATTGAACTTATGATTTAGCCAAGTTTTCTTATTACTATTGAAATATTACTTAATTTAATATTTCTTGGGTATTTTCTCGTATTTTCGCTACTGTCTTAAAGACTAGCCAGATATATACAATTCACTCAATTGAACTCTCCAAACACCCTGTGAGTTAAAACAGTCGTGAAGGCGTAACGTCTTTGAGCTGTTGGTTTTTCATTTGCAAACGATAAGGGGCATGATACTCGGCCTGTTGAATTCTATTCAGCTAACTCCAGTTCATTATGTCTCATCCATTCTGCTTAGAATGTTAAACATGGCATCCATAGTATATATTGTAGAAACAAATTTAAGAGAGTTAGAATAAGATTCACGGATCATTGACGATTAAAAAACGAATATTGGCGTGGATATTATTGGTCATAGATGCATCGTGTTTATCGAATTTTGTTTTCATTATCTAAAGACATTTCAAACAAATTCTTTCAAAACTAATCAACTAGTCAGCTAAAATACTTCATTAGAAGGCTTATATATAAATTAGACATATTCATGAGAAAACGCCTAAATAAATTTTGTTGGAATTTCTAAAATAATAATCATTTATTCATGGTTTCCATAGTTGCTATTCGATGTCACATTAATTATATCGATAGTTGGAACAAAGTCGATCCTAGAGCTTTGTATTCGCGGAGCTTGGAAATACGAAGCAGTCAATTAGGAATGGACTGGCTGTTACCTTTGTAATCCTAGATCGAAATTAATTTGTGACCTCAACACAATGTTGTGTTGTTTGTTATCTGACCTCAGGACGTGTAATATTGCCAGATAGAGTGCTAACATATTTGTGTTATTGTACAAACAACAAATAAAATTCATGGCATAATTTTTCTGAGATTGTAATTAATCAATTAAAAAAATCATTATGATAAACATTTTACTTAAAAAAAAAATTTTTTTTTCTATTTATCATACCAAAAATATATTTTCAGTACATTTTTTGTATTAAGCAGTTTCGATTATTTTTATTTCTAGTTCTTTCCTTGATCATTATATAAAAATATTTATTTAAAAAAATTGTTAAATAAGAATTTTCTAAGATAGAAATAAAAATGGAAGAGAAAAAAAAAGTCCAAAATATTAAATGTTTACGGAAAAACGTAAATTAAATAAAAATGCTTATAGGTAATTTACAAGATTAATACAAAGGGATTTTAAGAGTAATATTTTTTTAAAATATAAATCATTAAATCTTATTGGAAAAATAATAAATTTTACTCAGGGTTATAAATTGTGCCACGATAAATTCATTATCTGATGTAAAGACCGGAAAAATGGCTTTTGGAACGAAACAAATTGAATGAAAAATTTTACCATCAGGATAATAACTAAAGTTCCTTTTTTTTTTTTTAATTATTAATAAAAATTCCTTGTATCTTCTCAAGGAGATTAGAACAGTGTAGAGGGCGTTAATTTCACACTTAAAATTGTTTATTTGGTTCAAATTAGTAAGATCATAAAATAATAGAGTCGATAAACTGAAATTTTCAATAGAAAAATAAATTGAAAAAATAACCAAAACACAAACTTAGATACGAGACCAGACAAGAAAAAAAGACTCTACAAAACTATAATATTTTCAATCTGAAATTGTAAGATTAATATCTGTAGGTGCCTGGTACGTAAGCAGCAGAACTTTACATACCGACTAACGACAACCAGCTATCGACAAGCGCATGTGTACTATTTACTCGTTTCCATATTCAACTACATATTTTATTTTTTTTATTTTAATGAAATTTACAACTGTATAACATAGAAAATACAACAAGTAAATGTGACATTGGTAACATGACATGTACAACATCAAGAGGAACTACCCATTGGTAGAACTCAAATTAAAGTTCTATATTAGAAGGACCCGAGACCATCTTATTTTCAGACGCCTCGGAGGGTTATCAGGGATCGAGGAGGAAGCAAGGTTTGAAACGAGAGGATTCGGATGGTTCTGCAGTTTGTTATGGAAGGATAGGTATCTGAATTGGGCCAAATCGGAAACATATGGAACATTAAGGTCTTCAAGCAAGACCAAGACCAGGACTGGTAAAAAAAATCGATTTTTTAAAATAAAAATTAATTCTAAAAAGTTACTAATACTTGAAAATCTTAGTTAATATATGTTAATAATTGATATAACTAATATACTTTTGCATTCAATTCCACTAATTTTTCATTCGGGCTTAGGCTTAGGTTTCTCCTATCTAAAAAATTACAATAATACCTCTATAGTAATAAGCTAATAAGTAACTGCAAGATTGTTGCGAGGGTCTTGCGCAAGACCAAGACCATGACCAAGACTGAGTTTGCAAGACCAAGACTCGTCTCGGTCTCGCATTTGGGCAACACTAATCAGGAGCTGACTAAAAAGGAGCTGGATGGGAAATCTCATTTTATGATTTAAGGAAGTTAACAAAGACCAGGTAATAGGTGCTGCTGGATACTATTTTTCTTATAAATAAATTGCCATATTCTTGCATAACAACAATTTTTTTTTTTTTTTTATTCCTATCCTTTAATGTTTTCTATTTAAATATATGTATTTTTTATATTTGTATATTAGGACTTCACATTATTATAATAATAAAAATACTCATATTGATCACAACAGTTCTACTTTTTTTTATTTTTTACACCGACGTTTCAGCCTTTAGTCCTTTTCAAGGGACGAAACCTTTAACAAATAAAGTAATAACCACTGCCTAATTATATTTTTGCATTAATTAACTTTTTCACGCATCTCTTCTAGGATCCAAATAGCATTATTCAATACAGCCTATAAATAGATGAATGAAAAAGTTAATTAATGCAAAAGTATAATTAGGCTGTAATAATTTTTTTATTTGTTAAAGGTTTCATATCTTGAAAATGGCCTAAGGGCCGAAACGTAGGTGGGAAAATTGAAATAAAGTAGGACTGTTGTGATCAATATAAGTGTTTTTATATTTAGTTAATTGATATTGAATATTTCCTCAATGGTTGCAGATTTGCAGATAAAAACAAAATTTTCTAATGATAATATGAGGTTGGGTAATGATTTGAGTGATTATTTGATGAAAAACATATCATTAATGAATGAAAATAATCTTTTTCATTTTAATGAATTATACAAGCTTTTACAGAGCATATTTTAAAAATTGTATCTTTCCTTTTGAATTCACTGGAAACGAAACGGAAATTTGTAATTCGGTGATTAAATTGTTGAATTTTTGAAGGGCTGGGACAGGGGCAGTTAAGCTGGACGACGCTGGTAAATGTTTAATAAGCCATTAGGGCTGGTCTAAGCTCTCTCTTCTCGGCTCATCTTTATTTTAAAAACATTTGCAAGATTTTTTTTTTTTTTAACAGAATGTCAATGTTTTACTTTTTCAGAGAACTAAAAAATGTTTTTTTTATTACCTCAAATATTTAAAGAATTTCTTTTTTTTTTTAATTTAATTATTTTAAGTCACTGGAGGATTTGTCAGCTACATCAATACAACATCCACCCCTTGGTTATATAAAAAAAAATCTACTTTAATAAAATTTAAATTATTTTGAGCGACTCTATCATTATTATTGATGTTCTTGAATGTGACTGAATGTAATATTACTCAATAAAGAAATGTAGAAAATTGAAAAAAAAAATATTCAATTTTCTAGTACACACTAGTAGACATTGTTGCGCGATATGTCTATAGACCGTCTATAGACACCGTTATTTGTCTCGTCTAGTGTTCACATTACAATGTGGATTTCGCAGCAGACCATGGAGAACATAGCTTTGTGTGGAATGAGTTCCTGCTTATTGGTAGTTGCAAATAAAAGAAAGCGAAAATATAAACGTTGATGGACGCGCGAAGTGCTTGCAGAGTACCTAGGTTAGGTAATGTATTATTAAATAAATTAAGACCAGGAGACGCCATGATAACATTCAATTACTTTTAAAACTTTCTTACTAGACCAAAATTTTTCAGAAGATCTGTAAAACTTTGTAAAATAACTGTAAATAGTCGAACCAACCACTCAAAAGTTAGCTAGAGACAGATTGGGACGTGTCTTGCTCTAGAATCCGAGAGACGTCCACACTGTCAAAATGTTGCGCAATATGTCCAACGTTGCATAATGAATGCCTCTCATTACGATCGGGAGACTTTAGACCTGCGATTTCGGTCAAGCAACAGGCCTGTGTACACAACGGGAATTTCTCCATACACATGCCTACGTAGATAGATTATCTCTAACATATCTACTAGTGTGACTAGGCTTAACGTCTTCCGATCGGAATGGGAGACATTTTGACAGTGTCTACGTCACTCGGCCTCTAGAGGCGGAAGAGTGGGAAGGCTTCCCGTAGATTCGTATTTTTTTTATCAATGAATGGTTTGATTATATTCATCTTTGAAGTCTTCAGGCGCTCCCATGTTTCCAGTTGGTATATAGTAATACTTCCTAGGTATATTCCTTTTCCAAACTTTTACAACCAAAAAAAAAAAATATATTTCCTTGATTTTATTATTTCTGATTCTTTTTTTCATTCTCTATACACTAGATCACAGACCACAAACCTCTATATTATTTCTAATAAACATACTTCCTTTTAAAAATCCTTTATTGTGATACATTGTTTTGAAATTCCTTACCCATCTCCGTACGCAAAACCTCTTCTTTTAAATACATCTTTTCCACTTACCACTCAATCTTCGGAATATATTTATATGACCAAAAAAGGATAAATAAAAAGGTAACAAAATAAGTGTTAGTAAATATCGGAATCTTTACTTGTTGGGCGCCTGGCTTTACTAGCCTTTCATCGCTAAAGAGATAATTATAGAGAATATAAGTTACTTACCTATTATTTGGTCATGATTAATCATTTAACCTAGAGTGCTAGCTTAGGTGAGAAGGAGTTAGGTTAGATATTTTTATAAAGCAGCAAAAAAAAAGGTTAAGAGATCTATTTACAGAAAGAAATATTTACAGAATTAAAACAATGTACAAGTATAAGAAATAAAATAAATGGAAAAAGATAGAATTTATACATAATTACTATATACAATTAAAGATAAATAGGAATATAATAAATATAATATAAAAAAAAAATATACTTATTCTATATACAAAAGTATGGCATGCTACATATAAACATCAAGATATAAGATATCAGAGCACATTCACATGCTAAAAAAGAAAAAGGAATCAATAATCAGTCACCGGAAACAAAAGAGAGAAGAGTTTTATTTTTTTTTTCAATGCTTCCTCAGTCTTTGTTACATAATTAACAATTTAATTTTCGTATTTAAGTTTTTTCAGAGTCATTATACTGTTTTTTCACAGTCATCTATATATTATGTAGGTTTCTTATCTGTACATTTAGGTAAACATAATGATATTTAATTATCTATAATCTTATTACTTTACTATGGATCACCTTAAAAACATTTCACATTTCACAACAAACTTAATTTCTACTCAAAATCAAGCGATTCAAGGATTATCTGACGTCCTCTAAAATTTAACACATTTACATTTACAAATATGTTTAAAAAATAATTTCTGAGATTAATATGATTTTAATTTGTAACGAAAAATTATCGTTACTCATCTTCATGAAATTTTATTTTAAATTACATATGTCACTCCACCTGGTTGTAAAACATCATATTGGCTATCCATAAATTGATAATTAATGTAAAAAAAAAAAATCAACATGTTAACTTTTTAAATTTGTAATAATATTCTGACTTTAAAATAGGGTTGTCATATTGGGACACGTGTCGCATGCAAATTCCGGATAAATATTAAAAAAATAATTAAAAACTATAAAAAAGTTAAATATAAAATCCTAAATAAATATAGTAATTGGAAAAGTTAGACAGGGGCATTTTCTATTCTATAATTATTCTGCATATACATTTTAAATGAAATACAAATATTACACCTGGTACAATAATAATAGATTTTTAAATTAGAAAAATAAACGACAATCAACAACGATTTTTTAAAAATTACATGTATCCTTTCAATATTGTTAAATCGGATATATATCTTAGAAAAAAAGTTAAAATACACTTTTATAAGAAAACTAACAATAAAGAGATTTTCAGTTAAAGTGTGCTCCTAAACCTAAAATTATTGCAGATATAATGAATATTTTTAAATTAATTAAATGTCGGAATGGTAGAACCATTATTTTCGATTTTTACAAAGGGTAAAGAAAACTCAATAATTTTGATTAACTTCTAGTTATTGTTAATTGTTTAGGAAATTAAGTACCCTAGATATTTGGGAACGAAAAAATATGAGTATAAATATTAATGAATTTAAGTACTTACTTTTTCAACCATTCATGGATTAAAATCTACTACAAATCTACCGGTTTTGCGAAATATTAGTATGATTCGGCTTGTCTTTATTATCAGTACGATTGCATGCCAATACTTTTTTTTTATCTGTTTATTGAGAAATAATACATTTTGCCATACTTAAGGGCACTGAGTACTAAGGCTGAGTGAGGCACATTCATACCATATATACAATACCATAAAAAAAAAAAAAAAAAAAAAAAAAAATATATATATATATATATATATATATATTGTAATATATACATCTATATAACGAAGGCAAAAACTATAATAAACCAATCAAGCCAATACTAAAAAATTAAAATGATTTCTGATTCGTTGCAGTCATGAGTTAGACAACTTATTAAACTGAAGCGTTTTCTTTCAAAATAAATATTCAAAGTCACATTGGCTGACTGAAATAAACTTCTATTACCTCAGGCTAATTTAAAGAAGTGATAGTTTCTCCGATGTTGTTGTTCCATGCTGTAGCAGACAAGAATACATACATTTACCAATATATTTTTAAAATTTTAATATATTTTTTTTCAAAACTACATTTTATCAACAAAGTCTGACTCAAGGTTTATTTTTATCTGAATATTAAATGTCCAGTAAATATTTGAAATGATTAAGGCATTATAAGAACGCACACATTTTAAATAACGGTTCCACAAAGGGAAATATTAAAGCACGGGTTATCAAACAAAGTAACTGGTAGAGGTCTGAAGCTGATGGAAATTATTGTTGAAGGCCACTTTTAGATGTCATTTGCCATCCCTACTCGAAAGATGATGTTACCACAACTGGTCATTGGAAGCACAAAAAGCTTATTTTCCAACAGGCCTCTTAATCCGAAATATCAATATGCAGATATATGTGAGCTTGCCTGAGCTGTAATATCGTTAATATAGGAATTTTTCAACTATTCATGCTAAGAGAATTTTAATTTAAAATGTAAATTTTAGAATGCAAACAAAATTACTTACTACAAGTGACTTCATCTAAGAATGTCAATTTTAGTAATGAAATATAATTATTTCAATTCCAAGACAGGCAGAGATGAAACAGGCTTGTTAAGACAGCACAAAACATCAACGTGGTCTGTAAGGCCAACAGAAAACAGGAAAAAAAATGGAATATATATGTATAAAATTATTCTTTTAACCAACAATATTTATCTGTTAGCTTCAGACCATTGGATGATTATCAACAGTGTGTTGAAAGGTGCTGAACGATATTAAATTTTGAAAAAAAATCATAACATGAATAATTATGGAAATTTACGACAAAAAAATTCTGCAACTGGTTCTGTTCTGAAAAATAAGAGCAATTCCCGGAATGATAAAAAAATATTGATATTTGGTTTTCTGACTAATAAAAAGAATATATTGTATATAGGTATGCATGTGTTTTTTGCTTAGTTTTAATTTTCTTATTTTTAGGTTATTTTATTTTATTTATTTTATATACTTTTTGATTATTATTTATTGTTATTTTTCTTCTATTTATTTTATATTTTTTTCTGCATATAGTGTTAATGTTGTCCTACCTCACTTCATTAAATAAAAAAATAAAAGATTAAGAAAGACTACTTACCAAAAATTAATCAAATAAGAAAATATTATGTTTTTGATCGAATCACATCTTATAACTTAAACTGTTATAATAATTTAAGCTATTAACGTTGTCAAGAAGCTAAACAATGAATATTTCTTTCTACTAAACGCTGAAAATTAGTACAAAATAGTAAATTATTTTATTTAGCGTTAAAAAAATTACACATTGTATTGGAGTTGAAACTATAGAAAAAATATCATGGTCTCATTTTATTTGAACAATAGATATTTTGAGGAATTAGTTCCAATTATTGAAATTAATGAAAACTTTTATATTTATATTATGTATAAGACTAATGAACAGCTGCGTAAGATTTGTGAGCGGTGCCCCAAGATACTCCCATGTCTCTCACCACTACGCTGAGTTAAAATGGCTTTTCCCCTCCTTCCGAAGACAATATTTCATAGATACGTTCCTCTACCAAATCATCAACAACCATTGTCCTTCTTACGCCTACAACCTTCTCCAGTTCAAATCCTCAGTCCATTCCCTGTCCACCAGATCTCGACCTTCTAATCTTTACATACCTTCTCACAGATCTGCTTCATTCCAAAACTCCTTTATTGCTCGCTCTGTCAATTTCTGGAATTCCTTCCCTATCAAAATTCGACATTCCCCATCCATATCCGCATTCAAAACCCTGTTCCTATTCCTATCCCAAAAACAGTCAGATATTTGCTAATCATTCGACAACATACATTTATTTCATGTCATTCATTGTCAAATATCAATGCTAAATGATAATTTATTTATATATTAAGCAGGCACTTAATATCGTCAGATTCAGCTTTCTGTTTTCTCAACAGAAACACAAAGCTTGTTTTAATAAAGAATTTAATATATTTTTAATTCTTTATTGTTTTCTTAAAAGTGTATACTGGTCTATCAGTGCAAATAGCTTTAATTATCTTGTCATAGTGTTAATTATGTTTTATATAGTTTTGCTTGTTTTGTATATGGGTTTACCTTATATTTTCTTTACATTATTTCTTTTTTTCCATAGATTTTATTTTGGCCAGATGTAATCTTTTAATTTTGTTCTATTTCGTTATTCTCAAGGAACTGTGTCCCAGAATAAAATTATTTTCTATCTATCTATCTATCTACAATGTATAATTTTATTTTTGTAATGTATGTGTATTGTTGTAATTTGTGTAGGGTTATAAAGAATTCGTTTTTTTAGGAAGCTAATGGTTTATTTTTTAACCTTGCAATATACCGAAATCTTATTAGATATGTTTTTAAACTTTCTTCAATATACGTTTTTTCTATTATTGAAACTCGTTCACTACTTATCTTTTCCTGTTTAGAGAGGCAAGTAGTGTCGAGATAGCTTTCGACCTTTATCATTGTACCTGCAAATATAGACAGTTGTGAAGTGCTCACGCAGTTGGTTCCCACAGAATTTAGAAATAATTTGTTTCAGATAGAAACTTCTCGAAACCAATGACCTTTCAAACCTTAACCCTTTTACTTTACCAGATGACGAATAGAACCCTTTCCCGTTTTGACGTCATCATCGAGCACCTTTTAAATGCCTACCCTTAAATTTTCGAAGGCAGTTGAATGCTAGTCATACATAGCAAATCTCCTCGACGACTATTGCCAAACCATTGTAAGTCATATTCCAATACTCTTGTGACTTCACATCAATCAATAACTCTTTTAACTTTAACTTTGATACAACACAAGAATATGGGTTCCCTGTGAGATTCAGCTCTTTGGGTGTGACCTTTAGAAGTTATATCAAGCTAGAAGAAATTCAGCGCAGATTTAACTGGGCAAGTTTTAATCATGTAAATAAAGATCTTTTTATTCAAAGTGTATTATTTTGAATTATTCTCACATTATTTATAGGATTGGAAAGAACCTGACCCCGGAGGCAGCAATTGTTCGTTTATCATTGGAATTTAACCTTTTTTGTTTATTATTTTCAATAATGAACCATTGTGATCGACCGAAAAAAATTCAAAAACTTGACCTTCTCTCGAAATTTGGGGTTATATGTTTCAGGATATGTAGAATTCGAAAAACGAATACAATTTTTTTTGTCCGTCCGCGCATTTTCTCTAAAACTACTGGACGGATTTTTTCCAAATTCGGATATAAAATCAGAGGTCACCCTATGATGATCCTCCTTCATCGACATTACTATCCGCCTTTTACTTTCTAAATGGCGGCCGAATAACCTGCGTTGCTATAGATTGTAGCACCTAAACGAATGTACCGATGAAACTTCGCTAAAGTCATTTTCACGACGCAGATTAAATTTATCTATATAACATACTTCAACGAAAAAAAGCTGGAAAAAAAGTTACGAGGGATGGTTAAATTAAATTCCGAACAACTCAAAAAGTATACACTTTTTTGTGAATATTGTATGGATTTCTAAAAGTTTATGGAATTCATTTCATTTCCTAAAAAAAAAATCGTTAAAATCAGACAAGCAAAGATATGGTCTCTAGTTTTTTTTTTATATGTTCTACTGCAAAGGTTATACCCTTTGTTTTGGTTTTTGATTTTTGAATGTGTTACTGAAGTAATGCTAATTTTGTTAGCGTATTATTAATGATTAAAAAAAGTTTAGTCCAATAATTGGAATCACCTTTTATTTAGTTTTTTTGTTACTAGGAAGGTGATGTTACTTTAGATGTATAATTTTTTGTAAATAATAAACCATTGTGAAATAATTTGCAGCGTTTTTTTTTTTACTATCCTAATACGACAGCAGTACGACATTTTGTTATCTTGTGTTTTTCAGTGTCCATTCGTTCACGGCCTTTGAAATACATTGAGGTTTGAAAACAGTTTTGAAAAATAAAAAGAACATTTTAAGTTTGGTATTTAAATTGAAAAGGACCTTGTTATCCTGTTTCGGTGTAGTTGGCTCAAAACCCAAATTTAATTTAATCCTCTTTTTACCGAAGCTTTTTATTTTTAAAGAAGATTACATGCTTGAATTCTCAACCCCTTCTGTAAATATATATATATACATGTACATATACTAATATACATGGCTATACATAGTAAATATACATGGTTCTTACTTCAAAGCTTTGTTTTATCACGTACGCATATTTATTTATGCCTCTAAATGTTTTTATCAATCGACATCAATTATTTAAAGAATTTCATCAGACAGGTCCACTTCTACGAACAATCATGATTTAATAAATAATATACATACATGTAATCTTATTGTTGTTGATCTTATAAACAAATATTTCTTTAATTGTACATTTTTATTATTCTAAGGGTACTAAGTATCCCAGAATAAAATTTACTTCCATTCGTTCATTTAGGGAACATATAACACCTTATAACATAATAAAATTTATATTTGATAAACATTTGATTGAGTGTCTATCGACAAAAAAAAAGTTAATAATAAAGGATGTGATTGACAAGACTGACGAAGATTGAGGTCATCGATTTCTGATGAGTTTACTCTCCTGATCTATGATGAAGCTGCTCAGTTTGTTAGCGCAAGTTGCCATAGATTCATTTCGTTCAACCGCGCAGTTATAAAGAATCGAGGGGCTTTATGAGTATTTATATTATATGTAATATATAGATAAAAACAACATGAGTCCTGCATATGAATTAATCTTTATAAGCAAACCAACAAGTGACGGACGATTTCAAATTTTCCAATTTCTGAGTAGAACTTATGAAGAACTAATTTAAATATGTGATTTGACTTGACAATCTTTTCCATTTTTAACTTTCCATTGCAATGTCAAAGGCACTGTTTTAATAATAACAGTAATAATAATAATAATAATGACCTGTTTTAATAATAACTGAAATTTAAAAATATAGATTTTATATATGATATATTTATAAGTTTCATGTCGAAGTATGAAAGTAATGAATTACGATTTACCTTTGTTGAGTTGAATTTTCCAATATTTGCACCAATCATTTACTTTTGTTAGATGGTGTTGTTAGATGTATGTAGGAATTTTCTGTCTTGTTAAAATTGTAGATAATTTAGTTTACTTATTTTTTCAAGATCCTTAGAAACTCTATTTTATTGCGAAGGCAAGGAATTAGAAACTATTATACATGCATAGTTCTTTTTTTTTTTTTCTTCTACTTTTCCTATTCATAATACACACTCCTCTATTTGTGTGTGTGTATATATATATTTAATTTTTTCTCACCTCGTAATCTACCGCTTTATAGGTAGATCACAATATTTGTCTAGTTTTTCACAATGTCTTTATGTGTATTCACTTAAACTTCTTAAGGAACAGATGTAAATCATTTATTTACTGTAGTTAATTTTTTATATATATTATCACAACAATGGATTGCCCATAAAATTTATTTAGCATTCCTTTCTAATTTCATTTAATTATTTTTATGTTATTGTTTTAGCAACAATAGTGTAGTATTGTAACCCGAGTAGCCATCTGCTTTCGATAATATATCCTGAGAGCTATGTATATACTTATTTTATTATATATATTTTAGGTATTTCTTATTGTAATAGGTTTTTTGCCAGATTTATTGTTAATTTGTATGAACAATGTTGTTATTGTTAAGGCACCTGGTCCCAAGATGATTTCCTATTTATATTTATATATAAACATATATATATATATATATATATATATACATATACACATACACTGTTTCCCTCACAGATACGTTCAGTTGAGTGGGTATGAATCAACGCTTCCTTCAACAGAGAAACCCACAGCAGTGATTACAGGTCACCGTAAGGAAGGGACTGTAAGCCTACCTAGCTTCAAAGCGTTCACGATCAAGTTACCCTATGATCTTACTCCAGTCAAAGCACTTCCCGAACTAACTATACTCAATGTTCCCAACTATCTCAGATGAAATAATTATAAGTTTTGGTTACATGGGCGTTTTAAAAATATCAATATTGTGCTTTGGAAAAAACATAACATCTGGTGCGGCTAAATCAAGTATCTTTTACTTGGTATCATATACAAATAATTGGATTGCTGCTCTAATAGTGCCAGTTAATTACATTAATTATATTATCATGACTTAAGTCACCGTTTGTCTTGTTTCTGAGCAGTAGTAAACTCTGCTTGAAGTATTTTGATGCACTTCACTTCAAAAGAAACGATAAAAAAGTTGTATGATATTTCCAGAACAACAATTCAATAAGAGAAAGAAAGAGAGAACTACGTAAAGCGAGATGAATAAATATTACACAAAAAATTAAGAAGGAATAAGTAGACAGATAACTAATTTCAAATAGCAAAATAGGATTTTCAATAAAATATTGAAGTAAAAAAAAAAAAAATATATATATATATATATATATATATATATATATATATATATATATATATATATATATATATATAAAGTAAAATTAATTAAAAGCAGGAAAATTAAAACACACAAAATTTGTCAACCGTTGGATAGGCGGGTGAGTATAGAACAGCGGGCTAATGCATTTGCAATACACGCTTTGCCTGACAGCCTGATATCCTGAAAATTATGTGTTCGACTACTGGTGTCGAGGGTATTTAACTTTGGCATTAATTTCCCGATCTTTTCAAAAATTTCCCTCTCTCTTCTGGCCCGAGAAAAAACCTGGTATAGACAAAAAGACGAGGTACAGAAAAAAATGAGAGAGAAAAGTAGTGGTATTGAAAGTTATAAATTGAAGTTTCCATTCTTCTTCTTATGTTTCATTGTTATAATTTCGTATTGTTCATTATATCAGCAGGTTATCTTTTTTAAAAATTTACCGCTGTAAGTTTCGCTTTTAGCTGTGTTAATAACATCCGCTGGATATGGGAATTCGTTCATTCCATTTGGAATTCTTTAGTGCGATGTTGAGAATCCTCTAACAGCCAGAATGGTCGGCAGGTGGAATTGATAACAGCTTCAATGGCTAGTGGAGAGGTGGAATTCGTCTCCTCGTCGGACCGTCCACTTGGATATTGGATCCTTTTTTTTTCAAGTATTGACGATACCCTACTTCTTGAGCCAGGGATTATTGTGCTTCTCTAGCGACTCGGGTGTAATGTTGGAAATATTGAAGTTAGTTGGTCAACTGTATATGTTTAGGTAGCCTTTAATATAACTTTGCATTATTATGAAAGTGAATTAATTTTTATAATATCCCGAAGTCGATGATTCAACCATCCGACATCTTCCTGCCCAGTATAAGTTTGATCTTTTTATAAATTCATTTACATTTGTTTTATTTGTTATTTCCGTCAAAGAAGGGTATGTGTCTAGGTGGTCTGCATCCATTTTTCTTGATCACATAATTTACTCCTAGGATCCTCGGCCACGCCTATCTCGTGGAGATGACTTTGTAAATAGCCGTGACCAGTGTAAATAAAAGTTTGGATTGGTTTTAAACAATAAAAAATATATTGAAGAAAGTTAGTAGACCGTTCTACATATCATGTGTGATAAATAGTCAAGACAATCATTTATAAGGTTTTCATTGGTGACGACGTTTCATCTAGTAAGAGTAAATATTACATTTCTAATAAATTTAATATATATATATATATATATATATATATATATATATATATATATATATATATATATATATTTTTAGTTTATATAACTTACTACATATTTCATGTATCATCCACCACTATTTTTCATTATTAACCATTACCTGTCCTATATTATTATATCTCCGATTATATTAAACAATTTTCAGCCTTCATGATGACCCACATGCTTGTGTTGAAACGTTGGAACCAATAGGAATCTTTAAAACATCTGCGTCCTGAATCTTTATCACCCATGATCAAAAACATAAAAAATGGCGCCCTAATTTAAAGGACAAAGGATTCGATTTTAGAACAAAACGTGATGTCAAATGATCCTCGAGTATGTTTATTTTATTTTGTTAAATATAGTTTCTTTTTCACTGCTTCCCAGTAAGAAAATTCAGTCATTTTTTTTAAAACAGATTATTTTTTATGTTTTGGATTCAAATAAATGAAATTAAAGTGTTCCTTACTGTCACGGGAGAAAGTCCCTTTAGACTAAAATTAAAATAACACTACACAGTGACCAAAACAATGTGGCCGTACAGTTTTATACATAATGCAGAATTTTATTCAATACAAATAAAAATTAAGTAAAAAAAAAAAGCGCAAAGAAAATTAAAAATTTTTCAGTAACTAAAATAACATTTTGTGGAAAATAACAAAAAAAAAAAAAAAAAAAAAGATCCGGAAAACATATGAAATATAGGGAAAAGTGATTTTCTATAAAATAATATTAATTATTCTGGGTGAGGAAAAGATGATTAGAATGGATATAAGATATTCCAACGTGGAAAAAGTTGAATCATAGCGATTGATAGGCAGGATAGAGTTTAGAGGGAGGCGGCAGCTCGGTTTAGGAAGAATTTTCTAAACGTTGCAGTTTGGTGGGGAGGAGGATAGAAGTCAGAAAGACGAGATCGGTTGGAACGAGATTGAATGGAAGATTTAAATTGTAGTATGTTGTAATACTAGAGTTCATATTTGAAGTAGGTTGTATTATCTAAGAATATAATAAGAAGGTATTATGAATTTTTCTCCTCCTTAAATAACAGTTTCCTGACGGAAGTTTACAGCATTCATTTCTGGAATTTTAAAATGTATTAAGAAGTTTAAAATCAGATACTTAATGTAGTTCGTCTATTATATCGAGTGTGAATAGTTTGTTTTTAATCTTGTTTGCTATACTAATTTATTATAATCTTGCAAAGTGAAAATAAATCACGAATCCCAAACATAAAGGATTAATTTATTTTAAAATTTTAAAGACTATATATTAAAAATATTCTATAAATGACACAATTAAAGCCAGATTATTAGAAATGATAATGACATCGATGTAGCAGAAATATATATACTTAAGTAATACAACTCCCATAAAAACAGTTTACAACCAAGGTTATTGCCTGACCAGCTCTCCTATAATTTGACCCAGCACTTTCGAATTCAAGAGGTATACATCAATTTTAATCTAATATATCGTCGCTTTATTGGGAAGAAGTAAGTATCTATTTTAATGAATATTAATTATTAATTTTTAAATTAAGCTTCGGAAGCATCGGAATAGTAGGCCTTTGTTAAAGCATCAAAATATAATATGAAAAAAAAAAATAAATTTTAAAAAATAAAATAGAAAATATATATTTTGACCACAATATTAAAACAAAATTACCATAAAAAAATATAATAATACAATAATAAATGCCTGTTATTCAAAATTAATTAACTTATATTAACAAACATCAAACTACTAAATATCTTAATATTTGTATAGTGTATTTTTTTTTTTATCATGTCAGCTTAAAGCAAATCTCACTGTTAGACGCGTTAAAATTCGATTTGTTGTTTTTGCAAATAAAGGCCTTAGCCATCATACTTTATTGTTCAAAACTAGTTCTTTTCAAGCTTTATTGGAATCTGATGAATAAAGGGATCTAATAAAATGGAAGACAATATTTATATTGAGAAACATTATTCCAGGATTTGAAATCGATAATTATTTATTCTTAAAAAACATGTAATAATTATTATATTTCAGTTTTATCTAATAGTTTACCATATTATTCTCCAACTATAACTAATTTCTGATTTTAATAAGTATTTCTCAAAAGCTATTATTATTGTTAATTATAAAACTTATGTTCGAAAATATTGATCAAGGTATGTATGATTTTTATCACTTATAATCATAAATAAAAATCACTCTAAAAAAATTATCAAATGATTTTTAAAAATGCTAAATACAAATTTTGATCGGGTTTGATTTTTTTAATTATCTGTTTCAAACCCTGCATTATTCTGATTTCTCGTCAGAGTCAGAGAGAACCCGTTGCTGAGCTGTTTCAGAATTGTGTTCAAACGAAATATATTTTCATAACATGTTTATAGTATATAACATAAGCTTATGGAACTGACAGGAAGCTTTGGGGATGTGGAAGATACTAACAGGGAACACGGCTTAATAGATAGCGCTGCTGTCAGCACAGAATTTCCCTAAACGTTACGCCCTTATCTTGGATGCCTTTCTTCAAACACTTTCAGCATCGCCAGAGAGAAAAAAAAAAACTTGTTTTCTAACCTTACCTCTTTGCCTTTTATAAATTTTGTTCTTGTATAACTTCTTTTGTTGAGTTTAAATATAATGTTGATTATTTTTTATATGGCAAAAATATAAAGAAATAATAATTGATATACTTTGGATAACATTTTCTTTATTCTAAGGATTGTTAATAATATCAATATTTTCTAATATGAATTACTAGTTGGCCCGTGCGAATAATTTTCAAACATTTTTTTTAGTAAAGAAATAGCAAAAGGATATGGAAATAAGTAGATCCTATGTACTATGAATGAAGGAATTTATATTTTTTCCTTGGTCGATTACAATATTCCATGTAACATAATAGACAAAAATATTTCTACGAATTACTTTGCTACGACCTGTTTTTAAACTGAATTGAAAAGTAATAAAACTAATAAAGACAAAATAATGCCCCGAATATGGGATTTTCTAAATTATTAAAAAAACGCTGCAAATTATTTCACAATGGTTCATTATCTCCAAATTATTATACATCTAAAGTAACATTACCTTCCGAGTTACAAAGAAAAAAAAAAAAGGTGATTCCAATTATTGGACTAAACTGTTTTTCTTTAATCATTAGTAATATGCTAAAAAAAAAAAAAAAAAATTGTATTAGTTCAGTAACACATTTAAGATTTAAAAACCAAACCAAGGATAATACATTTGGAGTAGAACACATTAAAAAAACCGGAGACTATATCTTTGCTCCTAATTGTCCGATTTTAACGATTTTTTTTTAGGAAATTTCATAAACTTTAAAAAAAACATATATCCCCAAAAAGTATATACTTTTTGAGTTATTTGGAATTTAAATTTACCATCCCTCGTAACTTTTTTCCAGCTTCTTTTCGTTGAAGTATGTTATACAGATAAATTTAAAGGGCGTCGAGAAAATGACTTTAGCGAAGTTTCATTGAAATCTGTACATTCGTTTAGGAGCTACAGTCTATAGCAACGTAGGTTTTTCGGCCGCCATTTTGAAAGTTAAAGGCGGAGAGTAATGTCACATTTTATATCAAAGTTTGAAAAAAGTCGGTCCAGTAGTCTCGGAGGAAATGCTTGGATGGCGGATGGCGGACAGTCAAAAAAAATTTTATTTGTTTTTCGAATTCTGCTCGTCTTGAAACGTGAAACCTCAAATTTTGAGAGGGGGTTATGTTTTTGAATTTTTTGATCGATCACAATGTTTTATTATTGAAAATAATAAGCCAAATAATAAAGTGTAAGAACAAACAAATGCCTTTAAAAATATAATATATCAGCTAAATAAGTTAATATATTAGCCAAGAAAAATAATGTAGTCGACTATTCTGCTCCTAAATGCCATATATTTAAAGAGGGAGACATTATTAAATATACAAAACTAATGTGTGGCTGTATCTTTGTTAATAATTGTTCATTTTTTACGATATATATTTTTTTTGTAGGTAATTTAGTAATCTTTCTAATTACTATGAGTGCAATGGATAATATAAGGAAAAGTGTGTAATTTTTTAGTTATTCGCAAATAAAGTTTTCTTTTCCTCCATAACTTTTTTTCCAGAAATTGGGAAGGGGATGGGACTATTTATCGCATCTTAAGGAGAAGAATATCTTCAAAATCATTGGACTTTATGAAGAATTGACGGTGTTATGGCGTACCGACAAAAAACACCTTTTAATAACAAATATATAGGATTACAAATATAAATGAAATCCATAAAGATGAAGTAGAATTTTAAAAAAAATAGTCTCTCGAAGAGGAGTAATTAACAAACATATTAGAAAATTTAACAATTTTTTTAAATTTAACTTTTTTATTTTATTTAATAGTTGGAGTATTTTTTAAACGAACAAACAACCCTAGAAAAAATTTACGAACTTAAAATAATTCGTTAGCTGACAATCCAATTGCATGACCCTCAGGTCGCTTCGCTTTCAAAACACTCAGAAAATCTCACTAATTGTAAGTAATTAATGAAATCAAACTTAAAAATCAAATCAGCCGTTCGCTTAAAAATCGATGCATACCTTTTTTTCTTATAATAGGAAATTTTAAACGCCTACCTCACGTCTGAAAAAAAAAAAAGGTAAAACAAACTATCCTTTCAACGTTTCGCTTATTCAAGCAGGCATCGTCAGGACAGATATACGAATAAACCTAGTACAATACATTTCTCGTCGAAAATCCTCAAAATAAACATCAATTAGATAGAGACAGTACATCGTGATGGCCAAGCCTGTTGAGGCTCGTTAAACATTCTCGATCGAGTCCAGGTTCGAATCATGTCTAAGCGGGTTGAAATTTATTTCGCGACGGACTACGGAATGAATCTCAATCTATTGCCTCAACCGAGTAACTTCTTATTCCAATAATGGTAACGCAAGGGATAACAGAAAAAAAGACAATATATTACTCTATAAAATCCTAATCTGTATTAAACACACTGATATTAAAGACATTGATGTACATAATTGGTTCCATTACAATAAAGAAAAAAAAAAAAAATATTCGAGTCTTTCAAAATTACATTACAACGATTTTGACTTGAATCATTTTTATAAATTTTATTGTGTAATGTATAACCATAATTTGGTTAGACAGTACAATTTAAGTAGGCTCATATCAAATACAAGCATTTGTCATTTTTAGAAAGTTGAGAAAAAGTTACTTTTAATTTTATAGGTTCAACTCAAACCGTTTCTAATGATTTCATTTACGAATGTTTAACTTGGATTATGAAACAGAATTATTAGAATTGGTTTTAATTGAAGCTATGTTTCAAGAATTAGTTTTGTCTCTACTTTAAAATAATAAAGATATACGTCTTTGTTATGAGGCTACTATAGGTACCTATAATAATTTATTTACTATTATAATATTTTTTTAAATCTTTAAATATCTCTTGTTTTTTATTCTGGTAATAAATATTTTTCAGTCTTATTATGATCACAATAAATTCTTCAGAGCGTTAAAAGAATCAAGTCGAAGCAGCAGGAGTAGTCTTCTGGGACCATCGAAGCTCGCAGTTGATATCCTGATGTTCGTAGAATAGTGTTCCTCTCCAGATAGCCCGGACTAATACCATTACCACGACTTCTTCCAACCATTTCCTCCGATAGGCACCATCAAACAACTGTTCCTGTTTCATTTCCCATGATTTCAAGAGTGCTCTTTTCAAGTAGTTGTTCGGAAGTACGTTTTCTGCATTATATGAAAAACAATTTCTTTACTTTTTCTTGGTCCCCTAAAATAAGAACTTTATTCCGAAATTCTGTCGTTTAATGTACAGTGAATTTACTAAAATCTGACCTCTCGTTTTAAAATAATTCATTGTTATGCAATTTGTTTTGCATTAATAATTTCCACCTGAAAGAAATATTTGTATTACTTGATTCAAGTGTCCTTAATTGAGAAAGAACGTAATATTTATCAATAAACAAGTAATCTAAATAAACCAATTACTTGACCAACACTATCTGTTGATGAATGGTATGCAAAAATTAAAAGAAAAAAAAATAGCATAAATCCTGATAAGTGTAAGGTGATAAATATCAGAAGGACAGTCCAACAGCATACAATTAACTATATTGAATAGATATTTGAAATGATGAATAATTATAATTATCTCAATACAGTTATAAACAAATATGGGCGAATTCACCAAGAAATATTGAATATAATAAGAAATGTTTCCTGTGTATTCTTCCACATATCTTTATTACTGATAAGACCTTGCTTGCTCTGAAGAAAAATTTGAGCTAAGTAACCGCTGCGGAGAAAGAGACATTTAAGAAAGGTGGCGGTAAAACCACACGTGATGAATAACAGGATCAGTGCCACATTGAGAGTAAGAGTTATTATAGAAGTCCTTGAGGAGAAATAGCTGAATTGGATTGCTATGTTTGCAGGTTGGAAGATGATCAAAAGGCACGCTGGCTGATGGAAGTGATTCAACAGGGAAGCTTGAAGATAGAACAAGAGCTCGTTATAATGATTGCATAGAGGGGCTCGAAAGTAACGCGGTTGCCCAATCATAATGTCATGCGCGGGTCAACCTCGAAGAATGGGTCTGGATGGACTTATCCACAAATGGGCCGAGGCTAATAAGATATTACAGTACTACAATATTACTAAAATGGTAATTATGCATAACATTAGAAAAAAAATGATTCAACAAAATAATCCTAATTTGGTTTGAAGATACCAACAGATAAAAAATTCTAAACGGCGTCCTAAAAAAACAACTAATTTTAAAAACACGAACATAGTTATAATCAGGGTTGAAACATTTTTAAATGTTACATTTTAGCAGTTTCTGTGAAACTTTTAGGTAGTCTAAAAAGTTAGGTAGTCAGAAAGTTCTAGGTATGTGATAAATGTTTATTTATGTTCTGAAAAAAATGTATATTAAAAGAAAAAAAACTTTTATTTAAGTTTCTCTCAAACGAATTATGTTCAAATGAACTCGATTATGATGGTATTTTTTTTTTTTTTTTTTTTTTGAGCAGCTAAGAATGAAAGTAATATTTCAGATCGGCATTTTAATGAAATCTACAGAACTTTTCAATAAAAGTTTTTTTTTTTAATTAAAGTTCTGTAAAACATTTACTTAAAAAGTTGTAAGGGAAAAAGTTATAGTTTCAAAATAAAAGGAAAAAAAATACATAAGTAATGATTCCAGTCAGACCAAAAACTTATTAAAAATGGATTAAATGAATTTCATTTTAAATCCTGATTGTAACTATATCATGTGTACAAATATTCTTTCATAAATAACGTACACATTCCAAAACAATTTCTTCCTCGTATTTACCGCAGTTCCTCTAGACTTCTCCCCTTACAGTCCGTGGTACAGACCTTTTTTTATCAAATTAACATCCGCATAAGCCTACATTTTTTTAACGATAATTTTCAGAATTAATGGGTTTTCAATTTCGAGATCAGCTAACATTATCTATTTAATTAGGTAATAAAAATCCACGAACACCCGTTTGTTTTCGATTTGAATCATAAGATAATTTGATAATAAAATCGTGAAAAAAAGATAACATAAAAAAATATTGGACCGTTTGTCGTGACCTCCGCCCCCAACAAGTCATAATAACGAGGTTATTTTGGTCAAATGGCCCAATATGTATTTTTTGATGAAATTATCTCACGGTTCATACTAAAGCAAATGGATATTTTTGAGTTTTTAGTTCCTCATGAAATTAATAAAATGAGAAAAGGCTTCATTTTAGAGAATTTTCGTTGATAAAAAATTGTAAGTTACGATAAGATGAAGCCATTCGCAAAGTTTTAGGAGGATGTTAATAATTTGATAAAAAAGGATCTGTGCCGTGGACTATTATCCTTACACCTATTTTATAATTGCAAAATTCCCTTAGAAATATTCCACCACCTTTATGTTTTACATATATTAGTTAATTTTTAAATTTCTTACTTCTGGTCCTTCATGCCGTACTTCACCATTTGTCCATGTGTCGTATTATAAGTTAATAATTATGCTTATAGGTTGTGAAGGGAAGATTATTTTTGGCTAAAATAACCAGTAAATAAAAAAATAAAAAAAAAGTAAAAATAATACACGGGTATAGATGTAATGTTGTCGGTGGTGTACAGACTGAAATTGAACCAGCCTGTGTAAAAGTCACTTGTCTCTGTCAGGGGTGTCGGGGCTGCCCTTGGACAGACCATTTGTCCGGCGGCCTTAGCCTCGGCGCAGTCCCCGTCGAACGAACACGGCTTCCACTAGTTCCAGGTCGGCATCCATCATCCTCTCCCTCCCTCTACCCTTCCCCCTCACCATCCACCAATTGTCTGTCATTTATTGCCCTATCCTATCCTTCAGCTTGTTTACTTCTGTTTATGTTTTATTCATTTATTATATGCATTTACTAGGCTATTTTTAGAAGGATTGGGTTGTTAACTTATTTATATATATATTTATTGTTTGTTCATTGCTAATTGTTACAATAGTTTGGCACCAGTGTCTTCTCTTTAATCTCAAGACAATACTCCCACCTAGATATTATCTAATTCTACAATCCTTCGTTTCCGATAGGTTTTTCTCGGTCCGACACAGGTCAGAACTATCATCCATCAGGTCTATCTCAGCAGGAGTACCTCAAGGTTCAGTACTCGCTCCACTACTCTATATCACATACACCCATGACATACTTTGTAGTCCTAACATTTTAACAGCCACATATGCAGACGACACAGCAATTTTAGCAAGACACAAAAAATCCAACATACGCCTCACAGACCCTACAACAGTATTTAACAAGATTACATGACTGGTTCAAAATTTGGAAAATCCGACTAAATCAAGACAAATCCCAGCACATCACATTTACGCTTCGACATGAAACATGCCCTCCAGTTTTCCTTGACAATACACAGATTCCACAGACAGACACTGTTCACTGCCTTGGTCTGACATTTGACAGAAAAATGACGTGGGACCCATATATAATCAAGAAACGAAAAACGTTAAATCAACGGTTAAAAATTCTGATTTCACTTCTTTCGCAAAATTAAACACTAAAACTTAGATAGAAATTGAACACATACAATTACTTACTAAAACCTATTTGGACTTACACATCATAGATATTTGGAACTGCTAAAAAGACTCACTTAAACAAACTTCAAATCTTTCAAGCAAAAACATTCAGAACGATTACAAAAGCACCTTGGTACGTTAGCAACATAACCTTACATACTGACCTCCATATGCCGACTGTTAACGAACACATACGTACTCATTACAAACGATTCCATGACAACTTACAAGGATATCCTAATACACTACGAATATGCCAGGTAAAGACTGAAGAGGAGCTGGATGAGGGACCTCCTCGCCTAATGTAGATATCACGCCGAGTAAGGTGCCGCTGGGCACTGATTCTCCTCATGCCTTTCATGACATTATATTTAGCAGAAATCGATCTCACATTCACTGGTTGTCATTACCATTATGACAGGTGTGAATAAAACATTAAAGCTAAAAAAAAAGAAAAAAAAACCTCCATTTTAATCAAATTATTAACAGCCATCTTAGACTTCGTGAAGGATATTATCTTATCGCGACCTAAAATTGGTACTGGTACTGGTAAAAGGATGAACGAATCCTCCAATTGGACCAACTGCTCCCTTTTGCCAACTCCTTATAACATATACTAATGGATTCCGTTTACCCTCCATCTAGAAACTTTCCTAATGAAATTAAAAACTGAAGGTCATTCGATGTAGATGAACTTGTATCCTAAGATTATAACGCTACCTAGAATACTTTACGCAAAACGTTCGTACCCTGCTACCTAAGGGTAGTTTCTGGCGCCTTGCCGCGCAAATAGCAGGTTTTGCCCTGTACTGTCCCGCAGATATTTTAAAGACTTTTTATTTTAATTTCCTGTCAGCTAATAGAAGTTAATTTTTGTTTAGACTAAGAAGGTCACATATTTCTATTGGGTGAGGTTTTTTAATGAATTGATTAGCTTGCATTAGGCCTGCGCAATGCTTCCACACCTTACCAGTGTTGTAGCCAAATTGCGAAGCCAAGACGAGTCTTGGTCTTAGGTAGTCTCGTAACAGTCTTTCAGTTACATATCAGCTTATTTTTATAGAGATATTAAAGTTATTTTTAATTAGATATTACATATTTCAGTTATCGAAAACCTAACTGCATCCGAATGAAAAATTGCAAGAGTTAGATGCACAAGTATATTGTTTATTCTAATCCACAAAAAACTTTCTTTTTTTT
The DNA here is from genome assembly GCA_928085145.1 of Nezara viridula. Lineage (NCBI taxonomy): Eukaryota > Metazoa > Arthropoda > Insecta > Hemiptera > Pentatomidae > Nezara > Nezara viridula. Next base: position 58,827,850 of record OV725082.1, read on the forward strand.
TATTAACATTCTTGGTCTTGGTCTTGTTACACTGTGCAACATTTTGGGCAACACTATTTACCAGCTACCTTCCATGACCACTCAAGGACTTCTTTGCGTTTATATATATTGGAGATGCCTAATGCAGTTCCTGACCAAATAAGGGTAATCTCCACTTCTTTATCTGTTATCTATAGTTTATCTGCTTCCTCTTTTCAAAGATCACCGTGACAAAAGGAACTCAAGCCAGCTATACCCTATTATTCCTGGTAAGTTTCTCCAAGGCTTGTCTGCACATATTCAACAGGGTTGAGGTCAACAACCTATAACCTTATTATTTATGAATATTTCCCGGAATGGGGACATTTTCAATCTGAAGATCGTTAAACTTTGTCAATGAGGTACTAGACCATATGTATCCATTTGAATCACAACACAATTTGATCACAAAATCTTGAAGGTAGAAAAAAAGATAGCATACAAAAATATTGGCCCGTTTTGTGACACTCCAATCAGTCAAAATAACAAGGCCAATATTTTTGTAGGACACCTTTTTTTCTCGATTTTATAATCGAATATATCTTATGGTGCAAACAAATGAGTATGCATGAATTTTAGCATCTCATTAAATTGATTAATAAAATTAACCAACACCAAATTTTAATAAATATATACATTCTCATTTTGAAAACAATCTTTTTCAATTTTTATATTAAATTTACATAAGTATGAGGAAAGTGCCATATCTTTTCCTTGTTTGGTTAGCGAACGGTTTATGTACCTGAATATTTTCAGAGTGTTCTTTACATAGAATTACATTGATTACTTAAACAAATGGTTTCGAAATCGGCTCAACCTATTATAAAAAAAATAAATAAACGAGGTTCAACCCATTTTTAAACTGGATTTAGACATTTCTTGTCAATATATATTTTCTAGTTTATGAAAAGCTTTGGGAATTAATTGTACACATCCTTTTTTATCAAATTATTAACACTCTTCAGGAACATCTAGAGTGACTTCATTTTATGATAACCTGTAGGTTTTTTTTATGAATGGAAATTCTCAGAAATACTAAATTCCACGATAAAATTAGAACTGAGTAACCAAGTCAAACTTCATATTTCTAAAGTAATTTTTCTCACTATCCTTATGTACAGTAGTGACAATTGGGTTAAAAGTGACAAAAATATCAGCCGAATTACCGCATTTGAGGTGAAATACCTACGCAGAGTAGCAGATAAAAGGAGGAGACATTGTGCTAGGAATGAAAGGATATGAGAAGAATTAGGCTAACCTGCATTAAAAGACATCTAACATAACATAAGGTGCTATTGTTCAGGACCAAGATCAACTGAAGAAGCTGGAGGCTAGACCTTCAGGCAAGATATCGCAAGGAATACCCAGGATTTCAAATAGTGTATATGTCTACAAGCTAGAAGAAAAAAAGGGGTTAAGTCTTGCTCAAATGAGACAACCAAAAATGGATCAGATGGATCGAGGTTTCACCACACCCAAAGAAATATGGAGAAACGAAAAGAAGAAGAAGAAGATATTGTAACGTAATGAGAAGTATAGCGGCTACCTAAAAATAATAAGGGCTTGTCAAGAAGGTTGGCAGGTCCACCCACTGCCTCGCTAAGGGCGAGTTTTTGTTTGCTAGGACCACTGGTCCCTTTCCTTCTGGTTATTGGCTTCCAATAATAACTTATTGTATGCAGAGGATATTTGTGAATAATATTAATACTAAAATAAATCAAAAATACGTATAACTAGTAGGTAATACTATTAATCAGTTATTTGGTTAATAGTATTTGTTAACGCCCGAATTTACGTATTTTATTTTCCTTTCATTTTTTTTTCCCCCCATTAACCCCTTTTTAATGTGAATAATGGGATAAATGTTTATTATTTTTTTTGTAATAGGCCGAGGGATATTTTTCCCTGAAATGTATTTTGTGTATATTATTTATATGCTTGATATTATTCGCGATGTATTATCGCAGTTGTATATACACACCAGCCCGGCAGTAATACTCTGTCTTAGGGATTTTGACATCAAAATACTGCCGGAAAGCCAGTCTGGAGCTAGCCTTTGTCAACATCAGGTCTATGTGAAGACGTCTACCCCCACCAGTCCAGACTCACCACATCTCACCTAGAACCATTTTCAAAGATCAGCTGTTCGGCGCATCCGCAGTCGTCGATCGATATCGATAAGATATCGATTCGATACTTTCTCACCATCGACTGTGAAACATCGTAGAAGGTAACCACCGGGTTGGAAGCAGAATCTCCAACCTGGCTCGTATTTTTGTTTTTTATTCTCACCAAGACATTTGAACATTTAGTTAGTTTTCAGTTCTCTCAATAAATTAGTTTTGTTATTTTGGACAGTTATTTTTCTTTCTCTTAATTTTGTTTACAATTTTAGAAGTTGGGTTTATTTATATATGTTTTCCCTAATGTTAATTTGTTTTTATTTTCTCTATATATTATATTTATGTTTTATTTCTCTCGCAACTTTACACCAATATTTATTTTAACTCTTGTACATAATTAGATCCTTTTTATTCAGTAAATTGTAAACGTTCAAAAGGGGATTTTTTATTTTCCATTTTTTATGTATTGAAATATTTTTTAATATTTTCTTGTGCATGCATTTTTCATGTTTTACAGGTCTCATTTTAATCTATAATTTTTTTCTCCTTCTTTCCCAAAATTTAATTTTTCTCGAATTTTATCAACATTGAGGGACCTCAGCGGGAAAGGGTTTGTGTTTTAATTTTGAAATATTAATTTTGAAAACCCCCGGCCCCAACAGTATTACTATTAATAATAGTAAAATAAAACAGGATTAATATTCTAAATTTCTCTTAGAGATTGTTTTTATTTTTATTTTTTGTATTATAAATATTAATATGAGCCCATCAAGGAAATAATTGATAATCAGCAATGTAGGAGGTATAGAACGCATTATTAAATTTCTTAAAGGCGCTGTATGAGATCTCATGTCTACAACATTTTTGTTTTCATCCTGGCATTGTAAGAAAAGTTAACCGCCGTTTTAATATCCACAGTTAGACAGTTTTTATAGCCTAATTTTATAGCGAAACATCTTGATATTTTTTACATCATACGATTACTTTTACGAACAGTTGTTCTTTAAAGGTCGTTCTTTATCTTTGATTGCTGACCTGGACTCCAGGTACACTATCCTGCGTATCTGACTTTCCGTGACCAAAGTGTTCAAGCCCGATGGGCGTTCGACATGAATGCGTTGGATCTTTACTGTTTTGAAGTAAATACTGCCTGTTCCTTATCCACCTTCTTGTTATTACTTTATGTAGTGGTTTCAAGTACATTACCTCTAAGCATTCCTTTTAGTGATCTTATATCGAAATTTAACTTCAATTTATTTACGATTTCATACAATGAAATTAGATGCTTCGTTTCGTTGGAGAATGTCAGCGTAACATTCCTTTAGCATGGGTGAAAGTATGTCAGTGAACAAATGACAAGATAATATGAAGATAAGTAAATGATATGTATTATGAGTGGTAGGAATCAATTTTCATTCAAAATAATAGAAAACACAAATACAAATTACAATTGACTTCATCTTTGCCTAAAATGGTTTGATTTGGTTAACCTTTTTCTTCGATGTTTTTTGTTTGCTAGAACAAAACAGAAAATTGTAGAATTTTGATCACCATTATATATTTTTAAAAAAAAAAGATCAAATCAATTTCATCTCTAACCCCATAATATAATGACAAGAAACTCCCTTAAAATCACCTTGCGAAAATCCATCGATGAAGATTAACTGAAGACAAAAACACACCTGGTGAATTAAGAAACTCCCTGGAAGTAGCGAGAGCTTTATAGCGAGGCGCCTAGTAGCCATCGATCAGAAAGACCTTAATGATTTCTCTTCCAGTGACCTTATCCATTATCAGATAGCGTGACACTCTTAATATTCTGTCCCAGTCTTAGTCTTAATACCCTTCGATTATTTTGATTTAGCTTTCAGTTTGGTCTTAATTGTTATTTTCTAACAATACATGCTTATTGTTAATAAATAAGATATATATATTGTCAGTATGTATAATTGAATTTTGAACAATTTTTATTGAGAAAAAAAATACATTTTGCCTGAAATAAGGGCATTGAGTATTTATGATCAATGAAGTACAATCATACCATATATACAATAAAAGAACAACAAGATTAGAAGAAAATAAGATAAAATAAAACTTGGAGTAACAAAATAAATTAAACATGATACAACATTAGATAAAAACTAAAATAAATAAAAAATAATAATAAATAAAAACACATTCAAACTTATTTACAATATTTACAGTCAGCCGAGGGAGCTCCGAGTCGGGCCTTTTCCCCCACGTGTGGAGGACAAGGCAAGACTCCAAGAGATCCCAGCGCTTCTCTCTCAGCCGCATCACTAGGATGGGAATCCAGTGGAGACTGAGAGAGGGTACTAAAGCCACATACGCTCATGACTTGAGTGGAGAAGCTGGTCATTGCCAGGACTCCAATGACGTCTTTACAAAAGATCTCGAGGCCACTGCCGCTTCAACCTTCGAGGAGGATTGTAGGGATGACTGGAACTGGATAAGGATTGAGTATGTATAATTAATGATATTTTAGCGCATCGTTAGATCTGGAATCATCATACGTCTTTACTAGATTACTCTATACAACAATGCGAAAAAAAAAATCGTCAAGGCTCTCTCTCTCTATATATATATATATATATATATATATATATATATATATATATATATATATATATATATAATATATATATATATATATATATATACTCCATAAATATCATGAATATTTTACTAACAATTGGATACCACAGTCAGTGGGTCACCGATTTCAAAGATTTTTTTTAATTGAAAATATCTCAATGCGCGTTTTGCACTTTTTTGTGGAAAGTGAATTACATTGGTCAGATTTCTGATATGTAACGCACGGATAAAGTCGGCTGGATTCGAATAATTAGAATATTTTTGCATACGGATTAAAATATCACAAAAACTAAAAATCATACCTACTCATTGTTAGCGAGGGAAATGTTCATCATTTCATGCTCTCATGTGACGGGGTCTTATTAAAAATTGTATCTAAACGCGACGCCGTGTTAGGGAGGCGAACAGGAAAAAATATTAACGAAAACCGAATTATAACGAGTTTAATGGAAGATATGAATTAAAAATCTCAGCAACTAAAAATCGGACCATAATACTGTAAGCGAGGCATTTCAGCATTCCATTCTATTTATAATGAGCTATTATTTATAATTTATATTTCATATTATTAAACTTGCGCTGTTCATGTCTTCGCTTCTATCGTGTGGTCTTTTTGTGGTTTTGATAATACGGCAAAAAATATTAGACACGTATCCCAGGCTTATTCGTCAAAATATTTAAGTCATTTATAAAATTAAACGAACAAAAAAAAAACAGAAAAATAATTTTCACAAAAAGAAGACCAAGTATAACTCATAATATACTCATATTAACAGATCCCATGGTCCAATTCTGTGAAATATTTAGGCTTTGAACTTGATAAGTCCCTAAATTTCACCCAGCATGTAAACAACAAATGCAATGTAGCAAAAAACATTATTAGCAAAATGTCCTCGTATTTCAATAGATACTCCCAAAAAATAAATTATTTCTATACAAAGCAGTTATCCGCTCTATAATCACATATTCTTCTCCACTATGGAGTTATACTTGTTAGTCTAACTAAAGAAAAATAGAAGTTATTCAAAACACATGAATGCGAATCATAAACAAATACCCACGATATACAAAAATAGCCACCGTGTTAACAGAATTGCAGCTTCCAACAATAAAACAACACATTTATCTTAAAACACGAAGATTCTTTGTGCTTATAACTAACTACATCTGATAATCCCAAGATCCACACCATAGGAAACTATGACAAGAAATCACTGAAACGGTACATACACAAACGGACAAAACACGAACCTGACAAAACCCAATTTCATAACATTACAAAATATTGATAAGAAAGCAGAAACATACCTCCCACACCAATTATTAAATAACAATTTATAAGATATAAAACATGTGACTGTCTTTTATCTCATTTATAGATTTTAATGTCAGTACATGTTTTTCATGATATTTATTCCTTTTTATAACTTATGTAGATTTTTTTTTCCTAGTGTACAAAATATATTTCAGCCAAAAAAATAGCAATCAAAATATTTTATTATAGAATGTGTAATATGTTGTCATAAGCATGTAACCATAATTAGGACTTATTGTGTTGTATATACTTATTGTGAATAAATTGATTTTTGATTTTATTTGATTAAGTAATTTTATCTTTGTTTTCCCGAATTTCTTTGTTATTATACACCAATCGATTTATTTTTGCTTATTAAGATTTTTGATTAAATTAAAAGTATTAAATCAGTTATAATGCATAATAAACTACAAAAACCACTTTCAGTAAATTAGACTAAGCATTTTTTCCTTTTTTTATAAAAACGCAAGTTAGATTTGTTTTTATAATGCTTTCAAACTAAGAATTTCTATTGAAATAAAAAAAAAAATTGCAAAATACTTAATTTTCATGGAGGACTATTTTTCTGACCGTTAACTAAAGCATTTATGAAATCTCAGGATTTTTTACAAAAATTAACGTAAGTACGGCATCTGTCCATTAAAGAGATTTTACTTATTGTATTTTATTCGTACAGTTTAATATATAGAACTAAGTAACCTAATACTGAGCGTATGACAGTTAAAAAATTATATAATTTAATTAGTTGTTTTATTTTTAAATTCATCGCCGCTAATCAGTTCATTTCGAAATATACCAATTAAAATATTGGGCGAGACAATGGACATTCTACAGTATACAATATTTAAACAGACAAAACGTAAATGACGTACGTGGATTACTTATTATTTATTACTAATGAATATTAAATGAATGGTACCAAAGTTTGTTATCACATCCGTTATTTATTATGGTTAATTATAGCTGCAATTGTTACGATTTTGTTCATTTCATAATTAATTTGACCTTTTTTGTTTCAGGTAATTGATAGAATAACGGGAACCCAATCTAGAATTAAATCAACTCCATTGACAAGGTTCCGTGCCTAAGGTCAGTAAAACTTTTTAAACGAATTCCATTCTGGAGTATTTGTATCAAGTCAAGTCTTGGCTTTTACAAATATTTTACAAACTGTTAAACAGTAATTTAATTAATTATTTCTGTTAGTTTGAATTTCTCAAAGATATATCGAGCTAAATGAAACTGTTAGATAACCTTTAAATGAAAACCTAGGTTAAACTTTAGTTTTCGAAAACTTCTTTATTGATAAATATTACTAGGCTTCATCTAATAATTAAAATTATATAATTTCAAAATGTTGTGGAAATGATTGACCGTGATTATAATTTGAGAAGGAGTCGGTCGGGGGATCGATCAAGTTCTATATATCAAATACTATATACTACAATAGTATTTTATGTTAGTAGTTTATGTTATGCTGACGTTTCCACCCAATTTGTAGGTCTTCATCAGGGCTACAAGAGATACAAAATATAAAAGGTACAAAGATATATATATATATATATATATATATATATATATATATATATATATATATATATATATATATATATATATATATATATATATATACAAACTTCACTATTTTATTGGGAATAAGGTCACTTAATATTAAGTGACCTTATTCCCAATAAAATAGTGAAGTTTGAATTTAATACTCAAAGGTCGATGAAGGAAAAGTTGTAAATATATATATATATATATATATATATATATATATATATATATATATATATATATATATTTTTTTTTTTTTTTTTGTTTATTGAAAATATTACAATGTGTCTCAAAGGATATTTATAATAGTGTTGAGAGATCACATTCACACTGTATGTACAATAAAAACAATTGTACAGAAAAATAATATATATACAATAAATTAGTATAAAATAACCTAAAAATAAATAAATAAAAAAAACACATACATACATATACAAGTACAAAGTAAAAATAAAATAAATGAATCATTATTAGATATTAAATAAATAACAGTTGTCTGATATAGGCATCAGTGATGTAGTGGGTTGAAGTATAAAAAGTGTAGTTAAAATATAAGTTATCAAGTATAACCAGTTATCAAGTGTAACCGTCACTAATTTGTTTTCCGATGATATTCTATTTTATCACAATCTGTTTACATTTTAACAGATATATATATATATATATATATATATATATATATATATATATATATATATATATATATATATATATATATATATAATATTTTATATTTTAACCATGTTATAACTCACAAAGTCACTGATGTCATCATATTATTTCTTTATCAGAAAAACTGTTACTTATGTAATATCTACTAAGAATTCATTGATTTTATTTTTACTTTGTACCTTTTATATATTGTATATTTTGTTGCTCTGATGAAGACCTACTAAGTGGGTCGGAACATCGGCGAAACCAGTAAAATACAATTTTAGTATATAATATTTATAATTGTGGGTTAATGGTTGACTGTCGTGAATAATGAAGAGAATGGTGGTTAGGGTGATCAGTCAGAAATAAGAAGGCAAAATAAATAATAATATTTATTTTAAAATTTGCCGACGTTTCGACCTGAAGTTCAGCCCTTCATCAGGGCTAAGAAAATATTTAATTTAACCATCAGTATAGGACTTCAGTGGGGATCTTGGGCAGACAAAATAGAAAAAAAAAATTTATCATACCTCCGACTAACTCCTTCTCAAATATATTAATACAATATTAAACATATAAACATCCAAACGTAACTTCATTCTCATGATGAATGTTTGTGAAAAGAAAACCAATTTCAATCTCTTGGTAAAAGCTAAAGCGAGACTCTACAAGATCCCATTGTTTCGTTATCAACTGTATTATTATTAAACCCAGTGGGGGAAAAAAATATGGCTCTTCCAACCAGATGTGCCCAGAAGGCTTACCACCATACTTTAGTGGGGTTTCAATTGTTTTCGAAGTATGTGTTGTCGCTGTGGGCTAAGGCGAGATAAAGACCTGTGATAATTATTGATATATTTTAACATTGCTATAACCAATTGTCCTATCCTAGGTATTTTTTTCAAAGACACATCCGGTAACTTATTGTTTATTAATATCATGCCGAGATACCTGAAATTAAAACACTTGTCCCCTCAAGTATCCATGCTGTCATTCTCCAGATATTTTCAAAAACCTTCATTCACAACTTTATGGCTAGCATATGGTTCTGTATATTGTCTGAGAAAAGATTGTTTTACTGTTTTTTTTTTTTGTTTTTTTTTTATTTAGAACTAAAAGCTTCTAACTGGAAATCTCGATCAACTATTTTGGAGTCTCGCAATACATCACACCTCTTTCTGAAAGCCGCTTATCTCCACTCTAAAATATTTCATTATTAAGCCACCCCGAAATTTCACACACAATTTCGAGTTGAATAGTCAGACATGTAACATTAATTTAGTCTTCACAAGGCTAGTTTGTAAGGAGGATCATTAAATGTCAATTTAACTGTTTAGTATATAATGATAGGAAATCTTCAAGTCTTTGTTGTTGTAAGAGTTCGTTAATTCGCTTGTGCGGGAAATATGTTTCAAGACAACCTCATAAACTAATGATTATGAGTTTGAGTCCCGGTGTCAGTCGATTTTAACTCCAGCATTCGTCCTGGTCCGGTAAAAATCCTGTATAGCTTAAAACGCGAGGTAGAGAAGAAAGAAAAAAATTACAATGAGATACTTTCAAAGTAACATGGAGGAAACATGAAGCATGCCCCATCACGTATAATTATATATAAACTGCAATTTTTATGATTATATTTTTAATTTACTTTTTTTAAGAAGAAGAGAGAAACATGATTATTTGGAAGAGGGATAAGGCATCGTCCTGGGGGAATGGTAACCCATACTTCTAACTTGAGTAAGATAATATATTGTGTATCATATTTTTTTAAAATTTATTTTAATCAAATTTACAACTGTATTACATGAAAAATACAACAAGTAAATGTGACACGTGTGTTATATGATTAATAAATTATTCAATATGGAGGTAAGTCGAAATATCGTGATAAAAGCCTCTTTGTGGTTCAGCTAAAAAACGTTCTTGATTAATCCATGAATATATATATATATATATATATATATATATATATATATATATATATATATAATATATATATATATATATATATATATATATATATATATATATACATTCTTACAATATTTTAAATATAATTTTTTTTTTTTTTTCAAAATTCATAACCGATTATTATATCTTCCGTAATATCTTGTAAGAGAGGGAAGTATCTAGATAATTAATATTCTCTTCTGGTAGAGTGAGACAGGTCGCATTTTAATTGCTGCCCAAGGGTAAGCCCTCCGGACCTGAGGATTAAGTCCAGCATCAAGTCCTCAGCCCCTCCTAGACTGGGGCTTAACGAAGCACAACTTCTTGCTGCACCGTCGCCGTCCTTTGATGGATTAAGGGTAGTCTAGCGAATGCTAGGAAATGTAAGAGACAGTGCCAACGCGATAACAATGTTCTTGTTTTTTTAGCTTATATTTTTTTTGTTTTGTTATAAAAATATTGGTATAACTAATGTTTACTAGGTCGAATACTTTTTTTAAAAAAATTATTGACTATAATGCATACGATTTTAAATTGTTTATCATTTATATGTCAAATTAATTATTTTTTATGTATTATTTATTGCTATTGATATTATTATCGAACGGTATATTCTTCACTTTTCCTTAGAATGGACAACAGTATTTCGGAATTTTTTTTATTTTTTTATTTAGATAGAGTTTGTTGGTTTTAATTTAATTTTTTCATTTTAATAATAAAACGTGTTTTCTTTCTTTTTTATTCATCATGTTTCGTTATTTTGGTAACTAATACCTTTAAACAAAAATTTTTGACAGTTTTATGCGGTATCTTTTTATTAAATCCCATTTAATATAAAAAATATGTTGAATGTACTTGAATTTGGTTAGAAAATATTGATTTCTGGTCCGTTGTTGTTTATAAAAAATATGAAGACATTTTACAAAACAAATCACTTTTATTAATTATAACAAGATATGAACATAACTTTTTATACATAAAATATCCATTGATATCTTGAACGTCTCCTATATTCTTTAAGTCTCTACCTTTTCTCAAGTCAAATCAATTGAATTTCAGACTTTATTTTCTCAATATAAAAGGGATAAAAGCAGAGCAAATATTTATAGGGAGCATTTCAGCATTAGTAATACTGTAAGAAAAGTAAAACGCATTGATTCAGTTGAAGTAAAGCTTACAGGACATTAAAACTAAAAAAAAAAGGAAATAAGCTTTGCAGTAGAAGATATTAAAAATATGTTTAAAATACATATCTTTGCACCAATCTATCCGACTTCAACAACTTTCTTTTTTATATTTTAGGAAATTTCGTATACTGTTAAATGTCCACATTTAAAGGGCATCGAGGATAAGACTTTGCCAAGTTTCATTGAAATCGATACAGTCCATAGCAACACAGTTTTTGCAGCCGTCATTTTGAAAGGAAAGGGCGGATAGTAATGTCGAGGTAGGAAAATCATCCTCGGGGGAGTTCTGACTTTGATTCTAAAAATCTGTCCAGTAATCGCGGAAAAAATGCGCTTTATTTTTTTAATTTTCGGATTCCACGTATCCTAAAAGGTAGAAACTCAAATTTTGAGGGGAGATTAAGTTTTTGAACGATTACAATGGTTCGTTAATGAAAATAATAAACCAAAATGATCCAAAAAAGGACGTGAGAAATATACCGTTAATAAAAAACTTTCACATTACTCTATCATTTATTACAACGGTAATTACTAATATATTATTAATCAGATCAGAGGCGTAAAGTTTATCCTTATCGACTTGTTTACCGTCAAATATTGGTACAGGGCCGAGAAGGTTTAGTAAAAGCCAATAGATAGAGCTGGGCGAACGCGCACGGCAGGTAAACGAACAGGTGTTAATCAAAGCTTATTTGTGCCGCTACAAAGGCAACGGGAGCCTTTCCAATTATATTTACGTCTCTGCACAGCCCTACGTCCCTTCGGCTACTCAATTTGCTCCCTTGTTGCCGCCCATTACGGACCCTTTTTGGCGGATACTCTTTAGGGAATGAAAAAGAACCGTTATCGAAAATTAAAAAGGAAACTGGTTTATTTTTTGTATCACAAAAAGATTAAGTAATTTATATCGCCAGTTTATAGGTTAAAAAGTCATTAAGTACACTTTTTGTCGATTTGAACCTGAAGGTACTTAGTTGCTAATTTCGATTGTATGTATCGATATAATAACTCATTAAGTGCATACAAATAATTCATACATTTTTATATGTAAAAAAATAGTTACACTAAGTTCTGATTAATTAATTAGTTCAAAGTAGTAGGTGATTAATTAATAGTTACAATAGTTCTGATTAATAGTACACGATGTTCTGATTTTATATTTCACTGGATTAATTCATCGAATGGACAACAAAACTAACTAAGTGACGTGCATCTAACTCAGATTCTATGTACTCGCATGGTTATAAAAGTATGTCAGTGTTTTGATGAGCGATGATAGTGTATAAAAGTCACTACTTGCATATTTTAATTAATTTTCTAAGATGCGATATATATTTAGAATTGCAAATTAAAAAAAAAATGATCAAATTGCTATTTTAGAATTTTTCCAACGAATCAGAATCTTCAAATTCGATTATCTTAAATTCACTATAATATTACTTAATGGCATTATGTAATATATCGACGATATTGTCATGCATGATGCTAATATTGGTTATTTTTTTTTCTTATATTGTAATTCAAATGACATATTACAAATGAAAGTGTCGCGCAGCAATAACAAAACGCTCTATTCATTAGACATGGGTTTTTTAAATTATTTCCTCATAATAATTTTAATGAGGTTCGTACTCCATGCAATTTGTTGTACTAAAGCGACTGATATAGTAAGTTAAACGGTAGAACTAACCATCTAACTCTACCGAAATTCCCCCTCCATCTCTTCATTACCAGGAAATAAACCTTAAAGCATAACAGCGAAGAAGAGGAGAAAAGGAAAAAGAAAAAAAAAAGTAATGAAAACAATTTTTTTTCACCATTTGTGGATTCATGCATGCATGGATTCATACAGCAAATGTGGCAATTATAATAATAATTATGGCAACTAAGACACTGAAAAGGACATTACCCAGCACTACCTCTTCTAAATATTGGTTATTATATGTGATGACCCCATTATATGTGAACGGGGGTCATTTTTAGTCGCATATGTCATTTGCAGCCACTCTGTTTATTTTTATGATGCAATAAAGGAAAAATGAGTACGTATGCGTTAATAAATAGTGAACTCCATAAATATTTAAGTGAGTCATTAACTATGGTTTTATTATTTGCACACCAAGGAGCATCTGTTACTAATCGTAAAATAAGAAGACGAACGAGTAATAAACTTTTTTTACATAAGTTTGATTTTTAAATTATCTAGAAAACTTATTAAGAAAAAGTTCGCGTGGTAAAAATTATTCTTTTATCTTTATGATATAAATTTTTCATCAAAAAGTTCGAGGTTCACCCAAACTTTTTAAAATAAAATAAAAGTTTCAGTTTAACAACAAGCTTTTTGTTCTTGGTTGGGATTATAAAAGTTGTTATAATTCCATATGAGTAAGTGAACCTTTATACATACTGGTGTTTATTTTGATCATTTTGGTATTATGATGGCAACAATGAATTTTCAATTTTGGCATTTGTAAAATTACTTTTTTTGTTTGTATCATTGTATAAAGTATAAACAATATATTTCTGATTTTTTTTTCGCATTTTGCTGGGGTTTCCTTTGTTTTGAGCTTTCGTTTCCTTGTTCACATCTGACGCACCGTGGTGAATGATTGCAGCACGACCTAGTGTGGCCGTATTTTTGGTACCTGATGCATTGCGGAATAATTTTTTTCTTTTGAATTTCTTCTAACGCAACTTTTGTGTAAAATATTTTTTTTTAATTTTAATTTTGTTTTCATAAAACGAGGATTCATTAGTTAGTTTTTCAGGCAACTAACTAGTTTTCGGTAGTCGTTTAGGGTTTCTGGGGAAAACAGTCAAAAATAAAAGTTAGCTCAAATTTTCGACCCCTCCTTGAAATTTTGGGTTGAGAAGATTGTAGTTTGTAAATATCTCTTTTTTTCTGAACCACAAAATATCATTTTAACAAGTGGTCACCTGGTCATCGTTAGATCTCGGTTTCTTTAATTTTAAACTTTTACATTTTGATATTTTATTACCAAATTATATTCACCTTTAATTTTCGATTGGTAAGTTTGAAATGATATATATGTTGTTGACATTTTAATCAATTTAAATCAGAATGACAGGTAATATAATATGAGCCTTTCACTTGACAGAATGACTAATTCCAATTTCAACATTTTTGAATAAACTCATTTTCATTACTATTTTATTTTTAAGAATAATAATACAATCTGGCACAATCAAGGGATATAATGGGTATTACGGCTCTATGTGTACATTCATACTTTTATATAAAAATTGTGAAAAAATTAATAATAAGAAGAAAACATGTAAGTAGGAAATATAAAGTCATTTTAGTGATATTTCTAGGTAAAAATTTATAAAATCTGTACAGACAGTGAGTAGGATTATTCCAAAGTAGGTTATAGTTGTGTTGGAATATAGAGCAGTTAATAAAGGTATACATATTCCAAATAAAATTATCACTAAAATTAATAATCAAAAATGTTGAAAATGCCATTCTGTCAACTCAAAGACTCATATAATTTATAACTTATTACTAGATTATTTAAACAGATACTTCTAAATGGTTCAATGTTAACCTTTTATTCCGTGGTACGGACCCCTTTTTATCAAATTATTAACATCCGCCTGAAACTTCGTAAATAGCTTTATCTTATTCTTCATTCTCATGCTTCAGTCTCATCGTAACCATTTTTGAAAATTCTTTAAATTTTCAATCTAGAGGGGAACAAGTTTTTTCTATTTAATTAGATACTGAAAACTCGTAAATACCTATTTTATTGCAGCTTAGATTGTAAGATAATTTTATCACAAAATTGATAAAAAAAGTTGGCCTATAAAAATATTGGGCCATTTGTCCTATATAACCTCCTTATTTTGATAATTTGGGAGTGTAGATCACGCCAAACGGCTTAATGTTTTTGAAGGTCATCCTTTTTTTTCCGTTTCTATGCTCAAATTGTCTTACAATTCAGGTGGAAAGCATACGGATATTTACGAGTTTTTAATACTTAATTAAATATACAAAGTTTGACCACCGTCCAGATTGAAAACTCTCCAATTCCGAGAATTTTCGTAAATAAAATATTTGTAGGTTACGATGAGATGAAGCTATTTACTTAGTTTCAGGGGGATATTAATAATTTTATATAAAGGGGTGTTATCTTGCCTACAGTTCTTTATGGATGCGAAACTTGGCCGCTTACATTAAGGGATGAGCAGCGTCTTAAGGTTTTTGAAAATAAAGTATTGCGTAGAATATTCGGACCGAAGAAGGATGAGTTAACCGGAGAGTTCAGACGGTTACACAACGCCGAATTGCGTGAGCTGTATCCGGGTAATATAATTAATGTAATTTCATCGCTGCGAATCAAATGGGCTTGTAAAGTTGTTGGGCTTAGTAACGAGAGAATTCCTAAAAGGTTAATATTTGCTGTGCGGAATGGTAAGCGTCCGAGGGGTAGACCGAAGCGAAGGTGGGAAGATTGCATTAAAGCCGAGCTGAAGGGACTGGGTTTGGACTGCGAACGGTGGAGGGAGGTGTGTAACAAGCGATTGGTGGTGTCGGCATCGAACCTTCGGGTTCGCTAAGCCTTATTATATATTATATAAAGGGGTCTGCACAACGGACTATTTTACATTTTAATGTGTTGTTAGTGAAATAATATTTTGATCTTAACTAGCAATTATTAAGTTTCACATGTCCATTACATCTTTCGGTAACAGTTTATCAATTTGTTCGGGGATCAATCCCTGAAACACAAAAAGTAACAATTGTTCAATTCAGAACTTCACCACCATTTTATGGCCACCATCTTGCTGCAAACCATTCCTGTAGAGTTAATCTGTTCATATGGTGAAGTGTGCACATATTAAGTTACTCTCTTAAGAAATGGCAAGAAAATACAATATGAGTTGCTAAACTCCAAGAGAAAATATGGGGTCGAAGAAGAGGTGGCCAAACCATAAAACTCAATATCAGACAGAATGCGAGCCCAAATTGACAATCAAGCAATATGTAATTAATCTGTAAAGAACCGCACCATGGTACAAAGGCACAAATTACAATTATTTTATTTTATTCAATTTTATGCAATATAACCATGCTCTCAATATTTTGTTCAATTTAATCAATCATCAAATTTCAGTTATCCAACCTTATAAAGTCCACACCAATTTCCACCAGCGCACACAGCTCATTTACATATCATTCGGTATTATTTGGCTCACACCAAATTACCGTGATAGAACACAATTAAAATCTGTACAGAGTATATGACATTATTTATGTTTCGTCGATATTGTATCACATTTTAACTTTGAGTATTTTTAAAACACTATCTGATTTCATAGCAGGTGGTCCGCTGCAACAGTCTTGCCATGGCAGGTACAAAAATAGAAATTTTCGCTCGTCTGGGGGACTTGCTGATGAGACTTCTGATGAGGGTCTAAATATAATCAACTATTTGTATTTTAGTTATTACCATTGCACTTGAGAGGCGGGGCTCGGATGTCTTTGGACTTAATCCAAAACTGACACCGACTGCCATTGATCTTGATGCGGCCCATTCTTAGGGAGCAAAAAAAAAAAAAAAAAGAAAATACAAAATAAAGAGCGTGGAGTTATTCCTGTAGAGCATGTGGATATTTTTTCTTTGATTCCCCAACTATGAAATTGCAATTAATTAGTCCGAACGAATAATTTGCACAGTATATTGGTCAATGAACAAATGATTATGTAATACCCAAAAAAAGTAAATACAATCTTAGTAGTTGGGATTGTGTACGTTTGTGATGATTTTCATTAAATGGTTATGAATTATGTTATTATAAAAATTAAATAGAAGAAAGGATGAGTATTTTTTAGATTATGCCGTTATAGTGGGCGGGGTAGCCGAATGGGCTAAAGCGTGTGCACTGCACCGCCGTTGCCTGGCAACCTGACATATGAATACAAAGATATAAAAATAGTCACGAGTTCGCGTCCCGGTGCCGGGGGAGTCTTTTAAATCCCCGCCCACACTCCCTGGCCCGGGAAAATCCCGTATAGCCTTAACGGCGAGGAAGGGAAGGACCCAAAAAAAAAAAAAAAAAAAAAAGATTATGCCGTTATTTCTTCTAGTTACAGTAACTAATTGATAATTTAAAAATATGGGTCAAGGAAACATATGATTTATTTACTAGGAACTTTTTATACATAACCAAAAACACTAACATACTTTTAATGAGTTACCCTAGGTACCTCTCTAGGATAAAATTCTACTGTGTCCTTAAGGATTTTATTAAAAACCTCTTCATTTGAGTTTCTCTGCCTCCACATGAACTCACATAAATACGAGTCTAACATAGAACGATGAGTCCCACCAAAAACATTTTAATACTTAATTGAATAATATTTAAATATGTGATTTTATTTCTATATCAATGGCATCAAGTTTCACAACAACTGTTACTAAATATCATTTTAAAAAATCACCGGCGGCCCTAATCTAAACAACACCCGAAAGGTGTTTTTTATAGTGAACTTTGCTCTTGACTGCGTATAAATATAAAATTTTGTACGTAGGTACAATAGTTATCTCGAAGTAGCTAAATAGAAAAAAAAGAAGGAAAATGTCATAACCCACGACGCCCCAAGGATGGTTTTTGCATTGCTTAAGATCGGTAGTGACGGGTTAAGAAAGAAACAAAGTAGTCTAAAATAACTGTTACTGTTTTATATAACATTATAGAATAATTTAATCGCTTATATATAAAATAAAGCATATGCATTTATTTAAGAATCTACTTTTGATCTTTCTCGGGCGTTTATGGGTATATTTTTTTTTAATTATTTATTTATAAATATAACAATCTGTCACGTGGATAATAATTATAGTGGTATATGAACGCATTCATGCCATACATACAGAAAATATAAAATTAACAAAAGTAAAATAATAATCAAAAACTATGTTCATTAAAAATAAATGACCTAAAGATAAGTAAATTAAAAACAAAAAACAATCATACCTATTTACAATATACACAATCAGGCAGGAAACCCCAAGCCAGTCTTTTCCCTCCAACTATAGAAGGAAAAACAGGACTTCAAGAGATCCCTGCGCTACTCTCTCAACCGTGTCACTGCTGTTAAAGTCAGTGGAGTTTGAGCCAGATACGGGTATCTAAAAGCCAAAAAAAAAAAAATCTCCTTGTTAATATAAAATTATCTACGTACAAAGTAATTGCTAATTAACTTAGAACGAGAAAAGCATTCAGTCCTTTATCTGTACATATACAGCAATAATTATTCAAAGAATTAGAATAAAAATACTACGCCTCTTTCTTCCTAATAAACCTATCCGCAATTCCTTATAGTATTATGAATTTCATTTCTTCTCATTGATATCATATTTGCTGAATATCGAGGTAGATGGCAAATTTATTGTAAGCCAAGAATATGTATATTATAATAAAATAAAATAGTATTATGAAGACTTTCACAACAGTACCCAGTCTCACTTACGACATTTCAAATTTTTTACGATTCAAATTTTATATTATTGTTTTGTCAAGCTTAAAAATTATTGTCAACGTTTTCATTTAGATTTGGAATTTCATTTATATTCCATGTAAAAGCAACTTGGACCCGGGAAAGTGATCTATACTTCTGTATTAAAATGTAGATTATTTATAATTTCATGAAATTATAATTATACTAACATAAACGTTTGGTATCACGATCACGTTTAGAACTCACAATAGGCCTTCTTGAGCCAAGGTGCTTATTCTTATGTCGGAAAAAAAAGTTATGGTATTGATACTTTTCTAAAAAAACATAGTTAATTTTTAAACGATTTCTGAACTAAATTTAATAAAAATATCCAATTAACATTTCACAGTTCAATTATATGATTAAACTGCTTAATGGCATTGAAATCAATGTCATTAAGGTTTATTTATTTATTTAATTTTTATTATTGAAATTTACAACTGTATTAAATGATAAACACAACAAGTAAATAGGAAAAAAGTAACATGACATTTACATGAAGAGAAACTACCAATTAGTAGCACTCCAATTATATTTCAATATTAGAAGGAACCGTGGCCCATTTCTTTTCAGACGCCTCGAAAGGTTATCAGGAATAGAAGAGGAAGCAAGGTTGGAAACAAGAGGGTTCGGATGATTCAGAAGTTTATCATGGAAGGATACGTATATGCATTGAGCTAAATCGGAAACATATGGAACATTAAGGTAGTTATGGATGATTTAATTTGTGACAAAGTAGGGAGCATTGAGGATTTTGGATTGTACGGATTGGATATGAGAGGAAGTGGATGGTTTTGTAGAGCACTAAAGCTCGATCCCATAAATCCAAATAGGCCTTATAATAGTAATATATATGAGTCTTTTGTAAATAGTTGGAAGTTTAGAGCGTTTGTCTAGTAAGTGCTGCAGTAGTCGAAAACGTCGGGCGGTTTCTAGTCGTTTCAGTCTGGTATGGGGGTTAGTCATCAAGGTAAACTAAAACTTTAATTTAAATAACTTTGAATAGCCAATAAGTTTTTGAACTTTCATAATAAATCGTCAGTAAATTCTGTAAAACTGCCAAAGGAACTCAATTGAAAGATTTTTTGAAACAAAAACTTCTTTAGGCGCGTCTTGCGCTTTTTTACTGATGAGTGAATTAGATTGAGCCGTCAGATTTCCGATGTGTAACGCTCTGGTAAAGTTGGCTGGAATCGACTAATGAAGTGTTTTTGCATATGGATTAAAATATCTCAAAAAAATAAAAATCGAACCTCTATATTGCTTGCGTATCAAATGATCATCATTTTATACGTTTATGTTAGTATAATTATAATTTAATCATGAAATTACAAATAACCTACATTGTAATACGGAAGTATAGATCACTTTCCAGGGTCTAAGTTGCGTTTACATGAAAAATAAATAAAATTCCAAAAGTGAATGAAAACGTTGACAATAATTTTTAAGCCTGACAGAACGATAATATAAAATTTGAATTGTTGTAAAAAAGCTGAATTGTATTAAAAGAGATTGGGTACTGTTGTGAAAGTCTTCATAATAGCAATACGATAAGGATTTGCGGATAGGTTTATTAGGAAGAAAGTGACGTAGTATTTTTATTCTAATTCTTTGAATAATTGGTGCTATATATATACAGATAAAGTAATGAAGGTTTTTTCTCGTTCTAAGTTTAATATTAGTTTTTAATTAGCAGTTACTTTGTACGTTGATAATTTTAATAATAAATTTATCCTCCGGGTAATGAGCTATTATTCAAAGTTGTATCTTAACGCGCCGCTGTATTAGAGATTTAAAGAGAAAATATAGTATCGAAAACCAAATGATAACTTGTTTTAATTAAGATATGGATTAAAATATACCAGAAACTAAAAATCGGACCTGCATACTGTAATTGAGGGAATTGTTAAACATTTCATCTTCTTTATTATGAGCTGATACTAATAATTTATATTTCATATTATTAATCTTTCCTTATTAATATTTTCACTTTTGTTTCATCATTGATGTTGATATAATTAATAAAGTAATTCTACCATTTCGTTAATACATGGAAGAATAAAAAAAATGAGAGAACAACTTAATAAGAAGAAACTTCTCCATTTATGGATTATTCGCTATGTCACGGGTTATTGGGGAACCTGTCTGGACGCATATCGTGTCCTTGTTTGAGTTCGGAAGCCAATCATAGAAAGTCAAATATTGTTCTTTGACCTGGCTCATGAAGACAATAAATACCGATATTGCCTGGCTTTCGAATCCCCGAGCCCAGATCCAGTTTCATTGTTCACGCAAAACCTTCACTTCCCTAACGGAAGCTCGGAGAGAGGATGGTGATCGAGAAAAATTTCTCTATATCATGAAATATGTTTTGCCAGACAAAAGAAAAGCCAAAAGAACTTTAATGTGATTAAGATTGGTCGGTTGTACGTATGTAACGATTTTTTGAGCGAACGACTGGACCTTTCTTTAAGTTTGAATGATCAAATGAGATTTCTTGTTATGAAATAAATGGAGATGGAAATACTGAAACAAAATACATATCGTCAGTTTATTGCAAAAAGTAATTTTTTTATTTCAAAATATAATAACCTGTCACGTGGATAATAATTATAGTGATATATGAACACATTCACACCATATATACAGAAAGTATAAAATTAACAAATGTAAAATAATAACTTAATAATAATCAAAAACTATGTACAAAAAAAATAAAATAACCTAAAGATAAGTAAATTAAAAACAAAAAAAAAGTCACTAAACACAATTTTAATGAATTTTGAGATACTCGAATTTTAAGATTCTGATTCGTTAAAAAAAAAAATACTAAAATACAATCCGATTATTAATTTTTTGTTATTTGGAGTTCTAAGTATGTATTCTATTCTCTATAATCAATTAAAATACTCAACATAGAAGTAACAATAAAAAAAAAAAACATGAAGTGCATAATGATTTTTTGCACAATATCATAGCTAAGAAAAACATTAACTTACTTTTAAAACCTTGTAAGTACTTAGAATCTAAGTTAGATTCAGCTCAATTAGTTTTGTTTATTCGACCATCTCATCGATTATTCCAGTGAAAGAAGTCAATAAGTACCAGATAGTGACTTTTTGTCCGTAATGTGCAGAACAACGTGCAACTTATCTTAAGCTGCTGTGCACACACGTTAGCCCACTTGGCCACCACGTCCCCTCCATCGTTCACACCTGCCACGGATTTGATAAATAGCGAATGCGTTGTAGAATTCATTTTTGGTCTTTTAAGAATGAATAAGTAATAGAAAGTATTGCCTCCTCTTAAGTTCTTTAATTTAGAAAAAGGGGTCGCTCATCCAGTACCTTTTCAGTCTCCATCAAAACAGGAATGGTAGGCATGCTAGCAGTAACAAAGCGTACCTATTTGTTCGCTGCAAGTAGGTTGTTTCAAGTCGGTATGTAGAATTCTTTTTATTTATTTGCCTGGGTTTCGGGTTTGAAAATATGGTATTTCTTTTACGTGCATCTATTTTTCCAAACCATAAATTTTTTTTTAACATTTTGATCCCAGATTATCCTTTTCTTGGAGTCCAATGTAACGTATTGTGTCGGTTTGAAGAATTTGGTTGTCGCCTATAGAGTCGCATGAATTAATTTAATTTTTAGGGTGGGTACCACTTTTTTAATTGTAAAAAAGATTTTTTCAAATTCTATGAAGCTTTTTCAGGTCGTGTTTTGTTTTAAAAATTGTTGTATCGTCTTTTTAGGTAACGGTCATGAAATAATGTAATTATTTTGTCAATTCCACTACTTAAATAAATCTATCTATTCTAAGAGGGCGTATTTGCATATCTTCTTAAAGATCTTAGTAGATTGTTAATGTAATTGATCTCTACGAATATTGGTGTTGTAGTCGGGTACTTTTCACTAAATATTACTGATCTTGGGTAGTAGATTTACAAATGAATTTTTCTAATAATCTACCAATACATTAACATCTCTTCAGGACGAATAAGCTTATTATTAATAATAATATAATAATATTATTATTAATGATATATTAATAATTTTGATAGTGCCATTAATAAATAGATATTAATTTTAATAGTATTATTACTTTTTTCTTCATTTTTTTTCGTAGTTGCGGATTTGAAGCTGCAGTCGTGATTCAAATCCAATCACCTACAGATATAAATTTTTTCAAATGTTTGAAAATTTTCTAACTATTCTGGTTGTATCCAAAAGAGCTGCTTGCTGAGCTTCTCGTAGCACACCAAGAAGCAACTCCATGCCATCGGTGCCTGCCATCGTTGTTTTTAGGAACAGTACATTCGTTGATATCACTTGATAGATAGAGATAGAAAAATAAACTTTATTCTGGGACAAAGTCCGCTTAGAAGAACAGTGATAGACAAGTACAAAAAAAAGAAAAAAAATACATATTTGGTCAAAAATTAACTTGATAAAGATTCTGATAATATAAGCTGTAATTTAAATAAAAATAATATTACAGTAAGCAAATAAATAACAAAGATAGAATCTTCTCAAGAATACTTATTATTACAATGAAAAAAAAAAGATATATATAATGAAAACAGCAAAACCTAGAAAAAATACTAAAAGTATGTGAAGAAAAAGCATTGATTATATATGTTAAATCATTAATAGTAGGCTAACTTAATAAAAAAATCACATAATTTACATTCTAATTTACAATAAATAAAAATATGCAAACACTAAAAGATAAAAATAAAATCGTCTCAAGATTACTTTGTAAAATTTCTTAAATTGTTATTTTTATATTAAAATTAATCTTTTTTAATATTATTTTGATTATCTTTTTCGGATGAATAAATCTTTTGCGTAATTAATATTCTTAATTGTTATTATAATTTATCAATATTGTTTCGAGGTAAATTTGTTGTAAACGAACAATATAACATATACGGAGATATGCATTAAGTTTACTATAAAAAAAAAATTGATTTTCTTACAAAATCGCA
This sequence comes from Nezara viridula, assembly GCA_928085145.1. Lineage (NCBI taxonomy): Eukaryota > Metazoa > Arthropoda > Insecta > Hemiptera > Pentatomidae > Nezara > Nezara viridula. The sequence goes on from OV725082.1 coordinate 58,851,785, forward strand.
ATAAAATATTTCATATACTCTCCCCGTATATTGCTTGTTAATATATTTTTATGAAACATTTTTCTACTCTAAGTTGCCAGGTTATTGAAAAATTTGATGGTGATGATACAAACGTTCTCGACGGAAGATTCGATTCTCCAGAAATAATAAAGGAATTTTCCCCAGAAGCAGTTTATTGTTTGAAAGCAGCCCTTACAGCCGAGTGCGCGTCGAGTGGGGCTCTGTTAATTCGTAAATCATCGTGTAATGAAATTCAATTGCCAGGTTAATTATTTACCTTCATCAAGAGACAATTAGGCGAGGAGTGTTATATGCCGGTAGCAGGTCATTACGCAGCGTTTACCTTTTGATATGCATCCGTCGGTAGCTCTATTGTTTATAGACTAATTAGTATATAAATTTCCGTTTATTCCACTGTGTATATGACGTTCAGGAGTCTCATTTAAATAGCGTATTTAATTAAAAATATATTCTTTATGTATAATTTTTGTCGTAATGCTATAATGCTAATTACGAGTATATTATTTTAAAGGCCTGTATGTGGTGCATAAATAGCAAATGGCAAAATGTCACGGGTCTAGGTCCAAGGAGGCCCTCAAATTTAAATTGAGGATTTTTAAAATCCAAGAAACCTTCTTTTTTTTTTTTGAATGGCAATAAATATTATAGGTGTCAATTCATACTAAAATATTAAAAAAACTAAAAACCAGAATAGCACAACATACATCCAACTGCAAAAATATTAACATAACAGCCCTAGCAAACCACAGTATTAAATCATTACACACATTTGACTTCAAAAGCCCAGAAATACTGGCAATAGAACCTAAAACAAATAATAGGAAACTGCTGGAAGCTATACATATAACCGGAAACAATAAAAGAACAGTAAACTATAAAACAGATACAAAACATGTAGGCACACACTATTCGGACATAATTCCAATATTCAAATTCAAAAAAACAAAAACAACAATAGCCAAAAAAAACACAACAAAAAACCATAATAAGAAATAAGAGGATGGGTACAAAGTACAGAAATAAAACTAAAAATAGCCAGATGTTGATTAGTATATCAGTGAATACGTGTAACACCAAATCATTTTTAAAAAATGTGACAAATATTTAATTTATGACAAATGGTGCCACATCAAAAAAAAAAAGAAAAAAGAATGGTAAATAATTGTAAAATAGATAAATTGGAATGATATTGTTAAATAAAAATTAATATAGAAAATGTGCATAATTTCAGTAAAAATAAAAATATTACTCTGATGATGGGAAAATTGTCCCGAAACTTAAGAGACAACAAGCATAAATAAAAATTTTTTAAGAAAATTGGAAGTTTTATTGCCTAAAATATAAACAAAAAAAGCATAAATAATAAAAAATTAATAGTGATATAAATATCATATATATCAAAGATATAAATATGATGATTGAACTTCATTCTTTCATTCATTCGTCTCTCCAATACCATCTCTACTTTTAAATCCCATCTGTTGAATGGCATCCTATTCAAAATTTTTCAGGGGGACATATTTTGACGAGTTTTGGAATTTTTGAGGGGGCGCATTTCAACGGGTTATGAATTTTCGAAATGAAAATTTTCAGAATAAATGACTGATGAAACATGGAGCAAAGCGATGATCTACGAATTTTCTAATTTTACTTTCCTTTACTATATTTTTAAGAAAAGGTGAGAAATAATATATCTTGGAAAAGAGGGATAGGTTCTTGCGCCATCGACCTTGGGGGAGGGGGGTAGGCACCTCTTATTCAGTCCTTATAAAATTGTAAATAGATGTTTCTGTAAATATATTTTAAGTTCGTTTAAAATTATTTTAATTTCAAGTTTCTTTCTTTTTTGTTTTTAATAGATTGAAGTTAGAAGGTAAATAATACTTTTTGTTATTATTTGTATTTAACTGTAATTTTGAACTCACCAATAAATAAGGAATTACTGTTAAATAAAATATAAAAATTAATTTATATTTAATAATTCAAATGGATTGGCCCCTTATAGACATGCAAAAAATGTTAATAGGTATATAAGCCAATATCTGAATGAGCTAAGACCTTCAGCTCTTCAAAGGATCTAGTTGAAAAAAAAAACTCTGATTGTCTTGAAAACAAAAACATATATATTTTTTTTCAAGTTTGAGTATATATTTTCTTTAGAACTATTGAAGGAAGACTGTTCTACATATGATGGGTGATAAATAGTCAGGACGCAGTCATTATACTATACGTATAAGTACTTGAAAGCCTTCAGTGCTCGAACCACACCCTGAAGATGTCCCTCATGTTTGGGTTGAAACGTTAGCACAAATAAAAAAAAATTATAATGACTGCGTCCTGTCTATTTGTCACCCATGATATTTTCGTTTGTTTATCTTAATATCAACATTTTTTTTTATAAAAGGCTTCTTACTAGCGGTTCTATTTAAAAAAAAAAAGTCGCGAAATAAATTGCAACCTTTTAGGAAAAAAATCGTTTTTAAAATAAAAGTTACGTTAAATGAGAAATAAACAGTAATATCCATTTCAGCTTTCTCCTTGTACTGTCTGAAGGAATTTTATGGTAGGAAAAGGACTATTTTCCATTGCATCATTACCTACTGTGGCATGTTGCTTACAATTCATAAATAAAGGGAACTGAAAGTTAAAGTAATAAACACACATTCAATAGTATTGAAAACAAACAAACAATTACATGAATAATATCGCAACAAAGAAAGAAACGAAATTATTTAATATGAGCAGTGACATTCTGTCAGTGTGAATAATTTAGTGGAGCTTTAAAGTGAGCGCAGCCGGGTAAAATACTGACATGAGACCGTGACATTAATATTGCTATCGCGATTTGTTTATTTTTTTATTATTCTAAAACATTTCAAATGTTATTTAAAGTGTTGCCTTTAAGAAAGTATATTATAAAACAGTTGTTACCATATGCTCTTGGTTATCATAATTGATCAAAAATAACACATTCAAAAGAAATAAACAAAAATCTGGTCAATAATTATTTTAAACAATCCTTCAATGACAACGTATAAACAACTAAAAGTAATATCTGCTCTAGAATAAATATGATTGTAATAAAAAAAAATAGAAAAAGGAAAACATGTTGAAAGAAAAACGTAACAAAAATAAGTAAAGAAAAATATAGAATTACAAATCATTAATTTTTTATATTAAAAAATAATTAATACTTCGTAAAAACTCAACGCTCCCTACATTGTCACAAATACAATCATCCATAACAACCTTAATGTATCATATGTTTCCGATTTAGCTCAATCCAGATACCTATCCTTCCATAAGAAAGGTCTGAACCATCCGAACCCTCTTGTTTCCAAACTTGCTTGCTCTTCTATTCCTGATAACCCTCCGAGGCGTCTGAAAAGAAATGGCCTCGGGACCTCCTATTATAGAAATATAATTGGAGTGCTACCGATGGGTAGTTTCTCTTCATGTTGTACTTGTATCATAATTACATGTTGTATTTATCATTTAACATAGTTGTAAATTTCAGTAAAAAAAGAACAACTATTTACTTCTGTTAGGATTCCATTCATAAAATATATTTTAACGGTTGCAGAGTTTCTTTTTGGGATGTGAATAGGTACATGAAACAAAGCTAATGATGATAGGGACGTTTAAGGAAGTATTGATGATATATTATACGGTGAGAAATTCCATAAGGCAACGAAGCGGGCAAGAAAGGAACGTTCGAAGGATTTAGCTCTATCGGAGGGTGTATAGAGGTCAGACACACGGGATCTTATTTTCTGTGAGTGAACTGATGGTTTGATCTGTGGAAGACGGTAGATATAGAAATAGTGATAGAAGTTGATCGTTTGGAATATAGTCAAGTCAATTAATGCCCAAAAAGAAGGTATAAAAGGAAATGGTGGTGACACAATTTTTTACTTTGAGACATTCTTTGGAATGGCAAGGAAGTAAACATACTAAAAGTCCCCACTCCTAGGTAATGAGCCAGATATAAGGGGCGCCTAATAGGTTAACTTTTTTCGAGTTTCCGCTTATGTAAGAAAAACTATCCATCTCATCGACGAAGACGTCCTATACATATTTAAAGCTGATAAAATTTGCAATATGATTGATCATATACTTTTTATAGCTAATTCGCTTAGTGTCTGAGATATTCATCCTCAACTATCGCTAATATGGAAAATAAATTTTTTACTGTATCATTTTTTATGTTTTTATGATTGTAGTTGTATATTATTATATTGTAGTATTTATATTGTTTGTATGTGAAAAGGAATTTGTATATAATTTGTATGTCCAAAAAAAAAAGAAAGGATTGATGAGTATGCTGTGTGTCGAGCATACGCTATGTAGTAGGGCAGCACTGCTTTTAATAAAGTATTTCTCTCTCTGGGATATTACTACATTCTTCCACATTGAAGGGCAAGATATAAACTAGCAAAATAATATATATTATTGAAGACAATTCAATTATTGAATACTTTCTTCCCCAAGACTTAATCGTAGAAAGCAGCAATCAAGAGTTAGCTAGTCAAATACAGTAAAAAAATTCTTTTTTTCCACATTAGTGATAGGTGAGGACGGATATCTAGCATACTAAGCGATATAGCGTACAAAATACATAATCTATAATATTGCAAATTTTATCAGCTTTAATTTTGTATTGAACATCTTTGTTGATGCAGTGGATAGTTTTCCTGATGTAAGCGAAAATCTGAAAAACAGCTATAAACATTAGGCAATTTTTTTTCTTCAAGATTAGCCATAGTTGAGGACGGATATCTCGGAAACTAAGCGAGGTAGTGTAAACAGGTACATTATCAATCATATAGTAAATTTTATCAGCTTTAATTTTGTATAAAAAGTCTTGGTCGATGGAATAGTTTTCCTGATACAAGCGAAAACCCTATAAAAGAACCTTCTAGGTGTCACCCACATCTGGTTCACAACCTAGTATTGGGAACTTTTAGTATGTTTACCTCCTTACTAGTCCAAACAATGTTCTAAAGTCAAATATTGTGTCACCGGAATTTCTTTTTATAACCATTCATTGACTGGACTAATAAATAAGATCAAAGGAGAGGGAAAGACGTCTACATCATAAAGGTGGGATATAGACATATTAGACCGTATCGAGGTATCTAAAACAAATCTTAATAAGTGTTCTATTCAGATTTACAATGAAAGAGAACTGAGTAGCTACAGTGATAATGGAGGACTCGTTCCTCTTATAGAACATAAATTAATTTTCAACACCAACTTCTACTATAAACGAAAGCAAAATTTGGCATCTTATACTCCTTCATGACAAGACATGTTAAATTATGAATACTTTTTTGCATGGTTATATCCTTTGCATATGGCTTTATCGGCATTAAGTAGTTTCTTCCTCGGCTTCAATCGGTCCCTCTTATGTGATGAATGATGAAGGGGAGAATTTCAAATGTGTACAAGGTCAGCCGCTGATATAGGACCCTCCAATAATTTATCCAAGACGCTGCACAGATACAGCCAGTCTTGGAGATAACGCAGACTCCCAAACTCCTCGTCACATTACTGGAATTTTTCTCTGCGTGTTATTTCCGTCTCATCGGCAGTTGTAAATAATGATCGACGAGGATCCGAGTATCTAGGTTTCCGTAAGGATTTATTTCCAGCCGACCTCGATACCTGGTTCATTTATCTTGTCGGGAACTATTTTTCATTGTTCTTCGTAGAAACCTTATTGTTTTGATAACGTTAAGATAAAATTGAAATATTTTCTATCACAAAAGCAGAAGAAAACATATTGAAAATACGTAGAAGAAAAAGAAAAGCAACATTTTCTTGTACTTTATGAAGCAGCATGACCGGAGGAACTGAATCGATACTGATGCATGCACCTATAATTCATTTTTAACAAGCAAAAAAGTCATACCTTGATAAAAAAAAAAAAAAAAAAACTCTTATTCCATATCACATTATTTTAAGACACTATAGAGATTGACATAACTAGACTGAGAAATAACTAATCTTCAAAGAGGTACTGCTCAAATATATCAGGTTGATAGTTACACAGTATATTACAAATCCAATTATTTGATTCCTTCTAAAATGTAATAAATAAAAAGTGTAATTTCAATATGTCAATAGAATTTAAGAAGTTATTTTTATTTCATTGTTTATAAAATCCATATTAATGGATACATTCTTTTCTCTTCATTATCTCTATTATAATTATAATTTAATTATAACATTTACACTTCGATGAGAAACGTACCCACCAGTTTATTTAGGAGAGAATCAAATTCCTCAGACAAACACAGTACGTTACCTGGGACTAATATTCGACAGAAGGATGGCCTGTGGTCTACACGTCGAAATGAAACGACAGACTTTAAACAAGCCACTGAAAATACTGTAATAACTTTTTTCTAAATCAAAGTTGAAAATGAGACAAAAACTCAATGCATACACTTACCTAATCAAATCCATATGGACATACGCCTCACACATTTACGGTTCTGCAAAAAAGAGGCACTTACAATAACTACAGACATTACGACTTATAACAGGAGCTCCTTGGTACGTAAACAACAAAACTTTACATAACGATTTACGATAACCAACTATCGACCAACACATACGCGATCTCTACTCCAGATTTCATCTTAAACTACCCAGACATGACAACATACTTAATAACGACATGGCTACAGCTGACATGCCTATCAGGAGACGACTAAAGAGGAGCTGGATGAGAGATCTCCTTTCTTGAATTATGAAGTAGACCAAGACCAGGAAAAAGTGATGCTGGGTACTATTTTTTTTCCTCATGCCTAAAATGTCAATTTTTCGTATTAGATACAGCAAATCTGCTTATTGTCAAGCTCATGACAGGTGTGGATGAAAATATGAAGACAAAAAAAAAATTATAACTAAAACTGATAATGTTGAAAATCTTGGGCTCACATTTCACAGAAGTATGACCTGGGGTCCACATATCATGAAAAAAAAAATACTCTAGACCAATGACTTAGACAACTATAATCACTCTTTTCAAGATGTTTGAAAGTAAAACTTATTGTTAGACAGCAATACACTTACTTATCTAAGCCCATTTGGACTTACGGACTTCACAAATACATGACAAATTAAGACACCCATAACTTTACCTGTTATTATTTCTTTAACAGGCAGTTCTTTCTTATTAAAATCAGATTTTTTAGTCTAATAATGCATTTTGCTAAGATTAAATAAATATACGAAAGTAAATAACAATAAAATCAGTAATATTCTCTCTTAACCTTTAGGTTATCTAATAATTAACTTTCCTATTCCTCGGAAAACATGATATGTGATACCACTGGTTTCCGACTTTGTCTCTTTTGATCATCTCAACTTCAAGAAGTCACTCATCGTAATTCCAAAACGAACGTCGACCGCACTGAGTAAGATGGCGGCCATAATCTTCGGAGGCCTGTAATGGGATATCTTCAACGGGATGATGGCTAAGAGCGGAAATACGCTAAGTGCTATCGACCCACCGGATATGCCCTTCGCATCGCCCCTGTCACGTCCGGATTTGGGGGGCCATGGACATCGGTCGCATAGGTTATAGCTCATTCCGGCTTCTTGCGTCATAGCCTGTAATTAGTAAAATACCTCTATGGACCCGAACGATCAGCTGAATATAAATATTATATTTATGCTGGAAGTAACTGTGTTGTTTTTCCTCCAAACGTATAATGGAAAACTTAGACATCGAGTTTCGTTTTCCTGATACATATTTATCATACATCTTTATTTATGTATTTAAAATTTGTACGTCTATTTTTGTATTTTACTAATTTATTTTATTTATTACTTCTAAAAATATACCATATCAACTATAAAACTCATTATTAGTCTTATTTTATGTCTTTGATGGCTCATGATGGGGAGAGCAGTACTATAAAAACTACAAAAAAATAAAAATAAAACATGACTTCAACCCTGTTTAAAAAAGTACCACTCATTAGAGATCTATTCCGGAAAATATAAAAATAAAAATAAGCCAGAACTTAAGTAAAAAAAATCTGGTGCACGCATCACAAGACTTTCACTTACCATCCTCTTCTTAGCAGAAAGAAGTATTTTCAGGTTTATATTTATTTGCAGTTCATTGTGCCTTTTTTTATTTGTTTAAATACCCTTATATGTACAAATATTAACTTTTATATCACTGTATTCTATACAATTAAATATTAAATAATACCAACGATAGCATTTATGAAAACCGTATATGTATATATTATATTGTTGGAGTCCATATTATATTAATCTCATGTTACGTATGGAAGCCTGTTGTAATCTTTCGGGTGAGAACAGGTAAGCTCGTATTCCTTTGGTGTCTCAATTACTACTCCGTTACGAACTCTAACTAAAAGATAAATAAGAGTTCGTTACCAGATTGTTTCATATTTTACATTTAAACATTTTTCATATTATAAATTAATGTGAAATGATCAATTATTTCAAATAAGAAAAAATGAAGGTACTTTACTAATATTGAAAATTACCCGTTTAAGCCCTGTTAGAAAACATCAATCAGAATAATAACCACATTTTATTAAAAACTGCTTAATTTTACACTGATATGATGAATTTAATCGAGTAGTTTTTGAAATAATCGTAAAAATGTGTTTAAGCCATTATATAAAATGCCACATCCAGTTAGCCGATTTTGAAGAAAAATTTGCTGAGACATCCCTAGCATATAAAAACCTTAAATATGTAATTTCACTTTCGTAAGACTTTTCGTATTTGAGCTAGACTGTTACCACACGCAGACCATTTTGCGGGACTTGGCTATTTGTACTCAGAGGACCTGAAAACGTGTATATTGGTTGAAAACTCAGATTCAAACATTTTTACGATCGCAATACTTACCATTACTATATTTTACATATATATGTAAGTGAAAGTAAAAATTTAAAAAAAGTGTATATAGAATACAACAAAATATATAAAATGACTTTATTCTGGATTAAAGTCCCCAAAAACAACAGAGTTGTACAGCAAAACAAAAAAAAAAAAAGATTAATTCATGCCAGAAGATCTGTTATATTAAATAAACAAAAGAAATTTCAAATAAATTAACAATATATACAAGACGAAATAAATGAAGCTGCATAAAATACTTAAACCATATAAAAAACAAATGAGAAATGATAAAAAATTATCTCTGCATGGAAAGAAAAACAAAAAAAATAAATAATCTCCTCTCATAAATGAGCATCTTGTCTTCAATAATTAAAATTAAATAAAAAAAAACACTTACATAAATTAACAATATACCATATACAAATGGAAGTATGTACAAGTTACATAAAGCTATATGTAGAACGAATGAGAATTGATACAAAATATTATAAGATAAAAATAAAAAATAAAAAGGAAAACAATATTAATTGGTACTCCTCTAATGGATGAGTACCAAGTCTCTAATAAATAAACAAAAATATATCCCTCCTTTACATTAGTTTTTTAATAAATGTATATTATATATATTACATTATATATTATTTTAAACATGGATCGAGAGATTTCACACAAAATTTACAATATAAAAACTGTTACAATATAAAAGAGAAAGACTTCCACTGTATGACTGACTGAAAGTCTGTATAATGCAATTTTGTATGAATGAGATACAATTCTACGGACGCTAAAACAATGAATAATCGTGACAACAGAGAGAAATACTTTATTAAAAGTATACCCCTATACTTAGTAATAAATTATGCCCTAATACTTAGGGTTGCTTCGTACATAGCAGACTTATCAAACCACACGGACATTAATTTTATATTATATTTTTCTATTTTATATATATATATATATCATTTCTTATCCATCCAGTCATCATAAAATTGTAAATAGTTACTACTGTAAATATGTGTATAGATTATTAGGTCGTTCTTTATTATTTTTACTTCATGTTTATTTTCAATTATTTATTTTTTATTATTAACTGATGTAAATTAGAAAGTATCTTATAATTTCTCTTATTATTTTTTTTCATTTATCTTTTTTTTTTTACTATTTAATCAAATTATATTCTTCTTTATTAACTATATTCTCTGAGGCTCCTTAGCCGACATTTTTGTCTCTCTGTATTATTCTAAAGGGACTCGTCCTAGAATAAATAAAGCATTATTATTACTATTATATATATATATATATATATATATATATATATATATAATATATATATATATATATATATATATATATATATATATATATATATGGCATATCTTTCTTTTCTTTTTTTCTCCCCCTTCATAGCAATACTCTTACAAATTATCAAAAATAAACCATATTAAACAATAGACATAGTATAATAAACATTTCCCCAAGTCAAAAATTTGTTTTTCTTTTTAAATTCTTAAACGCCAGGAACGAAAGTTAACTATGTACCTTATTTTTTATTATAACCGTATTGCTCTTATAACAAGATATATTTAAAGAAACCAGCTGCATTGAGATCACCCTCCAAATATGAATGCATAAATGAATAATAAATAGATATTAGAGTTTGCTACATTGGTAAGATGTACACGAGGGGGGGAGAGGTGGGGGGAAGAACGGTCAGAGTGGCCGGTGATCGAGTGGTGCTTTATGAAATATTCATCATGGAGCAATAACCCTCCCCCCCTTCTCCCTTACACCTTTGTACAGTCCCTCCTCCCAACTCCTGCGGTCCTGCATACAGCTCCTGTACCTAAATGAAATTCCACAGAATTTCTATTTAGGTACCTCGAGTCTTTGATGTCCTGCTTCATAGTAGGATCTCCATATAAGGTCATCAACCTTTATAATTGTTCATATATATCATACATATATGTATTCACTTATATAATATAGATATACACGTATAATATACGAGTCGTTTATCTCCATAATATTTTTTTTTTGAATTCGAGATAAATATGGGATATAAAATCGATATTGCTTTGTTGAAAAATCCAATTTATGGTTCAATAAAAAAAAAAAATGCAGTCAAATTTTTGTTTTTGTTTATTTAATGAATTTTACAACTGTATAAAAATACAACTAGTAAATATACGCAAATCATAAATAATGGTATGTACAGGCTTGAAGAGATACTACCCAGTGGTAGCACTCTCAAAATAATTTTAAGTAAGAAGATCACGAGGCCATCTTCTTTTCAGACGCCTAGGAGGATTATCAGGGATCGAGGAAGAAGCAAGAGTGGAAACAAGCGGATTTGGATGGAACTGAAGTTCATCATGAAAGGATAGATATCTGGCTCGAGCTAAATCAGCGACATATGGTACATTAAGGTCTTTATGAATGGTTTTATTTGTGACAAAGTATGGAGTTTGTGACAAAGTATTAAGGATTTTACGGAGGATTTTGGATTGGAAGGATTGGATACGATAGGAATTCGATGATTTGGTGGAACCCCAAAGCTCAACTCCGTATGTCCATATAGGTCTTATTATAGTTATATAGATAAGTCTTTTGTAATTAATTGAAAGTTTGGAGCGTTTGTCTAGTAAGTTTTGGAGCAGTCGGAAAAGTTTCTTGTCGTTTCAGTCTAGTATGAGGATTTCAAGTAAGACGTTTATCCAAGTGGAGTCCTAAGTAGCGGATTTGCTCAATAGGAATAAGTGGAGTATTATCGAAGGATACTGTAGGACAAGAAGTCATAGGTTTACGACGGAGGGTAAAGGTGATTTGATGGGATTTATTGGAATTTATTCTTATTCTCCAATTTTTACACCATTCTTCAATGCTTGTGATATGTGATTGAAGGGTATGGGATGCAATTAAAGGGTCATTATTAACAGATAGCAAACATGTGTCATCGTTGTATGTGGTGATGACAGTGTCAGGATGGGTTGGGATGTCAGCTGTATAAACTGTGTACAGGATGGGACCGAGGATACTATCTTGTGGAACGCCTGCAGATTGAGCAAAGAGGGATGAGCAGACATTATTTTGGTTTACTTTGAAGTATCTATCAGTAAGATAGGAGCGGGCAGTCAAAATAATTTTATTTCCAAAGCTCACTTTTTTTTTTTCAAGAAATTTAACGAAACTGGAATATTATAAATATTCATATATTATATTGTTATACTATGTTAGTATTGTATTATACTGATATTGATAGAAAAACAAATATAACCAAATAAATATTATATACTTATTATAAATGGCACCTACCGATTGATGTTGCCATCTGGTTGAACCAAATTGTAAACTCTAAACTCAAAGGTATTATTGAAATAATTCATCAAAAGTTTTTTAAGTCGTTTTAATAAATTAATTTTATTCTGATTGTGGGTTGATGGTTGACTGTCGTGAATAATAATGAGACGGATGGTTAGGGTGATCAGTCAGAAATAAAAAGGCAAAATTAAATAATAATATTCATTTTAACATTTTCCGACGTTTCGACCTTAAGTTCAGATGCCTTCATCAGGGCTAAGAAAAAAAACAGATCACAAGGTATGAGAAACATAAACAAAGTAGGTAAAAAAAATTGAAGTAATATGGAGTGGATAGAATAATGACAATAAGAAGAACTAATGAATAAATAATAATAACCGTTAAAAAGTGTGGAATAATGAAATAAACATAATCATAATGAGGTGGCATACGTACTAAAATGGTAATCTTAGAATACAAATTTTTTAGCCCTGATGATGGCCTGAACTTCAAGTCGAAACGTCGGAAAATGTTAAAATAAATACTATTATTTATTTTTTGCCTTTTTATTTCTGACTAATTTTATTCTACTGTTATTTTAAACATTATAAAATGTTAACTTTCCATGCTATCCGAAGTGTTTAAGGAATCACAGAGCTATTAGCTCTACTTACATTTTAAATATATTTTTAATTCGTCGAAGACTGCATCAGACTATATTATCGAAATTTTCCTTCCGATACTCGATATTTTACCATCTATAGTATTTACTCCGATATTATCGACAATAAATAGTTTCAGTACTTTAATATAAAAATAAAATTTCAAACTATCGTTTGGAATTATATATGAATCTGATCGTTATTAAAAATATATATATATATATATATATATATATATATATATATATATATATATATATATATATATATATATATATATACTCATCTTGCCTATTTCATATAGAGTATAGTGCGTAGTAGACGAAAATATCTCTATTTCAAAAATATAGACTATAGATGGTATACATCCTTAAGTAGAGTTAAATATCTCGACTGGCAAAAAAAAATCTATGGTGGATGCAAACAAATTAGCATTTTCCTGTATCCGATCGATAGGTGAATGGAAATCATAATTAAATTAAAAGCTAAGGATGACGGAGATGGAGAGTGACTAAAACATTAATTTTACTAAGTAGAGTAGAATAAATGATATTTTCATAAATAAATTTAAAGAAAAAAGTAACGTATGTTTTCTCAGCCTATGTGCTACAGAATCAATCTTTATATTGATATTTATATTTCAAAAATGTAAATAATATCTACTATCGATGTTTCAAGTCTGATTTTTTTATCGTATCGATCGTTATAGGCCGATATTTTCATATAATATCTTTAATACATAGATATGCTGTTCGTGGATGGGTACTGTATCAGCAGATATACAGTGGTCGTATTAGACCTCCTAAAATCTCCCTTTTATCATTGACCTTTGTAATTTTAATCACTGTTTTCTTAAAGAAAATTTTGTCCACTTTACAACATTTTGCTTAGAAAGCTTGAATATTTTTTGAGCAATATCTTCTTAATCAATTATAAAAACCCGACCGCATTAAGGAAGACACAGAATTGGTCTTAAATCCTTTACCTTTCGGAATCGGCTCATGCATCAAATGAAATCATGTCTTGACATCCCATGTCAAGACATGTCCCCTTCCTCCCCCCACCCCCTTCCTCCCTCAGATTTAGGGCATTAAAAACTGAGACATTCTGAATAGTGTAGATTCCTCAGGGGCAAATGAATTTATTTAGATGTGGAATTCATTGAGAACTTTGGTACAATACGGCTAGTTTTAATGTAGCTTGGTATACATGTTTCTCATATTTACAAGAAAAAAAAGTACTCGCCATGATTCATATCCCTTCATCTAGACAGAGTACTCCATCCCATTAGCTACGTAATTCCTTCTCTATTCATAGACTAAGAATAAAAACAAAAATACACGGACCTATTGAAAGGAAAAGGACCGTGAATCTGTTTGTCCGAAAGGAGGAATCGATTCCTCAGAATGGCCGATCTCTAAGAAAAGAGAAGAACCGAATGCTAGCAAACAGGCTGAGTGTCCTGAGGGCTCTATTTAGGCCAGGACCAGATTTCAGCTGCCTCTAAAGATATAGTGGCTCAGAGACATCCTGGCTAGCTGTCTGTTTGCTCAAGAAATATTGTTCGACCTCGCCCTAGCTTGGAGTTTATTTAAGAAATTTCCCAGTAACTAGGGAGCAACGATTAATAATAAATATTCTTGGTTAAAAACCATAGGACACTTGCAGAGAAAAGTGAAAACAAAAATATCAATAAGAGCAATGGCAGATATAACAGTAGATACGGAAGATATAACAGAAGGTTTATGTAAGTATATTATTTCATTATCTCAAAACTTTGGTAACTTAAATGCATCCGATCTACTCAGCCCAAAGTACTTGAAACAATACATTACTTATTGAATAGAACAGGATAGAAAAAGAAAACATTATTCTGGGACCAGGTCCCTAAGAATAACAATTGTGTACAATTAACAAATATAATACAAGCCAAAAAGATTAATAAGGTTATAAAATTATTTACATATATTAACATATAAAAAAAAGTATAAGAAAGAAATAGTATCGAGAATCCAAATAATTGTCTCAAAAAAAAAAAGAGACAGGAAAAACAATTAAACTATGAATTGGCTCCAGAACTAAAAGTTATGAGACTATTAGTCACCTCAAATCAGCAATTTATTTTTAAATTAATTTTTTTTTTAAATTTATGTATTCCGTATTACAACAATCTGTCTCTTGGACATTAGTTATAGTGAGGTAGGATAACATTCACATTATATGTACAAAAATATAAAATAAATAGAAGAAAAATAACTATAAATAATAATCGAAAAGTATATACAATAAATAAAATAACATAAGAAAATTAAAACACATGCATACCTCTGCACACTATTGATGGCTTGTCCCTCCAACTATGGAGGTAAAAGCAGGACTCCAGGAGAACCCTGCGCTACTCTCTCAACCGCATCGCTGATACTAAATCCAGCGGAGATTTATCGAGAGCATAAGCGGAGATCGATCGAGAGCACGAATTAAAATATTAAAATTGAAGAGCTTCTATTTGGGATGTGAAAAGAAAATGGAAAAGGAAGGTCTGAATGAAGAAGCATAACGGATATTAGGTGGTGGAGAATTCTAGAAACAATTGGAGAGGTCAAAAAAGGAACGTTCGTAGGTTTTAGTTCTGACGAAAGGAGTATTAGTCCGTGGTAAGACACTTTTTTATCATATTATTAACATCCGCCTGAATCTTTGTGAATAGATTCATCTCACCGTAACCTGCAACTATTTTATGAATGAAAACTCTTAGAATCCGGCGTTTTCAAACTTTGTATATTTAACTAGGTACTAAAAACTCGTAAATACCCATTTGCTTTTCACTTTAATCATAAGATAATTTGATCACAAAATCGAGAATAAAAGGTAGCCTACAAGAATACTGGACCCTTTGGCCTATATAACCACGCTATTTTGACATCTAAGGCCACCTTTTTTTCTCGGTTTCATAATCAAATTATCTTACGATCCAAGTGGAAAGCAAATGGGTATTTACAAGTTATTAATACCTAATTAAATAGGCGATATTTGTCGATCTCCAGATTGAAAACGCAGCAATTCCAAGAATTTTCGTAAATAAATATGAGACGAAGATATTTACGAGGTTTCAGGCGGATGTTAATACATATTTTTTTTTTAACTTTCTTTATTGAATATTAATACATTCTGCCACATTGAAGGGCATTAATATTAAGGCTACATGTTTCATTCACACAATATGTGTTAATACATTAGTAAAAAAAAAAAAAAGGGTCTGTGCCACAGACTATACAGTTTTAAAAAATGTTGAAAGGGTGGTTGTTGATAATTGCTTTTAAAAACTTCAAAATATCCCTTTAGTTTATAGGTAAGCAATAAGGCTAAATATCCCTGAACCTATATAAATATATTAATGTACTCCCTCAAGACATTTTTTTTTTTTGGACAGAAGCGTCTTGTTTCATAGTTCTCCCACATAACTTATCTATAAAAAATATTTTAAAAATTCTTTTTTTATTATCCAATGATCTTAAGAGGTCATAGAGCTATTCTTCTTCTTCTACTTTTTTAATAGATTTTAAGTTCACTGAACATTATCATAAATAACAATATTTCAGTAGTAATTTTTAAAACCTAAACATGATATAAATATTCACAGCCATTATTTCACCAAAGAGGTTTTACGTATGAATTGGGGAATATCTCCAAAACATCGTACCAAGGATAGTTCCAAGGGAACCATAGTGGAAGTTGATCTCAGTGTTGAAATTTTGAAAACGAAATTTATTCCGTCTCGATCCGTCTACTTTTGAAAATATCTGAATCTGAAACCTCCTAATAACAGTTAATTCTATAATATTATTTTTTATGAATTTAAGGAATTCGTCATTTCTCCTTTAAATTCACATTTCGTTTGATACTCCATTCGTCAAAAACTATCGCACCTGAGAACCACAAATGGAATTCATATAGAGTTGATAGTAATATTAAAAAAAAAATATTTTGTCTGTCAGCTTTTAGCCACATCATCCGATATGGTTTTGTCTAGGAAGGGCTGTAGTTGAAGAAACATTACAAAGAGAATGAACAGCTGATTCAGAACAGCAGTTGCTGGATCAGGCACCCAGTTTTTGTTATAGAAGAGACAAACAATGTTGGCCAGTCCGGGGATTAATGTTTGCGTTGGACCTACCTTGCACGTATGCCTTAACTGAATACCGCGAAATCATTTAACATATGTCGGTTAATTATTTGGATTATATCAAATTTGCAAACGAAGCTACCAGTTATAATTAATCGTTATTTGTTGTTAATTGCACCCACTAGTCTCTGTATCTGTAGTAGATTTGTCTCTTTTTTTCCTGTTAATTTGAGATGTTTTAGCTATATTATCATTTAGGTGATGTGTTATTATGTCCCTGGTGATGAAGCATTGACTGTTAGTTATTTAATAGCCAGGTTATTTTAATAATTTATTTCTAATCCAACGTCAACTCAGTCGGTATACAATAAGGACTGATTTTTGTTTGTTGTGTTAGGCCCAAAATTAGGTTAGGTTAGGTTCGAGATATCTTAGACGAGCAACTACTTGGTATTACGCACTTGAGCTATGGTGTCATTTCTAATTTATCTTCACAAATGTATTAATTCAAAATTATATTTTGAAGTTTAGAACAATGTTATACACACATATATATGCAGTTATATTCAATATATGTTTTAATAAGTGATACGATCTATAGATAATTCATTGTTTCTTTTCATGTATTGAATTAGTTCTTATATTTTATGGTACTATTACGTTTCTTTTAAAAGTTTTTAAATATTTTCTATTGAATCTATTGAGTCTTTTAATACTAGTTCTCTCCAACGAGTTTTTTTTTTTTTTTTTACTAAGGCTTCATGCAGTAATTTTATAATAGAATATTGTAATTCTTTTATATGGTTTATGGTTAGAGCTAACAGGAAGGTATCGCGATATGGTTGGGCCTCTTTTATAATGGAATGAGCATGATTTAGTATAATCAGTTCTCATCCTTGTCACTACCACTTCTTCTCTTCTGTTTCCTCATCTAGCACTTAGCAATTGTGCTGTACTTTTTTAAATATTTCTAAGTTTAATATGGAATATCATTCCACATGGACTCCCAATTATTCCGTACTCTGTCTTTTAACAATGTTTTTGTTTGGCTCGTAGATTTGGAGTATAATATAATATTTGGATTATAATATTGTACTTTTTGGAGTGTAAATTTGGTAATTGGTCTTGTGCTTTTACTTTGCAATACCAAGACAAAGTCCGCCTAATTATTGCAAGAACAAGACTAATAAAAAGAAAATGTTTGTTACTATATGTAATGAATTGGTATCACCAATATACTTTTTCATTGAATTCATTAAATTTTTCATTCATTCATGGGTTTAGTTAGGTTTCTACGTTCTCAAAAGTGACAGTAATGTCTCTAAATTATTTAGTGAAACATTTTTTTAAAGCTTATTAAATTTCCGAATAAAACTATTTTAAAAATCGTCTATATTAGACCAATTTTAGCATCTTTTGAATTTTGAACATTGATTTTATTAATTATTTAGTTGCCCATTTCCATTGCTTTAGTATAACAAAGAAATCGTATTCTTATGATTTCTCTGATAGGTTATGAGGAAAATTAGTCTTATTCAACTGTGTTATTTTTAATGAACGTATTTAAAATTGAAAAAAAAAGTTCAAGGTAGGTAGGGAAGTTATGTGACTGGACCAGGATTTTTATTTAAATAATTACACACACACACACACAATGCATTATATATATATATATATATATATATATATATATATATATATATATATATATATATATATATATATATATATATATATATATATATAGGTTTTTGAAAATAAAGTATTGGGTAGAATATTCGGACCGAAAAAGGATGAGTTAACCGGCAAGTTCAGACGGTTACACAACGCCGAATTGCGTGAGATGTATCCGGGTAATATAATTGAGGTAATTTCATCGCGGCGAATCAAATGGGCTTGTAAAGTTGTTGGGCTTAGTAACGAGAGAATTCCTAAAAGGTTAATATTTGCTGTGCCGAATGGTAAGCGTCCGAGGGGTAGACCGAAGCGAAGATGGGAAGATTGCATTAAAGCCGATCTGAAGGGACTGGGTTTGGACGGCGAACGGTGGAGGGAGGTGTGTAACAAGCGATTGGTGGTGTCGGCATCGAACCTTCGGGTTCGCTAAGCCTTATTATTATTATTATTATATATATATATATATATATATATATATATATATATATATATATATATATATAATATATATATATATATATATATATATATAAATTTTGTTAAAATACAAAAAAAAAATCAATTTTAAGAACATAGATTTTGTACTCCTTTTTATTTTTAAGGCACATGGCTAATTTGAAATTCTGATTGCAATTTCCATTGTAAGTGATTCATCCTGTAAATTTCTATCCGCTTTAGGGAATTAAAATTTCCAACACGTAGGCAATTTACGATTTCTGTTTTAGACAAATTTCCCTCGGGAGAGAAACTGAATGCTTATTTAATTGCTCCTAGAAATTCACTTCTCTATCGCATTCAGTTAATACTTCGACTAAAACTTTACTAAGAAATTAATGTCGCGCCTTGAATTATTCATTCATTTAAAATTGTGTTCCGTTATGTATTTATTTTTATTTTCAATTTAACTACAGAATTAATGCATTTTTAGGATGATATAGTATTCTAATTAAGACTATATCTGTATTTTTTTTTAAACTAATAAGCTCTCAAATCTAAGTGAAATATATATCTTTCAAATAACGTCTTTGTGTGATGTAATATCTTCGTTTTATAAGTCTCATTAGACTGTTAATATGAGATTTGCTCTCTCTGATTTGGATATGTAATTATAAATAAAGATCACCCTTCTCATAGAGTTATTTTTTAAAAATTGTTTTCTGATGCGCATTAGAACAAATTATGAAAATCGTGAATGTAGTTCATCACGTTACAGTTTAATTTAACAAAATAACCAATCTAAATAACAAACAAAGCTTCATGGCAGCTGTACCACAGCAACACACAAAATAGTACAGATTAGTTATAGAAGCCGAACTAAATAAAATCACGTCCTCATATCCAATGGATTAAATTCAAACATTCTAGAAGTATGAATGCCCCAGTGTGTTCTTTCGATTATAAAACCAAAAATATTTTAAAAACAATTATACTTTGATTCGAACCAGGGAGCAAGGACTCCATAGGCTTACCCTGATAGAAGATAATGTTATATAGGATAAATATATATTATATTTTTAAAAAATCATATTTTGATAAGCGTATCACGGTTTTACCTCATTTTCATAATCATCTAACAACAACATTTTACAGTATGTAGTATTTTATAATTCAACATTGCATAATATAATATCTAACACTGGCAAGTTATTACATTTTTTTTACTATATTTTTCATCTTCTTGCATTTAATATTTATAAAGAAAGGAGATGGTCCGGGGTGGCGGTCATAAATAGATTAAATAGCGGTAAAACTATTTACAGTATATAGTTAAATAGTGGTAAATCTATTTAGCCTATTTATGACCGCCACCCCAGACCATCTCCTTCCTTTATACTGCAACGGTCAACTATTAAATATTCAATTTATACTTTATGTATCAATGTCTTCTCTATCCTCATTTCCTTTTAATTTATCCAATTTTCATATAAATATTTTATCTTTCAAAATTAATTTAATTAAGGATTATTTTAATTAAAATAATCAAAATTAATTTAACTTGATACTATTATTTTTATGTAACATAATGCTCAGATTAATTGATTCTGTTTTATAGGAAATTTAACTCTTCCTTAAACAATAAAAATTAGTATTGATATGTTTAAACTTAATATATTTTTATATAAAATTATTCTTTTTTAACAATATCAATGCAACATATCACTGATGAAATAGAATTGGCCAATAGGAAGGAACTTTTAAAAGGATTCCATAATTTGAAATACCTTGGCTCAACAATCGCATTAGATGGTTACTAAGGTATAGAAATAAATTAAGCATCATCAAAGGTAATACAATTTTATCAATGCTCAACTAAATATAATGCAGTAGGCATATCATTCCTAAAACAAATTTGAGAAACCTGATATATATGTATAACTATAATACTGAGCATTTTGACATATGGAGAAGAAGCCTGAATCATGAAAAGTTTTTTTTTATTTTATTTCTTAAAGACATTTACAACTGTATTAAATAAATACATCTAGTAAATTTGAACATATTGTATATAATGACATGAAAAAAGTTGCTGAGTAACTACCCAATGGTAGCACTCTATCAGCGAATTTAAGAATCGACTAAAATGGATTACTGGCGATGTTTGGAAATTATATCGATGATGTTTAAAATAAGAAATTAAAAAAAAAAATTAAAAGAAATGATACAGGGTAAAAAACGTTCTCTAAAAGACTGAGAAAAAAAAATTCTCAAGTAGTATGAACGTTTGAAAATATTAGCTGAAAGAAGATTCACTTTTATAAAATTGGAAGGTGAAGAAGAGATCGGTAAAGAATAACGTGGAATGAAAAAACAGAAGAGTCAAGGGAAAATGAAGTGACATAGTTCGCGAAAGGAATTTACTCTGGAGAGAAAAATATGGAAGGAAGCCATAGAAAAGGTGTAGGTTAAGGGAACCCAATTTTTATAGATATGTCCAAATTAAAATGAATATAAAAAATTATTATGTTTATTCTAAAATAAAGTTACAAAGTTAAACTTTTCAAGGATGAGAATGCTAATCAATGTATTAACTTTTGTTCTCAATATAACTAAGTTATAAATGGGAAAGTCCAAAATACAAAGCCATGAGTCTACAACACACAAAAACCAATCAACTATATATGAAAAGTAAAAAAAAAAAGTATTGTAGCAGACACAAAGCCATTTAACTACATACCGAAGAAAAGAGAAGATTCTATTAAAACAGCTAAGGAAGGTTATGTTGAACAACTGATTAGCGAAAATACAAGGAAAAAATATATGCATAAATAAAATATAATAATGGAAAACTTGTAAAATTAAATAAAATAAAAAATTAATAAATTCAAAAGAAAAACTCCAAGGTACATATAACATCCATTCTCAACAAAAACGCAGTGGATATACAGCTGTTCCACAAATAATTTAATTAAAATAAGCACAATGCTAGAAAAGAGACAAGGTAATCGTGTAACCTCCCTTGGTTTTTCCCAATTCGACTATGATTGCTTGGTGTATGGAGGGCTGTCTGAAAGACTGAAGGTAAAATTAAAGAGACTTATGAGCTATTTTATCAGATTCATCTTTAGAATCCCTAGGCGTTTTAATGTTTCCTAGTGGTACACCGAGTTGAAGTCCTATCCTGCTTCCAAACGACAATTCCTTCTTGCTGTTCCATTCTTTTCCAGGTCCTAACAACCGAAAATCCTCCCTATATTATGGAATTCCTCACTCTACTTTCCTCTTCCCACTCTCTTAAAACCGGGAACAACCTATTGATTTATATATCCCTTCTCATCCGTCATGAAATCCTTCGTCATTCGTGCTAGCTCTTTTGGAATTCTTTACCTATCACCATGTGGCAATCCTCATCCGTAAATTCTTTCAAACAAGTTTTATTCCATTACCTACTTCATCTTCAAACTTCCATACCAATGTAATACTTATTGAATTCTGTAATTACAACTGCACACAAACAATTAATCGACATGTTCCATTTGAATTGATTTCATTTATTTATTTATTTTTCTAAGTATACGTGTAAATAGTTAACTTACCTAATATAATTAAGTCATTAATTAATACAATCAATCCTTTGGCATTATGGTTCAAACAGGGTCTCCGAGACTTAACACATTTATACATGTGCTCTAGAGTAGGTACCTGATCCTGGAAGGGTAGTAATTCTAGCCTTATCATTCCCACCTCACTTCCTGCCGATTGCGGAACTCCCATCGGTTCCTGGAAAGAGCTGCTACCTACGGCCTAATGATCGGCAAGAACATTACCCTCGAGGACGAATCGATCAACCGGCAGGGGTAATGTTGACTTCCGCTGTTCCTATTTATAAAGGTAGCTGTTCCGTGGAACGGTTGCTCCGCTACAGTGACAAACATTTGGGTAATCAACTTCCTCCCATAAGCTGGATTTCATGTTTCTTAATTTTAATTTGTTTTCATTATATAACCGAAAAGCATATAAGTGATTAATTAGAAATTTATTTTAATTATTTGCTTTTCAGTAAAATGGAAATATTTAGGAATAGGAAGATTTCTTGCAAAAAAAATTCTATATAATTATTATAATAAAACGGGGGAAGAGGTAGCTCATTATCATTACTAATTAATTAATTAACAGAAAAACCTAGCGGTTGAGCTTGATCTTGGTCAAATCACCCCTTTTCACAATCCTTGACCAAGAAACAGTGCTTTCTCTAAATAGTACTGAACCCAAGACCTTTAATGGGTTGTAATGGTACATTTTTTTAAATTATTATTATGATAAAACATTTTATGAGGATTGTGGTTCTGACAAAAAATATAGGAGAGACTAGGTATGATTGTTAAAATTTTCAATTAATCGTCCTCAATGTTGTTATTATTCCAATTAGATCGAAGAATGATGTTTTTAATATTAAAGTGGACACCGTCAGTACAATGATGACCTCATAATAGCAAATTAGAAAAAAAATAAAATGTCACAACCTACCCCACCCCCCAAGGACAGTTGTACCAGCAACTGGAATCTGGAGTGACAGCTTCAAAATACATAAAAAATTGCGTGAGAATCAACTTTCGGTCTTCCTCGTTCGTTTCCTGCTTATCTAAAAGCCAAAACAAGACTGGTACCAAAACCTTACATAAAAAATATCTACGTACATTAATAACTGCTAATTATTAACTAATGTTTAATATAAATGAGGAAAAACATTCATTAATCTTTCTATAAATATATAAAAACAATTATTCAAAGAATTATAATAAAAATATTGAATATTTAATAGTTGACCGTTGCATTATAAAGGAAGAAGATGGTCCGGGGTTGCGGTCATAAATAGGCTAAATAGTGGTAAAACTATTTTATTGAAAGCCCTTCTTTCTTTACCACTATTTAGCCTATTTATGACCGCAACCCCGGACCATCTTTTATAATGAAAATAGTTACTTTTGTCTTCTTTTTCTTAATAATTTCCTCTTCTACCGCTGAGCGGTGTGAGGAGCCTTCTTGTAGAGTCAAATACACAACTCTCGATCCTGAGCCAACTTCCACCTCCTCCTCCAGTCAATATCCCTTCTGTCAAAGGGCTCATTGACACTGTTTTCCCAGGTCTTCCTGGGCCTTCCCTGAGGTCTTCTTCCCTCCACTCTACTTTCCAACTCCATCCTGGCCATTCGATTCTCTGGCATTCGAGAGACATGACCAAACCATCTCAAACGATTTTCTTCCATCACAGTTTCAGCTGATCTTAAGTTCAGATTTTTCCTTATTATGGAGTTTCTTATGCGATCTCTCTTTGTTTTTCCTTCGAGCCTGCGCAATAGTTACTTTTTTATGTTATAAAATAATGAAGGCTTCTACTAGCGTTTATATCTCGCAATACTTAAGCAATATTTTTAACATTTTAGATACATCAGCAATATTTTTACGTTCAGACAGGCACTGCATCCCTTTCTTCCTAATAAACCTATCGGCTGTTCCTTATAGTTTCGCTAATGTGACGATTGTCACAACCGTACCCAGTCTCGGCTACTATATCTAATAATAGTCCGTGGTATAGACCCGGTTTTATCAACTTATTAACATCCACCTAAAACTTCGTGAATGACTTTTTCTTATCGTAACCCAAAACTTTTTAATCTACTAAAATTCTCAGAAATGGGATGTTCTCAATCTGGATCTTGGGAAACTTTGTCTATTTAATGAGATACTAAGGGTTTTTTAATTAATCCTCTCTATAACAAACTGTTGACGTTTGAAGGATTATTTATTCTGAGGCTTTTGACGCTTATCCATCCCCATTAAAAAAAATCTTCTTATCTTCTGTTTCATTTCTAAAAATAATTCAGTCATTACTAAAATGTAAAAGAGTTTTTCGCATTATTTCGTTTCAAGAGTTGAAACTCGTTCGGATGAGGACCCAAAAGGTCAGAAACATTAATGATATCTGAAGCGAGGGTAGTGTGACCAATGTACCACCCAACGATGGTTTGAATCTATTCTACAAAGAAATTTCCACCATGAAGACGATGGCGGTCTTGGAAGGATCTCTTCCCTTGATTTTGAACAACTCAACGTAACTGCTGGGGTAAAAAGGATGAGCTTAGGTTCATCATACACTTAAAAACAGCATCTTCGTGAGACATTTGTCTTATGACTAATGGCCTCTCCTGATCCTTTCTTCCTTTCTCATTTTCTTCAGGATAACTCTGGCGAATTTCTTCGCAGCTTCCCAATGTTTGTCCGCTCACAATATAAGCGTCACCAGATTTTCGGGAGTGACATTCACTCCACAACCATTCTCTTCTTTTCTTTCCACGTCGAAGCGGTTGCATGAAAGGAACACATGTTACGTTACAGCTGGGAAATCGATTGTAGCTTGATGTGATAAGGTGTCAATTTGTGTTTATGCCAATTATTTTGTATTATTGTGTTCTATTATTAGTTTAAGTGTTTATATTTGTGTTGTTTATCGTTTTGTCGTTATTATTTATAGTTTTCGTTAGTTTACAGTTATGATTTATTGTTTTTAATTGGCTTTTTGTGATAAGAAGAACTTTGTAGGTTAGGTAACCAAGTGGTTATCAACGAAGTGTTTAACGCCTAAAGTATAGAATACTACAGACAATTCCAGAAATACTATAAACGGGCTTCAGGTAAGACTGTATATTCGTTTATATAGGTAGATTGTGCAATAACATTTTTCCCACCGTATCAAATTTATTTAGGTTAATTGAATATTGAAATATTATTATATTTCAAATAAATTTGTTTTTATGATGGATAGTAAAAGTTCCAAAATGGAAGAAGTGTCTATCGAAGGAAGTACAAACCAGGATCATCGGTCGTCGGCCAAACGACCAAGAAACAGATCGACTGACACCGACGAGGAAACGGAAGAAGGGAGTAAAAGGAGCTTCTTGCATGAGGCAAGAAGCATTCAAAGCAACCTAAAAACGTTCCTCAAGAATTTTGACAAAAAAATGAATAACACAACGAGGAATTATATTAATGATAAAATCGAAAAATTAATTGATATTATTGAGGTTACTTACAATACAGCCAAGGAACTTAGATATCAATACAAAGAAGATACAATCACAACACTTGTCCAAAAAGTGGTTAAACAAACATTGGAATCTCCATATGTACTTGAACTCATCAGTAGCCAAATTTTGGAAAAACCGAAAACAAGGCAACCGGAGGAAGATAAGCCAATCCAGCATCCGCCTGCAGCCATAGCCGGAACTTCCAAGGAGGCAAACAATGCTTATTCTTGTAATCTAGACCAGAAGGAAAACAAAACCTTCGAAGTCGTTCAAAGCAAAAGAAGCAAGAGGAAATCTAAATTGCAGCAAAGAAGAAAAGACGAAATTCAGGATCAAGAAAATAAAGATGAGACACCAGTGCTTGGAAACATCCCTAAAAAAGATAAGCCAAGGACGATGGCAGATATCGTAAAATCACTGCCTATGAAGCCGACCCTGACAACAAAACCAACATATCTTACAATTAGTGGTTCGGGTAAAAGCCCAGCAGATATCATAAATGGACTTCCGTCACCTAATGACATAGGTGTAAATGCATCTATTGTTCGGGCAACTAAAGCAGGCTCAGTTTTGGTCCGCATAGAGGACAGCTCTCATGCAACCAGAGTGATAGGATGGCAGGGCCTGCGGGAGAACGGGTTACAGGCAAAGTTAGCGCTGAGGAAAAAGCCTAAGATGGAGGTAAGGGGTGTACCCCACTCCTGGGGCGCAGATGAACTTTCAAAATTTCTTTGGGAAAGAATACCCGAGAAGTCGGTCCCAACACCATTGATTAATGACGACATCCGACCTCTTTTTTCCTCAACTGCTAAAAACGGTTTTACTAAGAATTGGGTGCTGGAGGTGTACCCAATGGTTCGGTTCCAGTTTTTAGACATAGGTAGTTTGAATGGAGGGTGGTGGTCTTTAACATTTAAGGACTACCTCGACGCCCCTCGGTGCACAAAGTGTCAGGGCTACGACCACACAAAGGCCACATGCACGGCAGATGCTCTTGTATGTATTTGGTGTTCGAATAGTGGTCATATGATAAATGATTGCCCAAAGAAAAAGGTAATGGCTGACCCGACTTGTATTAACTGTGTGCGGTCGAACACCCATCCCAGCCAAATGAAGCACAAGTCGGGAAGCCGGGAGTGCCCTGTGCACTTAACGTGGTGCAAGGAGGTGGCTAAAAGGACATATTATGATTAAGATCAACATCCTCCAGTTAAACATGGGCCGGCGAAGAGTTGTGGCAGATGAGCTTCGTGCTCTTTCCCAACGATATGATATCATGGCGGTCCAGGAACCGACCTGCCGTGGGAACGTGGTCACAGGTTTTGGTCTCACGTCGAGGGTTATAGCTCTAGGCAGTGGAGAGAGGAGGCCTAGGGCTGCTATTGTGATAAACAATCCTAACCTCGACGTGATGGAGCTGAGGCAATACTCTATGGCAGATAGTGTGGCATGTTATATTAGGTGGGGTAATGTATCTTTTACCCTGGTTTCGGCCTATCTTCCTAACGGAAGAGATATTGAAGAAGACATTTCTGCCATGGAAGTTATCATAGCCCACTATAGAAATGTGATTATTTGCTCAGACACCAACTCCTGGAACACGGTCTGGGGGTCCAATCGAACAGACAGGAGAGGTGCGAAACTCAACGAGTTTATTTCTAGAGGCCAGCTAGTCGTCATAAACGATGTCTATGCCCCACCTACGTTCTCTGGAGGTATGGGTGAGAGCTGGATTGACGTCACGCTGGCCTCGCCGACACTTATAGGGCACATTGTCGATTGGACTACCAGATCTGAAACGAGTTCTGACCACAAAGTATTGGCATTCAGCCTGGTTCAGTATTCAGAAGGTTCCCACGGTATCAACACTGGCTACATAACCCGCAGAAATGACTGGACTGCTTTCCGTAGCATGTTGGAGGGAGAACTCGCCGATGAAGATTGGGAAGTAGCAGAATCGGAGATCACAGATAACCTGGACTACAGGGTATCCCTGGTCACCAATGCTATCCTCGATGCCGCTGAAAACTCCCTCCAACATCGGAAAGCGAGAGCTCGATCAGTTCCATGGTGGACGCCGGCCTTAACAACAATGAAGAGAGAGCTCTACAAGGCACGGCGGTCGTACCAGAAGTGCAGATGTGACGAGAGGCGCGCTGCACTTCGCAACGAGTATAAGTCCAAAGCCAAAGTATACCGAAGAGAGGTACGTTCACGAAAGCGTAGGTCCTGGGATGAATTTATTGCAGAAGAATCCTCGAAGAATCCTTGGGGTATCCCATACAGAGTCGCTATGGGTAAGTTCAACCCTCCGCAGACAATAGCAGCTCTTAAGTATGGAGATGCGCAGGCAACCACCTTCGAGGAAGCGGCTAACATCTTCATAAAGGCGACATACCCCAGAGATGATCCATCCCAGGACAATGAGGAGGAAGCTTTCGTGCGACGTTCTACGTTATACCCTCCTGGCACGGACTTATGCCCACCGTGGGACATACATGATCTACGTATTGCCGTGGAAAAGCAGAGAACAGGACGTGCTCCAGGACTCGATTCAATAGACGCGGCGATCTTAAAGAACAGTATCCCCTACATTGATGAGCGATTATTGAGGATTTTCAATGATTGCCTGGATCGGGGATACTTTCCAAAAATGTGGAAGATCGCCGATTTGAGACTCCTCTACAAGGGAGGAGGCAGGGATAAGCAGCTCCCAAAGTCATATAGACCTATATGTCTCCTCCCTATAATGAGCAAGGTCCTGGAGAATCTCATCTTAACCAGCCTACGACCAGTTCTCGCAAGGGCTAGCCATCCGCGGCAATACGGTAGTACCAAGGGAAAGGGAACCGCTGATGCCCTGCTTCGAGTACAAGCGGACGTTGAACAGAAGGCTGAGCGGTATGTCATGTTGCTGCTTTTTGACATATCCTCCGCCTTCGATAGTGTCTGGTGGCCGCGAGCACTTCAGCAGCTACAGAAGTACGATGCCCCCAGCAATCTATACGTCCTCATAAGTAGTTATCTCCAGGACAGATTTGTTAAGGTCAGAGGTAGCTCTTATGAAACTGAAGCTTCCATAGAGAGGGGATGCCCTCAGGGATCAGTCCTTGGTCCGACTCTATGGAAGCTAGTGTTTGATGAGTTGCTGGGTGTGCTCGAAAATGAGCGGTTCCCTGCTACGGCTTACGTCGATGACTTGGCGGCAGTGGTAGCGTCAAACAGCAGAGCCGGAATAAAGCTACAAGCAGAGCGGTGCGCCAATCTGGTCGGGCAATGGTGTGAGGAGATGAAGTTACGAATGGCCGCATCAAAGACCCAGGCGATCCTGCTGAAGGGAAAGACGGATAGGGCACACCCTATCAATCTGTGTATACAAGGAACGAGAATACGTCCAAGTGAGGTGGTCACCTACCTTGGCATAAGGTTTGGAAGAGGATTTAATATGACCCCTCATTTGGACTACTTAGGAAGTAGGGTGGCCCTAGCCTTGAATGGACTTAGTCGCCTAGGGGGTGCATTTTGGGGCCTCAGATACCCAGCTACGAGGATCATTTACGATGGAATGATAGTGGGTATTCTGAGGTACGCCTCTCCTGCGTGGTCTCAGAATCTCTCACACCGTCAGAAACGCAGATTGGCGACAATTCAACGTACGGCTCTGTTGCGAGTCACAAAATCATACCGAAGTGTGTCTCACGAGGCGGTGCAGATCTTAGCAGGAGGGGTACCTCTCGACCTTCTCCTGCGAGAAGACTCGCTAATATTTAAGTTAAAAAGAGAAGGCTCAGCAGGTCTTCCGGAGAATATCCGGGTGAGGATTGCAGAAGACCCAAGAAAATGGAAGAGGATTATCCGGGAAGACACCATAGATGAGTGGAATCGGCGGTGGGTAACAACGTTGAAAGGAGCAACTTTAAGAAAATATTTCCCCACCGTCCGAAGTCGCTTGAAAGCTAAGTGGGTTCTCCCGGACTACTGGGTCTCTCAATTCCTTACTGGGCGTGGGGGTTTCCGCTTTAAGTTACATAGTTTTGGAAAAGACATAGATCCCCTATGCCCCACTTGCGGAGTACCGGAGACGGCTGAGCATATTATCGTCAACTGCACCGCCTTTGATGGACTAAGGGCCGAAATGATAAGAAAAATGGGAATCTATGGCCTCACGGAAGATTTTTTTTTTTTTTTTTTTTTTTTTTTTTTTTTTTTTTTTTTTTTTTTTTTTTTTTTTTTTTTTTTTGGTCCTTCCCTTCCTCGCCGTTAAGGCTATACGGGATTTTCCCGGGCCAGGGAGTGTGGGCGGGGATTTAAAAGACTCCCTCGGCACCGGGACGCGAACTCGTGACTATTTTTATATCTTTAATTCATATGTCAGGTTGCCAGGCAACGGCGGTGCAGTGCACGCGCTTTAGCACATTCGGCTACCCCGCCCACACTGGCCTCACGGAAGATGAATTTCCTGAGTTAGTAACGGAGCAGAACTACCCGTATTACAAAGATTTTGTGTACGGGTGGAAAGCTGCTCTGGGACCCTCCCACTTTAAGCTAGGAAGAGAACCTGCTAATAGAAGGATACCAGAGTAATATATTGAAAATAAGGAAAAAAAAGAAGATATTTGAAAAAACAAAACAAAATTGAAAATTAATTTGTAGTTTAATAGCAGGAATGGCATGCACGTGTGTGATATGCCATCCCTTCAAAATCCCGTGTAGCCGAAAGGCAAGGAAGGGAGGCATAAATAAATAAATAAATGTTACGTTACAGATTATTCAATTCCTATGCAGGTCGGGCATTCAGCGGTGTAATCCGCGCGTGTTTGTGTATTTATATATGCACTTGAAAATATTCCAAATATCAAGAAAAAGACAAGAGTCTTTTTGATCCTTTTTATAGTTATGTTGATTTCTTAGCTATTTACAAAGTGAATATTACATAAAAAGAAGTTGAAAATATCATTAATTTCTATATTTCAACTTCTAATTTCTATTTCTAAATTCTATACTTCGTTCCTCTATATCCCAGAATAATCATCTCCGGTGACCTCAATACCAATTTCCTCTCTAACTCCAATGACAAATCCTATCTAGAAAACCTAATTTTCTCTCTGCACCTCTTCATAGTTCCATTTTCCCCCACCCACCACACCAGCAGGTCAGACACTTGGTTAGACTTCTACATTATAGACTCTATACAAAATCTCCTCTCCTCTTCTCAATTGCCAGTATCATTCTTATCATCTCACGATCTTATACAAATAACATATAATATCCAAACTCCTTCAATCCACCCTCGAACTATCACCTTCCGTCACCTAGATTCCCTTACTCGAGAAAAAATATTACCTGACCTAGAAACCCTAGACTGGAACGGAATATATTCTTGCTCTTCCATCGACTCCATGGGTGACATTCTTACCACCAATCTTCTCAATATTCTCAATACCCATGCTCCCCTCAAAACCTCTACCTTTCGTCACCGGCCTGCTCCTTGGATGTGTCAGGAAATCAAAGATCTGCAGAAGAGGCGCGACGCTGCCCGAAGACGTTTTAGACGTACGAGGCTTGCAGATGACTACCAAGCGTTCAGGGTGCTTCGCAACTTGGCACAGACAAGGATCCGGCGTGCGAAAACTTCCTACTTCCATGAAACCCTTTCCTCAGCTCCTGATATCAAATCGAAATGGCTACTGCTTCGTAAACTTTCCATTGGTAATCCTTCCAGATCCCCTACCGCAGCCTATCCTGTATCCTCCGATGATTTAAACTCTTATTTTATATCTGTCGCTAATACCTCTTCTCTACCTTCCTCTTCTGGCTTTGCTCCAGAGATATCCTATAACGACAATAACTTTTATTTTTCCGACATTTCTCCCACAGACTTGTTAACCGCGTTAATGAAATCCCACACCAATTCCATAGGGCCAGACGGCATTCCTGTCAAATTAATAAAAATATGTCTACCTGAAATCCTCCCAGCTCTCCTTTTTATCAACAATTTCTCCCTTCAGAATTCAGTATTCCCTACCTCTTGGAAAAAAGCCATTGTCCTTCCTTTAAATAAAAAGCCTAATCCATCCTGAACCGAAGATTTCCGTCCAATTTCAATTCTTTCTATCCTCTCAAAGCCTCTTGAAAGACTGGTGCAATCCCAAGTCTCCAAGTTCCTCGAAAATTCCAACCAATTTGATCCTCTCCAATCTGGTTTCCGTCCCGGCTATTCCACACAATCTGCCTTAATTAAAATTACCAACGACATTCAATCTGCAATAGATGATAGAAAATTAACTGTCCTTATTCTTCTAGACTTCTCCAAAGCTTTCGATTCCATCAACCATTCCATCCTCTTCAACAAACTAAAATCATTATCTTTCTCCAATAGTTCCATCTCTTGGTTCCAATCTTTCCTCTCCCAACGCACCCAAGCAGTCTCCATACCCAACCAACCACTATCTGCTTTCCTTTCTTTATCCTCTGGAGTTGCCCAGGGTTCAAGCATATCTCCTCTCCTTTTCAGCTCCTACATTAACGACCTACCTAAATCAATTTTCCATTGTTCCCATCACCTTTATGCAGATGATTCCCAGATCTACCTATCCTTTTCTCCCTCTGAGTTACTGGGGGCATTTGCCAAGATTCAAGAAGATCTTGATCGAATCAATGCCTGGGCAAATGTAAATGGATTAAAGTTAAATGCTGCCAAAACTCAGGCCATCGTCATTGGTTCCAAGCCCCTCATTAGATCCCATACTGACTTTCCCATATTACACCTTAATGACCAGCCAATTTCCTTCTACTCCTCTGTTAAAAATTTAGGATTTTTCATAGATCAAACCCTCTCCTGGACCAACCATATTTCTCACATTTCCCGTCGGACAATCTCTACCCTTAAACTATTTCATCGCTTCCGCCATCTCCTACCTCAACATATCCGTAGACTCCTAATTTCCTCTCTCATCTTCCCCCACTTTGACTACAGCTGTGTGGTGTATGATGGCCTCTCGGTGGAGCTCCGTGATAGACTGAAAAGATTAATGAATAGCTGCGTAAGATTTGTTATTGGTGCCCCGAGGTACTCCCATGTCTCTCACCACTACACTGAGTTAAGGTGGCTCTACCCCTCCTTCCGAAGACAATACTTTCTAGGTACGTTCCTCTACCAAATCATCAACAACCATCGTCCTTCTTACGCCTACAACCTTCTCCAGTTCAAAACCTCAGTCCATTCCCTGTCCACAAGATCTCGACCTTCTGACCTTTACATGCCTTCTCACAGATCTGCCTCATTCCAAAATTCCTTTATTGTTCGCTCTGTCAATTTCTGGAATTCCCTTCCTATCAAAATTCGACATTCCCCCTCCATATCCACATTCAAATCCCTCCTATTCCAATTCCTATCACAAAAACAGTCAGATACTTGCTAACCATTCGAGTGGATTTTAATAGAGATTTTGATATATTTTTATTTTTTAATTCTTTATTTTTTTCGGAAAAGTGTATACTGGTCTAAATAGCTTTAAGTTTCTTGTAATAGTATTAATGGTTTTGTATATAGTTTAGTTTGTTTTGTATATAGAGTTTTTACCTTATATTTTTTTTACATTATTTCTTTTTTTCGATTTATTTTGTTTTGGCCAGATGTAATATTTTAATTTTGTTCTAATTTGTTATTCTCAAGGGACTGTGTCCCAGAATAAAGTTATTTTTCTATTTTCTATTTTTTCTATTCCGTTTTTTCGTTAAGAAACTAGCGTCATTTCTACCGGAAAATACATTTTAATATTTTCATTCACGAAAAAACATATAAATAAGTACTTTCATTTTGAATGGTCCTACTTAAAATCTCTTTACCATTTATTCAATTCATAAGGAATAAATAAAAAACTTAATGCAAAAAAAAAGTCTGTCTCTTAAATGTTTACTATAACGTTCCACAGAATTTAGAGCGAAGTTTTCAAAGAGGACCAATTAACACACAATTTTCTCCTGATGCAGTTTTAAAAAGTTCACAAATTAAGTAAGACAAAATAATTAGAGCGAAGTTAAAGTGAAAGTCTCCCTTAACAGAAAACTGAACAACTTTCTTAAAACTGTCTCCGTATTCTAACTCAGTTTAGATAGAATTAGTAAACTCATTAAACTGCTGTAAATAATAAAACCTTATTTATCTCTTGATAAAATGCTACATTTTAACAATATAACATCCCTTACATACTTTCCTTGCACATAAGAAATAACCTATGCAGTTGTAACATGTTATCTATAGACATATCTTTACAACACAGTCTTGCCTGAAACAATACAATATTTTACAGAATATGTAATTGAAATGAATATGAAACTGAAAAAAAGTGCCTCGCCTCTAACCTATGTAATTGTACATGGCACCCGAACACAACTTAATAAATAGATAATATAACTAAATAAATAATAAATACATTACATAAGGTAAAAGAATGATTGTATTTAGTATATATTTATTTTAATAAACAATCGTAAACCATTTGCTTATATGTCGACCTTACTGAACCTCCTAATCTACATAAAATATGGATCAACCAGTTTTTATTTAGAAATAAACCTAAAATCGCTCACAAAATGATTCGAATTTTTATTTTTGTTCCATAAACATGAAACCTTAGTATTTGATACTCTTTACATATCACTACAGCTGGCATTACCCTATCATTTGTTGAATCCTTCACAAGTCGCACAACAAATAAGAAATACACTTGTTTAAAAGAAAAGCTCCAGGATATGACCTAAAAACTGCCGAGGCTCTGCAGAAAATGCTCAGAAAAGCTGTAGTGTTCCTTACAACATAAAACTGCATTCTGATTACTGAATTCCCACTAAAATGGATTTGATATTCAGATATCAAAATGATACACAAAAGGGACAAAGACATTTTAAATCTCTCGTTTTACCAATAAATCATTCTCCTTCCGATATGCTCTAAAGTTTTCTAAAAATTAATTTACAAAAAATTAGTTGACTTACTGACGAACCGAAAAATTATACTTGTTCATCATTCAGTTTCCCCGCATTACATTAAACAACACACCAGTTACATAGAGGAACTGACTACATTGCTAGAGTACTAGAGTAAAAATAACACGCAACCGACGTGTTTCTGAACGTTGCCCAGGCATTTGATAAACTTTGGTACTAGGGACTTCACTTTAAACTCAAAATTGTACTGCCTCACAGATACTATCTCATTTTCCAGTCTTTCCTTTTCTCTGTCCAACAGGGCTTAGAAACAACCTCAATTCGACCAGTTTTAGCAGGAGTAGCTCAAGGATCAATACTGACTCCTTTACTGTATACATTGACTGCTACATACGCTAACGATACAGCAATTTTAACAAAACATCATGACCCTAGACAAGCCTCACTTAATTTACAAAACTGGTAATTACTTTGGAAATTAAGATTAAATCATGACAAATCACAACGCATAACATTTACACGTCGACGCGACACATCCCCACCATTTTATATCGGAGACAACCAAATTCCTCAGACGAACACAGTATGTAATCTTGGACAATTCGACTATAAACATGTGAATGGAAATATTATACTCTCTTTTTTCCAAATCAAATTGCAAATCATACCAAACTAAATACATAAACATACTACAGTTCAGCATAAAAACTTTCCAGTCCAAAATTTTACGTATAACAACATCTATATTTTACGACTAATAATATTATACATATTATATATTAGCTGCACCCAGTTTACTCAGTACAGCAACGGAGGAAACAGAAGATTGAAACAGATTTTAATTACTGAAGTAACGGACTAATTGCTGCCCTGATTAAAGCGTTTCTTTCATAGCTATAATTTAAAAAAATCGCTTTAAGGGGGAGGGAGTAGTGGGAAGGGGGTCAAAGGATCTGAAAGAGCATATAATTAGGCCGCTTCTGTCAGACATCCTGTCCGGCAAGGGTGGCAGCACTGGCTGGCCATCTGTCATCCCCTGTCACCTACCAACGATATTAGCGCAGGTCTGCCAACCTTCACCATTATATCTGGGTTATTGGATACCGCCCTCGTTTTAAATTCAAATCGTCGGCAATATATTTATATGTTCATACCCAAGGTCCCCTTCCATTCTAGACTACCTCACCCTGGTCCCTATAAATTGCTTTAGTTATTGTCGTCGCTGTTTTCGTTTAGAAAAAAAAAATGTTTAGAGAAGGAGAAGATCAATTTCTAAGGTTACTAGGAAATACAGGTCATTTCGAGTTGTTAATGATTTGTGGATCCCTCAATATTAGATTTAAACTATAGATCAATAGAATGTAATATTATATATTCGACAAAACTGAATATGTATAATGGTATATTAATATTATAATAATTTATAATACCAAAGCGTACTTTTCATTTAACACCTGACTGTCCAAAAATATACAAGAAATATATATAAATATATAAATATAAGGAAAAATAAGCTTTTTATGAAAGCTTAGATTTCCTCATGATGAAATATGAATTGGTTTACAAGAAAATCGCCCACATTCGATTGAATTTTCTGCGTAAAAGAACAAAAGGAAACATCTTAATCACAACAAATGATTATAACTCTCACATTTTCTGGGGTAGAATTTTTTTATTCTTTTTAATTTTTTATTCCCACCTGTCATAGTGCTAATGACAACCAGTGAATGTGAGGTCGTTGGAAAAAATAATGTCATGAAAGGCATTACTAGGATCAGTGCCCAGCGGCACCTCACTCGGCGTGATATCTACATTAGGCGAGCATCCAGCTCCTCTTCAGTCTCCTACAGACGTTACCTGGTATATTCGTAGTGGCCATGTCATTTATAAGTGTATTAGGATGTCCCTGTAAGTTGTCATGGAATCGCTTGTAATGAGTTCGTATGTGTTCGTTAACAGTCGGCATATGGGGGGGTAGAACTTAAAATTCAATAATGAGTGAAAAATTATATTTTAATTTATTTCTAAAAGTCTATGTTTTGGTTTCTCCTGCTAAACAGTTATACTAAGAAGATGAAATACCTACTTATTTAGTGCAACTGTTTCGACAAACATTCTTATAATATTTAACTTATGTTGTCTACTGAGACACATAATTAAGAAATTGGACTTTAATTCAGAATTAATAATTTTATTTTAAGGGATTGTATTTTTTTTTCTTCATGTGCTCATCCATACCTGTCATGAATTTGGCAATAAGCAGATTTGTTGTTATTGTTAAGAAAAATGGTATTTAAGGTTACAGAAGAACAGTGCCCAACAACACCTCGTCGTGATATTTTTTATCTTTCTTAATTCTAGATAGATTGCTCATTCAGCTCCTTTTCAATCGTCTTTAGATGGGCATGTCAACCGCGGCCATGTCGTTTACAAGTCCGTTGTTGTGTCTGTTTAGTTTGATTTGAATTCGAGACTAAATATTTCGTACGTGTTGGTAGATAGCTGGTTGTCATAATTCGGTTAATAAAGTTTTGTTTCCCTTTTGTTACACAGGTACTGTTTTAATACATAAAACATTGAAGAATCAATCCATCTGTTTTGAAAACTGATACTTTTAAATAGAAATAGGCAATCAATGGATTTTGGAATACAAAATAAGTTCGTTCATATTTGTGTTTATTTAATAACCTTAGAGATGATGAACGGGAAGGGAGGAGTGGACTTGATAACGTCATTAGCTTATAGTTGTACGTGCTCCTGTGACAGCATACATTTTATCATCTTTACTCACCACTTTAGATTTTTTATTTAAGGAATCGTTCCAAACATTCTTTTATTATTATTTTATCTAACTTAAATACAATTGATATTAAGGCCACGAAATCGTTTAAAAATATAATTCATCAATCAACACTCCGTAGTTTAAAGAGAAAGAGCCCGACAGACTTTCTATCCATATATGAGCCTTACAGTTTACAGTATAACTAACTCCTATTTCGACATTTTTATTATTAGTTTTAGTGGTATTTCTAATAGACACCTTTATTCACCTAATCTGAAATCAACCTACTTATTGTTTGTACAGATATTATAAATTTTGCAACTAAAATTATTTAACTCAAAAATGTTGAAATTGGAGTTAGTCATTCTCTCAACTGAACGGTTCATATGAGTTTACCGTCGCGACGAGTCACTAGGACCAGATCCCCCTCAGCTCAAATATGTGTTCAAAGCTGTATAAGTTCAAGTTAAGATAGAAATTAAATAGTATTTTTAGATATTTATTTTGTCATATATTCAGCACAATCAACAATGTAAGAACCATAAAGATCAAATTTCGAGAAATTTAAAAAAAAAGTAAGGTGCTTTGGGTCATAACATAGAAATGGAAAAATCAACAAGGTAAGATTAATAATATGAAAAATAAATTATAAATAATAGCTCATTAAAAATAGGATGAAATGCTGAACGTTTCCCTCGCTAACAATATGAACGTCCGAATTTTATTTTCTGAGATATTTAAATCCATATCTTCAATAAAACCTGTTATCATTTGGTTTTCGACAGTGTTTTTTTTCCTTTTTCTCTCTCTGGCACAGCGTCGCGTTAAGATACAATTTTAAACAATAGCTCATTACAAAGAGGATGACATATTGAACATTTTCATGCTAACGATTTGCTGGTCTAATAAATTAAGCTTTTCAGATATTTTAATCAATATGCAAAAACACATGAATTAGTCAGTAAACTTCAGCCGACTTTACCTGAGCGTTACACATCGAAGATCTGATGGCTTAATCTAATTCACTCTCCGGCAAAAAAAAAGTACAAAACGCGCCTAAAGAGTTTTTCTCTTCAAAAAGCTTCTGTATTTGTAATCAAAGTTTTGGGTGAATGGTGTAATCTGAAAAGAATCTCACAACCATCTATTTCATTTAAATTTGATAATTCCGTTAAAACATTTTCTTGAAGCTGAAACAGGAATTGAAAAGGTGAGGATATGATTGGAATTCATTCCGACTGGAACATTCGGAGAAGGGCCCTGAAGGCGAATTGGAAAAAGAGGAAAAGGTTGTGCTAATGACGATCAGGTGGATGGATGTTGGGCTCGGCTAATCCTAAAGCCTTGGTGAAGAGGCTACCGATTGGTCGAAACTCTTTCCAATCCTCTCTCCTTAATTCCCTCTTTTTTTTTGTGCTTAGCCAATCGCATTTTATTTAGTAGGTCCATTTGTTCTCTAGCGATTGGAATTGTTTTAGAATGATTCTCTTTCCTCTTCTTCATGGTATACAACTCTATCTTGTAATTACTGACAATTTATTTATACCAGCGAGTTGGCCCTTCAGTGAATCTTTAAAACAACATAATTACTTACTTACTTTTTCTACATGTTTCTCTTTATTATTATATATGTATAATTCATTGGGCATTGTAGGTAAGATATTAAATTTGATTTCCAGCTATTGGAATCCCCATACCACACTGAAACAACTGGAAACCGCCTGACGTTTTCGACTACTCCAGCATTTACTGGACAAACGCTCTAAACCTCCAACTATTTCCGAAAGACTCTATATTACTAAAGAACCTTCTAATATCTATAAATAAAAATCTAATATTAATAATAATAATAATATAATAATAGACCACTGTATCCTTATTATATTTTTCATCAGGCTCTGGCGGTGAAGTTCAACTTGTTAGATGACAAAACTCCATATTATAAGTACCACCCAAATAAACTCCTCCAAAAAGGTAGTCTCAAGCTCTACTGGGATGAATCGATAATAACTGACCATACTGTGCGTCACAATAAACCAGACATCCTTCTGATAGACATGAGAGAGAAAAGAGCAGAGCTTATTGATGTCGGGATCCCCAATGATAATAATATAAGCTCCACTGTTGGAGAAAAACTGAGAAAATACCAGGAACTGGAAATCGAACTGAAGGAATTATATCATTTGGGGAACGTCACCACCACTCCAATTATAATATCCTCCAATGGATTGATACCAAAGACAACGGTGGCAGGCACGATGGGATTAAAATTACCTCTTGAAGTGCTGAAAGAGGCTCAACACTCAGTTCTCTTGGATACGGCACGTATGGTTCGAAAGTTTTTAAATATCTAAAAAGTAATAGATATTAATCTGAAGTGACTGGACTTCTGGTCTCCCACCTCAGAAACTTACCCCGCAAAGCGAGAATAAAGAATGGGAATAATTATATAATAATAAACCACTGTACCGGCAAAAAGAAAAAAAAACTAAAGAAAAGTAAGTAAAGAGAATAAATTATTTATGTCAGTTACTTACACGTTGGTCTATAGTTGGTTGTCTTAAGTCGGTATGTAATGTTTTGTT
Organism: Nezara viridula; assembly: GCA_928085145.1. NCBI lineage: Eukaryota > Metazoa > Arthropoda > Insecta > Hemiptera > Pentatomidae > Nezara > Nezara viridula. The sequence continues at coordinate 58,892,305 of OV725082.1, forward strand.
GTTTATGTACCAAGGGGCATTGTTAACATTTTGGATTGTATTGATTTTAGTTTCTGAGAGTGCGTGCTTGTTTCTGAACAGTAAATCTATGTATCCTTATGGTATTGATTAGGTATGTGAATGTATTTAGTTTTCGTCTGATTTTTTTTTTTTTTTTTTAAAACCTTGGTATCATTTCCTACCTTTCTGCAGGATATCGAACCAATTTTATATAAGAATTTTTGTAGCTCTTGAGGTATGTTATCACTGCTATAAATATTTCCGTTATACACACAGGGCACCCAGTATAATACTTTATTATTGGTATACATTACAAGAATACTTCGTAAAGTTTGGAATGTATTGTCCTTTCACCGCAGGAAGAGTACCCAGCGCCTGACATTTAATGAGATATTAAACCAGGCAGACTGTTCAACCTTGCGGGTTTAACTTGTCACTGGAGTGAAGGCGCTGTTATTCTTCTCAGGTCTCATCCTGACAGTTTATCTTAATTACTGTCGTCTTCTCGTCAGGAGCCTTTGTAACTAGTTTTGTAACTGAGTAGCACAGCTTGTTTCCAAACTGTTATACAATGTCACATATGGAGGACGTGAAGAGCTTAAAAAAAATGAAAGAAAGTGGCACCATTATTTATCTTTATATAATATTCTGATTAATAGTCACCGAACACATGGCGTTGATTCGAAAAGATTTTATTATAAAAAAAAATTGTTTATAAAACTTTTTTCTTTTATGAAAATTCTCGGAATTGGGGGGTTTTCAATCTGGATATCGGCAGATTTTATCTATTTAATTGTTTACAAAAACTCGGAAATACCCATTTGCTTTCCACCTGAACCGTAAGATAATTCGATCGCAAATTAAATAAATACGGCGCCATCCAAAAATATTGATCCGTTTGGAGTGACCACCCCCAACATTTCAAAATAACAAGGTTCAAAATAATTAATAGCTGGATCAGATGTATCGCTGGATCTTTATAGGAAGGTTAATAAAGTATAATAATACATATATTATTAATATATATTAGCTCCTAACTATGTCATCGCTATTATTTATTCCATAAGTTTCTTGCTTTGTGACCGATATGTTATATATCTTAGTTTGCTTCCGCTACTTTATATTTTCAACTTGGTTATCGTTCTATTTATTATCTTTATTTATACATAATATATTTCCTTTTCCACATATTTATTAATATTATGTTTATTCTACCAACATGTTGCTTGAATATTCCTTCTTATTATTATTTTTACCGCATACTAGTTTCTCATATCTATGTCATCTTGTCTTTACTCAGTTCTGATTGAAGTGTGAGCTTTGGGCCGAAACGTCGGAAAAAATAAAAACAAACATAATTTATTTTTTTTTTACTTTGTTAATGAACACCCCAACAAACTAATCTTGTACATAACATGATATAATATTTTTTTGATGTATATTTGTATGTCTGTTGAAACACGTCCATCTTTATTCAACATTATTGAATACAGTAAACCTTAATTAATTAAGCGAGTATAATCGAATATATAATTAATTTTATCGTATCTGTTGAATATTAAATTGTTGAGGTTGATGTGTGACGAATTTATTGGCGGGGCCGGCCGACCGTGGACGGTCGATTAGAGTCAACAACCACTGCCGATCTTCATTACTAATTCATGATATCGAACACTTGTCAACTTTCCATTTATCAGTATATAACAGGCTTTTAATCAATTCATAATTATTATTATTATATATTATAATTGACAAAAAAAATTCACAGAACTATAATTATTTTTTCCAAAAGTGTTTTATTGAAATATACAACAGTATTAAACATAAGAATACAATAAGTAAAAATATATAACTATGGTATAATGCCATAATAAAACACGTAGAGAAACTAACCATTCATATCAACAATAGTATAGGAATAGTTCGTGGTACAGAGCCCTTTTTATCAAATTATTAACTCTCACATGAAACTTCGTGTATGTGTAAAACTTATCGTAACTTACAAAATTTTTATCTACGAAAATTCTCAGAAATGGAGCGTTTTCTCATTACATTAATTGATTTTATGAGGTAATAAAAAATTATACATATCCATTTGGTTTTCAACTGAGTCGTAAGATAATTTGATCACAAAATTTATAAAAAAAGGTGGCCTAAAAAAACGTATATAACCTCGTTATTTTGACGGCCATACGGCTCAATATCTTTGTAGGCCACATTTTTTTTTCGATTTTGTAGTTAAATTAGTTTAATTACGATACAAGTGGAAATCAAATGAGTGTTCATTGGTTTTTAGTACCTAATTAATTGGACAAAGTTTGCTAATCTTCAGATTCAAAAAGCCTCAATTCCTAGTATTTTCGTAAATATAAAAGGTGTAGGCTACAATGAGGTGAAACTATTTACAAGGTTTTAGCCAGATATTAATAATTTGATGAAAAGGGGTCTGTGTCTTTAGACAAGAAGCAAGATTTGAAACTATGAGTTCAGCCGGGTCTTTAATTTAATACGAAAACATAGCTACCTGGATCGAGCCAAAATGGCAAGTGGAATATTATAGGTCAAACTTATTGTATATGTATTCGTCAGGAGCAACAAGCATATAGAAAGAGGTCATATATGAAAAAAAAAATCCATTCTTGCCTCTCTCCTCTACATAGACTAATAACCTGCATATATAATTAGGTTTATTGGTTTGTCATATTTTAATTCTCTTTATTACTTAAGCAGAATGTATGTCATAGTTTTGGGTGTCTGTTTTGTATTGGGTTGGCAAATAAGTCATTTCGGTTTTTTCTGTTTATTTTTATGTCATTATTATACACTTCTTATCTGATGATTTAATCCCTAAGGTGGATTGTTTGTCCTGTTTGTAATATTTCAACAAGTATAACTGTTAATTCTTGTTGAAACTAGCTTAGAATTGTGTTTTCTATTGCATTGCTAATATGAAAGAAAGTATCATTCTTTATCGCCATATTTTGTTGTATTATTTTTCAAAGAGGTAAGCGTTGTGCAGAAGATCATAGAAAGATTTGCACTGTTTATGGGGATGACATCTTAACCGAACGCACCTGTCAAAACTGGTTTGCCAAATTTCATTCAAGAAATGTTGCCTATTCAGGAAATGTTCTGGTCGCCCACATGAAATTGAAACGAGCAATGTTAAGGCCTTTGTTGATCAAAACCCCACCCAATCAGTGCGAGAGATCGCTATGGCCCTAAATGTGTCGCAAACAAGCGTAGAAAATCATCTGTACAAGCTTGGCTATGTTTCTGCGCTTAATATTTGTATTCCTCACCTCATTTTTTTTTCGATAAGGAAAATATTTTCCTTTCATATCCATATTAAATAATTATTAAACCCGTCACTGCAATTTAAGAAATAATTATTGATACATTATTTCTGATTTTAATACATAATATTAATGTATACAATTTACTTTTTTCTGCTCTCTTTTTGGTAGAATTAGTTTTTTTTTTATTTATGAAAGTAAGTCCTTTGGAAAAAGGAAAAAAAAATACCGTTAAATTGATTGGATTTGTATGAAGGAAAAAAAACCCTTAGAGTAATTGATAACTGAAACCGCTACTTCTGACAACCAGTGAATTTGCTGGCACTTAATATGTCAGTGATATGCATGAGACGGAGTAATTAAATAACAGTAAATTATTGAGTTGGCAGCAAATAAGTCCTTTCAGTTTTTCAAGGTGAAAAAAATCTATGCATTATAGACAAAAATGTATATAAATCTACCATGTATTGACCATGATTTAATAAAATATTTTCCCATCTTTCCACTAACTGCATAATTCCATGTTCATATAATGACTGGAGTTTATTTAAAAAAAAAAACTGATCTCAGTGGATTTTGAGATTCTCTTCCTTTTGGAATTTCTTTCCGTTCATGGACTTCCGCAGAGATCGGAATAAATGGTAGTAACTTGGAGCTAGGTCTGGTGAATAGAGCAGGTAAGTCAAAAGGTCCCAGCCAAGGTTCAATAATTTATTGCGAGTGACCAATGAGGTGTGGGGCCTAGCGTTGTCTTGGTGGACCACAACACTCTTCCGATCATTCATAAAACTTCTATATGTTCTTCAAATTCGCCGTATGAATGTTTTGTTTTTTTTATTTAATGCCTACATAACAGAGTTGGGCATTTACTCGAGTAAATGTCGAGCAGTGACGTCACGAGTGATCACTCTTGGAAGTTTAGCCATGAGTAATTTTGAAAATTACTCATGAAATATTTTTCCTCCATGAGTAAATCACTCGTGAAAAATGTTATCTCCATGAGTAAATTACTCATGAAAAATTTTAACGCCATGAGTAATTTTGAAAAAAAAAAATGTTTTTATTTTATTTAACCTAATTTTTTTCCCCCTTTCCGATTTATTCGATATCGGGATCGAAGTATATGTTTGGGGGGGGGCGCTTTTTATGGAAATGTTATCCAATTTGAGATTGGGCCCCCCGGGCCTCGACTTTTTTTAACTTTTCCGATTAAATCGATATCAGGGTCAACTCTTATGTTTTGGGGAGCGGTTTTTATGAAAATGATATCGAATTCGGGATTGGGCCCCCCGGGCCTCGACTTTTTTTAACTTTTCGGATTAAATCGATATCAGGGTGGACTCTATGTTTTGAGGGGCGCTTTTTATGAAAATGATATCCAATTTGGGATTGGGCCTCCCGGGCCTCGACTTTTTTAACCTTTTCAAATTAAATCGATATCAGGGTCGACTTACATGTTTTGGGGGGCGCTTTTTATGAAAATGATATCGAATTTGGGATTGGGCCCCCCGGGCCTCGCCTTTTTTTAACTTTATGGATTAAACCGATATCAGGGTCGACTTATAGGTTTTGGGGGGAGCTTTTTATGGAAATGTTATACAATTTGAGATTGGGCCCCCCGGGCCTCGACTTTTTTTAACTTTTCCGATTAAATCGATATCAGGGTCAACTCTTATGTTTTGGGGAGCGGTTTTTATGAAAATGATATCGAATTCGGGATTGGGCCCCCCGGGCCTCGACTTTTTTAAACTTTTCGGATTAAATCGATATCAGGGTGGACTCCTATGTTTTGAGGGGCGCTTTTTATGAAAATGATATCCAATTTGGGATTGGGCCTCCCGGGCCTCGACTTTTTTAACCTTTTCAAATTAAATCGATATCAGGGTCGACTTACATGTTTTGGGGGGCGCTTTTTATGAAAATGATATCGAATTTGGGATTGGGCCCCCCGGGCCTCGCCTTTTTTTAACTTTATGGATTAAACCGATATCAGGGTCGACTTATAGGTTTTGGGGGGAGCTTTTTATGAAAATGATATCCAATTTGAGATTGAGCCTTTTGGGGTTTCCCCTAAAACATAAGAGTCGACCCTAATATCGATTTATTCCGCAAAAATTTAAAAAAAAAGTTGAAGCCCGGGGGTCCCAATCTTAAATCGGATGTCATTTTCATAAAAAGCGCCCCCCAAAATATAAGAGTCCACCCTGATATCGATTTAATCCGAAACGTTTAAAAAAGTCGAGGCCCGGGGGGCCCAATCCCGAATTCGATATCATTTTCATAAAAACCGCTCCCCAAAACATAAGAGTTGACCCTGATATCGATTTAATCCGAAAAGTTAAAAAAAGTTGAGGCCCGGGGGGCCCAATCTCAAATTGGATAACATTTCCATAAAAAGCGCCCCCCCCAAAAAAAAAACATATACGTCGACCCCGATATCGAATAAATCGGAAAAGGGGAAAAAAATAGGTTAAATAAAATAAAAACATTTTTTTTTTCAAAATTACTCATGGCGTTAAAATTTTTCATGAGTAATTTACTCATGGAGTTTTTTTTTTTATTTAATGCCTACATAACAGAGTTGGTCATTTACTCGAGTAAATGTCGAGCAGTGACGTCTTGAGTGATTTACTCATGGAGGAAAAATATTTCATGAGTAATTTTCAAAATTACTCATGGCTTAACTTCCAAGAGTGATCACTCGTGACGTCACTGCTCGACATTTACTCGAGTAAATGCCCAACTCTGTTATGTAGGCATTAAATAAAAAAAAAAACATTCATACGGCGAATTTGGAGAACATATAGAAGTGTTATGAATGATCGGAAGAGTGTTGTGGTCCACCAAGACAACGCTAGGCCCCACACCTCATTGGTCACTCGCAATAAATTATTGAACCTTGGCTGGGACCTTTTGACTTACCTGCTCTATTCACCAGACCTAGCTCCAAGTTACTACCATTTATTCCGATCTCTGCGGAAGTCCATGAACGGAAAGAAATTCCAAAAGGAAGAGAATCTCAAAATCCACTGAGATCAGTTTTTTTTTAAAATAAACTCCAGTCATTATATGAACATGGAATTATGCAGTTAGTGGAAAGATGGGAAAATATTTTATTAAATCATGGTCAATACATGGTAGATTTATATACATTTTTGTCTATAATGCATAGATTTTTTTCACCTTGAAAAACTGAAAGGACTTATTTGCTGCCAACTCAATAATTTACTGTTATTTAATTACTCCGTCTCATGCATATCACTGACATATTAAGTGCCAGCAAATTCACTGGTTGTCAGAAGTAGCGGTTTCAGTTATCAATTACTCTAAGGGTTTTTTTTCCTTCATACAAATCCAATCAATTTAACGGTATTTTTTTTTCCTTTTTCCAAAGGACTTACTTTCATAAATAAAAAAAAACTAATTCTACCAAAAAGAGAGCAGAAAAAAGTAAATTGTATACATTAATATTATGTATTAAAATCAGAAGTAATGTATCAATAATTATTTCTTAAATTGCAGTGATAGGCTTAATAATTATTTAATATGGACATGAAAGGAAAATATTTTCCGAAACGTTAAACAAACAAATGATTTATATGTATACTGGATGTGTCTCAGTTCTTTATGACAAAACTCTGGAAGGGGAGGGGGATGATTCAAGACAAAATTTCTAAACGAAAAAGTCTATTTGATGGGCCGATTCCGAAGAATTTTTATTAAGGTGGTCACGGAGTTTATTGAGCAAGAAATAAATGTTTGAAAATTGTTATATATAATTAAATTCGAAATACACCATCGTAAAGCAGACAAAATTATACTGGGGTCAGTGATCGAGTTTACTAAATTCATTAATAAAAGGGACTTTCAAGAGGCCAAATACGGCTGCAGTACTGTTGTTGTTACAGTACTCGCACCCGAGCTGCTTACCTCAGTAATCCAGATTAGTGGAATAATTCGGCGTAATGGTAGGCTTCGCGTTAATGGAGCTCATGAAAGTTCCTTTAATAATTGACCTAAATAAATTTAATTACTGTCTTCTCAAAGAAAATTTTGCCTACTTTACGAAGGTGTACTTAGAATTTCATAATCTTAAACAGCTATTGAGCGATTTATTCTAATTCATTAAAAACAACGTGACCGCCTTAACAAAAATATAATATAGTTTTCCTTTTCAGTTTGGAATCGGCCAATGTATCAAAAAAAAAAAAAATTCATGATTGAAATTTTGTCTAAAATCACCCTCTACAGTTAGGCTGTTAAGAACTAAGACAAGTTGTATATTAATCAATTTTATTTTATATATATATTTTTTTTTGGTCTTCAATTCTTCATACGCACCTGTCATGATGTCATGTTGACATATAGAAAATGGCATGATAGGAATGACTAAGAATAGTACCCAGCAGCACCTTTTCTCTGGTCTGTTTACATCCTGAAAAGAGGAAAGGAGATCTCTCATCCAGCTCCTTTTCAGCCGCCTCGTAAAGAGCATTTCAGCAGTGGCCCTATCATTGATAAATCCATTGTGCTCTCCGTGTAGTTATCGAATTGATAGTATGGAATACTAAGAAAATAAACATCTCCTGTAAATATATACATGATTTAGTTAAATATCGTTATTTTTGTTTTCTATACAAATAGATATCCATATTTACGCACAAGTCAGTAAGTAATATATATTTTTTTTCTCTCCTCTTAATTTATCGCTTCATAGGTAGATCACAATGCTTGTCTAGTTTTTCACAATACCTTTATGTTTATTCACTTAAACTTCTTAAGGAACAGAAATAAATAATTTATTTAATCTAGTTATATATTTTTTTATATTTTTTCACTACAACTGATTGCCTATAAAATTTATTTAGCGTTCCATTATATTTTATTTAGTTATTTTTATGTTATTGTTTGAGCACAAATACTGTAGTATTACAACATTAGTACCCATCTTCTTTCGTTAATATATCCTTGAAGCTCTTATTTTATTACTTATACTTTAATTGTTCTTTATTGCAATAGGTCTTTTGGCTAGACTTATTCTTAATTCGTAAGAACAATATTGTACTTAAGGGATTTGGTCCCAGAATAAACATGATTTTCGTATGTGCTTGTTTTAGGCAAAAACTTTCTAATATTATTGAATGGGCCAATGATCAAAGAGATTTGGAAGTTATATAGAGAAGAATCAAACGCCATTAGTGGAATACAAAATAATCCAGTTCGAACTTTTATTAATTTAAGTGACAAATATGTGAAAGATCCTGATCCGTCACTCCCAATACCATATCTATGCTGATGATTTCCAAATATATCTGTCCTTTCCGCCCACCAACTTATAATCAGCCAAAGAAAAACTTCAAGACTTTGATAGGATTTGTGACTGGGCTAGAGCAAACAAGTCGAAGTTGAATGTGGAAAAGACAAAGGCAATCTTTATAGGCTCCAATCGCCTCCTTAAAACTGTTCCTAATATTCCAACTCTGTTCCTACACAATAATCCCATCAAATTTTACCCCACCATCAAAAATCTTGAAATAACCATTGATCAAACTTTTTCATGGAAAAACGTATTTCCCGCCATACAATTTCTACCCTAAAACGTCTAATTATTCCCGTCACCTATTTCCTTTAGAAATCCGTAGGCTCCTAGTCACTTCCTTAATTACCTGCTTACCGGCCGAAATGTACCTATGAAAATTAAAATAAATATGGTGAAAAAATAAACAGTGCCTTATTTTATAATATTAGAACATTTTCACTTCAAACAAGCACATACGGATATGAACATGAAAAATCAGAGGCTGAATGGGTCAAAGATCAGTGAGAGTTGGAAGTTATTTAGAGAAGAATTAAACGCTTTTAATTAATTACAAAATAATGCAGTTCGAACTTTTATTAATTTGAGTGGCAAATATGTGAAAGATGGCTTACCAGCCGAAACGTAGCTATGAAAATTGAAATAAATATAGTGAAAAAATAAACAGTGCCTTATTTTATAATATGATTTTCTATTTCTAATTGTGGCTATAGAAAATAGATATTATATATATAGCAATGGGTTCCGATCGGCTTCGAAAAGAAAATCCTATCTTTAGAAATTTATTGAGATTAGATAAGCCTGATTGGAAATCGGAAACAGATGAACGGGAAAGGGCCGGGAGAGGAGCATAATGAAGAGGGGAAAGGGAAGGAAATATCCCGAAAAGCAATAAGCGAAAAGGAGCTAATTAAAGAAGAAAAATATATAAAGATTAATCAAGGGCCTTTCTCTGGTTTGTTATCAGCGGTTATTAAAATATCCTCAACGGGAGGGTCTCTGATTAGGAGTCCCTCGGGACCTTTCGACCGCTCCGGCACAATGCCCTACAAGTCATTACTCCAACTTTGAAACATTTCAGCTAATTAGTGTCTGGTCCCCTCTCCCCGTGTGTTTATGAAAAGTTATCCTCCGGGTACTCTGTATCATACACAAAAACTTTTTTTTATTCGAGTGCTCTTCAAATCGAAATTTGATTATTATTCATAAAGCTCTTCCTCCCCTCACCTCTCTCTCTCTCTCTCTCTTTGGTTTATGTAATTTCATCATTAAAACATTTTTATTGGTAATCATATCAATCGATTTTATATTATCTGCACCTCTGGGTTTCTTCCTCGTTGAACTTCTATTTTAACGCGTATTTCTATTATTTTATTGTATATTTATTCTATAGAATAATAAATTTAAATCCAAACATAGGTGCTAATCCTGAAAATACGAAAGAAATTCTATTTTCATAGCAAAAAGGAAAAAGAAAATCGCAAATGAATTCAAAATTAACAAAAACATTATTAAATTATCGACTTACTTAACATATCTCCGTGTCCACTTCGACAGACATTTAAAATTTACTAGACATTTTGACAAAAAAATTAAAACTGTAAGATCTAAGACGTCCAGACTCCAAAATATAATTCGGACAACAAACCTATCTTTACGCTTAAAGCTCCTCATCTATACAAGTAGAATACGGCCAGCTCTCTTGTATAGTGCACCTTTGTTTGAACATGTCATCAAAACAACTGGGAACAGATTACAATATTTCCATAATGGAATAATCCGAAAAATAGTAAGATGGACCACGATGCAGAGAATGAAGACATTGGATATACAAGAGTACTAAAATTAGCAACAGTAAAAGAATTTCTCGCAAAACGAAAAGAATCATTTTTCGAAAAGTCTCAACAATCTACAAACCCTCTTTTCAACAACTTATTACTACCCGAAATTCCAAAACGTTGGCAACAACTCACATAAGATAGGCGTTTATTAATTTAGTTGTAAGCTCTATAGTATAAGGTCAACTCAAGCCTGAGGTGAGCCCCATCACCGATTATATAACAGATGTGAAAAAAAAATACTCATAAACGACAAAAATCAAAGTACACCTTACAATGCTTTTTAGCAGTAAAAGGACTATTATGAAGACAATGAAAATCCAAGGATTCAAGACAAAAATAAAAAAAGGGTTATGTGAAAAAAAAATCATTCTATAGATAATATATATATATATATATATATATATATATATATATATATATATATATATATATATATATATATATATATATATATATATATATATATATATATAAGTATATGACAAAGTTAATTAAAACGCAGCAGGTTTTATTATTGCTAAAATGATGTCCTGTGAAGTATGACCATGTTTGATCCAGCTAAAATTTGGTAAAAATCGGTTCAGTAGTTATGATGGTTAGACAACCCACAGCTAGATAGTGTAAAAAAAAAATTAAAGGTAAATACAAAAACTGAGTGTTCTTTTAAGGATAGATATATGTAATACTTTTATTGTTGGATTCTACGACTATGTGAAATGTTATTATTTTTATTTTCCTATGCCTGTTGACTTCGACTTTTTAAGTAATGAGTCTTCTTCAGCAGTTTGGGGCTGTTATCGGCGACAGTAGTGATCGCTTTTTCTCTCTTCTTTGTCGTTGGCGAACCGGACGCGATAACATTTCACTCCCTCCTCATCGGGAACTTTACTGCAGGATGGTTGTAATGTTTGCTTCAATCTTCTACAGAGTTTTTTATGGGATAGGTAATCATCAGCCCTACATCCGAAGCCCAATCTGGAGGACCAGGAGCTACGGTTTAAGACACAAAGGTTGCCCACCTCCCTATGAATCCCAGGGTGGAGACTTTACCGCCGCCATGCAGGAATTGAACCCGTACCGTACTGGTTTTAGTAGTGGAGTAGAGGGCCATGTGAAAAAAACATATATACTTAATTATTTTAATTAATCATTCATTATTTTATTTATTTATTTTTTGTGTATTATTTACTCCCTAGAACGTGATTTGAACACTTGACATAAAATTTTGCAGGCGTATCAACTCGTTCGACCACCTCGGTCCCATTATCTGAAATGTATAAGCCTGCAAACTAAAAAACTAAACATAGTTATTTCTATCTTCAGTAATAATATTTATTCCCTTTTGAATGATTCTAAAACATACACCATTCTTATCTTGTAAGGTTATTATTAATATTTAGTCGAACTCATTAATTATATGTAAAAATCCAATGATAGATATAAATATTATTACTTTTATCATTTCAGAAGCATAACAACATACTTTTTTTCCCGCTCTTATCTCAGTTAATCATCTCAGAGATTCCACTATGGAGCAGACTTGTATAGTAGGCGATTATCCCCGGACCACACAATCACAATAATCATTGACCCCTATTTAAAACCAGTGGTCTGGTCTGAGCACTTGCCATTTATAAAATTTCTTTCTAGGTCACTGGAGTATGCACTCATTCCTCTACATAAATTAATTACGGTTCATCAGGAATTTTTATAAATCAATTATTCTTCAATTCAACTATTCAACATTCAATATTAATAAAATGGGAATTTGGGCATATCGGTTCCATGATAAAACTTATTTCATATATATATATATATATATATATATATATTGTATTAGACTTATTTCGCAGATTCTAAAAATACAGAAAGTAGCTTTATATTAATCTAACATAACTTTTAGCATTTAAGGTTTCGTTAATAACTCACTTATCTATATTACCTATGAATCCGTCTGAGCAAACGTTTTATTCGGAATGTTAACAGCCCTAAATAGAACAGTCATACAGAATATGATGAACTTCCTGAGGAGTTTGTTTGTCGCATTGGAATGAATCAGCATTCGTCAAATAAAACTGTTTAATGCCTCATTAAGTACAATCGTCGATTTTCAGTAAAAAACGGTGCAAATTTTTAACTGTTTTTGATTGTCAATATTTTTTAGCTGAAAATCTTAAGAAGACCGAAAATAACTATCTTAAAAAATTTAAACTACAGCGATAATAGAAGTAGTGTAAAATGCCATACACATTTGATATATAGCTATTATTATTATTTGGAAATAATAAACCATTGTGTAATAATTTACAACGTTTTTTTTATTATTTATACGTATTTTCTTTTTCATAGCCCCTTTTTCCTTTGTCTTGAATTCTTGGATTTTTGTTGTCTACTTAATAATCCTTTTACTACTAAAAAAACATTGTGAGATGTATTTTTCTTTGTTGTTGTTTTTTTGTCGTTTCTGAGTATTTTTTCTACATCAGTAATATAGTCGGTGATGGGGCTCACCTCAGGCTTGAGTTGACCTTATCCTCTAGACCTTAAAACTAGATTAATAAATCATCTATTTTATGTAAGTTGTTGCCAAAGTTTTGGAATTTTGGCTGGCAATAAGTTGTTGAAAAGAGGGTTGTTGAAAAGATGGTTTGCCAATTGTTGAGACTTTTTGAAAGTACGTATTTATAATTTTTTATTTATTGAGTATTACAACAATCTGTCACTTGGACATTAGTTATAGTGAGATATAATAACATTTGCACTACATGTACAAAGAAATATAAGACAAAATAGAAGCAATATAACAATAAATAATAATCAAAAAGTATATACAATTAATAAAATAAAAAAAGTCAAAAATAAGGAAATTAAAACAAAGCAAAAAACACACACATGTTTATAATATTTAAGGATGTAGAGATGGAAAAAAATACTAAATTATACAAATAGTATTATTTCATTTTTGCCGATATTTTAACTACATTGTCACCCGCTACATCTCTGATATCATCTTTTCATTTCTTTATCAGACAAATTCTTCTTATTTTATATCTACTTATATTCATTTATTTTATTTTCACCATGTTTTGTATCTTTTTTAGAGCTGATGAAGACCCGCAAAGTGGGTAGAAACGTCGGCAAAAATTAAAAAATACTATTTATATAATTTAGTATTTATTTGACCGCAACCCCCGATCAACTCCTTCTCATAATATTTAATAATCAAGAAAATGGTACTTTTCTTGTGTACTATTATGTAAGGACAAGATTAGGGCCTACCTTAGGTAGGGTCACTTCCGAGCAGTCGGTTGCCTAAACTGGAAGCTGTTACTGTTGGATTTTGCCTAAAATGGCGGAATAAGAAGAGGTGCCACTTCAAACTGTGAAGTGGCCGCCTCAACCCTCACCGGCCCTCTCCCTTGTTTTCCGGAAGTATTATTAAAGCCCGTGGGTTTAGTAAATATTTGCTCCCATTAAATATTCTCCGTCCATGGTTTGGGTAGAAGTAGGCGGAAGTTGAACTTATTTCCTCCGAGAGGATTCATAACAAAGAAAAACCTATTTTGTTTCAGAGGAAACGGATAAAGGAAGTACGTCACATTTTATTCTCTGCCGACTGGGATATTCTTTTCATCCCTTTATGTTTCAGATATTATTTTTATATCTTGCTCCTTTGGGGGCACTATAACCACTTTTGGAGTCCATCCAACACTTTACCGAGAAAAACTCTAACATAATACCACGCTTGGAAAAATTACCTCAGGAGTCATTACTTGTTCCAATATTTTATTTCTTATACAATATTCCAAAAATTATTAGGGCATCGAATTATATCTACCGTACAAAACTCCTAATCACACAATATAATTCTGTAGAATAATAAAATATTATTCAAATAAATATTTAGTGCACGCATCCTTCTGCAAATGTTGATCAACACAGAATGACCCTTAACAAATTTTATACAAATTTAAACAGATAACATGGCCATTAACGAAATCAAGATTTAATTTAGGAGAACTTCTTGCCAGATTAAAACTACAAGAAACCCTTCGTCGTTTCCGAATACTTCAGTACTTACTAGACAAATGTTTTAAGCTTCCAATCAATAAAAAAAAGCTTATATACTAATATATATATACTGATATAGCTTTGGAGCTCCATTAAGCCATAAAATTCCTCTCGTGTCCAATCCTAACAATCTAAAATCCTTCGGTAAAGCCTTACTGTTCCTTACTTAGTTACAAATAAAATAATACATAATTATAATATTAAATCATACATAACAAGGATAATTTTCATACACCATTATTTTATTTTATTTTTTGTTTATTATTTTTGAATTGGAAAGATTCAATATCACTTTTGGCATAGCACTGTGAGGTGATGCATAAAAAATAAGAGATTGTTTGTTGTTTTTATATCCATTTTTCTTCCTTCCATCTACAATATAGTGTATATTTTACATATAGTTCATTTCTTACACTCCTCAATTTGTATACATATATATCTTTTCCTATCTTATTCTCCGTGTTTTTTTTATAGTTTACAATACCATTGCGTATTGTATAACATATATAAATAATTTATTTTCTTTAAATCAGTTTTTTTTTCTCTTTGATCTCGTTGCTAATCTTCTGTCATTTATATATGTATATATTTTTTATGCTTTAGCTGTTTGGGTTTTAACATAAGTCAATATTTTTTATTTACGTAACTTTAATGTTTTTTTTTCTGAAGGTTTTGCTTTTTCTTTCCATACATGTAACTCTTTTTTTTTTATTTTTATCATTTCTTCCAGTATTATTATAAATATAGTTTAGTTTATAAATATAGAGAAGATTTTATTTTATTTTTTAGTAATTTACTTCGTATTAGTCAAGTTGTTGTATATATTGTTTGAATCTTTATTAAGTTAGTTTTTGGCCAGATATGTATTTTTTTTGTAACTGTTCATTATTGTTATTCTAAGGGGACATCGTTCCAGAATAAAGTTTATTTTCTATTTCTATTTCAACATAATTAATGTTCCCGATTCCAATCCAGACAATTATCCTTCCAAAATAAACTTCAGAACCATCTCAACCTCTTGCTTCCTCTTCAATTCCTGATAATTCTCCGAGGCTGAGTCTGAAAAGAAGATGACCCCGTCATCGCCTATTGTAGACATATTATTAGAGTGCTACCAGTGATTAGTTTCTCAAAAACATCTTTCATGTAATTATTTCCATTTGTACTAATGTACTATATGTATTTTTTTTAATGCTGTTGTACACAATATGAAAAAAAATTAAAATGAAAAAAGGGGCTTTTAAAGATAATTTATATGTTAGATAAAAAGAAAATGTTGTTCATTACCTACACGAAATGATGATTGTGTGGTCGGACCTTGAAGGCAAAATAACAGGAAAAACTGAGTAATTATTGAACAATAATGCTTTTAGAGCTATGAATTTGTTCTTGAAATTCTTATGTTTAGTAGCTTTGTATACTTAAGAAATAAGAAATACTTACAAAAATATATTGAGATTTTTTTTTAGATCGCTTATATAAACATATTTAGACCAATGAAAAAAATTACTATTTTTCTATTTTTTTTTTTGGGCTTAGTCCGAAAGACCCCTCCATGGCCCAAAGTTGACATGGCGACAGCTGATATCGTACATCCTCAACACAACTGTATTAATTCAAAATGAGTAAGTATTTAAGGAAAGCGTTAGAAAAGCTTTGGAATCAAGCAAATAGGTAAGAAGAAAAGAGATTCATGGTACTCCGAAATGGATTTAATTTTAATTTAGTATAATAGCAATTTTCTAGTGAAAGTTAGACTACATCTTCGACTACATTTTTCCGTAACAAAAAGGAATTTTTTTGTTTTGTTTTGTTAAAACACTTTTATTCGGGATGGACGATATACTAATTAATATGATGAGAAGACCGGAAAGGCTCTGTAGGCTTCTTCCAAAGTAATTGAATCAAGCAAGAATTGATGTTACACGGAGAATTTTTCTTCTCGAAATAACTAGCTCATTTGGTGATTGTCTGCAGACAACAGTTAAAAGACCAAACGAAATTATACACAGTACATTGTCAATATTTTGACATAACACTTACTCCTTTTATTTGATCTACGTACATTTTTGTAAGTGTGTCGTTTTTTCTGAAGCGTGAATCTGTGAGGTATACATATGGTTTGAGAAGAGAAGTGCATCATTTTTCGAAAAATCCCAACAATTGGCAAACCCTCTTTTTAATAATTTGTTACCAGCCGAAATTCCAAAACGTTGGCAACAAATCACATAAAATCGATGTTTTATTAATTTAGTTGTAAGCTCTATAGGATAAGGTCAACACAAGCCTGAGGTGAGCCCCATCACCTTTATATTACAGATGAAGAATGAAATACTTGGAAACAACAAAAATCTAAAAATAAGCCTTACAATGCTTTTAAGCGGTAAAAGGATTATTATTAAGACAATCCAAGGATTAAAGACAAGAATAAGTAGAAAGGGGATATGAAAAAAAAATGTGCATGTATTTATTTTTTTTTTGGAATTTGATTATCGCTGATGTAAACAATATGTACGTGACTCGTCGTAGAGTAAATTTTATATATTGTGATTTGTCTTAATTTAATATAATTTTTCAATTTGATTTGTTCGTAATTTTAGTACGTGATATTGTTAATTAAGTTAGACTAGTCTTGGTCAATGGTGTATTATTAATGTTTTTGCATTGTCAGCATAGATAGCAGTCAATGTTTTGGGATTGCTAGATATGTATCTTTTTTTCCTTTTTTATTCATTTTTTTAAAATTGTATCATATTTTATTTCATATGCCTTACCAAGGTTTCTTTTTCTTATTTTTTTTTTTATAATTTCTATTATTTTTGTAATTGTATATATTGCATGAATGAGTTTCTTATATCTCAAATACCCAATGCCCTTGAATGAGACAAAATTTATTTTTTTCTCATTAAAATTCAGGCCTTAATTTTCTCAATAACAGTGTGTCTCAATTCCTTACGACCAAACTGGGGTGAGAAGGGGTGATTCTAGATCAAATTCCTAACAAAAAAGTTCATTAGATGCATGGGCGGATTTCGAACGGATAAGGAACTAAGATCAATTTTGTGTTTTTCTTAAGATGATCACGTTTTTTATTGAGTCAGAAGGAATTGCTTAAAAAATAATAAAAATAATTAAATTCTAAATAAACGATCGAAAAATAGAATTTTTTATTAGGAAACAATGATTACAATTGCTAATGTCAACAATAAGAAAGACTCTCAGGAGGTCTAATAAGACTGTTGTTCGTGCATGGGTACTGTGGCTGCAGTAATACAGCAGTACAGTATTAGACCTCCTGGAAGTATCTTTTACCATAGATCTTAGTAAAGGAAATTTTGTGTAAAATCAACCACCCAGAGTTCGGACATTAAGAACTGATACGCACAGTATATAAGGAATAGCAAAGTACCCAACATTGCTCCTTGAGGTACTCATACCGACTATCTATCCGACAGAGAAAAATCTGTCGAAAAGGAAAGCCTGCAGAATAAGACATAACGTGTACGGTAAAGTTTTGAGTAAATTTACATTTAAAAAAAAATACTATAAAAATATATATATTCGACATTTTACAGTGTGAAAAAAAAATAGATTGAATATTTTTTTTTTTAATTTGGAACTCTGTTTTTTCTTACATTGGTGCTTGTCAGCACTATTCTTAAAGACGAATTTAAAAGACAAAGTGAAATTCGCAAGATTCTCGTTAAAACCCAGAACAAAATGCCGATATGTATCGATATATACTGGTGAAACAATTAAGAAAGGGCGTAGAAGAGAACAGGAATAAGGACGAAGGAAGGAGAGAGGGAGAGGAAGGAAGATGGATCTGTTGATTAGCCGATGCGGTTTCCTCAGGTCGAGGCCCTAATAGTATCCCACTTCGGTAATTGCCTTCAGTCACCTCGCCTTGTTTGTTTTGGTCTGTTTGCTGTCTGTCTGTGGTTCGTCGGAGGATAAACTACGGCCCATCCTAGAATAACTTGTTGAGCCAAGACTTGTCTGAATGTTGGTAAACAACGCTCTGTAGAAAATAGGTCTTCTTAAAACGGATCAAAACGATTTTTCATAAAACTTTAAACATTTATCTGAAAAACTGTTGACAGTCAGATATTGGTCTGATGAAAATAATGGAAATGATGTATCGGACATGGGGAAAAGTAGTAACCAGCAGTACCTCTTCTTTCACTTGATTCAAATACTATGGTTCGTTTAGGAATGAATTCTCTCATCCATCGCCTTCCTTGTCCCCTTCTCGTATTAATGGGCAAGTCCGCTGAAGCCATATTTATTATTAATATGGTAGTGTAAATTATTATTATTAATTGGCAAACCCTCTTTTCAACAAATTATTACCAGCCCAAATTCCAAAACGTTGGCAACAAATCTCATGAGATATATGTTTTATTAATTTAGTTGTAAGCTCTAGAGAATAAGGTCAACTCAAGCCTGAGGTGAGCCCCATCACCTGTTATATTACAGATGAAGAACAAAGTACTCATAAACGACAAAAAATCAAAAATACACCTTACAATGCTTTTAAGCAGTAAAAGGACTACTATGAAAACAAAGAAAAGGCTCCAAGTGAAAAATAAATAAAAGGGGATATGAAAAAAAAAATTATTATTTTTGAAGAAAAATAATAAGAGGAACCATGATACAGAGAATGAAGACATTGGATATACAAGCAACACTAAATGAATCAACAATAAAGGAATTTCTCGCAAAAAGAAAAAAATATTTTTCGAAAAGTCTCAACAATTGGCAAACCCTCTTTTCAGAAACGACAAAAAATACACCCTACAATGCTTTTAAGCAGTAAAAGAACTATTATGAAGACAATGGAAATCCAAGAATTCAAGACAAAAATAAATAAAATGGGGATATAAAAAAAAAAATAAATTAAAAAAAATATTGAACAGTTTACGTAGTACAGGTAAATAATCGTTGTGTATTGACCAATTGTTGACATGTGGAAGCCAGTACGTAGGATTTTGTTAGTCACGTAGCAAGGTGCTTTAGTAATTAATCGTTCTATTTTTTAAATGGAAAGTTTGAAGTTCTCGTGAGTCTTTAGAGCTAAACCGTACGTCTGTCAGGGGCATGCCCATATAGATTTTAATAAGTATACGTAAGTATGTACATATTTATATTCTGTCTCATTCTGTGGATGTAGCGGTCTTACTCAGCCCACGCTGGTTTTAAATACCAGTGAAGTGGTTGAGGAAGAAGCGCAGGGATCTCCTAAGCCTCATTTTTCCCTCCACAAGTGAAAGGACAAGATTGGTTCGGGTTTTCCCTGAATGATAGTAAATTGTGTATATATTGAGAAATATCACAGTATGTTTGTGTCTAAGATATTTATTTTACTTTGAGTACATTTTATTTTACTTTTATTTTTATTTTTACTTATTTATGTATATTTTTTTCTCTCGTTTCTCTTTTCTTATAATATTTTATTTTTTTCTTATTTCTATTTATTCGTTTGTAATTACTTTATGTATTTATGGTCCTTACAGATATTTCTCAATAAAAAAGTTTAAAAAAACCATCTGTTTCAGTTATAGTTTTGAGAATAAAGAAAAAGTGAGTAAAGTAGGACCTAGTCTAGTTCATTAAGGGCCTTCCTTTTCATTTTAACATGTGGGCCCTCTGTTAATCTTTCTGCCGTATGTAAGGATACGGTTTAGGTCTGAGAAAGTTGTTTCTATAAACATTGGAAGGTAGGTGTATCTTCGAACGTTAAAAATAATGTGTTTCAATTTATCGTGGTCAACTCGAGTTTTCTATAATTTGTTCCAGCTGATGTTGTAACGTTAGTGAGGTTTGTATAAATTCTTGATGTTTTGTCAGATGTTTTATTTATTTTATCTTTATAATATAATCTAACAAGTAATTTAAATAATTTGCGTATGCGCCTTTAAATGATGAAGCATAAGGAGAATCTTCATTCCGCTTATGCAAGTGACACCTGCAGTTTCATTTCCTTATTGAATTCACAGGGTTTGATCTAAAAATGTCTTCGGGGAAGTCCCTATAAAGGCTAGGCGTGTCCAACCTTTTCATAACTGGACTCACAACTGTATTCCTCCTTTATATATAACCTGTCACCTCCAGAATAATACCTACATAGCATACAGACTTCTTGTTAAAATATTTGTTGACCTTTCGTAAATTTTAGATATATATATATATATATATATATATATATATATATATATATATATATATATATATATATATATATATATATATATATATATATATATATATAAAATGAATAAAATTTACTAGGATAAATTTGTTAACTATATTAATCTTGTTAATACTTTCAACTATTTTTAGTATATCTTTGGCGAAAAATTCATTATATAAATTCTTCTGTAGAATTCAATTTTTTCCACGATTGATAAAAAATATTTAAAATATTTGACAAAAGGATGACCTGGAGCCCACACGTCAAAATGAAAAGAAAGACTTTGAACAAGCGACTGAAAATACTATACTCACTTTTTCTGAATCAAAATTGAAAATTAGACAAAAACTAAATACATACAATTACCTGCTCAAACCCATTTGAATACACTCCTCACAGATTTACGGTTCAGCTAAAAAGACTCACTTACAAAAACTACAATTTTTCAATCTAAAATTTTAAGAATAATAACTGCAGTCACCTGGTATGTCAACAACAAGACTTAACATACCGACCTAACACAACCAACCATTGACCAGCACGTACGTACTCTCTACTCTCGATTTCATCATAAACTACACGGACGTCACAACCACATGTCCACGGCGGAAATGCTCATCAAGGAGGTGACTGAAAAGGAGCTGAATGAGAGATCTCCTTTCCTGATTTCAGGACGTAAACAGACCAGATAAGAGGTGCCGCTGGGTTCCATTCTTCGTCATGCCTACCATGCCATTTTCTACTTAACAATAAATCTGCTAATTTTCACTACCATGACAGGTGCGAATAAAAAATTGAAGACAAAAAAAAAACTAACAGATGCCAACAAATTTTAAAATAACGATTTCATTTACAAAAAGTAAATCTATGTCCTGTTGTCCTACAGTATCCTTTAATAATACCCCACTTATCCTTGGACTCCACTTAGACAAACGTCTAACTTGGAATCCTCATACTAGACTGAAACGACAAGAAACAGCTCGACGTTTCCGACTACTCCAGCACTTACTAGACAAACGCTCTAACCTCTCAGTCAATTACAAAAGACTCATATACACGACTACAATAAGACCTATTTGGACTTACGGAGTTGAGCTTTGGGGCTCCACTAAGCCATCGAATTCCTCTCGTATTCAATCCTTACAATCCAAAATCCTTCGTAAAATCCTCACTGCTCCTTACTTTGTCACAAACAAAATCATCCATAACGACCTTAATGTTCCTTATGTTTCTGACCTGGCCCAATCCACATACCTATCCTTCCATAACAAACTTCAGAACCATCCAAACCCTCTCGTTTCTAACCTTGCTTCCTCTTCGATCCCTGACAACCCTCAGAGGCGTCTGAAAAGAAAATCGCCTCGTGATCTCCTTTTGTAAATACATTTTTAGAGTGCTACTAATGGGTAGTTTCTCAACATGTGATTTCATGCTATTTTATTCCTTTGTTCACATTTATTGGATGTATTTTTACTTGTAATACAGTTGTAAATATCATCAATAGAAAAAATAAAATAAAAAAAAATTACAAAAAAACATCAGTTTCTATTCAAATTAATATTTCGAGTTGTAATATCATCTTTAAAAGATTTTGAGTATAATCAAACAAATAATAAAAAAATTGATCTCTATAGCTGTGCCGAATCTCACGATATGGCATGTGATATGTTTTTGCACACTTACTCCATTTGTAACTGTAGTGCATCTAAAAAAATGATGAAACTGATCATTTTCTGAGAATTTTCTTCATAATGACCTTATTTAGTTATTCATGAAGGAGAAGATCTCTGGGCCATTTTCCGTTTAATCTAGCAGATTATAGAGGAGAAGAAATTTATTGAATGAGTGGAGTGATGTGGTCATGAATTGATGAGTATAATATGTATTTGTATTTGAATTTCTTGTGGGTGTAAGATTTAACAGTTCACAGGTTCACATGGGCGGGGTGACCGAGCGGGCGGAAGCGTATGACAGCGTTGCTCAGCAATCTGATAATCTAATTTAATCATGAAATAATAATTAAGAGTTAAAATCTTGGTACATGGTGGGACTTTTAACTCGGAATATATCCCCCGCTGTCTCTCTCCCGCCTCGGGAAACCCCGTTTAGCCTAAAAGACAAGAAGGGTCTAACAAAAAAAAAATCAGATGTTTAACTCATTATAAATATAGTTATTTGAAATATACCATGTTGCGTTAACAAGTTTAAGGTGCATTTAGACATTTAACCAACTATGGAAAATACAATTATCAAATTTTCCTATACTATTGGTTTTTTTATTTCTAGTTTTTGAAGTTTTTGGTCTACTGTCGGTAACAAGAGAAATTTAAAAAAAAATGACTCACCGTTTTGTTGCTGTTAGTTTTGTAAGACACCTGTGTTTTCCATAGTTTGTGAAATGTCTAAACGCACCTTTATGTAATAAACATTTATTTTATTTAAATTATTTTTGTTAATCAATTTCTTTTGGGTTAAGCCTTCAAAACAACCTGTTAGCCTTAACATAATGCAATCAGATATTGGATATCGTCTTAACAAATTAAAAATGGAATAAAATCGATCAAAATTTAATTCCCAATTTTTTTTATACCACGAATTCAATGAAAGTATTTGATGCCGGATTAAATTAAACCTCTAAGGCAACAATAATAGTACAGGATCAAGAGCGAAGCTATATTTTCATTGGCGAGCAGGATTAGTTCTGAGTTCCATGGCCGCCGCCAGTGAAAACATTCTTTGTACTTTATATATAAATATAAGGGTGTAGCTTCTTTCCTTCTTTACCTAGGACCTATGGAATGGGAATTTATTTGAACCTGAAAAAATATATATGTTTTTCTAGTTCCTATTCCACCAGTTTTCTGTCCAAATGAACATCCCAAGGATATAATGAATTATACGATTAATTATAATAAATTATTAGACATTTACTTTGAGTGAATATATACTGGTGGGGTTTACTTGTCGGCAAGTGGACCACGTCGTCCTTTTTGCAAACCCCTGACGGCTACTATGAACTTGCCACCGAGTACTTACAGAGTGGAAATGTCAGGAATATGTTTCGGGCTAGAAGAAAATGAAAATTAACCGACCCATATGGGGATCAAACCCACAATGTTCAGAACCGGGTTACTCTGAGACCCACGTCCCAACGTGCTCGGTTATCCGTCTTGAAGTAAATATAGAAGTATATAGTTTGAATACATTTTATAACTATAATTATAACAATAATATATCTATCTTGTAATAATATAAGATGTTTAAAGACAGATTTCTGCATCAGCCATGAACATTTTTCTTTTCTAAACCTTCAATCGCACCTCTCATAAAATGGGGAATCATGATATTGCTTTTGGTCGGTAATAACGACCTTTCAGGCAGAAGGAAGAATAGTACCCAGCAGCACCTCTTCCTCATCTTGGTTCACTTCCTTAAATAAGGAAAGGAGATCACTCATCCGGCTCATTTTCAATCGCCACCTGACGGGCATACCAATAGTGACCATGTCGTTTATAAGTCTATTGTATCGTTTTAGTTTAATATGGTTTGAGTAGGTCGATGGTTGGTTGGCGTTCGTAATCTTAAAATTTTGTATTGAAAAAATAGTAGTTTTTGTGTGTGTGTGTTTTTTTTTTTCATAGCCCCTTTTTATTTATTTTTGTCTTAAATCCTTGGATTTTCATTGTCTTTATAAAAAAATCATTTTACCGCTATATATCATTGTAAGGTGTATTTTGATTTTCGTCGTTTCTGGGTATTTTTTTTTTCCCACGTCTGTAATATAATCGGTGATGGAGCTCACTTCAGGCTTGAATTGACCATATCCTCTAGAGCTTACAACTAATTTAATAAAACAACTATCTTATGTGGATTTTTGCCAAATTTTTAGAATTTTGGCTGGTAATAAGTAGTTGAAAAGAGGGTTTGCCAATTGTTGAAACTTTTCGAAAAATGACTTTTTTCGTTTTGCGAGTAATTCTTTTACTGTTGCTAAATTTAGTGCTGCTTGTATATCTAATGTCTTCATTCTCTGAACCGTGGTTCTTCTTAATATTTTTCGGATTATTCCATTTTGGAAATATTGTTATATTTTCTTAGTTGTTTTGCTGACATGATCACCATTATTTCCGCAGTATATAATAGGGAAAAAACGGGGGATAAAACAGCTGCTCTGGGTACACCACAAGATCTCACTTGTATGATTTCTCATTACCTATTTTTACTGATATGATACGACGGCTTAGAAACAATTTTAACAATTAGTATAATTATAGTATATACATTGATAGGTTATATTATTTTCAGTCGCAAGTTTAAAGCCATTCTCATCAATTTGATATGTTGCACATAATCATTTGCTTTTAAGGTTATCAATTGTAGTCTAAAGCAAACTATTTATTTAGTGCGATGACAAGATTTCCATTTGAAATACGTGCCAAGCCAAATCCTTATTGTTTACCGACAAATAAAGACATAAATACTTTTTTAAACATATTCATTGAAATTTACAACCGTATTACATGAATAGTACCACAAGTAAATTTTAAATCGGTAACATGACTTACAAAACGTGAAGTGAAACTCCACTTAATGTTCTATATTATAAATTCCCGAGTCATCTTCTTTTCAGACGCCTCGGAGAGTTATCAGGAACAGAAGAGGAAGCAAGTTTAGAAGCAAGAGGGTTCGGATAGTTCAGAAGTTTATTATGATTAAGTTTATTATGATAGGTATTTGGATTAATCTAAGTCGGAAACGTATGGTACATTAAGATAATTACGAATGATTTTATTTTTGACAAAGCAAGGAGTATTTAGGATTTCAAGAAGGATTTAGGATTGTAAGGATTAGATATAGTAGGAATTCGATAGTTTAGTGGCTCCCAAAGCTGGATCCCGTTACTCCAAAAAGGCCTTATTATAGTCATATATATATATATATATATACTATATATATATATATATAGTACTTCGAACCGTTTCTTGTCGTTTCAGTCTGGTATAAATTCCAACTGAGTCTTTAGGACAAAAATAAATACAATTTCAGGTACAGAGCTATCCCATATCTTTATTGAATAATTTATAATGTTGTCAGATATTACCACTCCTGAGATTGTATACTTTTCGTTCAGTAGAGCTTCGAGAAGTTAGGCTAAATATGTTCCATCAAACTAAAACTTTTTGCGTAATAGTTTAGCTGACAAAAAAAAAACAGCCATATTAATTTCAACTATTTATTTTTCAAAACTACATGATGCTCCTGAAATATACATCTCTTTTTTTTACCTTTCTTTTTCCTAATGTGGCTTCTTAAAAATAAATAAAAAAGAGAAACAGTAATTTAGGAAGTAGAGTGTAGCTTTGACGAATTGCGGTCTACCAAAAAGGTAGTGAAGAGGGGGGGGGGACTTGAGGGGGGAATGGCCACAGGTCGTTAGTGGTTCCTGATCCCTTTTTTGCGGCCTTTCTTCCATCTTCCCTTGTCCCCGCCCTTCCCATCGCTATAATACAAACCTTCCGAACGGCACAAAGCACTAGCCAACAAAGCCTGTTTTCAGGACGTTTCTGTTTCAAATGGATTAGTGTTTCCTTGGAATCCTTATATTTTGAAAAATCCAATATATATATGTATATATATATATATATATATATATATATATATATATATGTATATATATATATGTATAGCCAAAGAAACGATATTTCAGGAAAAACAAAATCTTCCGAATTTCAAATTGCAAATATAAATAATTATAATATATATAATTCATTATATAATATACATTTTATGGAATGAATTATATATATATATATATATATATATATATATATATATATATATATATATATATATATATATATATATATATATATATATATGTATGTATATATATGTGTGTGTCTGTGTGTGTGTGTAAATATATAGAATGCAATATATATGTAATATAATATAATTAAACAATACATATAATAATATAATATATTATACGTTATATTATATAAAAACTTAAGGGTGCGTACCCTCACTCAAATGATCAAGGAAGTGGTATTAGCTAGCCCCTTCAGCAAAGTGAATTATTAAACTGGCCTGACTGTTCGGCAATGCGGGCTTAACATGTCTCTGCAGTGAAGCCGCTATTACCTATAATTCATAATCAGTGTAATGTTTATAATGGAAAGTAAATTAAATAATTTATATTGATAATGTATAAAAAATAAATTTTTAAACAAATTTTCAGTATTTGTTGTAAAACGACCTTACTTGTTTTAGTAATTATTAAAAAAATAAAGGAAGCAAACGTCATAGAAAAATTGGATTTTATTATATTTTTTTTAACATTTTAAGCACCTTAACTGTAATTTTTAAGCGTAAACGTGCTAATAATTCAATTAATTTTTTTTCCATACCTAATCAATTTTATTTCTTTTTTTTTGAAATTTTTTTATTCAAATATATTACAACCTGTCACATTCAAGGACAATAGTAATAGTGATAAAGAGTAGCTCATTCATACTGTGCACAATAAATAAAAATAATAAATAATATTAATATAATACTAAAAGTAATCGTATATAAACTAAACAAAAACAAACTAATCTAACGAAATAAATATATTAATAAAATCAGATGTTAGTACTTTAATCGACTAAACAATAAATAAAAAAGACACTTCCAAAAATTTAAACAGTGGGAAATATGATTAAAAAATAATTTTTTTGAAAACCGATATTTTTTCAGTAATGATTAATAATAAGCTCTTTATATTTTATATTATTTTGTTTACAACATACACCCAGAGAAGCTTTGTTGTACTTGCACTATAATAGCCACACATCATTAATCAATATCATCTGCTAAACAATTTATCACTCATTAATCTCAACTAAACAATTTTTTTTATTTTCTAATATTTATGATTTACTCTCGACAACTTCTAACAATCAGGAGGTGGTAACGATTAAG
The DNA here is from genome assembly GCA_928085145.1 of Nezara viridula. NCBI lineage: Eukaryota > Metazoa > Arthropoda > Insecta > Hemiptera > Pentatomidae > Nezara > Nezara viridula. The sequence continues at coordinate 58,919,986 of OV725082.1, forward strand.
GTAACGAAACTGACATGTCAGGTATTATCATATATGGACACGTCTCTGATTAGAATCTTATTATGCCCATGTAAATTATTGCGAAATAGTTTGTAAAGAATTCTCATGTGTTGGTCAACTGTAGGCAGGAGGAAGGCAGTATGTAAGGTTTGACACGTACCAAGGTGCTTCAGTTATGAGTCGTAATATTTTTTATTGGAAAGTTTGAAGTTTTTATGAGACTTTTTAGATTTTCCCTATATCTTTGAGGAAAATGTCCACATAGGTTTAAGTAAGTATAGGCATGTATTTAGTTTCTATCTCAGTTCTAAATTTGAAGATTCGGAAAATAGTAAGTAGAGTAGTTTGGTACGTCCATTGAGGGTCTGCCGTTTCATTATAACATGTTGACTTCATATCATCCTTCTGTCAATGATAAGATCAACGTAGTGTACGGTGTCCGTCTGAGGATTTTTTTCGTATTATTAATTGGTATAAAATTTAATTAGTATAATTAAAAAGAACCATTTTTTAAAAATTAATTAGTATATTTTCTTCTTTAAATTAGTGTCAATTACACTTATATTTCTTCTTTAGAAAATTAGAAAATTCTTTTCTTTTTTCGAAAAAGTATGACAGAAATATTTACTATCAATCATCAATCACTAATACGAACGAACAATTTTCAACGAAAGACGTAGTGTACGGTGTCCGTCTGAGGATTTTTTTCGTATTATTAATTGGTATAAAATTTAATTAGTATAATTAAAAAGAACCATTTTTTAAAAATTAATTAGTATATTTTCTTCTTTAAATTAGTGTCAATTATACTTATATTTCTTCTTTAGAAAATTAGAAAATTCTTTTCTTTTTTCGAAAAAGTATGACAGAAATATTTACTATTAATCATCAATCACTAATACGAACGAACAACTTTCAACGAAACACATGTAGTATTTAAAGATTTGCAACCATTTTACTGGTAAATTTTGAAGTAGGAATAAATAATTCTTTTAACTGTAAAGTTCATATTATATTACAGTTATATATGGTTTTGTACTTACAGTTTGTATAAAATGTACGCCATTAAAATGATTATTGAAAAGGAAATGGCGGACTTATCGATTAGTCTGTCCACCTCAGCCGGCTCTGCCCTAATTAAGAAATTAATTTTTTTATCAAGCCTCTTTAAATCTCCTAACTGCCTAACCACAATGATGGAAGTTTCTTTGTAACTTTGATTATTTACGGCAATGTTATCAATTTGAAAAAAATTAAATATCAACTTAATTTTGCTATCAAAGATTTTTGATGTTGGAATGGTTATATTAATAAACATTTTTTTTAATTTTCTCATTAATGTGATCAACACAAATATTTTATGCAAAGTATTGTTTTTTTCTTTGCACCAAAGACATGTTATTGGTAGGAGACTAAGAAAACTCTGCATATTGACCTCCAACTTTTAACAGTTTACCAACGATTTTAAACAAATTTATACGGAAATAACATATTAATAAGAGAAATGGCCACAGCAGGCGTACCCCTGAATTTGAAGAGAACACTAAAAAGGCGTTGGATGAGAGATCCTTAAACAACATAATTAATTGAAACAAGTCAGGGAAGAGACACTGCGGGATACTGTTCTTCGAAATGCCTGACATGTTCTTATTTCTTGTATATTAAGCATACTTGTTGATTTTCAATATTAAGTTGAATACGTATTTACAGGCTAGAAAAAAAATAAGTAAATTATTAGCAACTTTACACTTAAAAATTGCTGTTAAGGGAATAAGTACTTCATTCTTTATAGCTACTTCACAATTTAAAAAAAATAACCGATTTTTCTGTGACATTTGCTTTCTTTATTTACTTGATTAAATATTAAATACATTATTATACCACAAATATACGTTTTAAGGTCGTTTTGCAACTAATACTGAAAGTTTTTATTTTTCTTTTGTATAGTTTTCTTATAATATACATTATTTATACGTTACAAATGTAATGTACATACATTATATACATTACGCTGATTATGTATGCGCCTTCACTACAGTGTCATGTTAAGCCCGCAACGCCGAACAGTCAGGCCGGTTTAATAATTCAATTTGCTCACGGGGCTAGCTGATACCACTTCCTTGATCAGTTGAGAGTACGCATCCCTAAATTTATTATATAATATAGTGTATAGTATATTATATTATTATACATATTGTTAAATTATATTATATTACAATTATATTTTATATACATTAGTAAAAAATAAGGATTAGAAAGAAAATTATAAATCATTGTTATTCTGAGATAACCTTGTCCCAGAATAAAGTTTCTTTTATATCCTATTCTAGTCTGTATAGAAAGAAAACACTGTAATCTGTAGTTTTTTTTTAACTACCATAACTACTTTCTAAATTTCTATAGATAGATAAAATCGTTACAAAAAATAGTTTTTCAGCCTATGATGTCCAGCAAGAGAATCGCTCGAAATGATAGTGAAATGGTGGAGGATTAAGGCATGAGCTTGGCGAAGTCATTCATATGCTACATTAAATTAAAAAATTATTTTTTTTTATTGACGTTTTCGAATTTGTATCGGTGTCCACAGTATTCGTTATTTCTTTTCTTTAAAATGCCTAACCACCAAGTTTTAATCGAGTAGCTAAGTTGCGAATAATAAGCAAGAATATGATGTGTCATTATATCTAGTATTTACAGCAAATTTTCTGACAGTGAGCATAAGTTGACATGTGCAGATAAAAAAAGGCTTATGTATAACTTTCAAGTATTTTTTGCAAAATTGAAACGGTTTACATCGTATGTATGGATAACACCTAGTATGCAGGAAATACTTAATGCGGAATAACTGAATTTCAAATTAATCTGCTTGTTATTCTAGCTAAACTGAGCGGGCCTTTTATAAGCAACAGGTCGCTTCACCATTTATCCACACAATAGTGATTAGTAAGATCGTCCCTTTGTTTGCCTTCATTGGAGCGATGAGAAATCCCTTGTTTAAATCAAAATTTACATAATTATGATTATCCACATTGGCATGAATATCAGTGAATTCCAGGACCTTATTAAAATTATGTAAATAACTACATAAAAGCTAATTCCGATGCTTTGTAAAATTCAGGGTAATACGGCAATGTTGTAAGTTATTTAGATACGGTTCTCAGAATCGATAGATTTTCATGAATGGGATATCAAACTAAAGAGGATTCCATGGAAAATTGACGAACTACAGCCACATTTTCCTGAAATTTAAAAAAAAAAAAATTAATTGACTTACTAACAGACCAAAAAATAATTCCTTACCATCAATTCGGCTTTCCAACATTTCATTTAACTACGCACCAATTACACGGAGTTACTTACTACATTGCTGGATCACTAAAGCAAAAACAATTTACAACCAGTGTATTTCTGGATGTTGCCCAAGCATTTGATAAAATCTGGCACCAGGGACTTCTTTAAACTCAAAACTATAATACCTCATACATACTATATAATTATTCAGTCTTTCGATTTCGACAGGTTTTTTTCTGTCCGTCAGGGTTTAGAAATTTCCTCAATTCGACCAATGTCAGCAGGAGTGCCTCAAGGATCAATATTGGCTCCTTTACTCTACATTATCTATACGCATGACATGTCTACCACATCCGAAACATTGACTGCTACTTACGCTGATAATACAACAATTTAAAAAAAAACACCATAACCCGAAACTAGCCTCACTGAATTTACAAAATCACTTACTAAATTGGTATACACTTTGGAAAATTAGATTAAATCATAAAAAATCACAATATATAACATTTACACTTCGACGAGACACATGCCCACCCGTTTATATCGGCGACAACCCAATTCCTCAGACTGACAATGTTTGTTATCTCGGACTAATATTCGACAGAAGGATGACCTGGGGTCCACATGTCGAAGTGAAACGAAATAATTTTAACAAGCGACTGAAAATAATATATTCACTTTTTTCCAACTCAAAATTTAAAATCAGACAAAAACTAAATACGTACACTTACCTATTCAAACCTATATCCCATACAAATACCATATAGTTATCTATCTAATTTTGTGGAAGTATCTGAAAATTCAAGAATCTGTATGTGTACCAACAGAGAAGTTATGTATTTCTAAAATTATTTTATCATCCGCAACTGTCATTGTCTCGAGGATGATAGGAATGCCATGTGTGTACATAATGTATAATTAGTAAAGGACTTAGTATTGATCCTTGCGGTACTCCTGCTGAGTCTTAAAATATTAATTTTATTACTCTCTGATATTAACGTTAAAACAGAATAAACTCAACAAACTGATAGATGTATCAGTTTATTATCATTATCGTAATATTTTGATATTTTTTTCGTAAAACGCTACAAAATATTGACTCCTGGTAGAAGATGTATGTGTTATTTTCGGCTACAGGAGCGATCGGTTGGAACTCGGCCAGGCCAATTGCCGAAGTTGGCATGTTGGGATGCAGACTGCTCTCCTATTTGTCTTTTCTCTTCAACTAGCGCAGTAAAGGATAATAAAAATACATGGATTTTTTTTTTTACTAGGTTAAATAAGCACAATTTGTCTGTGAAGAAAAAATGATAAACACGACATAAGATTTGTTCCGTGTCCCGTTTATATCTTGTCCTCATTTAAATTCAAGTAGAAAAGACATTTCGTATTAGAAAAAATCCAAGCAATTAATACGAGAAGTATAAAAATTGGGAAATGTGAAATTACACATATGTTATATGTATAAAAATAAAATAAAATATAAATTCCTAATATAGATTGGCCAGTATGAATTTTCCACAGCTATTTTTTTAACCCTTGCTAATAAATAAATATTAAATACTTTACAGATTAAAGACAGATATAATTTAGATTAGAGAACACATCACCACCATATTTACAAAAATATTAATTTTGTTTCTTCATATTTACATAAACACTTGTAATATTCTTAACAATGAGCAGATTTTTAAGAAATTTGGCATTTTATTCATGAGAAAGAATGGTGCCCAGCAGCACCTCTTCTTGTTCTTGTTTATATTTCCTAAATTCATGAAAGGAAGTTTCTCATCCAGCTCCTGTTCAGTCGTCTCCTGATGGGTATGTCAGCTGTGGTCATGTCTTTGATAAAAGTCTGTTGTTATGTCCTTGCAGTTTAAGATAAAATTGGGATATACTAAATAATAGAAATATAATATATAAAAATAAAAACAAATTAAACAGCAAAAAGAAAAGGAAATACTATAAACGTATAAGGTATACGTATATTCTAAATAAGGTATTTAGAACAAGAATTCAGGACACCTGGCAATTGAGATCCTGAATGGTTTCTAAAGCACGAACAACATGATACTACACTTTTAAGTACTTATCAATGAGTGGAATTTTGTTTTATTCATGAATCGTTTCATTAATAAATATTTAAATTTTCTAGAAAAAGAAAGTGGTATATGAATGCCTTAATTCCAGTAATTACGTCTGTCGAAGAATGCTGCTAATTGGTGAAATAAAGTAACGAACGTGATGATAAAAAAAAAATTAAGAAATTAAATTCCGAAGTTTGAGTAAAATAAAGCTTTGTTTGTTTTGTTTTCAGATGATTTACACTTTTTCTGATTCCTCCTTTTTTCTTTGGTTTTAACATTTTCTAATTAATCAATTATACTAATTAAATTATATATTTTTTCATCACCTTTAAAACTGTCTATAAATGGTACGAGTGAGATATAGCCTTAATATTTTTGGTCATAAGTACCGCAGAATGTGTAATTTATCAATTGGAAATGTTTATAAATCTAAAATATAAATAAATGATCATGGATATTCTTATACAAAAGAATAAAAAATACAGTTTTGCATAAACTCATATATATCTTTTAATGTAAATACATTATAAAAATATTTTTTAACCTTATTTTTTCCTCTTGTGTTATATTGAAGATTATATATATACCTGTTCCAGGGTTAAGTGGAACGCTTTGTATAGGAGATATTTACACCAAAAGAATTTTGTTGTTATGAATTATTTACATTATATGAAATAAATAAAACTTATTTATTAGTTCGAAGTAATTTATTAATCAGTCCGAGTCAATGACCTTAATTCCTTACGAGGAATGATAATTGAATCTTGTGAAACTATAACACATATCCAGTGCCGTTCTTCCACTGCTGCTGTTGAAGAAAGATGCCGAGCCTGTCTTCATGTTCAAGGAAATCACTTTGGACAACATTTAATATGAATTTAATGTTTACGTTAAATTAAGTAGTGTAATTAATTAGTATAAGTAAGTTGGAACTAATAAATAAATTTCGTTTACTTAATATAGGGTAAATAATTTATATAAATGAAAATCTTTAGGAGTGAATATTTCCTAAACAATAGGTTTGTAGACATACCTTCAGAGGAATTTTTTTTCTGATGTTGAGGTCATTAGTTAATATTTTCAGTTTGACCATTTAACCCTGAAACACCCAGCTTTAAAACAGTTTTCGTTTCAGGATGCGTAGAATTCGTAAAACGAATAAAAAGTTTTTGTTCGTCCGCCGTCCGCGCATTTTCTCCGAAACTACTTGACCGATTTTTTTTCAAATTGGATTTAAAGTCAGAGTTCAACCGAGAATGACCCTCCTACACCGAGATTACTCTTTGCTTTTTCCATTCAAGGTGGCTTAAGAAAAATCTATGTTGCTATAGGGCCTAAACAAATGTACCGACTTCAATGAAACTTGCCCAAGTCTTTTTCTCGATACCCTTTAAATTTATCTGTATAACATACTTCAACGAAAAGAAGCGATGAAAAGAAGAGACGATTCGGAGCAAAGATATGGCCTCTAAATATTTTTTGTATGTTTTACTGCAAAGGTCCTTCGTTTTGGTTTTTGATTTTTGAAAGTGTTACTGAAGTACTATTATTTTTCTATAGCAAATCACTAATCATGAAATAAAAAGCTGTTTAGACCAATAATAGTAATCATCCTTTATTTATTTGTCTTTGTTATTAGGAATGTAATGTTACTATAATTGTTTGAAAATAATAAACCATTGTGAAATAACTTACAGCGTTTTTATATATATTATGAGAAAAAAAATACACAAAAAATATGATAAATAATTGACATGTATTTATGTAAAGTTATAACCATTCTGCATGCATACATGGATATATTTTTTTTCTTTTAGTCAAATAACAAAACGTTCGTGACATTATAACCTTATTCGATGAATACATTTAAATAATATCGATATGTAAAATTGAATGGAAAATGATGAAATATACCTTAGAGATTTATTTGTTGCCTCAAGCTTTAGAAAAGGAAAATTGTACTGTCACTCACAGATTTCCATTCCATTGCCAACTGGAATATGGATTTTATATTAGTATTATAAATGGACTCTGGCCAGATGTTTCCGATACAAAGGATGGAATCTTGCTTTATCTTACACAAGTTCAATTTTTTCTCTTTCAATGTAAAAACACTATTATATTTTCTATTGAGATAAAAATATAGTTATTTTGCGAATCACGAAGTTTATTTATCTTTGCGAATGGATTAGATTGGCAGAAAATTCAGTCTTTTGCCAATTTAGTTTGTTCTGTACAGTTAATTAGTTTATTTTTCATGAAATTCCTTTAAGAAATTCCGACAGTTTATTTTGTACCAGTAATAGACATTCAGGTTTAGGGGTCGACATGTTTGTTTACATACTTAAAAAAAATAATAAATTTTCTGAACAAGAAAAGGCTAAATAAAGATGAATAAATAAAAAATTCAAACCTATCTACTAACGAAAAACGATAAGGAAATCTCCCTGAAACTCAGCCTTGCAGCATCGAAAAATCAACTTTTTTTTTTATTTATTTCTTTCTTAATGATATTTACAACTGTATAGAATAGAATAGAATAGAAAAATAACTTTATTCTATGACACAGTCCCTTGAGAATAACAAAATAGAAGAAAATTAAAAGTATGTATAAAAGAAACACATTCAGTATATTTGAACATATGGATATAATGACGTGAAAACACTTGTTGAGAGAATACCCAATAGTAACTAATAATATGTCTACATAGATCACGGGGCCTTCTTCTTTTCAGACGCCTAGGAGGGTTAAGAAATATTTAGGTCATTATGGGTGGTTTTATTTGTAACAAAGTAAAGGGTAGGATTTTACGAAGGATTTTTGATTGTAAGGATTGGATCCGAGAGAAATTCGATGGTTTAGTGGAGCCCCACAACTCAACTCCATAAGTTCAAATAACCATTATTATTGTCATTTATATGAGTCTTTTGTAATTAATTGGAAGCTTAGAGCGTTTGTGTAGTAAGTGCTTAAGTAACCGAAAACGTCGAGCGGTTTCTTGTCGTTTCAGTCAGGTATGAGAAAAATCAACTTAGAAAATTAACCAATCGGATATTGTGGTATGACCTTCCTTGAAGAAGTATTCTTCAAATCTAATCGGATTTGCACTCTCTTTTGGACCTACACAGCTTATTAAATGTTAATGAGTTGAAGATTGACAACTATTGGTACATTTATCCAACAACTACCCAGTACAGAGCTAGGATGCTATATCAAAAATATACTCAAAATAAAGTACGGTATAAGCAAAGTTAATTCCGTTCTTTTTTTTTTAGAAAAATTACTGGCTGAGCGTGATCCTGGCCAGTAAGATATTACTTTAAAATTGTTCAAGAAAGTGTACAACTTTTTTATAAATGAAAATTGATTAGTGGTATTATATGTGTTTCTTTATCTTAATAATTAGCAAACAAAATTAGATAAAAAATATTGCTAAAAACTGTTATGGTGTATGCTGTTTCCTATTATTTGTGGTTTTATGTTGTTTTTTTAAAACTAAAATGAGTTAATAAAAATTATATATTTTCAGTTTCAAATTTCTTATATATGCCAACATTACACCGATGTTTTCACTTCCAGAATCCTACGACGTTTCGGCTTGTCGAGCCATTTTCAAGTCTAAAAACGATTATTCAATTCGCAGTCATATATAATTTTCCTTTATGAACTTTTTTGTATAGTCATTGATATGTTTTTCAAACAAAGTTACATATTTTGAAATATATTTTTTTTTTATAATTACCTATCATGAACTTGTCCAATACATTTCTTAAGTAAAATACATGCGTCTCCTCTTAATAGCCAGTGTCATATTCCTAATACCTACTTTCTATTAAAATATTATCTATTATTGTAAAATTTATTATTAATAAAACATTTATATAATATTGAATAACAATATTATGTATCAGCCCACATGTTGTCAGTTTCATTAAGACTGGAGAAGATATATATATTTATATATATATATATATATATATATATATATATATATAATATATATATATATATATATATATATATATATATATATATATATATAGGAAGCTATATATATTTTTAAAAAATCTGTAAAAAATCATACGGATGTAGATGATTTGAATACATTTTAAGGGAATTCAATTGAAAAAATAAACATTTAAAATGCGTTGCTAGTATTGCTTAAAATAGATTCATTTAAAATATAATGAAACATCAGATATATATGTTTAAATGTTTATTTTTTCAATTGAACTCCCTTAAGATGTATTCAAATTATCTACGTCCGTATGATTATTTACAGATTTTTGCAATTTTTTTGTAATATATATATATATAGCTTCCTATACTGTATATTTATTAATATAATTTTCATTATGAAGGATTTTAGCGTTTTTAAAATAAAATTTGTGTTTAGTTTGCATAGTATGCTGAGAAAGCCCAGAAACTAATTTAGTTGTTGTTATTTTTGTTATAAAGTTTTTTTTTATGTTGATTAAGTTTTTTTTAAACCACTTTGATGTCTGTCCAAAATCTTGTTACGATTTGTACAGGTTATTTTATATATAATATTTATTAATTTATCAGTAATGACTTTATCTATAGTTTTAGAATAAATTTTATCTTTTTCAGTTATTGGTTTACTTGCAAATTTAATTTCACTTACATCAAATTGCATAAACGTTCTTTCAATTTTAACAGTTAATTTTCTAATATGTATGACGCTAAGATATTATTTAGGGTCTTGTTTATTTTCATGATACTTTTCATTTTGCGTCATAATGTCATGTATATCGTTCATGGAAGTTTTCTGTTTTAGAGTGTTTTCATTTTTATAATAATTTGTTATTAAATTCGGTTCTTTATTATATTTATTATGTACTCGTTTTTATTACCACTAATATCATCAAACATCGGTGCTATGTTGGCTTATATAATTAATTATAAACTGAAAAATATACGCTACCGAAATAAATAAAAATAATATTGAAAAAATATATATTTTTACATACTTAAAATGAAATTCACTTTATTGATGTCGTTTGGACTTCATAAGTGGCCTTGCACTACTAACTAATACTATTATCCATACCTACAATATTATTTTTATTATTTTATTTTTATTTTAGGGTTATTGGAAGCACAAGAGGAGATGATCATAATGAGGCAGCATGGGGCCCAGTCCTGTGAGTTCACATTTAATTATATCCCCTTTATTATGCATCATAATAAACTTGTATAATATTATGAACAGTGTAATTATTTTTCAGAAAAAGTTTTATTTTTTATTAATTATTTGATTGTCAAATAAGAGATAAACTGCAATATCTCATATTATTATCATCTACAAACCTGTAAATTTTAAGAGTATAAAAATATTTTTTTTTTTGTTTTAATAAAATAAAATTCTCGTAATATACTATAGCGTTAGTAAAAATACCAAAGTTTTAAGTAAATGGAATAAAATACATTTTTCTGGTTGATGATCCTCCCCCTTTTACACGGACATCATCCTATCTTTAACCAAGTTGGAAGAAAAAGATCTCTTCAAGTTAGTTTTGTGTAACTCAGTTTCTATACCTCTCAACCAACTGTTGCGCATATAGATGTAATTTTTAATTTGGTATAAAAGATTAAATTTATTTCAAGTGAATCATTTTAGCAATTATAAATAATATTTTTTGTTCTGAGTAATTCAATATAAGGGATTCATTAAAACATTTGTTATTCCTGGAAGAAAAGAATCTTCCCGGTATCCTTCTTCCGCGAAATAAACAAAGTAGTTAATTATGATATGTCAAAATATTATATATCATAATACAAACTCTCTTTCTAACATAATTAAACATGGTTCTACAGAACTGAGGATTAATAATAGTCTGTGGAGCAGAAATCTTTTTATAGAATTATTAACATCCGCCTGAAACTTAGAAATTAACTTCATTTAACATGCAAATATTTTATTTACGAAAACTCTTGGAATTGGAGTGTTTTCAATCTGAAGGGGAGCAAATTTTGTCTATTTAATTAGGTACTAAAAACTCGTAAATATCCATTCGCTTTCCAACTGAATATAAGATAATGTGATAAAAAAACGATAAAAAAGGTTACCTTAAAAAATATTGAGCCTTTTGGCGTGACCTACACTCCCAGATTGAAATAACGAGGTTATATAGAGAAAACGTTCCAATATTTTTGTAGGCCACCTTTTTTCCTCGATTTTGGGCTCATATGATCTTACGATTCAGGTAGAAAGCAAATAGGTATTTAGGAGTTTTCAGTACCTATATAAATATACAAAGTTTGCAGATTAAAAACGCCACAAACCTACAAATTTTTTTTTAATAAAATATTTGTAGGTTACGATGAGATGAAGTTGTTTACTTATTTAATTAGAGTGGATGCATTATTGATGATTTTAGCCATCCATATGTTCTGTCTCTAGTAACGCATTTTATTTTAAAAATAAATATTTATATTATAAATTCCTTTCAATCAAAAATTTTAAGACTAATAACTTGCGCTCCCTGGTACGTCAACAACAAGACTTTACATACCGACCTAAGACAACCAACCATTGACCAGCACATACGTATTCTCTACTCCCGATTTCATTCTAAACTACAGGGACATCACAATGGACTTATCAGCGACATGGCCACGGCTGAAATGCTCATCAGGAGGCGACTGAAAAGGAGCTAGATGAGAGATCTCCTTTCCTGATTTTAGGATGTAAACAAACCAGGGAAGAGGTGCTGCTGGGTTCCATTCTTCGTCATGCCTATCATGCCATTTTCTACATGACCACCAATCTGCTAATTGTCACTACCATGACAGGTGCGGATGAAAAATTGAAGACAAAAAAAAAATATTATAAATAAAAATATATATTTATCTAATATATATACTAGCATGTATAAAAAGGTAAGAAAAAATATTTTTTTTTATTTACTCGGATTTTACTGAACAGTATCTTTACTTAAGTATGTGACTTGCCGACTTATTTTAGAATTTTATATTGATCATCATACCGGACTGAAACGATAGGAAACCACTCGACTTTTCCGATTACTTTAGCACTTACTAGACAAACGCTCTAAACTTCCAATTAATTACAAAAGATTCATATACGTGACTATAATAAGGCCTATTTGGACTTACGGAGTTGAGCTATGGGCTCCACAAAACCATCGAATTCCTCTCGTATCCAATCCTACCAATCCAAAATCCTTCATAAAATCCTCAATACTCCTTACTTTGTCACAAATAAAATCATCCATAAAGACCTTAATGTACCGTATGTTTCTTATCTGGCCCAATCCAGATACCTATCCTTCCATAATAAACTTCAGAATAATTCCAAACCTCTCGTTTCTAACCTTGCTTCTTCTTCAATTCCGGATAACCCCCTGAGGCGTCTGGAAAGAAGATGGCCCCGTGATCTCCTAATGCAGACATATCATTAGATTGCTTTCATTGGGTAGTTTCGCAGCAAGTGCTTTCACGTCATCATATCTATATGTTTAAATTTACTACATGTATTTCTTTAATACAGTTGTAAATATCATATATTTATATATCATTTATATATATATAAATCAAGAAACCATTTGCTACCATTTCGGTATAATTTATTATTTTTTTTTTAAACTTTTATTATGATATTTACAACTGTATTAGTATGAATACATCTAGTAAATTTGTACAGAGAAATATTATTACATGAAACACGCTTTTTGAGAAACTACCCACTGGTAGCATTCTAATAATTTGTCTACATGAGAAGATCACGAGGCCATCTTCTTTTCAGACGCCTCGGAGGGTTATCAGGAATCGAAGATGAAGCAAGGTTAGAAACAAGAGGATTCGGATGGTTATGAAGTTTATTATGGAATGATAGGTATCATATAATTGGATTTGGCCAAATCGGAAACATATGGAACATTGAGGTCTTTATGGATTATTTTATTAGTGACAAAGTAAGGAGCATTGAGGATTATTTTATTAATGATTTCGATTAATCAAGGATATCGATTTAAAGGTAGATTTAAACCTAATTTTATTTAACTTAAAATAAGTGGATTTCTCGGTAAGATGCTCTCAGCTGCGAAGCTGGGACCATAAATTTTAAATCAGGCAGACAGGAATATCTCACGCTCTTCCTCAATATATATTTGATAACAGTTCCATCGGATAGCACCCCCTTGATAAATATTATTTATCAGGCTCCCTTCTATAGCTATACATATTTTAAAAAATGTCTATCTTATGTTGCTTTAAAATTATTGACTTTAATTTAAAAACTATAAATAGTATTTAGTATTTTCTATTTTATTTATTGTATTAATTTTTCTCCTATCTTATATTCGATATCATTTGTTTTTTCTAAAATTGTTTTTGTGATCATAACCATTTTGTATGTAAACAACAAATTCGCTAAATAACTTCAAGTCTAGTTGTAATAAAATATATTTTATTTTATTTAACGTCTGAAAATTCAATATATATTTTTTATATATTTCACTTTTTTATTTGATATTATAGAATCAAATCTTTTAACATCCTCGAATAAAGTTATTTTACACTATAAAATACCAGAGGTATACGAAGATTAACTTGTTAAATTCAATGATCTAATCGTGTAATATGTTAATAAAAAAAAAATCAAAGTTTATAAAGTACTGTAAATGCAACGAAGGAATGGTGCCTCTAGCCTAATGTAACAGTTTTCGTCACCATAATGTTAAATAAATAAAAAATTGGATAGTGACGGATTCTAATAATTTTTACTTAAGTTAAGGTATCAAAATATTATCTTTTTGTATCAATATTTTTTATTAGTCATGAAAAACGCTCTATATTTATTATTTCAAATATGAATCTATTAAACTTTTATCTGATTTTATCTTTTAAATTAACGAAAATTTTCAACAAACTTTGACTTAATTACGACGGACGCAGTTTAACAGATCTTCAGGAAAGCTCTACCATTTCTAACAAGAAAGTATAACTGTATACTGAGGATGTTAAAATCCCGTTCCAATTTAAATAATAAATCATTAAAATGATCCACAAACCATTTGAAGACTTAGACAATCCTTCATTCTACAGATTAAATAAAGTCTCCTTCTAATCCGCTCAAAAATGATTTTAAAAATGGATTCGCTAGTTTCCAGTTTTTAAATTTTTCTTTATTAATTATATTCTCCCGAATTTTCGCCTATAGAGTTTGTTAAATAATCATTTTAGTTTTTTTTAGATCTTTCTTTATTAATTTTTCTTTTCGGGGAATCTTTGTCCCTTAAGCATATAATCAAGATTTCTGTTAATCAATGATAACCTAATAAAGAATAATATACAAATACAAATGAAAAATTAACATATAAAATAATTTTTGATATACTGACTAAGCAATAGATAATACCTCATCATTAAAGTCAATCATTCGTACATTCTATTAACCATCAATTACACTGAGTTCAAACTACATCTCTGGAGCTTGATTCTTTAATCATTTCATTTCGTTAGGTTTTTTTCCGGTTTGGGAAGCTCAGAAATTTCTTATATTTCTTCACTCCTGTCGGAATTATCCCTACTATATATTAGACGCACTGTAGACTGATACTACAAAACATCAATATTCTACAAAAACGTCACTAAATTTACACCAATTAGATAAATTTAGAAAAAAAAACTGGTAAAAATTATGAAAAAAAATTAAATTCCCCAGGTGGGCATTACGGACTCTCTTGTCTTTACCTTTTACAGAAGAATAAGATAGGTCCCATATGATAAAATAAAACGGAATACTCTCAATAGACCATTTACTTTACTTAATTTTTTCCAAATTATCAAACTTAGAAATAGGACAGAAATTAATCACATTCATATGATTAATCCCAACTGAAACTTACATGGACATAATTTTTTTACATAGTATAGTCAAAAAGACACACTTACAAAAAATTCAGCCAACAGTTGACCGACACATAATAACGATTTACCAATGATTTCGTACTAACATACCCGCGTATGTTAGAATGAAATCATGACCTTTCATATATTGTATGTCCGTACATACTAACATACTTATAAGAGATATGACTGACATGCCCATGAGTGCGAGGGACAAAAATGGAGCTGGATGAAAAACCCCATTCCTTTACAAACAATGGTAATTGTTACATGCCAGAGAAGAGGTACTGATGGGTACTATCCTTCCCAATGCCTGACTTGTCTTTTCTTTATTTTCAGTTGCTGATTGTCAACGGTTCACCAACAGATGAACATGAATATTTGTAGATATAATAACAGAACTCCGCACTATATTGAATTTAATACTATTTAAAACTTGGTTAAAGATTTTAAATATATAATACTAGCAGGTATATGATTAAAATAGGATGTTTTCAACATCAAATATTACTTCTATGATATCTGATACATATTTATGTTATTATAGCAGAACACCGCCGGACATTTTCTCTTTTTATTTGTTATTTGTTAGTATGTCATGTAATTATTATATTATTATATTATAATATTCTAAAGATATACCAAACGGAAAAATATTAAAAAAAAAAAGCTTCTATATGAGTATGTCGGTTTGTTTATATAGAAATAATAATTTTAAATGAGTTGGTAATTGGAGTACAGTTGTATTACCCTTAAACAAAATGATTCCTAGGTTATAACATTTCTTATTATATTTCAGCTCAGCCTTTTATTAATAGAAAAAAAAAACTGTTTATTTATATTCTGTGTAACCTATATTCCCAACCAATAGTACCTATTATATCAGCATTCATAAAATGCATATCATTATTTGAGAATATTGGTTATACCCCAGGAGGGTCTGTTAAACCGATGTAACAGAATATATAATTATCTGCCGAAACCAGGCCCAAGAGAGCCCATTTATCAGAATATATTTTTTAATTTTTATTTTTATTAATTGAAAGTTAATACACTATGCCACATTGGAGGGAATTAATATTAGGACTACATTAATCATTCACACAATATGAACATACAAATTATTTTTAAAAAATAGAAAAATACAGGAAATAAAATAAGAAAATTAATATACACGTGTACAAAAAAAAATGAAATGATAGATAGAAATTAAAATAGATAAAACACATTCACACATATATACAATATATCAGAATATAATTATTATAAATAGACAACATACCTTAAATTTTAATAAAATGAATACTATTGCATTCATATAAAACGTGATTCTGTACAGAATTAGTCAATTAATAAGGATTAATTATATTTAATGTTTTAAATAAATAATCGGGATTAATACACATTGTATTAATGTTAAAAAATCATTTAATATGACACTTTTTTATTTGTTGTATTTTGTTTAAATTAATTAATTATTTTGTTCATTTTATTTTTCATATTTTATTTTTAAAAACACACAATTAATGAAGAATTTTAACGACTCCTAAAACATAATATGAAGTCAATAAGGAAGTTACTTTAAAAACATTTTAGCTGCTATTTTCATAACCCGATTTGATGCAATAGTTGATTAGTCCCAATGGAATTTATCTTTTAATTATATTTTATCCTTTGAGAAAAGGCTAAAATATCCTGGAAAAGTCATTTATTTTTTATGCGTCCATTTTATGGTCAATTTTTTTAGTCGAAAGGAAATAAACTTTTTTTTTAAGGGGGAAAAATAGACAGTAGCTTTGAATATATATGTGTGTGTGTGTGTGTGTGTGTGTGTGTGTGTGTGTGTGTGTGTGTGTGTGTGTGTGTGTGTACATATTTTACCAAAGTATATCGTCAATTTTAGTTGTTCTTGTATTACTTCTGGATACAATTACAAAATAAAAATATCATGGAATTGAAATGAAATGATACACGATTAACACGTGAATTTCAAGAATATTTTAAATGGCCACAAACATTGCTATTTTTTGTGCGTATTCGCTTTTTTGAACACTAATAAAACCAATCGCATTATAACCAAATATTTAACGGAACATATAAATTTCATTATTTGTTTGTAATATCTTAAAAACTATTAGAGTTAAGACAACGATATCGACAAAATATAACTAACAAAGTGTCTTGCAAAGATCAGAAAATGATTCCAAAATCAGAGTATCGTTGAAATTTGTGGGGGGTTTTTTCGTATGACTTCTTACTGCTTTGGGTTGTTATATCGAAAAACAAAAACATATATTTTGTTTATAATCTTGACTAGTCTTTATGGATTATTTTCTTCTTAATTCTTGCTCTTATGTCCAATGTAAGAATGTATTCTTAGGCTCCTTTGTCCCAGAATAAAGTTTATTTTTCTATTATATTCATTATTATATATGTGTCATATGATTTATTTACAGAAATAAAAGAATCATACAAACATAAACGGAAAAATTGAAGCTCTTAGTTTCTGCCAACATAGTTAATATCTGATTCATCACATTATAATAGTGCAACATCTAGAATTCCCATTTCTATTTATTTATTTATTATTATTTTTTTTTTTTGAGATTTCGAAAAGAGAGAGAGAGAAGAATAGCAATTATATTAAAAATAAAAGACTCAAATCATTATTATTCATGAAACATGTTCGATAAAAGAATAAGTTCTAGAAATACCAATTGTGGAAGACGATCATAATAGAGAAGTCGTAAAGGGATTCGCAAAGGGCCAAGTTGTCAGATCCATGCCCTTTGAAGGCCTACTAACTGTATCTTGTAGCTGCTTTGGTGCCTCTAGGGCCGGAAAAACAGTCTATAGTCCTTCAAAGCGGACCAGATCCGATTCAACCTACCAATGGCCTCTTTTATTTCAACTTCGTAGTATTTCTTTGTACCCTTAAATGTTAGCTCACTGGCTATTGTCTGTTTGAAATGACTTCATTTCTTCCTATCTCTAGGATGGGTCATCTTTTATATATACGATTTTCTCTTCTTTTCCTCTTTAGAGTAGAATACCTATGTGCCCTTTATTTAAATTTAGCAAGAAATTCCAATAAATGGCATTAGAATGTTTGATTTCCCCCTGAAAAAAAACCCTAATACTTGTACATTTAATTAAGTTTTAAAATGAAATTTAAGGAAGAAAATAAATTAGATACACAACTTACAATTTTTTTTAACATATATATTGAGAGATATTACAATCTTTCACAATTAAGGACATTTATAATAGTGTTCAAAGATCACATTCACAATTAATATAAATAAATAATACAGCAATAATCATCATAAAAATAAATGTATATAAACTAAATATAACAAAAATAAACGAAACTAATAAAACAACTACTCACATACACACTCGCTTCTATACAATATCTAAAATAAATATAAAAAATCATTCATCCAAGATCTCCGAGCCAAGCCTTTCTCCCCCACTCGTGGAAGAAAAGGAAGGACTCTAGGGATCCCAGCGCCCCTCATTCAGCCATGGTATTAAAGACCAGTAGAGGCTGAGAAGAGGCACTATAACCACACATACATGGCTTGAGTAGAGAATCTGGTCATTGCCAAAACTCCAATATATACCTATTCACAGGAGTTTTTGGGCCACTGCCGCTTAAACCTTCGAGGAGGACTTTAGGGATGGATGGTGCTGGATAGAGATTGTGCAAGGGGATTTGGATGATGGGTAAGGTTCTGGTAAATTTTGGAGAATTTTTCTGGAATAAGTTCTAGGACAAATGGGATATTAAGGTCACAGTGTAGGGTTTTGTTGGTTACATAAAATGGAGCATCAACTATTGTTCGAAGGACTTTGGATTGCCAGGATTGATGTTATGTTATATTATAATACGTTTCATGTTAGAAAATTTTGCTGCCCCCAGACAGTTTAAGTCCGTATGCCCTCACAGATTTCAGGATTGTCTTGTAGATAAATAATTTGTTTTCAATAGAAAGTTTGGATTTCGTTTTTTGAAGTCTGTATAGTTCGCTATAATGTCGGTCGAGTTCTTGTCTTTTAATTCCAGTATGTAGGTCCCATGTTAGTCTTCGGTTGAGGCTAATTGTAAGTTAGTTCAAAATTTGGTTCGTGTTGCCATTTTTATAAAACTATTAATTTATTAAGTTATTATGTACAAGAAAGGCTGTCGACAAACATGTAAATTATTATCATTATTATTGATAAAGAAAAGTCTAAAAAATCTCGATTCCTCGGAATATATAAAACTTTGTGACATGTAACGCTAATAACATTAAATAAAGACTAAACCAAAATAAATGATATTTTATAACAACTCTCATTAGTTGTATCTGATTTATTATTTATGTATTCGTCTATTTATTAACATTACTTAATACTCTTGAATATTTCATGTTTCAATATTTGTCAGTAACTAAAGTTCATAAAAAAGACAAAACAATCAAGGTGTGTGCTTTAGACCATACGAAAGTAGTGTAAACAACAAGTCGCGATAAATAATACGAATTATAAATAATATCGCATTATAAAGATTACGTAATGCTAAACATTTCCCTCGCTTACAGTATGGAGGTACGATTTTTAGTTTCTGAGGTATTTTAATCTATATATTTCATAAAACTCTTTATAATTTGTTTTTCGAAACTATCTTTTTCCTTTGCTTCTATCTATCATGACGTCGCGTTAAAATACAATTTTGAATAATAGCCCTTTATAGACAGAAAGAAATGCCGAAAAATTCACTCGCTTACGGTCAGCAGGACCAATTTTTAGTTTCTGAGATATTTTAATCCATATCTTCAATAAAACTCGTTGACATTTGGATTTCGACACTATTTATTTATTTCCGCCTCTCTAACACGGCGTCGTCTTAAGATACAATTTTAAATAATAGCTAATTACATACACGATGAAATAATGAGCATTTCTCTCGCTAACAATATTCAGGTCAGATTTTTAGTTTTTGAGATATTTTAATCCATTAGCAAAAATACTTCAATTAATCAAATCCAGCCGACTTTTCCTGAGTGTTACACATCGGAGATCTGACGGCTAAATCTAATTCACTATCCACAAAAAAAAGGCGAAACGAGTCTAAAGAAATTTTCATATAAAAAAAATATATAAGTGGATTTCGTATGTTTCTTCTTATCGATTTGTGTATACAATATTTTTTTTTCTTCCTTATCTTGCCTTTCTTGGATATACAGTTTTCTCCAGGCAAGGGAAGAAGGCGATGAATTAATATCAGAGTTAAATGACCTCCAAACAGGAACTCGTAATCTTCATGTTATCAACTCGCAAGACAAATCATGTATTGCTAACATTTTAGCCCGTTTTGCCATTCATAAATAATATTGTAACCATATATTTCAAATTAATGATTTACATCTCGACTTATAATTTAACAAAACTAGGGCTGGATAGTAACCTAAATTTTTAATAATCTTTTCTCTTTTTTTCTTTTTATACGATTGTTGACAATGAGACAAGCCATATAACAGAGGGATTACAAACACAGGATCCGACAGCAGAGGAACGATTAATTATGGCAAAGAGATAGAGACAGAAATAATTAATGAAGGGGGGAGAAGGGGTTGGAGTGGGACAATAAAACTGATGCCCTCTGCCCCCCCCCTTTCCCGCCCCCATCTAGATCACAGCCTAGATATGGAAGCCCCCCCCCCTTCCATTTCCATTTAGAATACTATGACTTGCTTAAGTACTCTGACTACTTGCCTCTTTGCTAATTGTGGTCGATCCATAGTCGTATATTTTGTAAAAGAGGCCCATTTTATTTTACTTTCAGAGCCACCCAACTACAAAAAATATATACATATATTTTTAAACATTTTCATCTAGTAATTCTTAAATTCTTCTTATAACTTATTTGTTTACTACGTTAAGGGAACACACAGTTCAAAAGGAGGCATAAAGTAATTCGGATATAAATTTAAAAACCAAACCATAACAATTATCCTTGTGAACAGTTATATAGCCAACATTTCCAAAATTCGGATACCAACAGAAAAGGAAAAAAATAAGATCATACATACGCGAACGGACATGGAAGGTTAAAAAAAAAAAACCATTTAATTTAGAAATCTCACTAAGCCATTCATATACATACTGAAGGAAACGAGATATATGGCATAAACACAGTAGAAGAACTTTATATAAAACAGTTAATTTGAAGTGTTTAAACAGGGATTCTACATTTCCATTCTATTTATTAAAGTTCATACCGTGTATTACGATTTAAGCTTCTCCTATCTTAGCTGTCGAATGCCCTTAAGCGTGGAGTTCTAATTTCAGTGCACAGTTTACACTCGTCTCTTTGCCAAATATTTGATCTTAACAATAAATTTTCCTCTATTTCTTTCAAGTACGTTCAAGAAATCTATATCTGTGGTTCTAGATCTGCCTATCAGAAAGCTAGATCTACCATTCTCTAATATATACATACATATTTTTCCTCTTCATGTTTTTATCCTGTCATAAATTTGACAACAAGCAGGTGTGATGTCATCGTAAAGAAAATTGGTATTTTAGGCATGAGGAAGAATAGTACCCAGCAGCACCTCTTCCTGGTCTCGATTTGCTTCCTTAATTCAGGAAATGAGATCTCTCATCCAGCTCCTCTTTAGTTGCCTCCTGATGGGCATTTCAGCGGTGGCCATGTCGTTGAGATGTCCGTGTAGTTTAAGATTAAATCGGCAGTAGAGAGTACGTACGAGTTGGTCGATAGTTGGTTGGCGTAAGTCTGTATGTAAAGTTTTGTTGTTTACGTACCAAGGAACTGCTGTTATCAATCTTAGATTTTCGGATTGAAATTATTTTTTTAAGGGTGTCTTTTTGGCAGAACCGTATATTTGTGTGGTGTTTGTCCATATGGGTTTGAGGAGGTTAGTATATGTATTTAGTTGTTGTCGGATTTTCAGTTTTGATTTGGAAAAAAAGTGAATATATTATTTTCAGTCGCTTGTTAAAAGTATTTCGTTTCATTTTGACATGTGGGCCCCAGGTCATCATTCTGTCAAATATTAGTCCGAGATAACGTACATTGTCCGTCTGAGGGTTTGGTTGTCGCCGATATAAACAGGTGGGCACGTTTTTCGTTGAAGCGTAAATGTTATATGTTGTGATTTGTCATGATTTAATCTAATTTTCCAAAGTGAATACCAATTGTGTAATTTTAGTAAGTGAGTTTGTAAATGCAATGATGCTTGTCTGGGGTCGAGATGTTTTTTTTTAAATGGTTATAACTTTGCAAAAATACATAACAATGATTTTTTTATATTTTTGTGTATTTTTTTCTCATAATATATACAAAAACGCTGAAAATTGTCTGTAACATTGTTGTAACATTACCTCCCTAATAACAAAGAAAAAGAAATAAAATGTTATTACTATCATTGGCCCAAATAACTTTTTATTTCATGATTAGTAATTTGCTACGAAAAAATAGCGTTACTTCAGTAACACTTTCAAAAATCAAATACCAAAATAAAGAATATAACCTTTGCAGTAAAGCATACAAAAAATATCTAGAGGCCATGTCTTTGCTCCGAATTATCTGATTTTAACAATATATTTATTTAGATTTCAGATTTACAATTCCCCCAAAAAAGTGTGTATTTTTTAAGTTATTCGAAATTTTATTTTTCCATATCTCGTAACTTTTTTTCCAGCTTCTTTTCGTTGAAGTATGTTATGTAGATAAATTTAAAGGGCATCGAGAAGAAGACTTTAGCGAAGTTTCATTGAGATCAGTACATTCGTTAAGGCGCTACAGTCTATAGCAACGCAGGTTTTTTGGTCGCCATCTTGAAAAAAAGGTGGATAGAAATGTCGATGAAGGAGGATCATCCTCAGGGGATCTCTAATTTTAAATCCGAATTTGAAAAAAATCGGTCCAGTAGTTTAGGAGAAAATGCGCGGACGGCGAACGGACAAAAAAATTTGTTTTTGTTTTTCCATTTCAAGGTATTCTAAAACGTAAAACCTCAAATTTGTTAATTTTTTGTTACATCACAAATGATCATTACTGAAATTAATAAACCAACATCGATAGAAGTCAACAATAGTATTTTTGAACAATCATTAAAATGAGACAGCTAACCAAAATGTTAATAAATGTATGAAATATGTTTTATATGTGAAATTTTGTTTCCTTTTGATGACCAATCAAATTTAAACAAATGAAAGTCGGAACAGATCCTATGAGTTTTTAAAATGATTTTCCCGTTTGCTTATTTATAAAGTAACATGTTCTTTATTATGTGCATTTGACACACCATTCCACATAAGTAATTCCTTTAAACATCATTCCATTAAGCTAAGCCATATCCAAAAAGTTTCTGAAGGGTGGTGTAAATTTTTAGGATAAAGTTTAAATTAAATTAGAAATATATTTTTCAGGAGTAGAGATTAAAAAGTTTAACTTTAATTAATTCAAAGGACATCTTTGCCTGAATTATTAACGGACTCAACACAGCTTAATAAAGTTTTAAATTAAATCCTTTAGAATGGTTTCCTATTCTCTGTGCAAAGCAGTCTTCAAAATGCTCAGCCCCATGGAAAACTTTTAATAAAGAATTTTTAAAAAAATGAAATGCAAAATAGTTTATTCGAAATAAACAATAATACATTTATTTCATTATATAAGAAATGTCAATTATTGTTTTTAAAAGTATAAAAATTAAAAACTTGATTGAATGAAACTGACTTTTTAAATTATTATTTGCTTCCCTTGTTCATGTAACAATAAATAACTTCTTGGTTAACCACATACTTTCTCCGGGCATTAGATACATTATATGTTTACAAAATCATGTATAAGAAAAGTATTTGATATTTTCTCAGGATATTAATTTTTAACACATCATCTTTATACGTCACGGATGGTTTCCGTTATTTCCAGGTATAATATGCAAGACTTTTATATTTTAGTGAATAGTACTTAAGCTATTTCAGATATAAATTTTATCGACTACTTACGCCTGTTAAACATACATTTAATAGTAATTGCACTAATTAACCAAAATATTATTTAGAATTAAACACGTAGGAGAACCCAGACTCTCGAAATCTAGAGGAAGCACAGCTTCGTTAATGCCACGAGGGAAAACTTATTACACAACTTGGAAAGCTTACAGACCAAATCAGATTTAAGTTCCAAAAATAAACGTTTAAGCTTCAAAGACACGACACTTAATGCTACCTACCGACGCTTCTACTGTGTGTCGAAGGTCTGGAGAAATGTCAAAGATTAAAAGATAATTTTGTTTGATAAATATTTATATACCTGATTACTGTTCAAGTTTTAATTAATACAAACGCTACTCATTTTCATTTCTCGGAATTGATTCCTAATCTACTTAGTTTAATTTAAGTAAATGATAATCGACGATTCCTTCATATTTTTTTATTACTTTTTATTATTTTTAAACCTAATATAATATCTTGGACTGAAATTTTACAGAAAAATGATGTGTGACTGAATTATCAATAAAAACGTTAAACCTCAGACGATGATTACTATACTCACTTCATTCAAGACGTTCCAAACTAAAATAAGAAGAGGAACTGAACACTTACATTTATTTAATATAACCCACTTGGACCTAAATTTCACAGAGATACCGGACAATCAAAACGACCCACTGTAGAAAAATACAAAATTTTTAGTCGAAAACTTTCAGAATAATAACTAAATATCCTAGTCCGTGGTACAGACTCTTTTTTATCGAATTATTAACGTGCTAATAGTTTAATAAAACACTAACTTCTACAGCCTTGTAAGTAAATAGAATGTGAGTTAAACTTACCTCAGTTAGTTAATTTTATTAACCATTTGATCAATTATCAAGAACAACTTTATAGTTCTTTTTTTTTGTCTTTTTTTTTATTCTTAGTTATTCATACCTTAAATATTTTAATTAATTGTTGGAAATATAATAGAAATTTAGAATGGCAAACAACTAAAAATATTTTTTTTAATTAAACAATTAATTGTAATTAATAACAAATACAACAAGTAGCATGACATGTACAACATGAAGAGAAACTACCCATTGGTAGCACTCCAATTATATTTCTATATTAGAAGGTCCCGAGACCATCTTCTTTTCAGACGCCTCGGAGGGTTATCAGGAATAGAAGAGGAAGCAAGGTTGGAAACGAGAGGGTTCGGATGGTTCAGAAGACTATTATGAAAGGACAGGTATCTGGATTGACCTAAATCGGAAACATATGGTACATTAAGGTCATTATGGATGATTTTATTTTGACAAAGTAGGGAGCATTAAGGATTTTACGTAGGATTTTGGATTGTGGGGATTGGATACGAGAGGAATTTGATGGTTTAGTAGAGCCCCAAAGCTCGATCCCGTAAGTCCAAATAGGCCTTATTATAGTAATACATATTATTATAGTAATACATATGAGTCTTTTGTAAATAGTTGGAAGTTTAGAGCGTTTGTTTAGTAAGTGCTGGAGTAGTCGGAAACGTCAGGGGTTTCTACTCGTTTCAGTCTGGTATGGGGGTTAAAAGTGTGTCGTTTGTCAAAGTGGAGTCCTAAGTATCGGATTTGGTCAACAGGGATAAGTGGGGTATTGTTAAAGGATACTGCAACTAAAAATAAAGAATCAAATTGATATATCAGTATTTTTATAGCATATTTTAGTTATGCATTTCTTTTCCTTCTTGTATTTCTGCAAACCAGCTGTTCAATATAACCTTTCTTAGGTGTGTTAAAGGGAGCGGGGTAGCTCAGTGGTAGGGCACTGAGCTTCCAATGCAAAGGTCCCGAGTTCGGACCCCGGCGCATGGCAGAAAATTTATTTATCTGTTTCGTTGGCCGTGGGGCGACCTTGGGTCAGAAGTTCCCTCCTGGGGCACACTCAGCCTCTATAAAGTGGGTACCCTTAATTAAATAATTGATTAAGGGGGAAAACCTGGCGGTTGAGTGTGATCTCGGTCAAATCAGCTCCTTGCACAACCGTTGACCTAGAAACAGTGCTTTCTCTAAATAGTACTGAACCCCAGACCCTTCATGGGTTGCAGTGGTACAGGTTTTTTTAGGTGTGTTAGAACATAGAAAATAGAACCGTCTATTTTCTTTTAGTATGTACATGGATGGCTTTGTGTGATGCCTACAGCTATATATATTTTTTTCCTTTTCGCTTATTAGTGATCTTGGTACCTCTGCCTCTGAACCTGATGAAGTTGGCAAGTTAACTGTCGACTCATGGCTTGGTGGTTTGAATTCGCCCATTTACAAACACGAAAAATAGTTTAGGCGATACATTAGTGATGTAAGAGTATTAAAAAAATTCAATTATAATATTTTCAATTTGATAATATAATATAAGCATTAGCTATTCCGTATCTAGTTTTTTTATTACAAAATTCTTTATTGTATTTAATAATTAATAAATTTGCAAAGTAGAAGGAGCCTGTCTGAAGTAACTTAAGCTTTATTAAGCTCCAGACCAAGAAGATCCGGCACGTTTTGGGTAACAGCCATTTAGGCGGCATCTTTTGATCTCCAGCGATCCCAGTCAATTATCTGCCTTTGATTAATCAAACATAATTAGTTAGCATGCTATGGTAACAAGAAGCCTTCGTAGCAGAGTTCTCGTGAGCATATTGCCACTGCTGTTGAATTACATATCAACGTATAAATTATATTCAGTAGAGTTCTCGCTCTAATGGATCAATAAATACGAATGTTATATCTTCTAAGATTATATAAAAGACAAGATGATCCATAAACTCAGTCAACTCAACATTGAGAATATTGAAGGTAAAAATAAGAGGCTTGTTTTTTTTACTAGAAAGTAAAGAAGAAATTACGACTGAAATTACAAATAAAAAACTACGAAAATAAACTTTCTAAATAAATCGTTTATCTAGGAGTTGTCTTTGATTAGAGTTTAAGATTTTTTGCCCACTTTCGTAAAAATACTAAAACAGTACGACAGAAATTACACAGACTCATATATACATATTTTTTTTTTAACTTGATTCTTGTACTGACACCGGTCAGAAGTTCCGACAATCAGCGAGTGTGATTTCAAGATGTAGAGATTGGTCTTGGAATAGGAGTGAGAGAGAGGAATATTCAGAGGCGCCCTTCCTGTCTTGACCGTAATGTTTATAGTTAGTGGAGGAGATCCCTCATCCAGCTTCTTTAAAGCCTCCTTCGGCTGCTATCGGGCATGTTAGTTGTGGCCATCCATCGAATCAATGAGATGGTATGTCTGTGTAAGTTATTATGAGATCTTTTGTAGTATGTTCGTATGTGGTCGTTAACT
The DNA here is from genome assembly GCA_928085145.1 of Nezara viridula. NCBI lineage: Eukaryota > Metazoa > Arthropoda > Insecta > Hemiptera > Pentatomidae > Nezara > Nezara viridula. The sequence goes on from OV725082.1 coordinate 58,947,604, forward strand.
GTTGGCATCTGTAAGTCTTTATGTAGAGTAATGTTACTGACGTACCAGGGAGTACAGACTCATATAAATTTATTATAATATCATTATATTGTCATATTTTATCACCCACACATATTTCTGTTCGCCTAACAGTTTTAACCTATACAACTTTAATACGTCCAACTTTCCTAGTTTTCCTCTCCCTTCCTGGTCTAATCGACAATATGGCACAAAACATCTTAAAATGAGAAATAGCGTCACAACTCCACTGGAAATTTAAAATGCCTCTAGTTGCGGATTTCATTACTCAAATTACTCAAAATAAATTCAAAATTTTTTCGTATCAGGAAAATCCATTATTTAATCAACTTTAACCTTCTTGGCCTCATGAACACTGGAAAAAAATGTTTGAAACTTAAATTATAGCTTTAAGTTTTAGTTCAATACAAAAAAAAAAAAAAATCATCTAAGCATTATACGGAAATCAAAAGTATATTACCAGAAATAAAAATGAAATATAAACCTCCTTGAAATGCAGAAAAAAATATGATTCCAAGACATCGAACCTTGTCACAAGAATAAAAAAATATATTATAAAAAGTATTGAACATGTTTCAATCAAATCCCCATTTAATTTTTAAACAACCTACTAAATGTCGTCGGGTTGTTACAAAAAGTCGTTAGGTACCTCATTAAGAATTTGATATAATCGATATTGAAGTTTCTACTTCCCCTCCCCCCGTAGATCCGCCTGTGTTAACGTTTATAGTTAATCTGGTCAGAATAGTTATTGTCATGTTTACTTCGGTGTCGCAGGTACGCCAACAAATGTTAATTCCAAAATAATTTAACTCAACGGTGGCAGCTATCCTTTGTTAATTATTGATGTAGATATCTTGAGATAGATATAGATATGTAGATATCTCAATGAATATTTTCTAACATTTTCTATTAAATAATATTTTCTAAACAAATTTCGAAAGAATTGTAATAAATCGAAATATTTGCAGAGGAGCAAACGCACAGAATTACCCTGATCCAGAATACTTACAAAGTTACTTAAAATTTCAAGAGGTTATCGATGACCAAAATAAATGTGTTTTTTTTTGCTCAATCAACACGTATTTTAATTAAGATTTTATAGAAATTTTGTGAAAACTTAAACTATTGGTTAGTCAAATCCAGCCTCCAGCGTATATATTTTTCAATACTCCAATTAGACTCTATATTTTAACGCCCTGAAAATCTGGTCCTGGATAGCTCAGACCTGTAGCTTTAAATGGGTATTGGTAATTTATTTTTTCTCTATGGTTAATAAATATCTTATTTTTAATTCATTCTGATTACTCAACTAACTACCGAGTGATATTTACAAATATAAAAATACGTACATAAGTATTTAATCACACATATATATATCTATAGACATATAATGTCATATTAAATATGAAGTAATATATTAAATATATTACTCCAAGGGTTTGATAGATAGATGTTATTAAGATATAAGACAGGAGGATATTGTTATTTGTTGTATTTTCCAGACTTGGGCCACAAAAGGGCTGTTTCCTTTGTGATGCGAAGCATTGTCTGGCAATAAAGGTCTGTTGCCAGTGGGGAAGGTGGGGGGGGGAGGGAGGGAGAGGTAATTGTTTTAAATCTATAGCTTATTAAATTACCCTCCTCTCTTGTCAAGGGCTTCCGATCGCCCGCTAACAATGGATTCCTAAATTCATTACTTTATCTTATATATTTTTTATTGTATTACAATTAAATCATTTTGTGTACATAATATTTTGTAGCTAAGTAGGGTGAGTTATGGACAGCTAACTATCGACAGGTTGGGCTTTAAATGTAAATAATAAGCTTCCCTGTTGGTTTAAAGTTTCCAGTTTTTTTTTTCTAGATTGAAGATGAATGCCCTCAATACAACTGTATGAACCAAGTTCCCAAAAGAATATTTTAAAATGCCTATCATTGTTGTTTGTTTGTTTATTCAGACTTTAAGGCGTAAAACCCCAAGGTCATCAACGCCTGTGAGTCAGTTATGTTTGTAAACTCTTTAGAGGAGAAACAGAAAAAAAATGAACAATCAAAAATTAATAATAGATAGATATAGTGGTATATGAAAAAGATATTTAAAAACATATAAAAATGAAATAAATACAAAAAAAGAACAATAAAATACAAATTATATCTATTTTTATATTTTATTCAACAGTCTATGTATTTCAAGGAATTGTATCACTGTTTTTATATTTGATTCGTTGTTGCTTAATACCGCTGATATATCCGGTTTTAGAGACAATCGATTTAGGCTTGAAGTATAATAAGAGCATTCTTGGAAAATATGGTTGACTATGAGAAGGCTATTGCAATGCTGACAATTTGGTGTTGGGTGCTTAGTGATGAGATGTACATGAGTTAGGTTCGTGTGTCCTATTCTTAACCTAGTCACAGCAACTTCCTCTCTACGATTAGGGCGGTTTGATGTGGGCTTAACTGATTTTTTAACAACTTTTAATTTGCTAGGCAGGCTTTCGTTCCACATAAACTGCCAACTATCCAATATTTCTTAATTTGATAGGAACCTATCATTGTTGTTTCTATAGTGGTCATGAGATCAGTATGCCTCATACCTTACTACTAACAGTTTTTCTAGGAGTAAGTTGAACAATTATGCTATCTCATGTTTATCGTTATCTTTATAGCTAAAAAAAATTTAGAATTTTTCTGAGGTATGTCCATTACTAGTACCGACCTCCTGTACATTACAATAACAATTGAAGTTCGGTGTGTACATCACTGGATCAAAATAAACACTTCGTTCAGAAATATTACAATTTGTCACAGTTAAGGACCACGTATAATAGATTTCAGAGAGTACATTCATACCGTATATACAAAAATATAAATAAATAAAGTAATAACAAAAGAATAAGAAAAAAGAACAAAAGAGAAAAGAAAAAAAATATATATATACACATAAGTAAATAAAAATAGAAATAAAAGTAAAACAAACATCTTATATAAAACAAACCTATTTACAATTTGTCAGGTGATCTCCGAACCAAACCTGTCCCCTCCACATGTGGAGGGAAAAGGAAGGCTTAGGAGATCACTACGCTTCTCCCTCAGCCACTTTACTGGTATTTAAAACCAGCGGAGGAGTGTACATCACTAGTGCAAAAAAGGTGTTGTTTTTATTTATTTCATATTTTAACTTTAAGATGCTAAATAGAAAAACGAGGCCCTAGAGATTATAAACAGCCAACGGAGAAGTTTATAACTACAATAATTACGGCGGAATAAGCAAAATAATTTCCTAATATATGTCCATCACTGGTGCGTTTATCCTATATCATAATTTTTTATGGGAAAATAAAGTAAATAATACTCTGCGTCTTTCGATTCTTTTAAACACTATTTTATAATTGTTTTTAAAAACTAGATGTTCGTTTAAAAAAAAAAAAATATATATATATATATATATATATATATATATATATATATATATATATATATATTTTCGGTTGGCTCTACAGACCTTGTAGATCTTTGATGAAGATCGCCTGAACCAGCCTTCTCCACCTCTGCCTATCTTGGGCTACTGCTTTCCAGTTTGCGGCATGAAGCTCAGCCGTATCTTTGTTTATCCTATCTATCCATTTAGTTTTTGGCCTCCCACGGGGTCTCTTGCCTACCACTCTGGCATTCATTGTTATGTATAGGAATCCTGATGGATTTCTACGAGCTGCATACTCTACCCATCTTAATCTCCTTACCTTCATGTCCTGAGATATTGACTGATCCGTTTCTTTTAGCAGTTCTTTATTGTTCCTTCTCCTCCATGTTTCAAGGTTCTGGCCCCATATGGGTCCTGTTATCCTATGTAGAACTTTTCTTTCGAATCATTTAATTTTGGCTTCTAGCGTGCCGGTTAAAGCCCAGGTTTCACAACCGTACAGCAGAACTGGCTTAATCACGGCGTTGTACACCCTTATTTTGAGATTTCTGGAGATTTTTCTGGATTTCAGGTTAAACAGCCTGGTTTAAAAGAGAGAAAAAAGGTCTGTTCGTACTTGTTATTCGCTGGTCTATCTCTGTTAGTTGATCATTTATTGAGGTTATTGTGGAGGTATTGAGGTATTTGAATCTGTATACTTTCGGGAATGACTTAGAATCCACGAAGATAATGTTATTAGTGTGGATGTTTCGGCTAACTATCATGTATTTTGTTTTATCTACATTGACCTGTAGTCCGATTTGCTCTGCTTCTTTTGATAGAGTCCGAGCGGCATATGCTAGGATTTGATGTTTCATTCCAACGTTCACCCCTCAATCTTCGCGTGATTTTAATCTTATTACTTTCTCTAGTGCTAAGTTGATCAGCATCGGCAAGAGTCCATCTCCCTGTCTCAAACCCGTTCGAACTTCAAAGGCTTCAGATACTTCTCCTTGTATTAGCACCCTGCATTTAGGATCGTTTGTACACGTCAACCCTTCTAATTTTCCGGGAACATCCAGCTCAGTCATATATCAACATATAAAAAGAGACGTTGAACTTTCTGTGGTTAACTAGAAAAACCCTCAAATTTTTCGCAATAATCCAAATCCTCACTTAACTAAATGTTCACCTTTTCAGTTTATTTATTTATTTTATTCATTTTTTTTTCGTCTGGTATAAAACTAGTGTAAGGGAGTAAATCTCTCCTAGCTTCCCGCTAATGGATATACAGGCAGGAGCTGTAGGGCACAGGGTTGTCATTATCGAGTTACTATTAGATAATCTATTATCGGTATCAGATTTGGCTCCACCGACCCTCCTAATATCCCTTCGCTGACCGCTGGAATTCGATGGTCCCTATCCATTGCCGTAAATCACTTCCCCATCGACAGTTTATAGTTGAATCATTATATTACATGACAGGTAACTAAATAGAAACACGATATGCATGCATACAGATCCGTACACAAAGCCATTTAGATCATGAATTCTCTATGTATTGTTTTTATACTAATTCCGGTACAAACTGCGAAAAAAAATTTAGATCTATTAACGAATTCGTTTATTTAATAATAATTAATCAACCCTAAAATTGAAAATTTATAATTACAAAATTACAAAACAAGATCTTATGCATTCAAATAACTGACCAAACACATCATGCGCTCTTCCAATATGGTCTTGCCATTCTGTTCACCGTGCCTTAATTAATTGAACTACATGGATATCCTTGAGTAAAAAAAAGTTCAGTCCTAATCCTACAAACGTGTCCCTTATTTTTAAAAACTGTCCCATAAATTTTTCTCATTACCTTTCACAGGAATATTTTGAGCTGGTTTGTCATGTTTCCGTGCTTTATACAAGTACTGACTTAATTTTTTGTCCTGGTGAATCTTGACCAAAACGTGTTTTTAAATATTGGAATATATTCCGTGGTACTGACCCATTTTTTTTTCAAATTATTAACATCCGCCTAAAGCTTCGTAAATAGCTTCTTCTCATCTTAATCTAGAAATTTTTAACTTACGAAAATTCTCGGAATTGGGGCTTTTTCAATCTGGAGATCGACAAACTTTGTCTACTCAATGAAGTACTAAAAACTCATAAATAGCCATTTGCTTTCCATTTGAATCGTAAGATAATATTATAATAAAGTTTAAAAAAAGGTCGCCTTCAAAAATATTGTTCCGATTGGTATGACTTCCACCTCCAAAATGTCAAAATAACCAAACAATTTATTTTATGATCATATTATCTTACGATTCAAGAGAAATTGCATGTGTGTATTCATTATCAGTGCCTAATATTAAATAGACAAAGTTTGCCAATCTCCAGATTGAAAACGCTCCGATTCCGAGCATTTTCGTAAATAAAATATTTGTAGGTTACCATTAAATAAAGCTATTAAAGAAGTTCTAGGCGGATGTAAATAATTTGATAAAATTGGGTTTGCATCACGGACTAATACGCATTCGCTGTTATGTCGATGACAGATAATAAACACCTAAACCTGTATTTGAGCCACGTATCTCCATTATGCACAAAGTGAGATTTGAACCGTATATAAGAATTACTTTATAAATATTAAATATAAATATTATAATATAAATAAATGCACCGTAATATAAATATTCTATTGTTATTTATGGTCCATGCTCTAAGAGAGGCCTTGTTAAACCTGAGTAATGATGCTGCTTGTAGAGAAGTCTTATTTCATTCTTTATTCCATTAGTGTAGTCTAGAAAAAGAGCCGCTTAATTTCGCTCTGTTGTTTTTTTTTTTATTTACTTTTTTTTACAGAAAAATTTCCTACCTTTTCTATCGCTTTACTCGATTTTTCGTTTAATGTTTTAAGAAGAAGATTCATCAGTATTTGTATAAACGATCATTGTTTGGTAAACATTTTTTTCTGGATATTTGAGTATTTCAAAAGAATTTGTTACAAAAAATAATCTAAGGTCTGATTTAATGTCTTGCCTTAACGGTTACATATTGAAATAAATATAATTTTTTTAATATAGTCTTTTCATGTTCCAATTTTCATTGCATGTTCCTAATGATAGTTTGAATAAATGTTGTTACTTTGCGGCCATATTACAACCCGTTAAAATATTGCGTACCTACATCAGAATACAAAAGGAGTGATCATTTTGGAGTTTTTTCTTATATAATCCACATTTATAAATCAGTTGGCCTAATGAATTAAAAATATCTATTAAAAAGCTATGGGGCTCTACCAAACCATCTAATTCCTATCGTAATCAATGCTTACAATCCAAAAACCTTAATTTCCCATACTTTGTCACAAATAAAATCATTCATAAAAATGTTAATGATTTAGCCCGAGTCACATATCTATCCTTTCATGAAACTGCAGTCCCATCCGAATCATCTTGTTTCTAGCCTTGCTTCTTCCTCGATTCCTGATAATTCCTAGGCGTCTGAAAAGGAGATGGCCTCGTGATCTTCTTAACTAGAATTATTTAGGGAGTGCTACCACTGGGTAGTATCTCTTCAAGCCTGTCCATGTCATTATTTATAATTTGTGCATATTTACTGGTTGTATTTATATAGAGTTATAAATTTCATTAAATAAATGAAATATTTAAAAAAATTGATATTGTTTTTTATATTTTATATATAATTTTTAAATAGTGTTTTTTTTCTTCTAATTTTCGATAGCTGTAAATTTTTATTGAATTAATCTCAAAAAAATTAAAAGGGAATAATCATGTATTTTGGGCTTAGATATGTAAAATTGTAGATTTTATTTTATTTTTTTATTTCTTAAAGACATTTACAACTGTATTAAATAAATATATCTAGTAAATTAGAACATAATGTATATAATGACACGAAAAACACTTGCTGAGTAACTACCCAATGGTAGCACTCTAGAAATTGTAGATAAATGACAAAAACACATAATATGTTTCAAATAGTTTTTATTTATTTTTTCTGAAAATTTAGCTGCAAGTTTGAAGATAATATAAGTCCATCAGGATAAAAAGGCATTTATTTTGTGATCTTGGCAAGTAACTAATGAAACACTCCATATACGACATAGTCTTTCCATAAACGAAAAAAAAAATCAAAATTTTCTTAATGTCAATGTTGATTTAGTTGTTGTTTCTGGTCGTATGAAATTTAACAGATTGTCTATATTTGTGTCCTCTTGCTAATATTTCTTTTTTTTTTACCATAGTGCATCTAAGGAGGTGGAGAAAGCAAAATATTGATCAAACAGGAGTTTTATCTGAGAGATTTTGCTTGTCTATTCGACTCTTTGAATGAATATAATAATTTATATCCGATAGCCCATTAAGGAATCCTTCAGCTCTGTTTGTGACGTTGACATTTTATAGGGATTTTTTTTAAATATAAAAATGCTAATTTGACACCTACTATCCACGGAAAAAATGATGAAGATCTCTCCTTATTATGCGTCGATGTCTTCAATAAAACCATATAATCGTTACTGGCTTTCAATAGCACAGAGAAATTAGCAATGCTAATAAAGCAGTAATTAAATCCTCAGCCAATAAATGGATTTTATTTGATAATACGTCAATACTTAATTTATAGTTTTAATCGATTTTCAGATAAATACTTTACTTTACTGGGCTCATACAACTTTAAAAGATTTCGGTGTGATCGATAATAATTTTATAGAATTTAGTATAAATAGAAAGATGGCTTATAGATTGAAAAACAATGTTAACGACAAGAAAAACTCGTCTATACAATATTATGTTGTCAAGATAGTCTATTCAACACACGCGTACTAAATGCATTTCTTTAATACAGTTGTAAATATCATTAAGAAATAATAAAAAATATTGACTTTTCATTAACTAGATTGTAGACAGCACAAAGTTCGGCGCCTTCACGAATGTTGCATGTCAAACCCACAACTCAGAACAATCAGGCAAAATTGATGATACAGTTTGTGTAAGGCGCTAGCCTAACTTCAGTCACTAGATAGGTTAACAGTGATAGCTGCTAAGTCTGTACTGCAAATATGGTTCCATAATCAGAGCTAATATAATTTTAATAAACTGTTATTATATAATCTATTATATCGACTTTTGAAACCTTGAAAATTTTCCAATGACTATTTAAAGTTGTTGACGGAATTTAAGGATCGAAATTGGTATTCGTCACTTCTCTATGAAATTTTATTTCGATTGGTTCTTCATTCTTAAAAAAAACATCTCTTCTGAGAGCAGGGATCTCTCTCTCTCTCTCTCTCTCTCTCTCTCTCTCTATATATATATATATATAAGTACAATAATGGATTGCTAGAAGTTTAGAAATAACTATGAGCTATGAGCGTATTAATTAAGTAGATTGTTACTTTCATAGTTCTGGTAAAGTATGAAACTTCCTCGAATAGTATTTGAGACAATTTTTACAATATTATATTGTAACTACGACGTTTTCTGGTCGTTAACACAATGTTTCATTCTATGAGCCATATCCACACTAAATCGTATAATATTATTATCGATCACACTGAAAGCTTTTAAAGCTTTTTCAACCCAAACCTGAATAATTATAATTTAAAATTAATTTAATTTTAGATCCTGCATTTATATTCATGTCATGTGACATTCGTTGAGAGGCGAGCTGTGTCGGAAATAGCTCATGATTTTATCGGTGGGACATATCGGGATACATCGAATATATAATTCTTGACATGATATATAACATTAAAGTCATAAGGAACATAATTTTTTTTTCATGCTCATGCCTTCATCTGAACCTGTCATGAGAGTAACAATCAGCAGATTTGATGGAAATACAGATCGTAATGACATCACAGGCACTTCCTGGTCTTTGCTTTTTTTCATAAGCCAGAGAAGGAGATCTCTCATCCAATTCCTCTTTAGCCTCCTCCAAATGGGAAATAAATGGTTTTCAATATAATGATATTGAAACAAAAAATAAATAAAATTATAATAACTAACCTATTATTAAGGAAACAAAATAGCTTGCCATAAAATAATATGGACACAAATAAAATAAAGTAAAAATAAATACTCTATATTAACTGAAACAGTGAACATAGTTTTTTTCAAAGGTTATGTGTGAACGGAGTTTACAATTACAATTACAAACAATTACTTACTTACTTCCGTGGCTGTACAGCCCTTATAGGGCCTCCACAATAACAACTCTCCAATCCTTTTTATCAGCGACCCCTGGTTCTTCATTGTCCAATTACTATTTTATGCAAATGATTTTCCACATCATCGAAGACCGAGCATCCTGGTTCGCCATTTCTTCGGTAACTATATTTATTGAGAGATATTACAATCTGTCACAAATAAGGACATTTATAATAGTGTTCAGATAGCATATTCACTCTCTATCAACAATAAATAAAACTAAATAATACAGAAAAAACAATAATTCTAAAAGTAAATGTATATAAACTAAAAGAAACTAAACTAATAAAAACAACTACTCACATACACACACGCTTTTATACAATATCTAAATAAATAAAAATAGAAAAATCATTCACCCAAGATCTTCGAGCCAAACCTTTCTCCCCACTCGAGGAAGGAAAGGCAGGACTCTAGAAGATCCCAGCGCCTCTAAATCAGACGCATTTCTGGTATTAAGGACCAGTAGAGGATTATTGAGTGAAACATCTGACTTGAGTGAAGAATCTGACCATTGCCAAAACTCCAATGTATACTTATTCATATAAGGTCTCTGGGCCACTGCAGCATCAACCTTCGAGGAGGACTTTAGGGATGGATGGTGCTGGATAGAGATTGTGCAAGGGGATTAGAATGGTAGGTAAGGCTCTGGTGCAATATGGAGAATTTTTCAAGGATGAGGTCTAGGACAAATGGGATATTAAGGTCATGGTGTAGGGTTTTGTTGGTTACATAGAATGGAGCATCAGCTCTTGTTCGAAGGACTTTAGATTGCAAGGATTGATGATATGTTATGTTATAATGCGTTTGATGTTAGAAAATTTTGCTGTTTTGCTGTCCTTCCACAGTTCAAGTCCGTATGTCCACATAGGTTTCAGGATTGTCTTGTAGACAAGTAATTTGTTTTCAATTGAAAGTTTATATTTTCTGTTCAGCAGTCTGGCCTTATCGTCAGTTGATTTCTTGTCTTTTGAATCTAGTATGTGGGTTACATTTTAATCTTCGGTCTAGGAGAAAGCCAAGATACCGGACTGTGTTTGAGAAAGGATGCTGGATGGAATTAAAGTGTACTGGTGGACAGGAACTGCGTCGGAGTGTGAAGGTAATCTGTTGGCATTTGGATTCATTTACTTTAATACGCCACTTATTACACCAGTACCTTAAGAAGGAGAAGTGCTTGGTTTACCATTTAATATTTTGTTTTTAATATGTACATTAATGCATGCCCTAGCCATGTTATGCGGTTCGATTTAACGTAAGTGACCATGAATGGTTTATGATGCAGTTTTCGAAGTTCTCTATTATTTCTTATCTTCCATTGATTATTTAGTCAATTATAATGTGTTTTTATTTCTTTTGTTGCAGACGGGGAGAGAATAGAGGGCTGCGGGATGGGGTAGTGCGATGCCCAACTCGACGGAGGGAGGTTGGTTCCCTGGGCGGAGCTCCCCCTACAGCACGGCAGAGGCTGTGGTGATCGGCGCCCTCCTCTTCGCGGTCATCCTGGTCACGGTGGTGGGAAACATCCTCGTCTGCGTAGCCGTCTGCCTGGTGAGGAAGCTCCGCCGGCCTTGCAACTACCTCCTCGTGTCCCTCGCCGTCTCCGACCTCTGCGTCGCTATCCTCGTCATGCCGATGGCCCTCCTCTACGAGATCCTCGGCACCTGGAACTTCGGCCCCATCATGTGCGACGTCTGGGTCTCATTCGACGTCCTCTCCTGCACCGCGTCTATTCTCAACCTCTGTATGATCAGTGTCGACAGGTAAATGAATTATATTACCCTACTGTTTTATTATATTTTATATGCTACTAGCTTTACCCGGCCACGCGCTGCTGTGGCTTAGCCAGGCAAAATTAAAAAGAACGAAAATACAAAGCAAATATGAGTAGATTTGTAGCAAAGGACATCTGTCATTTTTAAAAAGTTGGGAAACAAATTTGTCTGTAAAATGGCTTCAATTTAAACTAATTTTAATATTTTTTCCTCATGATTCAAATTGAACATTCAGAATCATTTGAGTGAGTACGCCGTCATTCATAATCATCTGAGTGAATACACCGTCATTCATAATCATCAGAAACAGACTGAGTTGAACTTATACAACTAAATTAAAAAAATAATATAAAAAACGTATAATAGTATTGACCTACATAAGTAGAATCATATAACATCTTCAAATGATAATTTAAATTACCGTAGTAATTATAAAATTTTCGATTAATCTATAAAAAAATAAAATGCTTGCTGACCTTCGGTAGTGCGGAAGCAAAAGGAAATGGCCTTTTTTGAAGAGAACAGTAAATGTTTATACTCTATAATTCTACAACGAACCGTCCGATTTCGATGATTTTTTTTTTATTTTGTCAGCGATTCAGAAATCTTTCATATAAATATGGGTAATATTTATTTATATTATTTTTTTTTACATATATAAAATCATCATACAGAAGTACTATGCCAGAAACCTTCCCAGGAGTATACGGAACAACTTTCCAAAGTTTCATGGCGATCGGATGAATGGTTTAGTAATGCACAAAGGACAAACGGACAGACAGATCGACATACATTCATTTTATATATATATAGATAAGTGTTCCATATCAGAGAAGTTGAAAATTTACGGTTTGCTAGCCACGTTACACTTTACACTTTCAATAAGCCCGGTAGGGAAAGTTTAAGATAATAATAAAAGCATCTATAATGTCGAATCATTGATTTGAAAATAATCTATTTGTAGAAGTAATTAAACAATTTTTAAAGTAATGAATAAAGAACATTACAGGCTAATTTTCAAATAAAACAAAAATTAGTTAGACAATTTAGACAACCTAAATGTTACTGATAAAAGCCTAAGAAAACTAACATATTTTTGTTTCGTCCAGCGTCCAGTAATATTTTTACTTTCACTTACGTATATATGTAATGTATAGTAAGAGTAAGTATTGCGATCGAGAATTTTTTTTTAATCTGAGTTTTCAACTCAAATAAACGTTTTGATGTACTCTGATTCCAAATAACCAAGTTTGGAAAAATGGTCTGTGGGTCTATGAACAGTCTAGCTCGAAAACGAAAAGTCCTACGAAACTGATAATTCGTATTTAAGATAGGTATATGCCTCAGATGTCGCTGCAACCTTTCCCTTAAAATCTGCTAACCAGAAGTACCACTTTATATCAACGGTGAAACACATTTTTACAATTTTCTCAAAAACGGCTCTAACGATTTTGATTAAACTCGGTTGTATAATTGTATAATTAAGTGGTCTTTAATATCATTTAGGCCTTATCTCCGTTGATGTTACTTTACAAGGCTTAAATGCATAATGTTCATATACGTCTTTCTCTAAAGTACATTTAATATGGTTTATTTTAAAAAGTTAATCATTTCACATTATTCAGAGTTACGAAAAAATTCTAAATAAAACTTTTGAAAGAATTTGTTAAGTTAATAAAGGAGAAAAAAACAAAAATGTAAAAACCCTGCGTTGCTGTACTGCAGCGCCTAAACGAATGTACCTATTTCAATGAAACTTCGCTAAAGTCATTTTCTTTACACCCTTTAAATTTATCTGTATAACATACTTCAACGAAAAGAAGGAGGAAAAAAAGTTAACTCATAAATTATACACTTTTTTTATGGATATTGTGGTAAGATGATTCAAAGGTTATTAAAATTTTAAAAAATGAAAAAAGTTTTAAAGCATCATTAGTAGAGATATCGCGATTTTAAAATATATTTTGGTTTATTATTAGTTTCACTAACGTATATATGTACTATATAGTAAGGATAAGTATTGCGATCGAGACTATTTTTTTTCATCCAGTACCTTTATTTAAAATCAAGTAAAACGAATTGGATATATTTTTTTTGTTATTTTACAATTAATTGTTCATTTTAAATATAAAACTAAAATTTGAGATTTAATTTTCTGTAAATTCAATCGGAACTCACAAAATGAATATTTTTTAATTTATTTGTTCTTTGTAATGATCAAATATTGCGAAACAGATTATGACTGAGGGGAATAATTGTAAAAATTAATAGTTTTTAATTTTAAAAATCAACCCATATTCTCTATGTAATACAGTTGTAAATTCCATTGAAATAAAAAAAAAAAAAAAAAAAAAAAATCAACCCCTGACTAATGTAATTTTTGGCTAGATGTAGTTTTTATTTTTGTTCATATCTGTTATTCATAAGAGACCTTGTCCCAGAATAAAGTTTACTTTCTATCTATCTATCTATCTATATTTTGGAGTGAAAAAATATTATTATTATTTATTTTTTTTGTATTTACATTTCAAATTTCATGTTTCCAGATACTACGCCATCACAAAACCCTTAGAGTACGGGGTGAAGCGAACCCCTAAACGGATGATCGCCTGCGTCTCGCTGGTGTGGTTGGGGGCGGCTTGCATCAGCCTCCCGCCCCTCCTCATCCTCGGAAACACCCACGGCGAGACCCAGGACCGGCCTGGCCTCCAGTGCCTCGTCTGCCAGGACTTCGCCTACCAGATCTACGCCACCGTCGGCTCCTTCTATTTCCCGCTGTCCGTCATGATGTTCGTCTACTACAAGATCTTCAGGGCGGCGAGGAAGATCGTCGAGGAGGAGCGGCGGGCTCAGACTCACCTCGAGACCAGCCATTGCTTCCTCGAGATCTCCAAGAACGGCTCCGGGCCGGAGAGCAGGCTGGCAGGGAACTCCCCTTCGAGGCAGCAGCACAGGACCAGTACGACCAGTACTAACACCACCGTGAGTACAATAGTATGTACTCTTTACCCCCACCTACACTATCTCTAATATATAAAATGCATGGAAAGTAGCAACTATAGCCATTTATGCTTCATTATGATAATGTAATCTTGCATGCTTCAACATTTTTTTTTATTTTATACATTAGATGTTCCTTTTTTTCATTCTAAAACTATAAATAAATCTAATGAAATGTTACTTTTTTATCCCCACAAAAGGGATGCCACCGGATAATTACTGATAATAATTACTCAAAAATATTTAATAAAAACTTAGAAAAATAAATTTGTATCTATAATATACTGATTGGTCCAGAATTACACAGATTACCTGTGATCATCATGATATAAATAGGTGGCAGAATTAAAATAACTTTTACTAAAAATATAATTTATTTCTATGTTTAATAAAGAATATATACAAATTATATTTACAAGAACGAAATACGTGATTCAATGAATATAATAATTAAGTATGAAGGCATGATTTCAGACGGACTGTTTTGAAAATTATATTGCCATGAAATATTCTAACATTGGTAAATTTATTGTTGGGAATAAACACTTATCTATTGCATATGAAGTGGTGTGGTTGGTAGATTTCATCGCTGCATCTTCTGAGCCGAGGTCATCTCGTCATGGTTCAAAGCTCTGCTAGGACCATCATGGTCTATGTAGGGCCAAGGATTCAGTCCCCAAACTGGAAGAAGACAGAAGACCAATGCTCAATGCCGGAAATTAACATAAGACCTCTTTTCTTACTTCTCGGCCTATTATATACAAATATTCAGGGTGGGGAAAGGATGGTTTTCATTGGTTCTTAACTTCAACCTATTACTTCACAATAACTGGTAACACCCTAAAAGGAACCAGTTACTTAACCAGTCACTAGTTTTTACTCTAAGCCTCCCCCAGGGTCCAGGTACAACAGGTCTGTCCTTATTTACCTGCTCCTATCCTTGACGCCGGTTTTGATATCAAAAGTCGGTTTCATTCAACTTGTATAATTTTAAAAGCTTATTAACTATATTCAATACATAGCACTAATAACGGAGTTCCATATCAGTACCGCTTTCGAACTTGTAATTCCCAACGATTTTATATTTCGTAACACAGAGAGAATCTTTTTATCATTAGAGCCCTCAATATAGCTAGACAGTGCTTATGCAGATCGGAACAATATTTTATGCTTTACAGTTGCTATTTTTATTTGTCACTAAATACACACACCCATATACGTATATTCAACTTAGTCAATTAAATTTCAAATTTTTGTAACTTAAATAATTAAACATTAATTAATTCTTATAATAGTTTAATAAATATCACGCAAAAACATTTGGATGCCGCAGCTACCTCACAGGGGCCACATTCGGCCTAGAAGCTGTAAGTTTCCCTACCAATGTTTTCTAGTTTAACATTAGATCCAATGAATTTTCCCTAGGAATATTTTAGAAGTTCATTACAATCTGGTCTAAATTCTGGTGGACTGGCGAACTCTGCCCTCTATCGATAAAATTAATCATTCATAAAGGTCTGCTAACTTTCTCGGCGATGAAGCAGCGTATTGTAGTTGGGTAAAATGTCTTAAAAAATACTCCTGCCTTAGACACAAAAGTCTGCTTCTTTGCTAATGAATTCTTACAATAAACTAGTTACTCTTCACGATTTAAATGAATAAAATTCATTAATTAACTGCATTCCTATTGTAACAAAATTTAATATTATTAAAGTATAGTAATTATTATGTATCGTGGATTGGTAACCAATGGCCAAAAATTCATAAACTATTACGTAACTAACTCTCTGGCTACCATTTTCCAAAGAAATATTTTACTTCTGGTGAAATATATTACGATCTCAGACTTTCATTCACACCAGTACAATAAATTAAATAGATCATCGCAAAATAATAATGCTAAAACTAAATATATATTAATAAAATATAAAAATAAATTGAATACAGACATATTTTTAATTTAAGCAGCCATAAAGTTGGAAGTAGCGTCCCTAAAAGATATTTTTTTTTTTTAAATATGAATCTATACACTTTTCATAACCTG
Source organism: Nezara viridula (assembly GCA_928085145.1). Taxonomy (NCBI): domain Eukaryota; kingdom Metazoa; phylum Arthropoda; class Insecta; order Hemiptera; family Pentatomidae; genus Nezara; species Nezara viridula. The sequence goes on from OV725082.1 coordinate 58,964,080, forward strand.
TTACTTTATTTTTGTTTAAAAAAGTGTTTTTTTTTTATATTTTAGTAACAAATGTTCATGCTTGAATTTATGGTTTAAACCATAGTAAGTCTTATTCATTTTCGTTTACCAGGATATTACCCCATATAATGATAATTTAATTATTTACATATCGTTTCATTTCAAAACTAAAAAAGGATTAATTCGAAAATAGTTTGTCATATTCACCTGATAATAATAAAAATAAAGTAATAAAAGAACCTTTTTATTACGAGGGAATTTACTATTAATGAATTATATTAATTATTATGTTTGACAGTTTTTTTACAAAAAATTACAACTAATTTATACCTTATTTTATGTCCAATTAAATAAGTAATATAACATAATTAAAATAATTATTAAATATAAGCTATTTTAACTAGAACTTTATTTTATTTATTTAAATAAATATTAATTTCACTTCTGGTTTGATGCACATCTCGGAGGTATGGTGTTATTGTTTATTCTTATACGAGTTGTTTAAAACATTTTGAATAAAGAAAAATTAAAGAAAATATTAGGAAAAAAATATATTTTAGAAGGTCTCTGAGTAATATTCGTTTAATGTCGATTCTCGGGTTGTAAGATAACAGACAATTTTTTTAAAATTTTTTTTTTAATTTTTAATATTAATGAAATCACTCATTAATACTCGGAAGTTTTGCGTAGTCAATAATGAAGCATTATTTTATAAATGAATTTCACTAATTGTAAATTAATTAAATCAAGTTTTACCGATTTCGATAAAACATTAGCTTTGACTGCAGGAGTCTATTAAATAATGAAAAATCAATAAAATTTATTACTAAATATTTCATGTATTTATTTAGGTATAAATTAGCATCCCAACTTTTTCTGAAGACCGCATCCTTTATTCGGTTTCTTATAACGCGGTTCATATTAAACATTTTCTCGGTAGGTATAGCTTCGTGGAATTTAGACTGTTACATTTACTGTGTACACAGCTCGTTCAAATATTTCAGTGCTAACAAAAGCAGAAACTCTAGAACAAACTTCTCGGCTCAACGGTTAATACCAACGCAAACTGGCACAAATTGTTTTCCGAGTGTGGGTGCTCCCTAATGTGAGTCACAAGCTAATAGTAAAGATAGAGAAACCCAATATTAAACGGTAAAATATATCTATGTAAACAATCTTCATAATTACCTGTATTGCCAAGCTAGTTAATATTTGATCTAGCGATAAGATACTCTTTAGAAAACCTTGTTTAGTTTACATTTAAAATCTTGTTTGATATTTTTACTACTAAGGTTTGTTAGATTATGTGTTTTTTTTTATTATTATCTGTCCAGTAACTGTGACTCCGTCTTCTATCGGAATTCTTTGCCACATAACATCCGTCATGCCTCTTCCCTGTCAACTTTCAAATACCTCCTTTTCCAATATCTCCTTACATCCCAAACAGAAGATTTACCACCACCATAAATTTCATTTTATCAACTGAATTTGCGAGAAGTAAATAGTGGTGCCTACTGTTTAAGTTCTAACATAAAACAGCAATGATCTTTGTCACCTAGTTTGACTATTATTTTTACTATTTATTTATTTTTCTCTTCTCCTCAGGTTGTGCTTTTTTTTCGGGTATCTATGTTCATATTTTATATCTTTGTCTTTATGTGTGCCCAATATGAGAATAAATAGTACGTATAAATAGTTCCTTTTAGTTATTTATTTTTTCCATTACACCACAAGTATCGTAAGAATTTATTTTATCTTAGTGTATGCATATTATTATATAAACCACTGTAGATATTATTGCATTTTGTATTAAGTTAGTTTTCTATTAGATAGCCTATTGTTTATAAATTATGTAGTTATGTATATATAAATATGTAATTTCTCTTCTTTTTTTTTTTTTCATCACAATTAAATAATTTTGAGGAGATTTTGTGTTCATTTGTATATATATTTTATTTTTTATTTTTTAATGGTTACATACTTTTTAAAAAATGTATATAATATTAAAATTTGTATAAGTTAGTTTTTGGCCAGATTTGTACTTTACTTTGTATTAACTCATCATTGTTATTCTAAAGGGACTTAGTCTCAGAATAAAGTTTAATTTTCTATTCTATTATATTATATTATATTCTATGACCACTGAAGTGAATACACATTTAAATATACGTGTTCATAAGATTTTTAACAAAAATATTATTGCTCTGTGATGGTCCATGTCTCTTTTTCATAGTTATTACTGATTCGTTGCATTTACAACAATTTCTACGAGATACTAAATAGAAAAATACTAAAATAGGGCAAACTTTTCCTACTGGTCTGGGCTACTGGAGCCAATCACACCTGTACTACACAGGTGTGGGCGCAGTAGTGGTGTACTTTAATCGGAAATCGCGATGTGGATTTCCAGGATATCGGTATCCACTCACGCGTTAGGTCTATCGACGGTCTGTTTCAGAGGAAGAAATCTAGGTCAACCTGCGTCTGTTGTCTCAGCAGCCATAAACCTTGGATCTAAAACGATTTATTACTGTACTTGAACCTGAACGAGTCAAGGGGAAAAATACTGCTAGATTGGCAATAAAGGAATCGGTAATCGAGTTATGTGTGGCCGGCCGTTGCCCTAGAGAGAGCATTGAGAATTTAGCAATTTGAGGTTGGGTTTCCCGCTATTTGTAATCCCGCAAGCGACATACCTCAGTAATAAGGCCAAAGGACTATAACGACTATATATATATATATTTTTTTTTTCGGTTGTAGCTACAGAATATGAAGATCTTTGACCACGAGTGTACTAGACCACATCCCGATTCCCGATTTAAAGTACGGAGTACGGTCATCAATTCTAAGCCCGGTCGGTGTGAGTTGCCTCCAGTATGCTGACGGGCCTCACACACCCGGAGGGGGCTTTCCTTGGTAGACGGTCACCCATCCAAGTGGCTAGGCGTTGCTTAACTTTCATTATCTATTGCAAGCGCCTAATCCCTCAATTCTGCTCCAGCCCCCTTTATATATATATATATATATATATATTATATATATATATATATATATATATATATATATATATTTACATAGTGAAGAAACTATTTACAGATAATATCTTTATTCACAATAACAGTGCTCTTTCTTAATATAAATCAAACAATAAAATAATATAAATAAAAACACAAGATAAAAACCTCTTAGCAGCAATAGAATATATAGGAAATACGTAGGCAATTAAAATTGAAAGCAAATAATTGATCAATACAAAGTTTAATACTTTCATAAGACGTTTTTGGTGAATATTAGATGGACTAATTTCTAAAACAATATACAGTTGAGAATTGATAATTTTAGTTATTAATAATTACAATTTTTTTCAATTTAAAACTTCAAGACTAATTATATCAGCCTCCTGGTACTTAAACAACAAGACTTTAAAAACCGACCTAAGACAATCAACTATCGACCAACATATAATAATAATAATAATAATAATAATATTTATTCTGTGACAAGTCCCTTTAGAATAATGAACAGAGATAAAAATGTGGGCTTTGGAGCCTCAGGGAATAATTAAAAATAAACTGATTTCAATAATAGATAAATAAAATAATAGAATATTATTTACCTTCAATCTTCATTTTAAAAAAAATTAAATAAATTATTCAAAACAAACTAATTATTTATATACATATTTTTAACTGTATGAGAGCCTAAAGGATAAGAGGTGATTGAACAGGCGGGATTTAAAGATCGGGATGCTATGTGAGCGACGGATGTAGGATCGGATAGAATTCCATAGTTATGCGGATCGAATAATGAAAGATCTGTCGAAAGCAGCGGTTAGGTGGGGTCTTATATACAAATCTGAACGGGTTTTACGGGAATAGAGAGAGAAATTGAATTGAATGAACACGGAGATGTATGAAGGACGGTGGGATTGGAAGAGGAAGGAAGCTAAGAAATACGTCTAGAAAATAATAATACTCTATTATTATATGTACACATGTACAGAATATTTTTTGTACTCTTTACTCCCATTTTCATACAAAACTACACAGACACAACAACAGATTTGTAAACAACATGGCTATGGCTGACACGCTCATCAGGAAGCGATCAAAAAGGAGCTGGATGAGAGATCTCCTAATTTAAGGAAGTCAACAAAGACCAGGGAAGGATTGCTGCTGGATACTATCCTTCATCATTCCTATCATGCCATCTTGTAAAATAACAATAAATCTCTTAATTGCCACTGTCCTGATAGGTGCTGATGAAGATTTGAAGATTAAAAAAATTGTGTAATAAATCTTAATATTGTTTTTTAAAAATTAATGCGATTTTGATATTATTTATATTTTAAGTAATCTTGATTCTTTTATCATTATTATTATTTATGCTATTTCGTCTTAATGGCATGTCTCATCAAATATCTCTGAATATGGAGGAGAACTCCGAAAAGTTTAATTTAATTTAACCCATATACTGGTGCGACCAATTGAGGGGATCTTTACGCACGATTAAACACCTTCAACGGGAGGAGTAGTTCGTCCTAGATTGCAAAGAATTTAATTTGAGAAAGGGCGGAGTGTCATCTCACCCGGCGACCTTCGCTGACATGGGTACTCCTCTTCAAGTCCTTTTAATAAAAGTAATTGAAACGATGAAGATAGAAGGAGATTACAAGAGCCATAGAGGGTGTCGAGTACAGCTGCAGTAATCTCGCTTGGCTGTTTAATATTCTGAGGTAAACATTCCCCCCGCTGACTGCATTTCGCCCCCCCCCCTAACAGTAGCTGTGAGCCATACGTTTCTAAAGTCAACACGTTTTATCATTAATGCGGAATTAAGAGAATTTAGCGCGCAAGCAAACAAAGAGGCTTTTGCTTTTAAAAACATTCAATATGAACTACTATTGTTTGTTATATCTTCAATTTATTATAAATGATGGAACTGTAATCGATCATGCCAAAATGAGTAGGCTGTATATTAGTTTCCCTATCAAGTTTAAATACAACGTAAGTACAACAATTTGTGCAGGTTCGGTGGAGAAATAGTTGGCAGTGAATAACATAGTTGGAAAGTTACTTGATTGTGGCCCACACGGCGAAAAATGAAAATAAGTTTATTTTATGCCGTTTCTGCCTAAGTTGCATACCTCCTTGTGAAGCTGAGAAAAGAAAAGATAACAACCAAACAAGATATATTAAAAACAAATTAACAAGCAAATAACTAAATATAAATAAAATAAATATCAGTAAAAAAAAAACACCACGATGAGTTATCATTTTAAAAAATCCAACCCGTAAGCCTTGGAACAGGAAAACCAGAAGAACTTACTGCAATTTTCGAAGGATAACGAACTGTGTAAATAGATTTACATTATGTAACAGGAACAGGAAACCTCTAACCTTTGCTGTTAAACATGGCACCTGAAATTGTAACTAAATAAATATTTATACTACACAAAAAGTTTTTAATAAGTATTTATTAAGCATACAAAGCGTGACGGACCGTAACTAATACACCAGGATGAAAATCTCTATTTATTATTAGGAGAGTAGGAGTTTACAGGGGCTCAAATTTTCAGCCCAGTCCTCTAGACCTGATAGTGCTGTTCTACTTTGACGATAATTCCAAATATCCTGTACAAATTTCGGTTATAAAATCCTTATTTTGTATATAGGAGAGTAAAATATTAAGAAGCTCGATACATGCGTAATTAAATGAACAGTTGCATAATTAATAAAATGAGGGTTCGTTTGTCGTACTATTAAAATGCAAAATACAAACAAATATATTTCAATATATTATTTTTAAAATACAGCCCAAGTATGCAACAAAGCAGTTTAGACGAAGAGCACGGTTAGCTAACTTATTTCTGAATTAAGTTAGTAGCACAGTGATCAATGGCGGAGAGAAAAAAAAGTGTTCTTCCAGAACTGTAGCCGGACGAGAGATAACTTACTTATTGGCCGAGTCAAATCAATTACTCTATGTACTCTCCGGAGACGAAAGTTCTCAAGTGTCGGGTGGGGAGTTTATCAAATTGTCCTTAAATTAATTCCGAGACAATGTCTCGTTGTTTAGTCAGCTTCCCAACACCTCATCTCCCCTTCCTCCTCTGGGTCGGAAAATACTATCGAAAAACTCTTCCAAGGATCGAAAGAAACTTCTACCCTTCAAGTGTTCATTTTCCCGAGCGAATAAATATTTTTTTCGCCATCTGTTTCTGAAAAGGGAGTCTAACTTGGAAAAATATCTTTGCCAGAATAACTTTTCATAATTCTTTCCCTTATCCGTCTTCCTTCTTACGAATTTTATGGTACAGTTAAAAAAAAAAATTCAAATAAAATATCGGATGTAAGTTATCCTGTGATATTTACATAATTGCATTGAATTAATTATTCAGATTAAGGGTAAAAAAAATGGTGCGCGCAACACACAACTTTCACTTACCGCTCAACTTTGAATAGAAATTTTTATAATTTTTGAATTGCATTTTTAACCGAGCTAAAGCTAAAAAATTACAGCTAACAAATCATAAATACCACTAAAATAACAAAAGTCGTATTTATTATATCATCCGTTAATTATGGATTGTATGGTAGGACTACGTATACCTTTTGACTAGTATTTCCGGAGATTCGTTTTCGACCTGGATAAGCATTTTTATTTTTTTTTCAGTCAATTATCAGAAGTTATATTTAGCATTTTTTCGTAGCTCTTAATAATTAGAGATAGTTAATTATTTAAAATAAATCATATTAAAGGTATTTAGAGAGGAAGATCCATATGAATATTGGTCATTTAAGCCCTATAAACTGAAATCAACGGGGATAAGACCTAAACGATATTAAACACTACTTAATTCTACTATGATACACCGAGTTTAATCAAAATCGTTAGAGCCGTTTTTGAGAAAATTGTATAAATATATTTCAACGTTGATCGGCACCGGTTAGCCGATTTTAAGGAAAAAGTTGCTGTCACATCTTAAGTATCTGCCTATCTTAAATACGTAATTTCAGTTTCATATGACTTTTCCTTTTTGAGCTAGACTGCTAACATACAAACACACAGAGACACAGACACACATACCATTTTTCTGGACTTGGTTATTTGGACTTAGGGTGCCCCAAAACGGGTATTTCCGTTGAAAACTCAGATTCAAAATTTTTTTCGATCACAGTACTTACCCTTACTATATATTACATATATACGTAAGTGGAAGTAAAAAGTGACCAGAGGATTAAGTTACCAAGATCAACTCTTTAGTATTATAATTATATATAATACAACTTAAATACTTACTCTATATTAAAACAAACGATTCATTGATAAGCTAAATAATATCATTTTTAGTACAAGACTCTCAATGTGTCACGTGGGCCAAAACGTTTGAATACCCCTGTGCTAAAGTATATAATGCATACATCTGCCCTCGATGATTTTTTCTCAAAAATATTTTACTTTTATCGAATTTGCTCTGACACTTTTTTTTTTTTTTTGCCGTTGGCATTACTTTATATAGATCTTTTGCTGCCTTTACAAGCCTATTCCATCCCTACCTATCGTGGACTTCATACAGGTAACTGGAAAGAAAGATACTTTATAATTTTTTTTCATTCGTTGTGGTTATTATGGAGAAGAAGTATTTGAATTTTTCTACCCTCGGGAACTATTTTCCTTCTACGCAAATCCTGTTATTGTCATGGAATTTTCGGATCATTGTCATATATTTTGTACTGCCTTCATTTACTTGGAAGCACATTCGCTCTGATTATCTTATCAGAGTCTTAGGAAGTGTCTCAATGCTCATATTAATTACTTCCAAGGACAGCTATATCATATATACATCCAAGGATTAAATGATTCTCATTGAACCCTTATATTTTCGCGTGAGGTTGTTCTTATGATCTTCTCCAACGCCAAATTGAACAACATCGGTGATAGTCCATCTCTCTGCTGTAAGCCCGTAGACACTTCTTGTATTAGAGTTAACGAATCGGAGGCAGTGGAGACTTCATAAGTAATGCTTTTAATCATAATGTATGTTACGAATGGCATCTAACATACAGAATAATATACTATGGATATATGGTTTGACTACACGAGTTCTCTCAAGGTCTCCTACAGTGAAGAGCGTGACTTCAAGAATGTAACTGCACGAGTGATTTTTTCTGAGGAATATGGAGTTTATATACCCAAGAATAGCAAGGGGGTGAAGTGAAGTTGGAAGAGAACGGCAAAGAAAATTATCTATAGTTAATATTCTTAAGATTAGGTCTGTGAGAAAATGAACTTTTGCTGAAATACGTTATTGTTCCCAAAGTTTTGATGATGGGTTTGATAATGTCCAGTCGGTACATTCCAGATAAATATTTCTAAGCTATCAGAGATAGATTACCCTAGCTATCTAGGGATGCTTTGTTCTTTTATCCTTTGAGTCATGAGAACCGTCGATACAATGCATGATTCACCAATTGGCATATTTAACAAACTCAATCATTAAAATAAAAGCTAAATTAATATTATTATTAGCTTAGGACTAGACATTTAGGGTCATCTTTACATACCTGTGTCAATCTCATTAACGTGGAAACTCTCACTCCACTCATGATTTTGCAAAAAACAGTTGCACCTACACATGCAACTGCTAACGTTTCAGCAACAAATAGTTTAGGAATTTATATACTTATAATTAGAGTGTTATGCTAACAAAAGTACGTTTAGTAAACGAAATATCTTCTCTTTAACTTGATCTTAGTGGCTGTTAGCGTTGGTTTGATCCAACCCATGATCTATCTCTGTCTCTCGCAAGAATCGCCATCTTCTAAAACGTCTTTCCTATCGCTTGATACAACTTGGAAAGGAAGTTATCATTGCTAACCCGCGGTCATCTTTTAGTTGCAACTGGTCTCGTCTCCATAAATTTGGATCTCGATCAGAGCTCATTCTGCACACATACCTATCTCATCTTTCTCACGTTCTCCTAGTAGAATTTCGCTTTATAAAATCTCAAAGTTAATTAAATGTAAAATAATACTTCAAAATAAAATTATGAAGAAAAACATAAATTAAGTAAGGTCTTGACTATTTTATTCCAAACTTTACAAACTAAAACAAAATTCAGGTAGTAAATTTTACTTAAGTTTGTTTTGATAATTTTAAAGATTAAAATGCCTATCATCTGATTTATAGTATAGAAGTCAAATCTGTTTTCTTTTCTAGCTCAAGTAAATAAGGGAATCTCGGTGGAACGATATCGTCCGGTTGAAGTTAACTCGCAAATGTAGTTAGATTCCTGACAGCCAAATGGCGTGCTCGGGACCATCGCACAGGTTGGCCGATATGGTCAGCGGTTCTTGCCCACCGCGATCAATTAGTCGGGCTCCTCATTTCCAGGTACAAGATGCCGTGAGCGGTAATGTGTCCGAAGCAACTCCCTAACGCGAAAATTATACTAGATAAAACTTAAATGAAGCAAGATGGAGTAATTAGGATGGTTCGATAATAGTATCAAGCCACTATGGGTCAGAAATAAAATCTAATGGGATAATTTTTAAGAAAATAAATTTATTTGGAACTAGAGTGCTAAGTATTACTTTGAATTCATATTGATATTGAAGGGAAACTCAAAAATTCGAATGTATGCATCTGATAGAGAAAAAAAAAATATAAACCTGTGCCACTACAAAGTCTTGGGTTCAGTTCTATTTATAGTCGGAATTACAGACCCTTTTCCATCTAATTATTAATATCCGCCTGAAACTTGATGAAAACGGGACTATTATCATATCATCGTAACCTGCAACTATTTTATTTACGAAAGCTCTTGGAATTCTGGCGTTTTCAATTTGGAGAGGGGAGGGAACTTTGTTTATTTAATTAGGCACAAAAAACACGTAAATAACCATTAGGTTTCCAGTTGGATTTTAAAATAAAAAACGCGACTTAAAAAAATATTGGGCCGTTTGGCCTTTATAACCTCGTTATTCAGACATGTTGGGTATGTAGATCACGCCAAACGGTCCAATATTTTTGAAGACCACTTTTTTTCTCGATTATATGATCTAACTATCTTACGATTCAAGTGGAAAGAAAATGGCTATATACGAGCTTTTAGTACCTAATTAAATAGAAAAAGTTTGTTAGTCTCTAGACTGAGTATGACCCAATTCCAAGAGTTTTCGTACATAAAATAGTTGTAGGTTACGATGAGGTAAAAAGGGGTTTGCGTCACGGACCATTAGGGAATGTACTGTTTTTTTGTCAACGGTTGTGCAAGGAGGTGATTTGACTGAAATCACGCTCGACCGCCAGGTTTTTCCCCTTAATTAATTATTTAAAGCCGGGTCCAATGCCCACCTTGAGCATTGGAAGATCAGTGTGGTCCACTCTGTAGATCATTCTACCACTGGCTACCACACCCCCAAAATGGACGAATGACCAGAATAGAGAAAGGCTGAAGGAAAATCCATCAACAATCTCTACTTTTGATCTTAACAGAATATTATTCAGATTTTTGGTGTAGCTGCACGTGAGTGCATTGCAAATTTTTCCATAGACCATTTTCAACATCATTCCAGATTCAATAGGCTTAACCATTTATTTTATATTTGTAAGCATTAAGGTTTCACTTTAAGCTCTATTTTATACAAGTCTGCTAATGGCTCTTCGTACAATAATTTAATTAGTCGACGAAATCTTCTTATATCTCATTATTCTTGTAGCCTATATTTTCCAGAATCTCTCAGAAAGAAGAAGAAAACCAATCCTTTGTCCGAGGGACCCAAATGTCTAAGACTGACACTGGAGGAACCTCTGCTGCTAACAAAAGTTCATCTTTAGACATTTCTTTAATTAGTGAATAAATTTGAGTTAATATCTCTTCCACTTTCGCTAGTAAGATTTTTTTATTAATTACTTATTTGACATGTATAAATACTTATCTCTAGAAAATTAGCCCGAATGGGAAAACATTTATAAAATGAAAAGTAAAGTATATTTTCAGGATTAAAAATAGCACCAAAAAGAAAAAAAAAATTATATGACTCGATTTTTTTTAAATTTATCTAATTTTATTTAAACTCACAATATTTTGTAATAAAATCCATGAAATTGATAAGAGGGGTGTTAGTAATTCTGTATGCCAAACCTGATAACACTTACTTATTGCTACGATTCAATAACAGGATGAAGAGAATCGTACAGAGTAATCTATAGGATAATGTTTCCTACACTGATATTTCATAAAATAAATTGCTCACTACATAAATAAAGAGCAGCGAGAAAACCCATACTGGAAAGAATCAAAAAAGAAAGAATTCTGGAAATGATGTAGGTGGGAACAAACATTATAGTAAATATTGCTGTACATAGCAAAGTTATGCTGATTTGGACGTTGAAAAGAATGACGCCTAATAGATTGCCAAAGATATGTATGGAGCTGAAAGTAGAAGGTAGAAGGAAAAAGGAAAAAGGGAAGACCGAGTGTAAAATGAAAAGACGCGGTGGAAGAAAGCCTAACGGGTCATGGCATCAGAGAACAAGCTTTGGATAGAGAAAAATGGAAAAATATCTTAAAGGATAATTAGGTCAAGAGCAACCACACTAGTGGAAAATTCCTTATTAAAAAAATAAATTTCTCTCTTAATCCTAATCTATCTTATCTCTTCCTACAAATGCGTGAAATGGAAACTATCAGAGACTGGTAAACCCTGACTAATGCTAGACAAATTAAGTATGAACCTAAAGTACTTTAAACAACTTACAGTTTTGCCCTTTTCCCCTAGCTAAATAAGATTTATTCTAGACTGAAACGACAAGAAACCGCCGTGACGTTTCCGATTACTTCAGCACTTATTAGACAAACTCTCTAAACTTTCAATTAATTACAAATGATTCATATACTTGACTAAAATAAGACCTATTTGGACTTACGGAGTTGAGCTATGGAGCTCCACTAAACCATCGAATTCCTCTCGTATCCAATCCTTAAAATCCAAAATCCTTCGTAAAATCCTCAATGCTCCATACTTTCTTACAAATAAAACCATCCATAATGACCTTAATGTTTCTTTTGTTTCAGATATGGCCCAATACAGATACCTATCCTTCCATAATAAACTTCAAAATCATCCTAACCCTCTCGTTTGAAACCTTGCTTCCTCTTCAATTCCTGATAAGCCTCCGAGGCGTCTGAAAAGAAGATGGCCCCGTGATCTCCTAATGTAGACATATCATTAGAGTGCTACCATTGGGTAGTTATTCAGCAAGTGTTTTCATGTCATTATATCCATTGTTCAAATTTACTAGATGTATTTATTCAATAGGTATTTCGGCCCAAACCGCAAGTGTAACAATACTAATATGTAGAAATAAAAACAATAAACCTTAAATAGTGTGATATATATTCCATAAATTATACAATAGTGATTTCAATAACATGAACCACGTCAGAATACACTAGTAATATTTTATTCCGATAAAGGCAATATGTGAAATTACTCCTGGGAACAGGCTGATACCATCGAAAGTCAGAGCGTATCGGAATCAAATTTATTCCATAATGGTCTACCTTGGGAAGGAGGCTGTATCGGAAAATGTTGGCTATATGCTCAGAGGTAGGCCCCTCTCTCATAGTGTTGTATGGAAAACAGAGATCAACAGGGTTTGTATAATACAACGGTTTGTCTGTTGAATATTCTTTTATGTTTCGAGCTCTAAATTTTCGAATAACTTGTAATGCTATGAGGGACAAATTAGTGACTAGTTTACTTAAAAAGCGGCTTCGAATACATTCTCGAAAACGTAAAGTAAAAAAAAAAAAAAAAACTTGGTCTTGGACACGATAATTTTCATTTAATTGCCCCCAACTTTGTAAGGATACCGATTAGATGGAAGAAAGGTTTTATAGTAAACTTTATACTTGATAAAATACTAAAATTTTGTCCCTAAGTACAATGGTAATCTCATAGGAGCAAATAAGATTAGTCTCCCTGAGTCAAAATAACCAAAGTCCCGCAAAATGTTCTGTGTGGGTGTAAAATTGCAAGAAAGTGGAATTGCATATTTAAGATTTTTATATGCTTCAGATGTTACAGCAAGTTTTTCGTCAAAATCGGTTGATTTTAACATCATCATGATTCAATAAATGAATTGAAATTAATAAACAAATGAACTTTAAAAATAAAAAAAAATTAAAGAAAAAGTAAATAATTAAAATAAAATAATAATAATAAATCTACAAAGGATCATTAGTTATAAGCTTGTCATATATCTTTTTTTAGTCTTTCACTATCCACAAACTTGATAACTTTGGTAACGATTTCTATTTGATTTTCCAGAGATGCTGATATATTCTGGGGTATTCCAAAATCTTTTAACCTTGCGGTGTAAAAAGAGGGCAAAGAAGATTAGGTCTAACGTGTGACATTTCAAAATTAACAAAAAAGATAATTACGAAAATAATAATTAAATTTGTTTTCTATTCTATCATATTGTATTTTTTTGCATCCCTTCCTTGGCTTCTTGGCTATACGAGGATTTTCCCGGGCCAGGAGAGAGGGCAGAGATTAATGCCATAGTTAAAAACGAGCACCGGGAGGCAAATTCCTAATTATTTTAAATCTGTAAACTTCTAGTTACCGGGCAACGTGTGTTTTACACACACTTTAACCAGTTTGGCCACCCCTCTTCATTACATTGTATTATTCTTCAGATAATGCTATGAATAACTAGAATTACTAGCATCATATCAGAAGCAAGTTGATATGTTAGGATATCGACCACATCGAATCGAATCGAGAAGTGTGGCTATCAATTTTTAATGAGAACTTAAAATAGCATATTGATTTCTTTCCAGTAGGGAGCATTTTTATTTATGTAAGCGAAGAGGTATGTGAACTCAGCAAACACGCAATAACTAAATCAATTTAATATATTTTCAAGTGCTATTTTCTTTTTTCAGATATGTATTTTATTTAATGGAAGATTCATAGAACGATAAATTGGTTAAAAACTTATTTATTTAATTTGAAAAATATTATGTCCACTACAAAACTATCACACTGGATATCTATTCTTCTTCGTAATGAATTTGATAAATAAGCGAGGAGAACAAAATATATATATTATACAAACATATATTATAGGCCATGTTGGGCTATTATAAAATTTTTGAATTGCATTTTTAACGGAGCTAATGCTAAAAGATTGCAGCTAAAAAAATATAAATACTATTAAAATAACAAAAGTCCTACACCGGTTGATTATGGATTGTACGATTCGTTAATTATGGATTGTTCGATCCGCTGATTATGGATTGTACGAACATTAGTTATTAAACTGTTATTTTCCATTGCAAAGTTTATTAAAACGAAATTAAGAGATTTGCATTGACTGTCAAATATATAGGTCAAAAGTTGTCACACTAATTGTGAGTGGATTCTGTTGGAATATCGCAAAAGGGAAAATTCATCAAATTGTTCATTGATTAATTTTCTAAAAGGTTGTATGATGATTTTTCGGAATTAACGGACGATAGATACCTAAATATTTAAATATAATGTCAGATCTAGAATTATTAAACTACAGTAAATATAAACGTATCTACTATAATGTTATAAACGTATCTATGAAATACTTTTATATTTTACTTCTTCTTTCACACAAGTACAATGAAATAGTTTTTTTTAACAATGCCATTGCCTTGATTAGGTGGATTTTTAATACTTCCTACAAACGTAAAAATATTTTTTAAAGTTTACATTTAGTTAGTAAATTTCATTTAATTTCCTTGAAAACATGCAGTTAAATATTATCAGTTTTCAAAAATTATCGTTTATAATTTTTGTTCCGTTACCTTCTACAACTTTCTATAATAGATATTGTTTTTTTCTAAAATTCTCCGCTTTCTAATGATATATTATAAGTATACCTTCTGACTTGTATTTCAGGAGATTCATTTTCGACCTGTATAAGCATTTTTATTGTTCCTCCTTTATTCAATTATAAAATTCTTTCAAAAGTTATATTTAGCATTTCTTTCGTACTTTTAATAATGAGAGATAATTGATTATTTAAAATAAACCATATTAAAGATACTTTAGAGGAGGACGCATATGAACATTGGGCATTTAAGCCCAATAAAGTGACATCAACGGGGACAAGACCTAAGTAATATTAAAGACCACTTAAGTATACAAAGATACACCGAGTTTAAACAAAATCGTTTGAGCCGTTTTTGAGAAAATTGTGAAAATGTGTTTCAGCGTTTATATGAAGTGGCACTTCCTGTTAGCCGATTTTAAGGGGAAAGTAGCTGTCACATCTAAGGCATATACTTATCTTAAATACGTAATATTAGTTTCGTAGGACTTTTTGTTTTCGAGCTAGTGTTCACATACACACAAACACACATACATACAGACCATTTTTCGGGACTTGGTTATTTGGACTCAGGGAACCCCCAAAACGTGTATTTCCTTTAAAAACTCAGATACAAAAATTTTCTCGTTCGCAATACTTACCCTGGCTATATACTTCATATATACGTAAGTGAAAGTAACAATCTGTAACGGAAATGGAATCTGTACTGTCGTATTAAATCTAGTGTAGATCAACGTAAATAAATCCTTCGTCAGATATATGTAATAAATTTACATAACTGTTAACTGATATTGTTGATGACGGATTTTAGCAGCGGTCCCCAACATCCAGTGGTAATAATTAGTAATGAAATGCCTTTAGCAAATAATTCAAAACGAGTTCCATTGCATCGATAGTGAACTTGTGCATTCTCCCATGCAGAATATTCTAATTAGACCGTTGCAATTCATATAATATTCTCCACCCCATCTATTCCCGAGTCACGAGCACCCACTCCGCATTTTAATCATGACGCTACATGGTGAGCGGAAAAGAGAGTATTTGTTGGACACGGCCCTCGGATTTCAATTAATTATCGGATCCTGTTCAAATTATGCAGGTATTTTAATTATGATATAGACATTTTTTGATACATGTTTTAACATTACTCTATGATTTTTTCATTGATACTTCTTAGTAACGTATTGTGTTGAAATGTTAGAAAATTGCTAGGTTTTGGGGTGTTTAAATTTTTTCGGAATGCCACTGGATAATTATTGATGATAATTACCCAGAATTGTTTAATAAAAATTAATTAGTAAAATAAATTTGGATCTATAATAAATTGCTTGTTACAGAATTAATTAATTGGATATCTTATCTTAAAGGCTGGTTTGTGTTTATCATGCTTTCTAATTACTTACTTTACCTCTGATCATCAAGACATAAATGGATGGCAGCATTAAAATAACTTTAACTAAAAAACTAAATTTATTTCTATGTTGAATAAAAAATATATACAAATTATATTTACAAGAAACTAAATGATTCAATGAATTTAATGATTAACTGTGAAGGTATGATTTCAGATGGACTGTTTTGATAATTATATTTCCATGAAATATTCTAACATTGGTAAATTTATTGTTGGGAATAACACTTATCTATTGTATATGTAGTGGTGTGGTTGGCAGATTCCATCTGTGCACCTGCTGTTCCGTGGCCATCTCGTCATGGTTCAAAGCTCTGCCAGGATCATCATGGTCTATGTCTGGCCAAGGCTTCAGTCCCCAATCCGAAAGAAAACGTAAGGGCCATCCTCAAGGCCGGAAATGAACATAAGACCTCTCCTCTAGGCCAGATCTCTTTCTTCCTTCTCAGTAGATTTTATAGAAATATTCAGGGTGGGACAAGAATGATTCTCATTGGTTCTTAACTTCACAATAACTGTTAACACCCTAAAAGGAAGCAGTTACTTATCCCGTTACTGGTTGTTACTGTAAGCCTTTCCCCAGGTCGGTTCTTAATTTACCTGCTCTCTAACCTTGACGCTGTTCTTTATGTCAGAAGTCGGCTTCGTTCACCTTTGCTATCTACACCTCATAATAATTCCAAAACCCTACTATAGCATATGTTTTAACAAAACTTCAATACATAGCAGTGTCAACTCCAATTGCCAAATACCATTTAATGTACTCACATGAAGTCACGTTGGATTTAATTCTTAAAAGATACATATTAGATCGATCTTGGGTTCGGAAGGTGATACAAAAAGAACATGGATAAGAGGTCCACTGCCGCGAATTTGGGTCTGATGGTAGTTAATCCACCTTTCCCCATCCCTAATCTATCGTGACTATTTTATAATAATATTTGCGTTAATTATCAATATCGATTTTTTTTTTACGGATGTGAATAAAGATTTAAATTTTAAAAAAGTATATCTTCCTCATATTATACTACTGTCGTTATCACTTATGTTGCATTCAATGTCCACTCGACATGCAGTATTACATAGCTTCAGCTCGTTTCATATTTCATATCTGCACGACCGGAATGAACGAGGGCCCTAATGAAGTTGTGTATTTTTTATGAAACCGAAATATCGCCATTGTTGTAAAATAGCGGTGACGTCGGTTGGAAGAAATATTCACGAGATAGGACTCAGACTACATAAATAATGGCAATTAGCTTGGACAGCTCCGGGAATTGTTGGCCCCAAGGCCCGTCCTATCTTTCCCCCTCCCCTACTCTTTTCCATTCAAGTAACCATCTTCATCTTGTCCAAACTTTTCCTTCCGCATTTAATTGTCCACTAATTGGTATTTAATGTTAGAGCACTTCGAATAATATTAATTTATAAATTATTTGATCTGTCTCATCTTGTAAAGGAAAAGAAAGCTATCGATTAACTCATTCGGAGTTGTCATACGAAATTTTATTACTAGTATACCTTAGTAAGACCTGTCACATTTTAGCTACCCTTCTCATTCGATTTATGCGGTGACATCAAAGAAACCTGTTTATTTATAAATAAAATATAATATTACCAAGATAATCTATTCAAAGCATACCATTGGTGAAGCTTCATACCTTATCACGACTACTATACGATCAGTCATGAATAGCTCACCAGACTGCTTCAATCAAGATGAACCCTACACGTATCAATCTGACTGACGCAATTTTAGCTCAGTTGACGTTGAAATAACAAGCAGTGTAGATCTGGTTAATTGTCCCTTAACAATAATGTGTTTCATTAAAAAGGCTTATTTGGTCATTATCCTTAATAGCACTGGACATCGAGAGAAAAGTGGAGACATAATTATCACTTCCTTTTGCCTGAAAATTTGAAAAAAATATAAGTCCACTACTTATAAAAATTAGGAAAAAATATAGCAAAAATAATAAATTGTTGAGAAAAATATATAATTGTTGAGAGACTGATAAATATTCATAATAGTTGAAGATTAATTTTTTTACAAATAAGTTGTCTAGTTTTGTTTAATTTATTCGATAAAAAAATGTTATAAGTATTCCATGGCAGGCATGAAACCTATGAGGTATTCAACAAGAATTTCGATTTATTCCGAACATTTTTGAGCATTGAAACTTAGGGCAATAACGGGTCTTTATATCTGCGTCGAAATCTCTAAAACGCTATTTATATCATCATGTTTCGTTGGGTTTTGAAAACATCCGTATTTTGAAACCTTCCAAATTTTTAAATGAATATTATTTAAGTTTTAAGAATTTGTCAGTAATATATGATATAAAACAAAGCCTTATATTCCTCGAATCCGTTTTAAATGACCATTAAGATATAATTAGTCATATATGGGTACTGTTAGTGCAAAAGGTCTAATGTAAACATTTTCGATTTTTATTTTGCTTGCGCTAAATGTGGCATTTTGTAGTCTGTAACTGCCATAAGTATTCTGTTACTATGTAAAACAGCTGAGAGAAATAGAAAAATGAAATTATACTAATAAATAATAAAGAAATAATCAGTTTTTATTATGCTCCCATGTAAAATAAAACAACCCAATTTTCAAATACGACCTTTTGCACTAACAGTAGCGATACATTAAATTAATTAATAAACATAAATGAGTAATTGGATATGAAGTTATAGGTTTGGAATAATACAACCATGCTGTGTTGTATCTCTAAAATACAGGTAAAGGTATCTAAAAAGGGGTTGCATTCCTAAAGTTGCCATGAGGTTTTGAGAATTTATAGGGAACACATTTTGAGCACAATGGGTGCCTCTTAACATTTTTGTAGAAATTGTGTTGAAATTCGGAGACAAATTTACATAATTTGTGTATAAATAACCCTTGAATAAATACCAGAGTATGTATTGGGATTCAATGGAGAGTCATGTAATATTGTCTCTTCTGTAGTTGTTGTTGTTGGTTTGTGCTTTAAGTCGTAAAAGCCTAGGGTCATCAACGCATTTGAGTCAGTTACTTTGGTTGTATGTTGAGTTCATAAACTGCTTAGAAGAGAGAAGAAAATAACCACACAGTC
The DNA here is from genome assembly GCA_928085145.1 of Nezara viridula. NCBI lineage: Eukaryota > Metazoa > Arthropoda > Insecta > Hemiptera > Pentatomidae > Nezara > Nezara viridula. The sequence continues at coordinate 58,983,475 of OV725082.1, forward strand.
TTGTGTTTCTAATCCGGTAACGTTGCCAATTCAGGTATCATCACTACAAAAGAAACTGTTAAATAAAATATAGAAATAAATATAATTTTTATTTTTATTTATTTCATTTTTCATATGTTCTTAAATATTTTTCATATATTATTCTGTTTATTTATTATTATTTTTTGATTATTGATTATTTTTTTTCTCTCTTCTAAGCAGTTTATGAACTCAACATACAATCAAAGTAACTGTATATAAAAAATTTACTGACAAATAAATTAACTGTTACAAAATTTGTCAGTAAATTTTTATATACAGTCACTTTGGTTGTATGTTGAGTTTTTTTTTGGGGGGGGGTTCCAAAAAAAACTTTAAAATAAATTAACAGTTACAAAATTTGTCAGTAAATTTTTATATACAGTTACTTTGGTTGTATTTTGAATTCATAAACTGCTTAGAAGAGAGAAAAAAATAATCAATAAGCAAAAAATAATAATAAATAAACAGAATAATATATGAAAAATATTTAAGAACATATGAAAAATGAAATAAATCAAAATAAAAATTATATTTATTTTTATATTTTATTTAACAGTTTCTTTTGTAGTGATAATACCTGACTTGGCAACGTTGCCGGATTAGAAAGACAAGACTGTGTGATGAATTTTTTTTTCTCAATTATAACGAAATTTAATTAATGTTTTTATTTCTTGGTATACCAAAACATTGTCATTGTGTTAGTTTTTTACATATATTTTTTTACTATTGCTAAAGCAAATCTTAAACAAAGTGATGAAGTAACGGAATATGAGAATATTTTTGAAAATAATATGAGTTGTTAGATGGATCATTAAAACTGGCATGGGATGAAATGAGATTTTACATCATTAGTCTAATGGATTCCGAAGCCCACACTGGACATAATATTTATATTTTATATCTAGTACCATTAAATAAAAAAGTTTCAACTTCGGAAAATGATACAGCAATGAGTAATTAAATTTCATAATAATGTTTGGTACGTCTGAAATATATAAAGAAACGAATTGCTTCCTATTGCTTCCTAATTATCTGCAACCATATTTGTTGACACCATCTAGTTTTGGGTCTTCCATTTCATCTTTTGCCTCCTCTTGAGCCATTTGTCGAGGATTATATTTATTGATGTATTATTAACACGAATTAATTGGTCAGTTATCCTCCACGTGCCATTAATGTGATTCCAGAACGCTGTCTATCGAACAGAGTATTTTCATATCTAAAAAAACAATAAAAAAAACAACAAGAATCTCAGACATTTTTGAATACCAAAAAAATAACATTTTATAAGTTTATATATTAGTTACATTTTTCACTTCTTTCCGATTTATTCATTTGTTAATCATCTAACTGTCAATGGATCCACAATATTTTTGTTACAATTTAATCATAAAGTACAAAAGATTATATTATAGTTCAATTTATTTTAACTTGGAATCCTCTGGTATTATCCTAATATTTAACTAACCATATATCTACGGTTCATATATCTTCTCATATATCTTTAGTTATTCAAATAATTAGAACCAATAAAAAGCAATAAAGAAAACCACCAAGAAAAGCCTTTGAAATGTATGGCTCTGTATAATCAGGATCCATACATATATATTACTAAAGGGCAATATTGCTACCATTATTTAATATCCGGCAAAAAGAGTAAGTATGCCTAAGAATTCGTGGTCTTAAGCGCTGTCATCCATCTTCCAAAAAACCCTCATTACTGCTTGCCTGACCTCAGAATGTCCGTTTGGGATAACATGGGCTTAGGCTTAATTGTAGTCTTTAAATTACAGAAAAGCTCAAAATATATTATACGAATTAAGTACAAGTCCTGTATTAGTTTAATATGCGCCTTATAATTAAAGTTGCATACCATTTACGTTTAATGAGACCTTAATGTTTACTTTCTACTTGAGCAATTATTAATTATATCTAAATCTCTTATATCTTCTTCTTGGTGAGTTATTATTTTGTTGAATTCAAAAAAATAAATCTAAACACTATAAGTCTAAAGAGGTATGTCACATACGGTATAACATCAAAGGATAATTAAGTGAAATCAATATTTTTTATGATATTATAATTTAAAAGAGATAGTTCTTGATTAAATATTAAAATATTAGTTTCATACGTATTGTTTATGATATATTTAAAAATATAGTATTTTTTTAAATTGTTAAAATAGTTTTGGCTACTACCAACCCTTGTATTTTACTGTTCCATCTATATTGGACTACCTTGAGCATCCTTATCAACTTTGTTTTAATATCTATTTACGCTTATTATTCTAATATTGTTTTAATACTTTTTATATAGTTATTTTTAAGTAATATTCTAGTTGTGGTTAAAATCCAACTAAATTTATATAATTTATAAAATAAAAGTAGTGTATTTCCAAATTTTTACCATCAGTTTTTTTTTTTTTTTGTATTCGCCTCTACCCTAGAGGGTCATTGGCGGTTATTCTTAATTTTTATATTTTACTGTAGTGATTTGTTTCTAATAAATATTCGAAGAGAATGACGATATTTGCCTCATTGTCTCCCAAAATATCTTTCAATGTTGTCGAAAGCTTTAGTTTTTGTCTCTCTTTCTTATATAGGGGACACTCTAATAGTAAATGCTTGACTGATTGAGGTGTATTGTCACAGTTTTCGCAGGTTGGCGCTTCGAGACCTCTAAGTAGGTATCCGTTTGTGAAAAGGCAGTGTCCGATTCACATCCGGCACAATATTATTATTCTCTTCTCGACCTTCTGAAGCTTGTGGTCCATGTGTTGCACTCGGTTTTTATTTCGGCTAGTTTGGCTCGTTTTCTTTTCCATTGACCTTCCCAATTTTTTAATAGCTATTTTCTTGCTTCATGAATCCAATCTTCAACGGTGATGTCATTTATTTGTATCAATTTGTATTACATTTATATTAAACATTAAGCTGTGAATTCGTGGATAACACAATCCAATAATATACATTTTCAATATAATACAATTTTGGCTGTTACCAAAGAAATCTTGTTTTTCGATTTTTGCATTTATTTACAATTTTCGTTCAATGTCTCTAGCGGATCCAGGATTTAATTTTGGGGGGACTTCAGCCCGATAGGATAATTTTTCACATAATTTATAATTACTTTATAAAAAAAAAAAGAAACGAACTAGCTATATGTAATTACACGAACAATATTACTTCAAGAAATAATTTTTCAATATTTTTTTCCATAAAACAGGGTAACTATTTACCATTTTGGAGGAGGCTTTAGCCCAAAAGCCCCCACTCCCTCCTCCCGTAGATCCGCCTGTGTTCAATGTTGATAACTATATCGAATGTTAAATTATTATTTGTAATTTTGAGTAAAACTGATTTTCTGATGGCTGATATTTGGAACATCGGGATACGACTTAAAAACATCACCAATTGAAATAATGAATTATAAGTATAACATAATTAGGAAGATTATTTCACGGTGGAGGAAAAGTTATAAACAAATTTCAATTTATAGTTTGTTTAAAATAGCGGTACGATAAAATATTGTTACTTTCAATTGAATAAACAATTTTTAAAAATATGTTGGTAATTTTTTTTAAGAATACATGATAAAGGAAGGTTTCAGATACATATTTTTTTCATGCCACATTTTTTTAAATATTTAGATTCGATTTTGAAAAAAATAAAGTGGGGTAGCTCAGTGGAAGAGAACTTCCAATGTTCAAGGTCCCAAGTTCGAATCCCGGATCATAACAGAAACATTACAGCTTTGGGGCTGACCTAGGGCCAGGAGACCCCTCTTGGGCGCACCCAGCCTCTATAAAGTGGGAACCCATATCTAAATAATTAATTAAGGCGTAAACCAGGCGGTTGAGCGTGATTTCAGTCAAAGCACCTCCTTGCACAACCGTTGACTAAGAAACAACAGTTTCTCTAAATATTACTAAACCCAAGATTCTTCATGGGTTGTTATGGTACAGGTTTTTTTTTATTGAACATTCGGATTCATTAAGTATTTTTAAATGGAAAATTGATACTGGAATTCCAAAAAATCTATTGATCGTGAAAATCACGCGTTGTAGTTCACGCACGGAGGTTTGTCATCGTTTATATCGTTATTAAAACGTATATCGTTTATATCGTTATTTCTACAAACACAACCACTACAACCATTTAATCATTTTAGCCATTACAAATTATTAAAAGCTATATAAAAATTATATTTGTTTATTTAGAAATATTACATTCTGTCACATCAAGGACATTTATAATAGCGTTCAGAGAGAGCACTCACACTGTATTTACAATAAGAAAAATAAATAATAAAGACACTAATAATAATAAAAATAAATGTATGTATAAACAAAAGAACTAACCTAATCACACATACTTGGCTTGAGTGGAGGATCTGGCCATTGCCAAAACTCCAATATATGTCTATTCACAGAAAGTCTCTGGGCCACTGCCCCTTCAACCTTCGAGGAGGATTGTAAGGATGGGTGTTGCTGGATAGAGATTGTGCAAGGGGATTTGGATGATAGGTAAGGTTCTGGTGAAATTTGGAGAACTTTTCTGGGATAAAGTCTAGAACAAATGGGATATTAAGGTCATGGTGTAATGTTTTGTTGGTTACATAGAAAGGAGCATCAACTATTGTTCGAAGGACTTTAGATTGAAAGGATTAAATGCGTTTGATGTTAGAAAATGTTGCTGTCACTCACAGCTTAAAAGCTAAAATAAAAATATTAAATATTTACAAAACAAAAAAATAATTATATAGATTTTTTACTGGCTTTTTCACCAGTTGTGCGGATAAGAGAATAGCGGAGGAATCTCCTGGGTCTTCATGGGTTGTTATGGTATAGCTTTTTTTTTTTTTAACTCGAACATTAGGATTCATTAGGATTTTTTTAGTGGGAAATTGATACTGGAAATGTATTCTAAAACATCTATTGATCATGAAAATCACGCGTTGTAGTTCACGCACGGAAGTTTATCATCGTTTATATCGTTATTGAAACAGAGATTGGATTGAAAATTTCAACAAGCAATAACAGAATTCCTAATATTAAAAACGAATCGCTTGTACCGTTAAAAGAGTTATTGGACTGAGGGGGAAAACGGGGGGTAATTATTATATAGGCGTTTTCAATTAACTCCCCCGAATCCGAGAGTTCCATTTGGAGGGACAATTAAAAAACCATCGAGAGAAGAACCGGGGCGGTTTTATCAAGATCGTATTCCATTTCGTCCGAGCCGCGGGGGGAGGGGGATGAGGCGGTTTTGAATTGGTAATTTTTGCCGCCTATGTGAAGTAACTCGGCACCGACCGTTGCATATTTAACAGGACGGAGCAAATAGGGTTATTGCTGGCAATTAGGTTGCATTGCGGCTACAGGTTGCTACCAATATTGCTCCGGCCGTGCTCAATCCGGATTGTAATCAGCGTCTCCCCTCTCCCCCCTCCCACCTCCGCTATAGACATCGCTGATTGTGGGAGGACCTCAACTATTCACTAATCGTAATGATCTTCTAATCGCCCGGTTTCTCTCCTTGAAGGCCTTTAGAAATAGCTAAAAACAAACGAAACAGAGTAAATAATTCTAAAAGATATGACCTATTCTTATCAAAATAGAATTATGAGAAACATAGTCAAAATTTTAATTTTATTTCTTCAACCACTTGAATCATTCTCGCCATTACAAAGCATTATAAACTAAAATTAAATATTTGCACAACAAAAAAGTACGTATATAGATTTTTTTTTTACTGGCTTTTTCACCAGTGGCGAGGATACGAGAATAGTGCAGGAATCTCTTGGAGTCCTGCATTTCCCTCTATAATTGGAGGAACAAGCTTGACTTAGAGTTCTATCGCATGATTGTAAATAGTGAACATAAGTATTCTGGTTTTTTTTCAAGTTATTTTATTATTTTTTTTTTTATTTTACAAGTAACTGCTCGACGATTCCGCTTACTCCAACACTTACTAGACAAACGATTTAAGCTTTCAATTAATTATAAAAAATTCATATATATGACTATAATAAGACCTATATGGACTGGCGGAGTTGAATTATGAGGCTCCACTAAACCACCACATTATTTTGGTTATCTTAAGACTTGTGCAAGTACTAGACTGATCTGCGAGACTCTTGCGGTCTTGCAGTAAAGTCAAAATGTGACTATTTTGAGATATAGTACGGTTCTTTGACATTTTAAACCTAAACTTGTTTTTTTTTCTAGTTGAATTGTATATTTGAGTGTAGCTGTCCAATTAATAACAAAAAATAAAATATTTACCAGGACCGGAGCAAGATTCAGTTATTTCTGAATTACTATGATTGTTACGAAGCGCATCGGTACACAGCTGACACTACACTGAGGTGGCGACGCAGTATGGCAGTGTTACCACCCATCAATAATAAATGGTTGTGTCATAATTTTTGTTAAAATATCGTAAATCCTTGTACTAATGCTCCTTAAAAAAATATCATAAAAATGCATATAAATCGTATTGCTAAAGATTTTTTAAAATAAATTTAGTCAACAATATGAAATTGCCAAGTAGTGCAACCATCGATGCTATATCTATAAATAAAATTGTACAAAAATATTAATACTTGTAAGATGGTATATGTACAATAATTGTTAAGAAAAATAAGGCAAGTTCCATAATAACCCAAAAAGTAGTGCAACCATCGATGCTATATCTATAAATAAAATTGTACAAAAATATTAATACTTGTAAGATGGTATATGTACAATAATTGTTAAGAAAAATAAGGCAAGTTCCGTAATAAGCCAAAAAGTAGTACAACCATCAATGCTATATCTATAAATAAAATTATAAAAGAATATTAATACTTGTAAGACGGTATATGTATAATAATTGATAAGAAAAATAAAGCTCATTCTCCTTTAAAAATCATAACAATGCATACAAATCGTATGGCTAAAGATTTTTAATAATAAAATTAGTCAAGAATATGAAATTAAAAAGTAGTGCAACCATCGATGCTATATCTATAAATAAAATTATACAAGAATATTAATACTGGTAAGATGGTATATGTATAATAATTGTTAAGAAAAATAAGGCAAGTTCCTTGATTCAGCGCTGAACTTGTGGCTCTAAACTGGGCGAAAAAATGTCACCGATGAGTTCAGCTTTTAATTTAGAAACTAGGCCATATAAATATTTCTCTATTATTTTCTTTTTGATGTTAATGTTTCAAAAATAAAAATGTTTTTTTTTAAAGATAAGTAACAAGTTAAAAAAAATATATGCATGGAAGGATATTTTTTTTTAGAAACTATTGAACAAACCCTCAATATATATAAATATATATATATATATATATATATATATATATAAAATGTCACGAAAAAATGTCACCGATGAGTTCAGCTTTTAATTTAGAAACTAGGCCATATAAATATTTCTCTATTATTTTCTTTTTGATGTTAATGTTTCAAAAATAAAAATGTTTTTTTTTAAAGATAAGTAACAAGTTAAAAAAAATATATGCATGGAAGGATATTTTTTTTTAGAAACTATTGAACAAACCCTCAATATATATAAATATATATATATATATATATATATATATATATATATATAGGAGGAAGCGGGGTAGCTCAGTGGTAGGGCACTACGCTTCTAATGTTCAAGGTCCTGGTTTTGAATCTCGGCTCATAGCAGACAAATTATTTATTCTGCTTCATTGGACTCGGAGCGATCCTGGGGCCGGGAGACCCTTCTTGGGCACACTCAATCTCTACAAAGTGGTTAAACTTAATTAAATAATTAATTAAGGGGGAAAACATGGTGGTTGAGCGTGATCCACTCACTCCACAACCTTCGGCCTTGTAACAGGACTTTTCCTAAATAGTACTGAACCCAACAACCTTCATGGGTTGCAGTGGTACAGGTTTCTTATATATATATATATATATATATATATATATATATATATATATATATATATTATATATATATATATATATATATATATATATATAAGATATATACATATTTAAAGGGCTTCAATTTTGGAGCTGTTTTGCCACTATATTATAGTCTATGAAATTAAAACACATTTGTATATCTTGGTAAATATGTTTTAGCAATTATTATGCAGAATTTCGGGAAAAAAAAATTGAAGTGAGTGCATGACAGGCTAGTTTCCAATGCAATCATCATACATAAAACAATGTTGACTAAAACATAATTATATTTTCTTTATATTTATGTTGGATTGTATCTCAGAAACCACTGTGCCTAACATGAAATTTCTTAAGTGACTTTGTAATAGTTAAATAGCGAAGACATCTTCATTTGAGAGTCAACTTTTAATTATGGTCGTTAAAGAAACTCCCTTTCTGATAGGGGGTCTCTTGTCCTGGATAGAAACATCTCATTACTAAGGCTCCAATTATTTCTGACTTACTCAATTCTGTAAAATTAATGAATCTCGTCAATGTCGTAAATATCTAGGACGGATAAGTTTTCCCATTAATAAATAAAGAGATTATGAGTCAGCTCACATATAAATGTTAAGCAATATTAAATCAATGGAATCAACCGAATGTGTGATTGAAACAGGAAAAACGCTCTTAGAGTATGCAATATATGCGTACCAAAGTGGTCCGAATCGGAAATCAAAAGAACCGCAAACCTCAACCTAACTTATATTAGAGTGTGGACTTCGACTGAAGAAAACAACGGTCAATCTTTTCTCTCTCATTTAAAAATCACTATAGCTGAACCTCTAGGACAATACCAGTATAACATTTCTATTTAAATATTTATCTATAAAAAGTTTAATAATGATAAAATTTAAGAAAATGAATAATTAATTAAAATACGAAGCTTAATCTAATGTATTTCATGTTATTTTCTGTTGTATAACTTAAGTCATATATTTTTACAGACTATAAATTAATTCCTATCCTCAGTTCCAGCTTTATTACCTAATTTGTTTTATTTAACAAACGTTTAAACACATGTTTTTGTAGTTATGACTGATATAATTTTTTATGGTTGAACTATTTAGGTAATCAAACTGAACAGAAAATATGAATTGATTTACACTCCGTAAATGTACAAAATATGTAAGACTTCGGTTATACCAAAGAAAAGAAAATGAAATACGTTAGGTAAATGTTTCGTACAGAATACAACGTGTGCCGGAATTCCATTCCTAATTAGATCTGAAATAACTTTTCAATGAAAGGTTAAAAACTAAATAATTCAAAGTTAATTCCAAGTAATGAAGCTGAATATTTATTCAGCCATAATTGAATTTATAATTATTCACAAGAACATCAGACTACTCTACCAGTAAGTAGTCCTTGTGGGCGTTTTTCGATGTTTAATTTAAAGCAAAACTGTGGAGAGTCCATTATTTATTTTAAAAAACAGTGATCAAAACTTTTTGAATAAAAAGTATAAACAGAATCTGTTTTAGTTTATATATATATATATATATATATATATATATATATATATATATATATATATATATATATATATATATATATATATATATATATATATATATATATATATATATCACAATAATATATATAAAAATAATAATCAATGAGGAAGAGGCCGATATACCGGTTTCAAAGGATGACCAAGAAATTGTACAGTGTTGCACAAAAAAAATTGAATAGATAAAAAAAAAAAGAAATCAAACTATTAATCTTGATAAAATAAGGTCATAAGGCCGATATATTGGTCTTTGATTAAATTTATGGTAATGTTGATCCCTTGACGAATGATTGACATATTTATGAGCAATAAAAATAATATTCAATGTAGAAGAGGCCGATATATCGGTTTAAAAGGATGACCAGAAAATTGTGCAGCGGTGCACAAAAAAAAAATAGATGTAAAAGAATAAATCAAACTACTAATCTTGATAAAATAAGGCGTGAGGCCGATATATCGGTATTTTTTTATTTTGGAACTACAGCTTTTTCCAAAGAACATTCATTTCGAAACATATTATTAAAAATATAAATGCAAATGCAAAAAGGAAATGTATTACTGCCCCACACAATGTAACGTGAATATTGACAATTATGCAAGACCATAGATAACAAATTACAAACAAGTCATCAAACGGACTGATCTACACAGAATTTTAATATATACTGTCATTGGCTCCTTAATTATTTATGAAGAACACTATTAAAAAATTGTTAATATTCTATAATATTTTATTTCTTCCCTGCCATTTATGATTAATAGTAGATTCTTGATTTTTGTTGATGTTACAGTCTTTGTATTCCTCATTAAGGCAATTATTTTTGCCAGCGAGATAAATGTTTCGTAGTTAGGAAAAATGCCACGTTTTAGTGTACTATTTTTTTTTTATATATATCAACAAGGAAATCGAATCAGTAACACGTTTAATTACAGCGTGTCAAAGTATCTTTCCGTCATTGTAATTTCCTAATGGCTTTCTATTGTAATTTAATCAATAATTAATTATAATTAGTGAAATTCTAAACTACTAATCCAATGATTGATCGTTAACTAATTTATGAGACTGAACCGTTGAGTCATCATTAGGGCTGATTTCTATTCATTTAATAAAGATCAAGTGTTTGGTCTAAAAAAAAATATTTTACATAAAATACAATGATTTTAATTCAATTAATGCAAAACATTTTCATCTAAATAGTGATTGATAACAAGTATTAAATGTTTATAATTAAACCTTTTTTTTTTAATATAAATGCTTTCGTTCAAAGAGAAAAATAATACTAAATTGAAATGATTTATCAGTGTAATGAAAATTGTGAATACATATACGCTGGTAATATTGGTCAATATTTTTTGTTCCATATCGAGTTACTAAAAATTATTGATTCATCAGGAGGATTGTATGATGATTTATTATTATTTTTTTATTTTATTTTTAGAAAAGATAGCAATATGTTATTTTAAGGACGACAAATAAACCAGCTTACTTCATATCAAGAAAAAAATAAATGGGAAAATGTGACAGAAACAATTTTTAAGATTTAAAACGATAAAGATATTATGTTTGAAATACCGTTTTTGGTTTGTATTTCTTAATAATCACAAGGCCAAGATTACCCATAAGAACTAAATCAACACATTCGAGTATAATTTTTAATAACATGCTTTCTTGTAGTGTGGTTGTCGATATTTTGGTTACCAAAATAGAACCGAAAAAAAAAATTACCGAGTAGTTCGTGGTACAGACCCCTTTTTATCAAATTATTAACATCCGGCTGAAACTTCGTGAATAGCTCCATCTCATCGTAACCTACAACTATTATATTTACGAAAAATCTTGCAATTAGGGCGTTTTCACTCTGGAGATCGGCAAACTTTGTCTATCTAATTATGTACTAAAAACTCATAAATACCCATTTTCTTTTCCACTTTGATCGTAACATAATTTCATCAAAAAATCGAGAATAAGTTGACCAACAAAAATAGTGGGCCGTTTGGCTCATAAAATATCCTTTTTTTTGAAATGTTGGGAGTGTAGGTCACGCCAAACGGCATAATATTTTTGTAGGCCATATTTTTTCTCGATCTAATTATCTCTTCGGATGATAATAATTTGATGAAAAGAGATTTGCACCATGAATTAGAGAAGTATATATTCAAATTATTAAACATATTGACCAGATTTTTATTTTTTTCCTTGATGCTTCTTTTATTAATTACATATTAAACGATTTTTTTTCTGGTTAGATTTTGGTTGGTGTTGCTGAATATGCGTGAGGCAGGAATTGTCCAGAACAGCTCAATAATATTTTCAGTACCAAAATAGATAATTACAAATTGAATCTTACTATGAAGTACTTATTCGAATTATTTAACTATCGGATATATACATTTGCTAGATGTTTCTTTAATTAATGGGCCAATTAAAAATTAAGAAATCTTTTATGAAACAATGTCAACTAAAGCGCCAAATTATTAAAACTATATTCCCTTAAGACACTAACGAAAAGTCACGTATTGTTCCATACGTCACTTCAACATGAAATGCTGTCAAACCATCTAATGTCAACACCTATGAGGAAAATTCTGAATTTATGTGGTTTTAGTTTATATTCTTTATTATTTCAGTTAAAAATCTTTGTGCTTGCCTGATATTTTTCTATTTCTTTATTTCTTTATTTTTTTTTACTTAATTCACTTTACTCTGCCAGATCTTGGCAAATTTTATTCCTTTCATGTTTCAAGTAAAGTTATTTAGTCTTTTCCTTTCAGTCTGACTATCTTGAATCTCTTTCTATTCCCTCCATGAACCATTTTGCTATTTTGTCAAAAACCCTCTAAATCTTTTATTATTATAAGTCAGGAGTTGGCAAATATACCATCATGTTAATATATATACGCACACACACAGTTATGTTATCACATGGCAAAACAACAACAGTCAGCTTAAGATCCTCTTCTCCGACGCAATTTACAGCAAGATAGAATCGGTTAATATCTCAAAAGGAACTTAGAATAGCGACTTGTTTAATTAAACTTATCTTTAGAACTGGTATTTCTGTTCCATTATTGGTTATAATGAATTACTTATTTTACAATATTGTAGCGTCCCCCTTGGATTTTAAAAATTAAAAAAAATCTCAACCAATATTTATTTTTATTTAGCGTTTGATAAAAAAGCAAGAGTCACTTTACTAAGACTAACTCCATTAAATTAGAACGTAATATATATTTATTAAAATAAAATTTAAATATGAAATTAAATAATAATAGAAAATAATAAGATCATCATTATTAAGCCCCACCCTATCGCTTGAATCTGAAACTCCTTTGTTTTTATTTTTACAAGACTATAAAGTTTTATGGTTTTTCGTTATAAAGGAAACAGTATAAATTTTGATAAAATTTATGATATTTCCATCCCGATATCGCAGCCTAATCGGTATTAGTCTGAAACGATGAAAGATTAAAATTTTATAACATTGTAAAAATATTGTTTGTAATTATATTCATTAAAAAATTAATTATTTTTTTTATAATTGTTATATAAATGATAGCTACAACTATGTTCAATGTTGGAAGTTTTAGGCTTAATGTCAAGTATGATTAATTCAACGATGGTTTAAAGTATGTGTTGGTGAATTAAACGCGAAAATAAAGATGAAATCCCCAAACGTCAACACATAAAAAATAAATAAAACCGGAAGAACTTATTAACTGAACCTAATAACGTAGACTTTAGATTTTTAAAGTTAATAATAGAGTTTTAATACAAATTACAAGAATAATTGTTTACAATAAATAGTCTCTATAAAAAATATATGTTATAAACTAATTTTAGACCAGAGGTTGTAACTTTTATGGAACTTTTTTAATGAGTTCGATTTTAACAGTTCCTCTGAAACGTTTTAGGATCTCTGTTTCTAAAGTCCTAGATTTACGGTAAAGGTTTAACTTTTATTTATTTCAGTTCTTAAAAAAAGTTCCCTTAAATGTGAAATAAACAGAGATTGGGCTTAAATCAGAGCTATAATTTTTCTTAAATTAATTACGCATGATTCTTATTTTGGTTTGTTATTTTCAATAATGAACCATTGTAATTAAACAAAAATTCAAAAACTTAACCACTCTCAAAATTTGAGATTTTACGTTTCAGAATACGTAGAATTCGAAAAATAAACCTTTTTAGTCCGAGTATTTTATCCGAAACTACTGGACCACTTTTTTTTTCAAAGTCCGATTTAAAATCAGAGGTTAGCCGAGAATGACGCTCCTTCATCGACATTACTATCCGCCTTTTACTTTTAAAATGGAGGCCGAAAAACCTACGTTGATATGAACTGCAGCGCCTAAACGAATCTATCGATTTCAATGAAACTAACAAAAATCGTTAAAATCGGTCAATTAGGAGCAAAGATATGGTCTCTAAATGTTTCTTATGTTCTACTGTAAATCCTTTGTTTTGGATTTTGATTTTTCAATGTGTTACTGAAGTAATAGGGAGTGGGGTAGCTCAGTGGTAGGGCACTGAGCATCCAATGCAAAGGTCCCAGGTTCGAGCTCCGGCTCATGGCAGAAAATTTATTTATTTGTTTCATTGGCCGTGGGGCGGCCCTGGGTTTAGAGTCCCTCCTGTGGCATACCTAGCCTCTATAAAGTGGGTACCCTCAATTAAATAATTAATTAAGGGGGAAAACCTAGCGGTTGAACGTGATCTCGGTCGAATCACCTCCTTGCACAACTGTTGACCAAGAAACAGTACTTATAAATACCCTATACAGTACTGAACCCCAGACCCTTCATGGGCTGTAGTGGTACAGGGTTTTTTTTTTTTTTTTTATTATTATTATTTTTTTTTTTTTTTTATTGAAGTAATACTATTTTTTTTCTTTAGAAAATTACGTGATGATGAAAAAAAATGTTTAGGCTAATAATTGGAATTAACTTTTTATTTCTTGTTATATTTCATTTGATTTGTCACTAGAAAGGTGAAGTTATTTTAGATGTATGATTGCTGAGACATAATATACCATTGTGAAATAATTTGCGGCGGTTTTTGTTTGTTTTGAGTAGCTAAGAATATATCATTTTTTAGATTGACTTTTTAGCGGAATCTAGAGAACTTTTAAATATTCATTTTTTTTAAATATAAGTTCTGTAAAACCTTTATTTGTAAAGTCCTGTATCCATGAGACTGAAGTACTATCAATAATAAAAGTTCCATTGGTACCGAAAGTTTTAAAAAATGAAAGATTTTTTTTTTTGTTTCAAGCCCTGTTTTTGACTGATTTTATGAATAAAATAAATTTATGTCTGCTCTTTTACAACTAATCATACATTATTTTATTATTATCACTTAAGAGACAGTAAATTACTAATATATATTTTTTTTATCTTCAAATCTTTCTCCGGACCTGTCATGGTAGTGAAAATTAGCAGAATTGTCACATATAACAACTCATATTTCCGAATATATAATATTATTGTATAACTTTTATTGTATTAACTTTACATAAAAAAAATAAATATGTATATATATATTTTATGAATTGGTTTCAAACTTGGGTTCAAACCAATTCAGGAATTTCAATCGATATTTTTCAACATATTAAGGAAGATCTATATGTTCGGGTCGAAATGTGGGCTAACCCAATAAAAATATCGACTTATTGATATAAATTTTAGATTTTGTTGAACGAAAATCTTACGGTTGTAAAATTGAAAAATTATGTCAGGGAAAATTATTTTTTTATAGCAAATAAACTTTTAAATAGATTTAAAAAATGAGAGCTAATCTATTTGTTTTAATTAAGTTCATTTTACTTTGACTGTCTTGTTATTGCTAGCGAATAGCTAATATTATCTTATCACTATAGTCATATAAGCCAGGAAACACTATAGTTGACGTAGAATTTTCTTCAAATAATCTTAACATATTATAAATAAATAAAGCTATTTTCAAACCGACATACCTAATCAATCCCAAGATTTCCTTTTTCTTTTTATAACTAGGGGTTTGCCAACCTTTTTTTTTGTTGTAAAATCGAATATTTATTTTTTCAGTAGTAAAATTGCCAGTTTTTTACAAACGCTTTCTGTTTTCCTATTATTAGAAATAAATTATTCTTTCCTATTGATCAATGACAGTTTTGAACTTTAAATATAAGTAAATATGTACATCAAGCATGATCAACTGGTTAACATCCAAATCATATCAAACGCTATGCCAAGCCTATTATTGAATTCACCATAATAATTAATTTCGCAATTACCAGAAATTGCTCGAGGGGCAGACAAGCAGGTACAATCAGTGCTGCCATCTACAGTAATCAGATCATAGCAGGATGCTAAAATAATAATCAATTAAATGTAATTAATAATTGAAAATCTGTTCAACCATATCATAAATAATATAAAGATATCGATATAACAATCTTCACATGCATTTGTTATTCAGAATCAGTGTTTTTCTTACGAATAATTTTTTTTTATTATTTTAATGGAATTTACGACTGTATTACATAGGAAATACAATAAGTAAATGTGAAATTGGTAACATGGCATGTACAACATGAAGAGAAACTACCCATTGGTAGAACTCAAATTAAAGTTCTATATTAGAAGATCCCGAAGCCATCTTCTTTTCAGACGCCTCGGAGGGTTATCAGGGATCGAGGAGGAAGCAAGGTTTGAAACGAGAGGATTCGGATGGTTCTGCAGTTTGTTATGGCAGGACAGGTATCTGGATTGGGCCAAATCGGAAACATATGGAACATTAAGGTCTTTATGGATGATTTTATTTGTGACAAAGTAAGGAGCGTTGAGGATTTTACGAAGGATTTTGGATTGTAAGGATTGGATACGAGAGGAATTTGATGGTTTAGTGGAGCCCCAAAGCTCAATTCCGTAAGTCCAAATAGGTCTTATTATTGTCATATATACGAGTCGTTTATAATTGATTGAAAGCTTAGATCGTTTGTCTAGTAAGTGCTGCAGTAGTCGAAAACGTCGGTTTCTAGTCGTTTCAGCCTGGTAGTTCCAAGTGAGTCGTTTGTCAAGGTGGAGTCCTAAGTATCGGATTTGTTCGACAGGAATAAGAGGGCTATTGTTGAAGGATACTGTAGGACAGGAAGTCATAGGTTTACGACGAAGAGTGAAGGTTATTTGATGGGATTTATTGGAATTTATTTAATTCCTAAAGTTTTGACATCATTTTTCAAGGCTTGTGATATGTGATTGAAGAGTTTGGGATGCAATAGATGGATCGTTATTAACTGATAGGATACACGTGTCATCGCCATAGGTGGTGATGACAGTGTTGGAACGAATAAATTGAATTGAATTTTCAATAACACCGGAACTCATTTATCAGTTTCATGTTAAACTGAATACGTTTATAAGGCTTATACATGTTCATATAGAAATCAACGTGTATATCGTACAGAAGATTATATTGATTTTGTTTATAATTTATCAAACTTATAGTTTTGATAATCTTTTTTTTTTCTTACGCCTGTTGACTTCGACTCTTAATTCATAAGTTTTCTTCAGCAGATTGGGATTTTCAGTAGACAACAGGTATGATCTTATGGTTCTCTTTTCTTCTAGATACCCACGCACCACATGGTTTACTAACCGGATGCGATCACATTTCATTCCCTCTACATCAGGAACTTTCCTGAAGAATGGTTGGCAGTATTTTGCTTCAATCTTCCACCCAGTTCTTTTATGGGGTAGGGGATTATCAGCACTATACCGAACTCCCAACCTGGAAGAGCAGGAGCTATGGGGTAAGAATGCTCGTCTGCTTGCGGAAAACGAAGCCGCCCCTCAATGGTCTAAATAGTCCAGTAGAGACTGCACTTATTAATTTTAATTTATTATTATTTTTTTGTGTTATTATTCCCGCAAACGGGATTTGAACACGTGATCTATTTGGTTGTCCGAAAAATAATTCTGGAGTTCGGGTTAAAAAAAAAATTAAGATTTACAACTGTTTATTTAATCAAAATCGTCCCCATTACTATCAATACATTTCTGCAAACGTGTTGAAAACTTTTCCATTCTATCGGAATTGAATTTCCCATCTTTAAAATTGATAAACTCAAAAATGGATTTTCTAATTCCCATTGCCCATTATATCTTTCGTCACATAATTAGTGGTCCAGGTGTGTAGAAATGTATTCTCCAGATGTTTATTTTGAGGCGCTGTTTGTTATTGTTGGTCGTTTAATTACAAACGACCCTTTATTTTCAACTTGAAATTTTTTTGTTGAAAAAAATGACATTACTGATATTTTTTATTGTCTAAGACAATTATTTTTTAATGCTTTTTCATTATTTTTTAATTATCCAGATTTAATAAAAGGCGCAGTGTGACAAAATTAAGCTAAATACTGATTCTTAGTGATCAAAAAACTAAAATTACTTTAAATAACTTAAGATCTACTAACCAAAGTACATTATTATTTAAAATTGTTTATTATTATTTTTTTTCTGTTAGTATTACAGACCATGTAAATCTTTTGCCGCCTTAACAAGCTTGCTCCATCTCTGAAGCTTTTTTATTTTATTTTTTCTTTTCCACATTACAGTAACCCTGTAATGGGTGCATATATTTCTACGCGTACAATCTTGCGATATAACGCGTATTGAGATACATAGTTAGTTTAAGTAACAAAGTCTTGATATATTACAATTATTTGAATAATTAGAAAATAAAATAAATAAATGTATATAACAAATTATAGCAATTTGAGTAAATAATTAAATATAACATACAATAACTGAAATAAACAATAGTGATACATTAGAGATTAGATAGTATTTACAGCAGAAATGTGATATAGTAGGATAAAAACAAAGGATAAAGATTTAGGATAAAAATTGAGGGTTACAGAGTATGTACGATTTGGTAAAACAACTGATGTAGGAAATGTTGAGAGGTGGTCAGGCAGCCGCTGGATCATTAAGCTCAGAGAAATCAATTCTTTCCACAAACTCATCAAATTCTGAGAAATATTTTTTTAAATCAGATCCTTCTTTGAAGGCGGCCATTGGTCTCCGTTCACCATGACAGCAGAGACCAATTTGTATCTGTATTTATCCAGTCTAGTGCAGTCATACAGGAGGTGGTCGTATGTTTGCTCACTGTTGCCATCACATTTGCAAATTTTGTTGTCAGTTAACTTGAATCTGAATAAATATTTTTTGGCTGCTCCGTGTCCTGTCAAAAATTGTACTAGTTTAGGGGATATTTTTTTAAGTTTGATTCTTTCTCCTAAATTTTTAATGTATTCGTAAGTGTGTCTGCCTTTTGTTGATGCCGCCCAGATTTGGTCCCACGCTTGTCTTGTTGCTGTTCTTAGAAAGTGATTAACCGCGCTGGTCGGTGCCTTGTTGAATATTATCGGGCGTGCGTTGTCCCTTGCCGCAGCCTTAGCTGCTTCGTCCACTAGCTCGTTCCCCAAAATGCCAGCGTGTGCCTTTACCCATTTATATTGATATTTCCATATTTATACCTTGGTTGTATCAACAGATCAACGCTCGCTTGATCTCCTCGACAAGGTTTCATCTCTGCAGCTTATCTATTGCTCGATTCTATCTATCCATCTGTTCTTGGGCCTTCCACGTGGTCTTTTGCCTTCTATTGAGGAATCCATTGTTACGTAGAGGCTTTCAGATGGATTGCCACGAGCTACGAATACATGTCCTGTCCACTTTAACCTCCGTGCCATCATGTCATGGGATATTGAGTAACCAGTTTCTGTAAGCAGTTCCTTATGGCCTTTCTTCTCCATGTGTTAATAAAGTTCCGATAGTATATTACCCAAAAAAATATATTGTGATTATTGCTAATCTACCAGTTACAAATTTACACAATATTACATCGCATATATTTTGTGATTCATGAAAACATATCATGCGAGAATAGGTTAATTTAAATTATTTATCATAGTAAATGAAGCTAATAAAACATCGTTTGTTGAGGATCACCCTAACGTCAAAGAATACATTTTAGATTTATTGAATATGTATGAGAAAAAAATGGGATTCTCAACTGTACAGAGAACTTTTACTTTCAAAAATATAAATTTATAAATAACAATTTTTATTTTTTATTAAAGTGGAATCGGTGATTCCTTTCAACGTAAATAAATGTTTTTTTTTTGTTTTTTTTTTAACCAATTATTGTATTACAATAAAATAATGCTAACGGTAAAAGTAGATGTGCTTGATAGATTTTTTTCTTGATATATCTTTATACTGGAGGTATAGAACACCTTGTCCATTTTTGTATTCGTTCAGGAAGCCAGGTTTATCCATGACTTTGAGCTATTAAAATTTGTTTCTTAGTTGATAAATTATTTATTAAAAAATAAACACAGACTCCTTTATCTCCGGGGCACAGATATGTTCTTCCAATGAACAAAGCATACTATTTTTTGTGTTAAGGGAACATACCTAGTGGATAACAAAGATACAAGAAAATTACATACTAACTAAGGGCCATAAATATATATAGATAATAAAGTGGGGCAAAAACAGATTACCTAAAATGCAAAAGATATTTAAATTTATTTTTTATTTTGATATCATATATATTGATATCATGAATTTGACAATATATGAATCATATATACCACAACATATCTATTCTGTTTTCTATATTATTAATCATCTTTCTTAGATGTGAAACTTACCCTCCTATTTACCAACTCACTGATTTAAGGCATGGCCACAACCAACAGGGCCGATACCACTCATAGGAGGTTTAAAAGAAGCTGGATGAGGGATCTCCTCCACTAAATATAAATATATATATATATTACTACATTTCATTCTTCAACCCAAAATCACTCCAATCCTCTGGTTCTTTCTATCTCCTGCTCCCTGTTACCTGAGCAACGAAGATTAAGAAGAAAGTGGCCAAGAGACCTACTACATCAATAAAAACACAACAAATTTGCTAGATGCGCAGCTGTGCATCTAGCAAATTTGTTAAACTAAAATATAAAAAAAAGAATATATATATATATTTTTTTCATTTTAATGAAATTTACAACTGTATTACATAGAAAATACAACAAGTAAATGTGATATTGGTAACATGACATGTACAACATGAACAGAAACTACCCATTGGTAGAACTCAAATTAAAGTTCTATATTAGAAGATCCCGAGGCCATCTTCTTTTCAGATGCCTCGGAGGGTTATCAGGGATCGAGGAGGAAGCAAGGTTTGAAACGAGAGGATTGGGATGGTTCTGCAGTTTGTTGTGGAAGGACAGGTATCTGGATTGGGCCAAATCGGAAACATATGGAACATTAAGGTCTTTATGGATGATTTTATTTGTGACAAAGTAAGGAGCGTTGAGGATTTTACAAAGGATTTTGGATTTTAAGGATTGGATACGAGAGGAATTCGATGGTTTACTGGAGCCACAAAGCCCAATTCCGTAAGTCCAAATAGGTCTTATTATTGTCATATATATATGAGTCGTTTGTAATTGATTGGATGCTTAGAGCGTTTGTCTAGTAAGTGCTACAGTAGTCGAAAACGTCGGGCGGTTTTTAGTCGTTTCAGGAACGGACGCCGCGGGAACTCCTTTCTCTCACGCCTGCCAATGTCTTACTACATAACTTCGTCTTTCCCAAAGGTGGGAGTTAAAAAATAAAATTAAACGACAATCAAGAGATTTGAAAAAGAAAATGATTTATCAAGAACTGACGGCGCTATATATATATATATATATATATATATATATATATATATATATATATATATATATATATATATATGAAACTGGAAACTGAAGGTATAACACAGTCCTGCAACATTGAGAGGATGGGAACAGGTAGTGGTAGATATTCCAGATTATAAACTGACAAAACTTCTTGGACAGTTTTGGTCAGTGTTGTGTTCCAACCACATGATTTATCCCATGACTGATGCTGGCAACATTTCTAAGGTTGATTAAACTCTGGAAGTCACTTCCCCCGTTGGACAGTACAAGACTCCATGACGTACAATCAGATTTATTCCTGGATTTAGGCCCACCAACATGAGTGATAATGGCCAAAATTGGAGTTTTCTGTCTCTCTATGCGTATAGAATTGATTTTAAAAATAGTTACAATTCTTATAGTTTTAAATTTGTTGGCCAATACGTTCAACTTAGAGGAAAACTTAGAAGTTTCTTCATTCATAGTTTCCTTTTTCATAGAGTTCATAGTTTCTCCATTTTTAGGGAGACCATTGCCTCAGTTTTTATTTATACTTACGAATTGTAATTTGTTCCTTATCTATATAATATAATACCTTGATATATATACATATATATATATATATATATATATATATATATATATATATATATATATATCATGATATATCATACCTTTATATTTCTGCTCACATTTCCAGGAAGTTGTTGTCGGCTCCCTGGTTGAATTCCACAAATTATCATTATTAAAGATTTGAGGAAAACCATTTCCGGAAGTGTTAAATTTCATGAAATTTCCTCGGACACATTTCCTTTTCCTGTGTAATATTTTTTTAATCATAATAATTTTAGTGTTCTTCATTTGTGACGAAAGAATGTTTATTAATTTTAAGAAGTTCATTTTTTTAAATTTCATGCTTATAATAAAAAAATACGTTCATGATTCAGGTATATAACCTCATTATTACAATAGTAAATTTATTTAACCATTTGCATTAGACAAATCTGAAACAGTTCTAAATAAGGAACAAAAAAGTAACTAGCGATACTTGAGTAAAAAAGACCCCATTTTGCTATCAAAATTATGGATAATGAATATGAAAAACAAATACTGGAACATTTAAACAATCCTACCAACTCATTTTTATTATCATGTTAACCTTAAAAATAATTTATATACGATTTTTTTGCCCATCATAAATAATAAGAATGATAAATAAAGAAACGGGATCATCACAAAAAAGCTATGACGTAATCGGTTTCAGAAAATAGCTACATTAAAATAGAATATAGAATTCTCACCAATATTAACAAAACATGAATCGTTTATTTTTTAATTTTTTTTCATTTTTTTACCTGCATGTTGTTATTAAGGGAAATGTTCATCATTGCACCCTCTTTGTAACGACCTAATATTCAAAATTGCATCTTAACGCGACGCCATGTTACAGACGCGAAATGGGAAGAAATTGTGTCGAAAACTAAACGATAACAAGCTTTATGGAAGCCACCGTTTAAAACCTCTCACTAATTAAAAATCGTACCTGCATACTGCAAGCGAGGGAAATATCCAGCATTCCATTTTCTTTAGAATGACCTATAATTTATAATTTATATTTCATATTATTAATCTCGCCTGGATGATGTTTTCACTTCTACGGTGTGGTCTAAAGCACACACCTTAGTTTTTGTAATATCTGATCTGCCATGAACCATCTTTAATGAAAAAAATAAATTTACTAGAAATATTTTTAGAGCTAAATTCACATTTCGGCTTCACATTTTTACAAAATACTTGTGTCAACTATTAACAAGAATGATGCAGAGTTACAACGAACGAATGATATCCTGTTAATTAACAGGACGAAGCTGTTCAATATCCGATATAATGGCAACAAGCTGTAAATTATATGAGAAAACGCTAGAGAAATAACTATATAAGAAGAATAACAACCATTCGATCATGTTATATCTCATTTTGTAACTATAGTAAATAATAAATACAAGAGTTTAATATTATCTTTTATACAAGATGTCATTATAATTGAGGCTGGTGTATTATAAATTATGATATAGCATTAACGAACTTAAATTAAAAAAATATATCTTCTATATAATATTAAAGGTTTTCTTAAAAATTCAAATTGGAGCTATTTACGATATGGAGCAGTAGAAAAATTATGGTAGTGCCTTGAAAGGTACAATGGCACAGAGCCATCTGTCTTCCCCGCTGACAAAAGAATCTTCCAACTTCTTCTGTAACTACCTCCTTTCTCTCCCTCCACTTCCACGAGGTCGAAGAGCACTCAGTGGTACGTTCCCAAGATTTACAAACAAATCCACTTTGTCAGTTCTGTCAGTGGCAGCTAGTTCTGTGTGTATTGCATATGGGACTTTAATTCTCAAAAAGATTTTTTTTTAAATTACAAAAATAGCACATTTGTATCGAAATTATGTATAAATAAAAAAAATTAAATAAAAATATTTCAAAATTAATTCATTAATAATTAGCTCAGAACTGTCTTTCTGTCAATGGATCGAAACAGGCTTTAATCAACGGAAATAAAAAATTCAAATTAATAATCAACAATAATTATATATTATGGATATGTTACATATTTTACTTTCTAAGTAATCAAAAATACATCAATCAGAGTTGCCTTCAATAATAACATAAAAACAAAAAATAAAATAAATATTTGATGAATGCCTACGTATCGGACCACATTGCACTCTTTATATTTTATTTATATTTACTCTATAAAGAAGCAATATTATGCATCCGCAAAGTGCTTTTTCAAAAACATGCTATTGTATCTATGAGAGTACTAAAGGCAAAAGACGAATCAAGGAGTCATTATTTAATTATAGAAAAAATAAATAATTTATAGGTTACACCGATGTAAAAAATAAAAATATAGTACTGGTATGGATCTCCTCGCATTGTGGTGTCCGATGAAACAAGAGTGTTACCACCACTTCAACTTGACAACAAGATACTTCAAAAGATACTCAAGTGATGATTGTTTTCTTATAGCCCTGAAGAAAAACTGAATTTGGATCAAAGCGTCACAATAATTTTTTTTTCACTTTTGAGCTTGTTATAGAGCCTGATTTGGCTCTTTGAATTTATATGTGAAGTACATATGACCGTTATTTGATGTTTTTCATTAATGAGCTACATACAAACTGTTAAAAAAAAAAATTAAAAATCTTACTTTTTTTAATATTTTATTACTTTGAGGAGACATAACCAAACTCCAATGATATCGTGCATTCTTCTAGAGTATTATATGTCAACATAAATGAGATATCATGGGATTGTTTTATTTCCCACACATTAAAACCCCGCCAAAAAATAGGCAGTTACGAGGGGTATCCATCGAATAGCTGGTTCGTGATTTACTATGAGCCTTGAATTTTTTGAATTGAGAGACTTTAGTCTTATTATAGAATCTTCCATCAATACACCAAGAGTAGTTTTTGATCCCTACAATTAACTAAATTTACATGAAATTCTTAATTATACTTGGAAATACGTTAATGTTTATTTAACTTCAATATTACGGAATCTCGTTCTGTAACTTTATTTATAAGGAAAGATATTATTTCTTAACTAGTTTTATTTACTTAGCTATAAACGCTTCAATTGTCTGCGAAAAAAACAACAAAATTAAAACTCTATTCTAACTCGAATATTAAATAAATTTATGACGGTTAATAGTTGTTGAGCGAATACTCCCGTAATTATTCAATATTAATTCATTATCTGTAAGGATGTCTACAAGGAGCTATTAAAATTTCACAGCTCTATTAAGGAACTGGGAAATTTAAAGTTGAATTATAACTAACCCTATAAATTTTAAAAGAGATAAAAATTTATTAGAAAATTGTTTCAAGCATTTCATTTAATCATTTTTTTTTAATTATATGGAGTGGATTATCGAGTTATCAATGTTTTATTAATTAATACAGCGTAATTTATTCTAATTCCATTCATTCATTAATTTAATGTTCATCATCTTAATTACATTAAGTTCTTATCTCAAGTTCATGTACACTAAAACCATTGATATTTTTAATCTCATTTTACTTTCATTCATAATTATAAATTTCTCTTTATTATAAATATTACTATAAAATAAATATCACAAAGAAACATTTATATTAATTATAAAATAAATATTACAAAGGAATATTTCTATTTATTATAAAATAAATATTACAAAGGAATATTTCTATTTATTGTAAAATAAATATTACAAGGGAAAGTATTGGAGTCATAAAAATGTACACTTTTCTTTTCAGTCCAAAGCTCAAAAAGTAGTTTGTATGTGTATTGAAAACATAGCTCAAAAACAAAAAGTTGTACGAAACTGAAATTTCATTTTAAGGCAGTTTTATAGCTTAGTTGATTATATGATATTTTGTATTAATGTGATATTCCAATAAATTTAAAAAAAATACCGATTGGAAACATACCAATGTTATATAAATCATTATAAATTATATAATAAATGAATTTTATAAACCATCACGTGTCCATATTTTTTTGACATCTCTTATGAACATTTATCTCTAATTTAATATGATAATTAATCTATTAGTAATAACTAATAATAATAATGATTAGTAATATAATAATATTAAATCGTATTTTCCATCAAGAAGCTTACCGATTCGAGCTTTTGTTTGGTTCCCATTGTTACAAGAGAAATATGTTGGCAATAATTCTATTTATGATTCGACAACCACCATGAATTTGATAATCGATAAACTCTCCGGAACAAAGCTCAGTAGATAGGTATAATCGGTAAACAATAGGTATTTTCAAATACCTGGTAATATGTTTGTTGGTGAATATATAATGCCAGGTTTATAAAAACTCCAGAAAATAAAAAAAAATATATAAAGCAACTTCAGTTTCATAGATCGGTGGAGATTTGTGAATATTAGCCCTTGTGAAATTTTTATATTCTGCCCTGAAGCAAAAGTGGAAGTTGTTAATTTACATTTTTTCAACTAGAGAGGGATAGCTAAGGATGTATATTTGATTTTTTAAAAAACGCTGAAAATTATTACAAAATGGTAGTATATAATTACTTTTTATTTATTATAAATTATAAATAATATTAGAAAAAGTACTTCATAATCATTACAACAAGACTAAATAAGTGAAAAAATGAGACATGAAACGCAAGATTATTGGGATTAAATTGTTAAAATGACTCCATTAGACATTATATTTTCTTCCAATTTATCCCAAATATAGGCGCATAAAACCACTGATAGACCGCCTTTTTGAAACAACATGGAGGTGGTGATGCCGAATTCCTAGAATGAATGAACAACCTTTCGATAAAAAAAATTCAGTATTCATCATTTTTGAATTTCACTTCATCTCAAAAGCAAAACTTCAAATTAAGAGTAAAAGAGGTCACGTTGGTTTATTTTGATAGTTACAAAGAATTAATAGATGGATAATATGAACATCATTCATACACAAAATCAAGCACATAGCTTATATGAATATATTAGTCCGCGGTAATGATCCCTTTTTATCAAATTATTACCCTCCGTCTGAAACTTCCTGAAATAGATATATTTTATCGTTACTAATATTTTTTTTCATTTACGTGAATACTCGGATATAAAGTGTTTTCGATTTAGAGATCAGTAAACTGTATTTAATGATGTAATAAAAAATAACTATTTGCTTATTAAATTACCATTTGCCCACTAGAGTCAAAAGATAATTAGATCACAAAATTGAAAAAAAAGTGGCCTACAAAAATATTGGTCCGTTTGGCGTAACTTACACCCCCAACATGTTAAAATAACGAGTTTATGTAGCCCAAAGGCCCAATATTTTTGTAAGGCACCTTTTTCTATCGATTTTATCATTAAATTATCATAAGATTTAAGTGAAAAGCAAATGGCTATTCATGGAGATTTAATATCTGATTATATTAATTAATTTCTTGAGAAAATGCTTCACTTCTGAGAATTTTGTTTAATAAAGAAGTTGTAGGTTACGATAAGATGAAGTTATTCAGAGTTCTAGTTTCAGAAGGATGTTAATAATTTGATAAAAATGGAATCTGCACCACGGAATTCTTTCTTAATACACGGAATTTTTCCTTAACCGAAGATTTATGTCCAATCAGTTTTTTATGTGAAATCTTATGTCAATAATATAATATGCTTGTTTACCATTATTCTGTCTGCCAATCTCTTAGACAGTAGATTCTCAAGACTCTTGCGATTAAGAGAAGCGGGAATTTAAACCAGACAAAAGAGAGTTGATCCTTTACCTAAGTGCTCATCCCATTAAGGGATCCAACTCGGAGACCTAACAATTCATGGAGTACAATAGCCATTTAAGACGCAATAAACAAACATCTAGGTCTAGGGCCCAATCAGATAACTGCTTTTCCATCGATTCCATCCTAAATCTTCATCCACGTTTAGATATTTAAGGTAAAATCAACTTAATTCTCATTATAATAAACTCAGTATAATTTTATAAAGTATAAAAAGTTAATTCCACTAAGATAATAAGCATTTTCTGTTAATAAAACATTTATTATTTGGAGCATTACGGTTTGCTTCGTAAACAAGATATACTAAGATACGCTTAGGCTATACGGGATTTATCGGGGCCAGGGAATGAGAGCAGGGAATTCGAAATCCCCTCCGGTGCCGGGATGCGAACTCGTACTTTTTAATCCTCCATAACTTTGGTTATCTGATTGCTGGGCAACTCGCGGTGCTGTGCACACTCGTTAGCCCATTCGGCCATCCCTCCCCCAAAATAAATATATTGTAAATAAGTAAATTATATAGCTCAAGTAATATGAAGGAAAATATTATAGATAACTTACCGCATGGCTCTATAGTTAGTGGCTAGACATGCTTCCCCAAAGACTTCTGTAAAAATGTTACTCCGTGTATCCTTGTTCCAAACGTTGTATTCCGCCTAGTCACTTCCAGCGTCCTCATGTCAGCCTCAACATCTAGTAGCCTTCCCCTAAATTGTCGGTCCACTCTTTTCTTTGTAAATACCTCTCCATGTAGCCATCTTGCGGGGTATTTTTCCTTTCGACATAACCGAACCATTCTGTGCTTGAAACTGTGGCGTGTTTTTATGAATTGGGTGACAGAGATATTGTTAAACAGCGTGTACAGCTCTTATTTTTACGAATTCTCCAATTATCTGATCCATTATCAACTGGGATATATATCGTTCTCAAAATCTTTTGCTCAATATCCATGTCTCAGCTTCGTATGTTAAAAGCGGTTTTACTATTGTTTTATAAAGCGTTATCGTAAGGCTCCTACATACAGAAGGTGATATGTCTCGGATACTCTTTGTCGGTATCGCTGCGGATTATCCCCCTCTGGGTGACTGCTATAATGCAGTAGATAGAAATCCAACTACATTGTAATATCGCCGCCGACAGCAATATCATATCGCCCAGACATATCGCAATCAGTCTGGAATTTAATGGTCCATGATAAATTTGAGTTGCAATTTTAAAGAATGCTCGGTCGGTTGCAATTACTCTTTTATTAACTGCGTTTTACATCTTATTTTCTTCATTTAAATCTGATCCTAGTTAAGTAAGTTGTGTAATTGATTACGTTACAAGATTGGTATCATAATCCCAACTATTACAAAGGTTAAATAATCAGATTTGCAGTCTAGATATATTTTATTCAGCTTGCCGAAGTTTCTTATACCCTATTACTAATTACTCGTACTATTCATCTTTTTATCTATGCTTATTAATGTACCTCTGTCTACATCATGTATTTCTGATGTTCTTTTTAATTGTTTGCCGTAAGGATGATCCGCATGGTTGGGTAACAACGAGTTGAATAAAACAAATCTAAATAGCGAATCCTGATTATTTATCATTTTCATATTAATAGATATTCGCACCAACAGCCAAATAACGAAAAATTTTATATTACAGAGAATAATTGGTTCTTGTTAAACTAAAACCTATTGGGCCAGACTCCAATGTATACATTTTCTTTAAGCCTATAAATAAATTATCTATCTTATTAATTCTTACTCTTTCAGTGATAAATAAATTAAATTCTAATTTTTAACAAATAGACATAACAGATTCCACTATTTTGTGAATAACGGTGCAAAAAAATTATCGGACGAATATGCGTTAAATCAAAGAAAGAAGGAAATAATAAGTCTACATAATATTCATCTCTTAGTTATTTTATATTGATTTCATAATAAATAAATATATTTTTGTTACTAGTAATATCTGTTAATAAAGAAAGAATGGGAATTCCTGAAGCCCAAATAATATGATGAACTGAATTAAGAAGTTACAAATACCGACATGGCAAAATATTGTATTGTGTTTCAGCCTATTCTATTTTTATTTATTTTTTTTTTGTATATTATTATTACTAACAAAACTAACCTAAAAATAGCTCTCCACCTTGTAACATGTGACCTGAGCCGTATTGGAGACAACAGCTGACGTCTAGACAATACATCACCGCTATGAGCTAGCTGGGACAAAACACTCTGTCCAAAGCAAGACCTTTGTTGCTTGGCTCAGACCATAACTCTATGTCATATCACATTTATGAAAACAGCGGTCCCGTTCTTCCGTAGATGCAAGTGTGTATATATATATATATATATATATATATATTATATATATATATATATATATATATATATATATATATATATATATATATATATATATATATATATATTCCTGTTTCAATTATTACTATATCTAGTTTTTTTTAAGTACGAAGTATATCTAACTTTTTGTTCATTTAATTTTTTAGGCCACCTAATTTTTTTTTTAATTTGTGATGAAATTATCTTACGATTCAAGGAAAAAGCCAATGGACTATTCATTAATATTTAGTACTTGATTAAATTAATTAATTTAACGAGAAAACGCTCCACTTCTAAGAATTTTCCTAGGTAAAAAAATTGTAGGTTAGGATAAGATGGAGCTATTCACGAAGTTTTAAGGTGGATGTTAATAATTTCATAAAAAGGATTATGTACCACATTCTATAAAACTTAGGCCAGAACGTCAGGGGGAGGAGGTAAAATAGTATATAGGTTGAATCTTATGAGTGGGTTGCGTAAAGGAAAATAATACAAAAAACTCATATCTTCCTATCCCATTTCTTTAAATTTTATTAGCTATTCACAAAAAAAAAAAAAAAATTGACAAATAAAACAATTTTTCGTAAAAAATATAAAACTTCTGTTATCGAAGTTTGATTTTTATAAATATTTGAAAATACCATCATTGACTTCTAAACAGTCTCGTCTTCGAAGAGGAATGTTTTTTCTAAGCCACGGTGAGTAGCTCGTTATGATGGTACGAGTTAGGATAAGTGTTGTCCAAAATCGGTTTTAGTCTTGCGCTTTGCAAGACCAAGACCAAAGCCACCTAACTGTTGCAAGACCAAGACCAAAGCCACCTAACTGTTGCAAGACCAAGACCAAAGCCACCTAACTGTTGCAAGACCAAGACCAGGACTGGTAAAAAAAAATCGATTTTTTAAAATAAAAATTAATTCATAATAGTTACTAATACTTGACAATCTTAGTTACTATAGGTTAATAATTGGTGTAACCAACATACTTTTGGATTTAACTCCTATAATTATTCATTCAGGCTTAGTTAGATTTCTCCTATCTAAAAGATTCATTAAAATCTCTATACTAATAAGCTAATAATTAACTACAAGACTGTTGCGAGTCTCTTGTGCAAGACCAAGACTATGACAAGACTGAGTTCGCAAGACCAAGACTCGTCTCGGTCTCGCATTTGGGCAACACTAGTTAGGATGGTACAGTACTGGGAAGAATTTTGTTCTCGCACAGTTTTTTGAAAAGTCTGATATTTGTTTTAAATTGATATATTTTTTAACTTTTGCCAATATTCCTCAGTACCTGTTTTAGCACTCCTATTACAACAACCATAGGGAAACATATCTGCCTAATCTCTATGTGGATAGCTGTGTGTACATTCCATTTGAATATTCAGTTTTGCAAGACTGGCGCAATTAACATATGCATTAATCGGTTATACATAAAATCATAGTGCTATTGCGGAAATGCAAAGGCTTGAAAGCAATTTTTTTTATTTGTGAAATTCTGTTTCTTTTTCAATTAGCCAATACAATTTAAGCAAATAAAAATTTAATAAAAATATTTAAGTTTTTTATTATTTTCCTGTGTGCTAAAACTCCTGGAGTTCGGTCCCTCCCTCCCTCCTCCCCGAATCATCCTATTAATATATATTATTTATTTATTTATTCAAATAGGCTAAAACGCAATAAAAGATATAAAAATGGCTGATATTATTGGAATATTGCTAAATGATGTCATAAATTTCTCAACCACTTTATAAGTGTCCCTCTCAAATTTTTATAAGTTAGTCTATTTTGACTTTCGATCCGAGATGTGCTATTTCTAATCTGAATTAATTTTATCTTATGATAATATTTTTCTGTCTGTCTCTATCTCACTCTGGATGATTCTTTGCCGCTTGATGATTAATCATTGACAGATATTTGAAATACTAATGGCTTAGTGGAGTACCTTGCAGTACTTCTTAAAATATATTTCGAAAATCTAATAATCCAGTGAAGTTAATTTACTTTGGTATTAAGAAAGTTTGAGAATATAATTTTTTCATTAAAGCTACTTTTTCATGCGGTATTTTTAAAACACAAATTTTGACTATTTGAGATTCATCAATAAAATAGGGTTTCTTTTATATTGATTTATATTTATATAGATATTTTCTTTTAATAAACGCTCAGAGATACTTATAGGACGACTAGTACACTGAATATGAAATTACAAGGAGTATAGATATTATATCGCAGACAAGCAACAATGCCATTTTCATTAGCGAAACATAGGCAATCCTGAAGGTATTATAATATGTATTCAATAATAATATCACTAAATCAGTAATTGTTACCGAATCCTCATCTGTGATCAAGGTTCTAAATGTATTGACTAGTAACACATTTCATCAATAAATGCAACTAATGAACTGGTCAAGAAATAACAATGTTATGAATCACATATTGGAATAACCGGCAATAAAGGCGCAGATAAAGGAACAAAAGATACAGCCAGAAGTCCTGATTAGTTTTTTTTTTTATATATTTTTTAGATCATTATTCCTCAACAAGTCGAAATGAGAAATTACAAGTGCTTATCAATAAAAAATAGAATGTGGGGACAACTTCCATTCAATCATCTTCGCCTGTGCAAAGAAGGGAATCAAGCATGGGTGCCTACAAAATACACAACATCAAAAGAATGTGCCATCATTACCAGGCAAAGAATCGGACACACCAAGCTAATCCATATCCATATCCATAATATGTCCTACGGTCAGATTATATTTTATATATAAAATATATCATATTCCATTGTAAAAGATATCGTAGGCAACGAATAGAACTAAAAATTGAAGGCATAGCTCCACACAAAGAAAACAATGGAATTGAAAAAAACTATGAAGTACATCAAACAAACAAAATTTTTAATTTTTAAACAGATTTTTTTTTTTTTAAATCTCTCTTGGAGTCGAAACGTTGAATAATAATTTTAAAAATGTTTTAAATGTAAAATAAAAAGCTGTGATATTAATCAGGAGATTTAATAAATACATAATCATAAATAGGTTAAACATAATAATTTGAAAAAAATATGAATAACCTAAATAAGGTTGTTTATCAAAAATGAATTTTATTTAAAATTTATGATCGTCGCTAATAATCATTTTAGTCGAAGCGAAGTTAAATAACAGCAAAAAAAAAAAAAAAATACATTTTTTTTTATAATTGCTGTAACTCTGTAATACTCATTATATACATGGAAAAAGCATTAATAATAAATTATATGTAAAATAAAATGGTTAAAGTTGACCATGGATACAACGAGGAGAATACAAATGTGCTGGATAATTAGTGTTGCCCAAAATCGGTCTTGGTCTTGCACTTTGCAAGACCAAGACCAAGGCTACCTAATTGTTGCAAGACCAAGACCAGGACTAATAAAAAAAAATCGACTTTTTAAATAAAAATTAAGGCCAAATAGTTACTAATTCTTGACAATTTTAGTTACTATATGTTAATAATTAGTATAACCAATATAATTTTGCATTTAACTCCTCTAATTTTTCATTCGGGCTTAGTTAGGTTTCTCCTATCTAAAAAAAATACAGTAATATCTCTACAGTAATAAGCTAATAAATTACTGCAAGACTGTTGCGAGAAGCTTGCGCAAGACCAAGACCATGACCAAGACGGAGTTTGCAAGACCAATACTCATCTCGGTCTCGCATTTGGGCAACACTATGGATAATGTATCTCCTTCCTAACTAATTAAATAACTTAATCAACTCATGAAAGATGTCCATATCAAGGGCTAGACATCGTTCTTACATTAATTAGACTATTGCTGATCGTCAACAACTAGTTAAAGAAAAAAATTAATATTTCAAAGAAAATAAAGTATTTATAGATAAAATCTTTTTAATTATATTATTATAATTTTTGATTGCTTTCATATAGTACACACCCCTCTATTGCTAGCCTATAGACTAATTAAATTCAGAAGACAATAGCTAATTACATAAAGCCAACAGATGGGGCGGGCCTGTAAATTTGGCCCTCTCGACAAAATTAAGTTTATAATTAGGAAGGGGTCGAGGGTCTTCTGTTTTCGTTAATCGTCTCCAAGTTGGGACCCAGTTGCGGCTTTTAATTTGCCCAAGTTGGCGACCCTGTTAGAGAGTTCGGTTCCGTTGTCTACATCCCATCCGGGAACAGACCATGCATCCTTAATGCCTGGGTCGAGAAAATAATTCAGTCTTAATTTTTCATGATTAGCATTGTTGAATCCTTTATGGATTAATTTTTTTTACGACCATGCACTATTTTATAACTCGGTAATTAACTGCTGAAAACTGGATAATAATGCAACAAAGTTTTATTTTAAAATTTAAAATTTAAATACTTAAAGATGCTTTATGGTGCAAATATTACTTCAGATCACTAGCGGATCCAGGATTTGATTTTTTGGAGCTTCTGCCCGAAAGCTTTTATATATATACCCATTATTACTTTGGAAGAAGAAGAAATAAACTAACTACCTATATGAAATGGTGTTTAATTAATTCTTGAATTGTTATTAAATGTAATTACGCGGACAATTATTTTTTTAGAGATGATGGTTAATATTTCTTTCATAAGACATGGTTTTATTATACCATTTTGGGAGGAGGGCTTCAGTCGGAAAGTCTCTCTTCCGATTCGCTTGTGCCTCAGAAAACCCTTTAAAAATGTTAGAAAGTTTTCAATATAACTTTTTTTTTATTTGATGAAATTTACAACTGTACAAAAAATACAACCATTAAAAATGCACACATTAGAAATAATGACATAAACAGACTTGAAGAGATACTACCAAGTGGTATCACTCCCTATTTAATTCTAGGTAAGAAGATCACGAGGCCATCTTCTTTTCAGACGCCTAGGAAGATTATCAGTAATCGAGGAAGGAGCAAGACTGAAAACAAGTAAATTTGGGTGGGACTGGAGTTTATCATGAAAGGTTAGGTATCTGGTTCGGGCTAAATCACCGGCTTATGGAACAATAAGGTCCTTATGAATGGTTTTATTTGTGACAAAATATTGGGCATTAAGGATTTTACGAAGGATTTCGGATTGTGAGGATTGGATATGATAGGAATTCGATGGTTTAGTAGAGCCCCAAAGCTTAACTCCATATATCCATATAGGTCTTATTATGGTCAAGTACAAGTAGATGAGTTCTTTGTAATTAATTGAATGTTTAGAGCGTTTGTCTTGTAAGTCTTTAAGCAGTCGGAAACGTCGAGCGCAATATAACTTATTTTTATATTTCCTTGCTTGTATATTGCATAGAGTTATTTTAAATTGAACAAAAACATTAAAATAAATAAACACAGAAGATAAGGATACATTATTTCTAGAAAGGAAATCCGTCACTGTTTTAGGATGCTAATGGTACTTTCAGCAGAAGCATCTAAACCTCATCGGCATAACATATCGCCAACATGTACTCTTTGCTCATTAAAATAAAAGAAACTTTAGCATTAGAGCTAAATAATATTGGTCTGCAAGGTCATGGCTGATCAAGCAGGCTTCGTCCAGTAAAAGAAAAAAAATAGGAGATTATATAACCTCTATATTTCCTGGTACATTATCAATTTATAAAAAAATAATAATAAATTAATGTCCATGTTCTAAACAGATAGCAGAAATTACTTTTAGGATACTATTAGAAGACATAAAAAAAAATAAAGAACTTGTTACTATCGATCAAGATAATATCACACAAATTCAAACATTTAAACTTTGTTTAAAGTTTTAAGATTATTCGTTTTTCTCCTACGCCTTCTATATACATATTCCCAAAAGTACTGAAACTTACTACACCTATATTGAGAATACCTTCCAAGGTAGTTTTATATTATTAGATTCCGTGAACCCGTCAAAGAAAACAAACTATGGGGACCGTTGAGCAAGAAAAGCAGATTGTGTTGTGACACAATATCCAGAGAGTGTTGGTTCAATCCTTCAACAATAACAACGGTTTCAGCTTCTAGTTTACATAGCAATCGATGCCCAATGCTAAGGGACACCTGGGTGGTTCTCTTCACAACTCATCAGGCAAATGGTTCTTCGGCACCTCCTCACGGCACGGTATAAGGTCACTTATACGGATTCATTCAAGATGTTCGAGGTTCAGAACAAGGCCAAGTGTTTGAACAAGTCTGCATGATCGACACTCCAAGAAATATTCAAACTATGAGATTTGAATGGATTATTTATTTTGCAACCGTTCACCACGAGGAGAATTTCTTTAAGAAAATTGAAAATGGAGTTAGCTGATTTTTTAATGCTTTATTTTTTCTGCAAATACGAAACCATATATATTTACTTAAAGGAGATATGATATCAAAATTTAGAGCTTATGCTTGAGGATTGCATTAACACTCCTAAGATCGCTGGCCTTAGAGTCACATGGAAGGCCGCTAAGCATCTGTAGGATCCACTTCACTAAATTTATATATTGATCAGAAATACCAACACATTTTTTATTGTACTGTATACTTATAGTATACAAAGAAAAAGATATAAGATGAGTTTTTAATATATTTATTGTGTAAAACAGTGTCACATAATTTTAAAAATACTTTAAAAATCAAATCGAAAGGTACGTTGACAAAATTAGGATCATGAGCATTAAATTATGTCCTTCAATAAATACAAACACAAAAATCACTGAATACTAGAAATAATTATAATCGGATTAAATTGGATTAAAGATGATTAATACAAACATCATCACAATTAGTGTTGCCCGAAATTGGTTTTGGTCTTGCACTTTACAAGACCAAGACCAAGGCCGTTTAACTGTTGCATGACCAAGATCAGGACTGTTAAAAAAAATCGATTTTTTAAAAAAAAAATTAAGGCAAAATAGTTGCTAATACTTGACAATTTTAGTTACGATATGTAAAGACTTGGTATAACAAATATACTTTTGCATTTAACTCTTCTAATTTTTCATTCGGGCTTAGTTAGGTTTCTCCTATCTAAAAAAACACAGTAATATCTTCATAATGATGAGCTGATAAGTAACTGCAAGACTCTTGCGCAAGACCAAGACAATGACCAAGACTGAGTTTTCAAGACCAAGACACTTACTATCTATTATCTAGGTTATCCAGTGAACAGATATTTGAGTGCGTGTTTTGTTTTTAATCTACTTATTTCTGATTTCTGTATCTTTAAACAACATATGCTAAAGTGGTGGGGACTTATTTCTTTAAGTCACAATGTCTGCCCACTTTTAGTGATTCACTAATTAACTAGTAGTGGGAGTAAATCGCCTCTTAGTAATAAATTTATCTACCCTGATTTATTTCGTATACTTGAAGAATCAACATATACCTAGTTTATTAAATTTCACCCAAACAGTCGATGGTTGAGATATTTCTATATAGATTTGTGACATAAAGAAATATTGATGGTTCGGGATAGCTTTAAAACCTCCACATTAAAAAAATATGGTTTAATTGAGCTATGAGTAATCTCTATAAATCCCGTTTTCTTATTCCTTCGTTATTTTACGGCTGATGCCAAAGTTCTCGAAGCAGTACGTTCAGTTACAATTCAATTTAGAACATTAAGCCTTGTTACAGATCGTATTGGCTTCCAATCTGCATATTGAAGATCTTCCCTTAATTCAATCTTCAGATGAATATCATGAAAGACGAGCATGATTCGCGATTAGTCTGCTTTTCCATTTCAATTGCCTAATCTTAACTTGTAGGAGAACATTCCAGAAAACCTTAATCCCTTTCCAGGATAATCCTTACCTATTTTAGACCAGCTTACCAATCTAAATGTATTGCTAAACTTTACTTGAAATAAGTGTAAGCTCACTTGATTTTTACCGTGGAAGTTTGGCCAAGTTTCCGAGGCCGAATCGATTGCGCTCGACGGCGAAGAAGACTTCGATTAAGATGACTCTCCAGTCGCACTCCCTAATGGACTCCCTTCGGAAGACCGGAACGTTATATTTCTTCAAGGGTTCAATTTATCCCTAGACCCATTTAGGGCTCGGATGAAGGACCTTCCCTTTATCTGCGTGGCCCAGCCCTATCCTATGGAAATTAAGGGAAGACAAGATAACAGTGAGCCCATTAAGGAGGGTCAATATCGCCTCGGGATTGGCTGGTTATTTTTCCCTCATTAGCGTTCCACTCCCTCTTCTTGTTTAGATTTCTCCTACCGGGTGATGCAATTAAGCCTCGTTGTTTTCATATTCTATCTAATTCGTGGCTCTATAATTTTTTATTAACTTTATTTTACAAATCATATTAATTCTTGGCGATTGCAATCGTTGAAGGTACACAAAAATAAATTATATTATACCGACGTTTTGGTCTAAGTTACAGGCCTTCCTCGGGGCAAAACAATAATTCTTTATGTTTTCTCAATATTTGTAATCTGTTTTTTCTCAACACTGATGAAGGTATGAAACTGAGATGGAAACATCGGAACAAAAAAAATAAATATAATTTATTTGTGTGTACTTTCAAAGAATGAAATCCCCGAAACCAACTTCTACTATACATATTCATTTCTATTTAAAATATTCGTTTCCCCAATAGGAATGTATACATTTACCAGATTAAAAAATCTTCGGGAATACTCTTTATTTTATTTTTAGTGAGAAATTTTAGATTAGGATTAAACGCTTCATGACCTATAACCCGAGATCCTGGAACAGACTAAGAGAAGAGAGTTCATTCAATATTAAATAAAAATAAACTAATAAGAAATATGTTTCAGACCGATAATTTAAAATTTGTCAGTATAAATATTTACAAACTAAGACATGTCAATTTTAAGAAATATTTGAAAAATGAACCAGACATTGACAGTATATAAAACAAGTTTAATAATCTATGTACAGACACATAATCTAAATTTTTAATCGATATGCAAACCTACCCTAACAATAAGAGCAATTTGAAGTTGCCTAAGGACATCAACGCTTTCAATGGTATTAGTTTATCTAAAATTATTCAAGACTAATATAGGAAATGATAATTATAATTTTAATTTTGATAACCCGAGCCAGATACCTATCCTTTCATGATAAACTCCAGTACCATCCAAATCCACTTGTTTCCAGCATTACTTCTTCCTGAATTCCTGATAATCCCCCTAGGCGTCTGAAAAGAAGACGGCCTTGTGATCTTCTTACTTTGAATTAAATATGGAATGCTACTACTGGACAGTATCTCTTCATGTCATTATTTCTAATGAGTACATTCTTACTGGTTGTAGTTTTTATACAGTTGTAAATTTATTAAATAAATAACAAAAAAAATTTGATAAAATAAGGCGAATTTTTGAATTATCAAGACTGGAATCGAAGTTAGATGGATTCAATTATAAGAGATTGGAAGGAGATGATAAATTAAATCACGCGCAATTTTTTTCATATATTTTTTTCATTTCCATTATACCTGTTTTAATAATTAATTATTATTCCGCGATTCAGACTCCCCTTTAATAAAATTATTATCATTCGTTTAAAAGTTCGTGAATGTCAATTTTTATTCACCTTTATCTCATCGTAGCCTACAACTTTTTTATTTACAAAAATTTTCGAAAATGTGACGTTTTAGATCTGAAGATCGGTAAAGATTGCCCATTCAATGAGGTACTAAAAATTCATGAACATCCGTTTGCATTCGTGTTGATTAGAAAGATAATTTAATCACAAAATAGAAAAAAACAGGAGGCCTTCAAGAATACTGGGCCGTTTGGCGTGACATCCATCACTAACATGTCAAAATAACAAGGTTACATAGCCCAGCTCTTTTGAACAAATTATCTTATGAATCAACAGGAAAGCAAATGGGTATTCTAATGACTTTTTATTACCTCATCAGACCAATTAATTTAATAATACAATGACAAATTTATTAGAATTTTCGTTGATAAAAAGTTTTAAGTTACGATAAGATTAGATAAGAAAAGAAATTCACCAAGTTTTAGACGGATTTCATATTAAAAGGTGTCTGTACAGCGGAATATATTTGTTTTTACATAATTTCCTATTCACACTTAAATGTATGACTTAAGATCAGTTTTATATCAATTAAAAGTAGTTTTCATTGTACTATATTACAGGGCAATCATAAACAAGAGGTCAATTTTGACAGTGTAAAAATACTTGGTAAAAAAAAAAATACAATAAAAAGAAGATTAGAAGAAAATATACAATACACTAAAAAATATCTAGAAAACGCATTGAATATATAGGAAGATGTAAGGTTTATTTATGATATTTGGAATCATAACTTAAAGTAAGAAATTTAATATCCTACAACACTATTAGTACTGTAATCATTTTAATTTAATTAGCCATTATACCAAACTTATTATATTATTGTGATACCTTATTTTTTGGGAAAATAAAATGTAAATGCCTATAATTTTTTGAAGAATACATTTGTAGAATATTTTATATTTATTTATTTTTTCAAATGGTTTTATGTGTTGTTTTAGTTAATAATGACTGGTTTCTAAATTGATACTGTAATATATTAGTTGTATATATATTTTTTTTAAATTGTTCCAAGAGTGTGACACAGATTTCCCGAAACGTTCAATAACAAACTATCTAAAACTGCTTTTGATTGTTATAAAACTGACCTTAAGACATACACTTAAGTGTAAATAGGAATTAAAAAATAAAGGTCAAAAATGGGAAAAAAAAAATTGTGAATAAGTGATTTACTTTATTTGAAAAAAACTTAGAAATAAAACCAATAATGCATGTGTAAATGGGTTTTTTTTTTTTTAATAAATAAGAAGAAAATACAACCGTTCAATGTTAATATTATGGATGAAAAGCAAATACATTCCAGGACATTTCCGATATTACATTGAATAAAATATATCAATTTATTTTCCCTATACAGCTTTAGATAGTGTTGTGTAGTGTTTGTTGAGGGGGTGAGTTTA
Organism: Nezara viridula; assembly: GCA_928085145.1. Taxonomy (NCBI): domain Eukaryota; kingdom Metazoa; phylum Arthropoda; class Insecta; order Hemiptera; family Pentatomidae; genus Nezara; species Nezara viridula. The sequence goes on from OV725082.1 coordinate 59,024,341, forward strand.
TTGAAAAGCAGAGGTGACAAACGGGACTTACTCCTCGGGGTTAAGCCCCGGATAAAAAAGAAGAGAAAAAAAAAGGAATATTGGAGTGCAGTTATTCGCCTGCTATTCACCGGCGGGGCCTTTATATCCCAGCCAATGAATAAATGAATGAAGTTTTTATTCAACTCCTCCGAGCGATGTGTTTACAAGCTCCGAGCCATTCAGCACAATCCCAGCTTCCTGTCTAGTCCTTCGGCAAATCCCTTTTACAAGTCTTTACATTCGTTCCTATTTTCCCTTCTTTGGATAATTCTTTTCCATATGTATACCCGATTTCTCAGAGGACCTTGTTTGCAGAGCATATATCTTTATATCTCATTTGAAATTGTTATCACATTGTGCCAACATGTTTTTAGCTGAAAATTATTGTATTTAGACATCATTTAATTTTACATTATTTAGTGACCCAAGGAATCGAATCCCTATAATATATATAATACAAAATAATATATAAATGAACATATTTTTTTTTATTTTGAATATTATAAATTATATTTTAATATTAAATGTCATGCATCAGAATAAACAACAATTTTTTCGGACAAATTTCACTTATTTATTATATCATTTTAATTATAAAATTATAAAAAAAAAAAATTATTTATTTTAATTTAAACATTTAAAAAGAATAAACAATCAAAAGCGCAGACTTTCGATTTTGGTTGGGGGATGGACAAAAAAAAAAAAAAATTGCCAGAGATTTTATTGTGTATGTAATTACATAAACTTCCATGTAATTACCATGAAACAAACAAATATAATAATGAATATTTAATATTAATTTGTTTATGCGTCAAAGTTTTATTATAAATTTTACCATAGAATATATACTTAGCGGGTTAGGAGCCTAAAAATTTTTCTTTTCTTTATAACTTTTTTTCCTGAATTGTTTCAGGAATTTGGTACATGTACGAAAATTGAAAAGACAATTATTTGAACATTATTGGCAAGTTTTATCAAAATCGTTAGAGCCGTCTTCGCGCTAAAGTCCGTAGAAAAACATGTTTTTCATTTATTGCGCAGCAGCTATCGCGCATGGAAAATCTAATTTGTGTCAGAGGCATCAGTAGTCAAAACCGTACAAAATAAACAAAAAAAGCTACAGAATGGGTTCAATAGTTCTTGAGAAAATCTTGGCACAGACCGACAGACCAATGGCTAAAAATGTGTTATTCTGACTCAGGAGGCTCTGAAACGTATAGATCCGTCGAAAACTCAATCGGAAATTTGACCCGATAACAATACTTTCTTTTCTAATATAGGTAGGGAAGTAAAAAAAAAATACAATTGAAATACTTATTTCTTTAGATTGTACGCTGAGGAAGGAGAGATAGCCTTCATGATATTGGATACATTTCTAGATCTTTTTCAGCTCAGAATAAATAATGTGAAACAGTAAAAAATATCTTTAATTTTTTAGTTTATACATACTCAAATAAAAATACGTTTTTCACAGTCGGACTAGTTTGCCGCAGAAAATGTGATAAAAATATAAAGTAAAAATTTTGTAGGAGGAGGGGTGTTTGAATCATAAAATCCTAGGATATGTTAATATATATTTGAATATAAATAAAAATTTAAATGCATTTTAAATATTTTATATTATCTAATATTTTTTAATGTAGCTCTGTTGTTTTTATTATTGTATAATTTTTTTAAATCTTTTTCGCCGTCTTTTCAATTATTTTTATTTTTATTAATAAGTATGACCACACTGATTTCGCCACTATGTATTGTTAGGTCAATTCTTATTGTTATTCTTAAGGGACTTATTCTCCTATTTTTCCTGAATTGCGCACAAAAATAATCTGTTATAAAGAAGGCAATGAAAAGTGACCTTTTAATTAATAAATGGATTTGTAACAAAAAAACTTTAATGTCCGTAGATTTGCTTAAAAATAACAATTGGGAATATTTTAGGAAAAATTAAGTAGGGCGCTACTGAGCTTTCTATGCAATAATTTTGTCTGTGATTTTGTAGATAAAATGAGAACAAATCGTGACTAGTTATTTTGCTGTTATCATGTTCTCATTTATGGACATTTATTTATTTTTTTTAACAAAGATATTCTCACATTTTTCAAAATAAAAATATTTTTTTCTTATAGAGAGCTATGTTTTTTTTCCCCGGTATAATGTGTACACAAAATGTGGCGTTGCGGTAACGAAGATGAAGCTTCTACACAACCCTTTCTTTTTTTTCTTTTTTTATTTCACCACCTGTGCATCATTAGGTTTTTGTTACTCTCTCTCTCTCTATATATATATATATATAAGTTAGATGATTTTTATATCAACTCAATTATGTTGATAGAATCATCCTAGGCATTATAATGAATAAATTAAGTTATAATAAATTATAATGGAACGGAAATGGTTGACCGTAATTTGTAATTGACTTGAGTCACCGTATTGCCTTATGCAGTGCTAGGTCGAAACGTTGGGCAATTCAATAAATATACTATTATATAATTTAGTATTTTTGACCGCATCCCTGACTAACTTCTTCTAATACTTTAAATTAAATGAACTTTCCTCATGCATATCAAGCCTTCTTAATATTTTTTTTATTTTATTTACTATTATTTCATTTCCCCACCTGTGCATCATTAGGTTATTGTTACTGTATATATATTTCTTATCTTCGAAGTTAGATGGTTTTTATTCCATCTCAATTATGCTTATGAAATCTTGAGTTATACTAATAAATTAAGTTATGTTAAATTATAATGGTATGGAAATGATTGACCGTAGATTGTCAACTTGAATGAATATAATATATTATTTTTTGACCGCATCCCTGACTAACTTCTTCCAATACTTCAAATTATGTGAACTTTCCTCCTGTCTCTCAAGGCTTCTTAATATTTTTTACTTTATTTATTATAATTTTATTTTTCTCGTGATTATGCCAGCCCATCTGCTGGTTGTCTTTGGTTGTAATTGACAGGTGCGGGTTAATAAATGAAAGTGCTAAAAAAAAATAAATGAACAAAAAGTAAAATTGGGATTTAAAAACCATATGTTATTTCAGTCTGTGATCTTTCCATGTGCTACGAATTTAACCTAAATGGCAATAGATCATACGAAAAAAGTTTAAAACCTTACTTAATAAATATTGATTGTACTTTGATCTATTAAAAACCCAGAGACGAATTGATGAGGTTGCTACAAAAACCACACGTAGCTGCCCGTATCAAAAGCAATTGTAGCATTAGCTTAGATCAGTCAGAGGCAGAAGAATGATAACGGAGCTCTTACAGGCAGTTCCTTATCGTTAGGGCTATTCGTTGTAGGGCTCGTTTCTCTCGGCTGCAGCCAGATAGGCCCTAAACTAATCCTCCCAGGTCTCCCTTTTCCGCTACCCTCACAATCCCCTTCTTTTTCATCTTCGATACCTTCTGACCCGATTAACTACTATTTCGTTAAAATGGAATACTAGATAAGGGAAAAAAATAAAAACAATGTTCTCTGTTTTAATAAACGAATCAACAATCAAACGTTTAAGAAAATTTCCTGAGGGACACTAAGAAATATAGACCCTCTGCCAGAAAAAAAGAAAATCTAAAACAAGTATTATTGGGACTTTCTATTAAAGTCTCAGTAATCTTGTCATAAGGAGAAGGAAGATCATTCACGTATTCAATATTTCTATCGGATTGACCAATCATTGCTAGTCCTTAACATTTACTTTTCATAACTTAGTTTATAACTATTACATTTTTTTTTATTATTTTGGTATCTATAAATATTATTTTATTTTTGAGATACTCATTTTTTTAAATATGTTTATTTTGTCCTGTCGTTTCATCTTAAATGCTTGAAAGAAATTTGACTATTTCCATCACGTTTAGGCTTTGGTTGTTTACTATCCGTTTGCTGTATTAAAATGTCTTACATTTAACGTTCTTAAATCTTCTTCTTCTTTAGCTTCCCTCTTTAGTGCCTCTCAGCGTAGAGAAGCATTCAGCCAGGAATTCCATTCTTCCCTATTTCTAGCTAGGTTCCTCGCCTGTCGCTCCTGAAGGTACTTCTCTCTCGCCTTACAGAGTCGCTCAATGTAGTCAAGACATTCTAGGGCGGCCCTTAGGTCTTCTGCCATCTAGGACATATTCCATGGTGTTTAGAGGATCTCTGTGGTCGTCCATCCTGATAACATGGCCGAACCACTTTAGCTTTTTTCTAGGAGCTCTTTCAGTGGGGCTATCTGCAGTTCCTGACGAATACGTTCATTGCGAACTCGGTCTCTCCTTGTTTTCCCAACCGTCCTTCGCAGAAATTTCATTTCAGCAGCGGTGATTTTGCTCTCCTGTCGGTCTATTAATATCCAACTCTCCGCTCCATACAAAAGTATGTCTTGAAGGTGTGTAGCTTGAAATGTTTGGCTACTTCCCTCTTCCCTACCATAGTGTTACATATCAGGAATTAAACTGCATTCGCCTTGTTAATCCTGTTCGATATTTTCTTAAACCTAAATTTCTAATTTTCTACTATCACCATGAATCTTAAATAATGAAAGAATGAATAAAAAATACCTGTTCAAAAATTTCAATTCAAAAACACTAAACTGCTGGGACATGAAGAGTAGTTCTACATTCAATCGAAAATATTGGTGGAAACAATTTATCAATATACAATTCAAGATTATATTCTTCATTTTTTTTATTGTTTATGGATCACTGATGTCAGGAAAATTATAACTTATTTTTAAATAAAATGATATATAAGACTCCAATGGCGCTTAATCATTGTTTTCTTATTTTGGCATTTGTAATCAAAGAGAAAAATTAGAACATAATTTTTTATTTCTTCAGATATAAGACGCTGATGACAGTCAGATGCGACGCTGTGTTAGAGAAGAAAAAATGAAAAAATATATATATATATTGTTAAAAACCAAATGATAACGAGTTTTTTTTAATGCTCCGTGGTAAAGATCTATTTTTATAGAATTATTAACATCCGTCTGAAACTTTGTAAATGGTTTCATCTCATCGTAACCTTGAACTATTTAATATACGAAAATTCTTGGAATGGGGGGACTTACAATCTGAAGGGGAGGAGGGGAATTTATCTATTCAATTAGGTGATAAAAACTCGTAAATACCCATTTCCTTTCTACTTGGATCGTAAGATAATTTGATCACAAAATCGATAAAAAAGACCGTTTGGCTTGACCTTCATCCACAAATTGTCAAAATAACGAGGTTATATAAGGCAAATGGCCCAACATTGTTGTAGGCCACCTTTTTTTATCAATTTTGTGGTCATATTATTTTACGATCCATGCAGAAAGGAAATGGGTATTTACCAGTTTCAGTACCTAATCAAATAGATGAAGTTTGCTCCTCACTAGATGGAAAACGCCCCACTTCCAAGATATTTCGTAAATAAAATAGTTACAGGTATGTTATTAATTCTATAAAAAAGGGTCTGTACCACGGACTAGAACATATATATTAATATATCTCCAAAACTAAAATTTGGACCTGCATGGTGTAAGCAACAGTAATTTTCAGCATTTTATTCTCTTTGCAATGAGCTATAATTCGAAATTGTATTTTAACGCGACGCCCAGTTTGAAAGACAAAAAATGAAAAAAGATAGTTTTGATATATATTATATTATTATAATTATAATAATTTTGTTTTAATAATCTCGTTTTGTTGACGTTTTCACTTCTATTGTGTGGTCTAAACCATACGACGTAGTTTTTTCATTAATTATTTTTGCAATTGGGGTAACTTTAAGCTTAGTTCAATAGCTACACAACTCTATTCCAGCAACTTAACTAATGTAGAAGCTTGAAGAACATCTTGATGCTGGGTAAGCAGGGTCGATTAAAAAAAAAAAAGCCTCTAACAGAGAAAAACAGCATTTTCCTGAGTACAAGGGACTGAAAATTGTACCATCCACCGGGCGGAAATTTACAAAGGTGTAAGCGGCCTTCCGATTGGTGGTTATCAACTCCAATCCGATCCATTCTATTTTTCCTTAAGCACCCAGCCACCCCCTCACTCCTTTGGCCGCTGGAGAGCAATTGATCAATATCCCAATACTCTTAAGCCCCGTTTTCTTTTCCTTATTTTTCTGCCTCTTCCGCAGCTATTTCCTAATCCCAGCAACCTCCGGGCATTATCCAGCCCTTATCAAAGGACCAAGAGCCTCCTTTATTCCCTACAGGTTTGTTACGAGTATTAGGAGAAGTACGATCAGGATGCGGGATAGATGTAACTATTTAATTAAAAAAAAAAAAATAATGTTGTACCCAAGAATTGAAATTAACTCATTTTTGCCTTTAGATTAATAAGATACCTATCCTTCTATAATAAACTACTGAATCATCCGAACTCTCTAGTTTCCAATCTTGCTTCCTCTTCTATTCCTGATAACCCTCCGAGGCGTCTGAGAAGATGATGGCCTCGGGACCTTTTGAGTTCTACCAATGGGTGGTTTCTCTTCATGTTGTACATGTCATGTTACCAATGTCACATTTACTTGTGGTATTTTTCATGTAATACAGTTGTGAATTTCATCATATTTTTTCAAATCAAAGAATAAAATTCAGAGTTTTTACTCGGATTTCATCGATACATGAGTCCATTATTATATCCTGAAAAGTCTAGTTTTTAGAAATAATATTGATTTCATGGTTGTGCAATTATATTTCGATGTATTTTAACTTACGGATTTACACTATACACGAGCCCATTTTTATGTTTTTCATGGCACAGATGTTGAAAAAAAAAATTATATCTTAAGATAGCAAAACTTTTTGTGATTGCTAACATGTGGGTCCATTATTATAAGGCTAAGTTATTCGAAATAATTTAAGGATTCCGCATCGAATCAGTACAACTTTTCGAATTTCTTCGATTTAAAAGCCCACTCTGATGTTTTACTAGATGTAGTTTTTAAAAATAATATCAATTTTATGACTGCACGATCCCATATCGATATAGAGTCATAGAAATTGCATAACGCAGAAAAAAATTAATTCTATTTACCAGATCGGTAAATAGAATCGGCATGGTCTCTGGATATTTCTTATCCAGTTTTGAAACGATATTCTAAAAATAATCGCATAATTAAGCTGTCAAAATGTTTGATTGTTTTTTTTTTACCTCCCAGTGTCTCTCTATTCAAAACTATGACTACCGTTGATTGGTGGTAACCTATACTCATTACAATTTCCCTTGAAAATTCCTTTACTTCATGTATCGTCACAATTTTTCTATTTTCTGAAAAGGAAAGTGTTTAATACAGATCATAATTACAGCTTATATTCTGGCATTAGTTGAAACGGAACTGAGAAACTTTGCTACAGTTTTCTTGTAACCTTAATAAGTAAACAAAAACATTAAGTGCAATATTTTTTTTTATTTTTTATTTATACATTTAATAATCTGTCTCGTGGACAATAATTATAGTGATATATGAACACATTCACACCATATATACAGAAAATATAAAATTATCAAAAGTAAAATAATAACTAAATAATAATAAAAATACTATGTAAAATAAAAAATAAAATAACCTAAAGATAAGCAAATTAATTAAAAACACAGTCATACCTATATAAAATATATAAAATCAGACAGGGAACTCCAAGCCAGGCTTCATCCTCCAACTATAGAAGGAAAAGCAGGACTCTAAGAGATCCCTGTGCTACTCTCTCAACCGCGTCACTGGTGCTAAAGCCAGTGGAGAAATGGAATCAACCTTATCAAGGTGATACGAATATATACAAGAAATAGGTGATACGATTTCTATGACCGTGGCTATATTTAATTTTTTTTTTTTTTTTTTTTTGGATTCCGCAAAATGAGTGTTTAATATCATGATTTCGAATGTGTAATTTTTAAAAATGTAGATTTCGAGATAGTCCAGTAGGTTTATTTTAACTTCTCGGATACCTACCATATATAATACAATATTATGTTATCCTAGGCGTATTTTTTCGAAAATACTACCGATTTTAATATTGCGCACTCATGCATCGATTCATTTAAATTTTTTCAATTTCTTCAATGCAATTTTTTTTTTATGTGATTTCTGTTTTTTTATTTATTTATATAAATAATTCCCATAGTCATCATATAGCTTACAATCCAATACAGTAAATTCGATTGTGCTTACTTTATTAAAATATATGTGTTAAATTCTAAATTTTTATAATTAGAAACCCAATAAAAAAATTGTATTTCTTTAAACAATGCATAAGTCACATGCAATCAAGTACACCGACGTCAGCGAACCCAATTAGTCGCAGAGCACGAAAAGAACAGAGAGAATAATGTGACAGAACATTAACGGACGTTGATTGGCTGGCGATTTTTCACTGCTATTTTTTGCTCGACTGCTACTGATCCAGGGAACTGCTACATCAATCACTGCTCACCTCGTCGCAGATCTACGGTGCCATATATCTCCGTCTGCTGTCCACGCTCTCATTCCTCTCCCTCAGTTTATTGTTTTTGAACTTATGATATTCTTCATACTTTCTGTGTATAGGATAAAAAATATGATAAATTTAAATTAAATTCTAAGCAAACCGGTCGGCAACTAATAGTGGATAAAGTGGATACCAAAATTAGGACACATGGAAATGGATTGAACAATGTTCCTCTACATCATCTCCACCGTCAATAATGAACAAATAAAAATCAGAATAAAGAATAAAATAATTTTGGTATAATAGAACTATACCCATATTGTGTTAAATATAATAACAGACAAAATATTTAACATATAACTACAAAATAACATATGAACTGAAAAGATAAATGGTCATATATCTATAACTCATAATAATAAATATTTATAATTTTTTTCCTACCCCCAGAAATTTATTTATTACAAAATATAATATATAAATGCATAAAGAAATATATATAAAATTCTTTTCTAGTTTCCTTTTATTGCCCAAGGGTATTTTAAGGTAAAAGGGCCACGCTGTATGCGTACTTTGCATATGTGGCCAGTGAGCATACAGCGTGCGTAGCCCTTTCACCTTAAAACTATTTATAATTATCAAGGTAATAACATTTTGTCACGATTATGAACAATAGTTTTAATGAGAAAAGAGTGCATTCATGTTATATTTAATTTAATTTAGCACAAAATAGTAATAAAATATTCTTAATTAAAAGGAAAGAACGAGACATTGTTAATTTAGTAAAATTAATAAATAGCTGATTCCAACTTCGAATAGTTACTGTCATTCTTCTGATGGTGTTTAATTTCATTAATTAATCTATGCCGTCCTTAAAGTCTATAAATTAAAAAAAATAAAACTTACTCTAACAATATATATTGTTTGAATGAGAACTCTTAGCCCTAATACTTATAGCCCTCCAGCAGTGGCTGATTGTATTATTATTCAATAAATATATCAACAACAAAAAAATTCTAACAATAAAAACTTTGGCGCCTAACTTGAAATCAATTAAAGATTTTTTTCACTACATCTTTAGGAGTTTTTGAGATGTGGATTTTTGTTTAGACATTTTTTTACAAGAAAATAGTGCAGGGCTATAGCCGTTATTTTTATTTTTTATGGAAATATGAAAAAGTTTAATTAATTGTTAAGTAAATCTAAAAACTACATTATTTCACTATAAATTTAAAAAAACACTTGCTTATACACCGAAAAAAGACATTTATAAGAATGATTCTCATTTAACCGAAAATTTTTTGTCCACTACTATTTTATTCAATATAAGTCTTATGTTTTTTTTTTTCCGCTTCTATCCGTAAACGAAAAATTCTTCATAACAAAAATATGAAAGAAAATTTTTCAAAAATTGTGGTTACTTAATATGTCATTACAACGTATTGCCACACTTTCAGTTTTCTAGTAATATTTTTTTTCCATCTATGCCCTCTATTAAATATTATTGAAAGCCCACTTAAATTGGACAACTTAAGCTGTATTTTGTATTTTTTTTTTTTATTTCCCCTTCATACATTGCTCCATAACTTCGAAGTCATTACCAAATAAAAAGCAAAACGCACGAAATAAGGCCTTGAAAAAGAGTAGTGTTAGCCCAGAACGAATGACTAGCCACAATAATGAAAAAAGAAAATCTTAAATTTTAAGATATTTTTATTTAAAATTAATTCAAAAATAGCCAACTTGCGCATTCTTGTAATAATGCAAAACGAATTTTATTTTTTTTTTAAACTCAATTCTTCAACTCACCCCTGTGAAAAGATTAAATATTAAAAGTAAAATATGATTTAGTAGCTACATATACTATATCCAGTCCTGTCATAAATATTGTTACAATAAAATATAGAAGACTGTATTAGAAAATAAAATGCATATTTATAGAGAGTAAAACAAAAAAGAAATAACTCAAAATGTCTCCCTTTTTCCTTGACACGGGCATTTAATCTCCGGGGTCAGTCATCAATAGCAGCACGCAGTACTTCTTGATGAAAGAGTTCAACTGTCTGAGGTTTTCCAAGTTAGGGTGTGCTCTGGAGCATGCCATCCTCTCCAGTCCGGACCAAAGCCGATAATCTAGTGAGTTGAGATCACGGATTCCTGAGGACCAATATGAGACAGAGATGAACTCTGGAATTTTCTTTTACAGCCACTGCTGAGTTGATCTGGCCTTGTGAGCTAGAGCGGAATCCTGCTGGAAAACCTGATGAATGAGATTCCAAAATATCGTAGTTATAGTTTTTAGTGCTGATTTAACTCCTTTTTTTACAAAAATGAAGCTTTGTGGTGCCATCAAAGCAATCTCCCCACCAAACCATCTCTGAGGAAGTGTGGTGACATCTTTTCATTCTGTTCTCATCGCTAAAAAAAATCTTTCGGTGTAGACCATTGGTATAACGGGCAAGGAGCACTTTGTATCTATCCACTCTATTTTTTTAATTTTTTTTTTAGTAGTTAGTTTTTAGTAGTTTTGAAATTAGTTAGCCTTTGTCCTTTCATTCATCGAAATTCACCCATACTAAGGTCAGTTTGTTATGCGAGACATTGATCTGAAAGAGATTTCCATTTTCCGAGACATGGTTTGTTGTTTTCGAATGGGATTTCCTCTGATTCGAGCAGCCACTGCTCTCAATGACGTTTTGACTGTGCGGGGACGGCCCGGCAGAGGTCTGTCACATACAGATAGGGTCTCATATCTATTTATAGTGAGGTGCAGGAACATACGGCTGATATCCAAAGGTTTCAAAGCGTTGAAAATCTCTGACCTTCATTTTTCAACTTTGTGTAAGGCGATCGCAGATATTCCTTTTTTCTTCATCACCCCCCTCCATGTTAACTGAGCGAAAGAAAAATGCAACTAATGTGGATTTATATCCTGGCATGCAAAGAAAATAATTTGATAGAGGTAAGGATTATCTAATAAGTAACCAATGATGTAAACAAAGTTTAACTTTCGTAATAATATTTATGGCAGAACTAGGTATATATACAGGACTAGGTGTGTGATCAAATATCATATGGTATATATGTAGTGTAAAAAGGCGTTTAGGAGAACGATCGTTTACCTTCCTTCCAAAAGTCTTTTGTTTCTCTATACTTATTTAGAAAAAGAAAAACATAAAATTCGTTGACGGTAGTAGGCTAACTTTTCTTAAGCTTATTAATTTCTAAATTAGGTACATATTAAAAGCTTTATAGCCTCAGGTTGATGATAAAAAACATGAATTATCTTTTTAATATTTTACCTTCCTTATTTAGCGTAGCGTCTATAAGCGGATTAAATGGGATTTTTTTTATTAAATAGGAGATGATCCTTTAATATCATATTTTTAAAAAAAGGGAAAAATATAGCATAAATTGTTTTTAATTAAAGTATCTAGAAGTAATACTTAATAAAACTCAGAATTTATAATTTGTCTATTACAATGTTTAATGTCATAAATAGAGTTCATGAAACTGCAATACACACACACAGATATATATATATATATATATATATATATATATATATATATATATATATATATATATATATATATATATATATATATTACAAGTCAAAGAGGTTCCAAAACCAGGTCCTTTTCAATTTTTTTCTTTCATCTGTCTGTCATCAATGCGTTTAAACATGGACATTTCGTGAATCAGAATGTCGTAATAATACTGCTCACAAGTTACAAGTGAAATGGAGTACCATATTTATAATGTTTTATTAAATAATTATGTATATATATAATAGTCCATGTTTAAACGCATTGATGACAGACAGATGAAAGAAAAAAATGGAAAAGGAGCTGGTTTTGGGACCTCTTTGACTTGTAATATTCCATATTGTAATAATAATACTATTAAATTGTAGATATTACTGATATATAAATATTTCTCTAGTTTCATATACTTGAATTCGTTTCTTCAATAACTAGTTTTCTGATTATGATCGATCTTTAAATTAACATTGAGAGAAAAATAACAAATATTTCCCTTTCAAAGTTTTTTTTTTATAAGCACAGCATTGAACCATATAATTATATGGCTGAGTTATAATTATTTACTAAAAAAAAAACATTCCAAACTACTCTCATGGAATTCGTCTACGGAATACGTCCCGCGAAAACGCCAACTGCAGAGTAATAAAAAACCTATTTTATCACGTTATAATTAAAACCCTTCCATTTTAGTACCACAAAAATTATTCATAATAGCATTGTATCTCAATTGAAATAATTACGTTGCATTAATACGACCTAAAATAAAAATGGTGTATACCCTTTTACTGAGGGGGAATCACAACAAATCCACTGCAAAACAAAGTCCCACGCCCAATTACTTTTTATACTTATTGCATTACTCTCGTAATCCCCACCCCACGGAATAATCCATACATGCTACCCCTACTCTTTGTATAACGTTCGAAATAACGAGATGTTCAATGAAAAGAACGAAGAATGATCAAAAGAACCAGTAACTCAATTTGAATCAACATAATGAGCTTCGTTATGGGATATAATTTCGAGAGAAATAACTTTTGTTTCTAATCAGCCTGCAACGAGAGGATGCGTATAGACATTTCACACACTATGGGAAATACAAATATTTTCCTATGCTTGTATTTTTGTTTCATATTTTCCATCTGCGGTCGGTATCAAGAGAAATATAATACACAGTATTGTTTAGCAATAACGTCACCATTAGTTATATCATACAAGTGTGTTTCCCATAGTCTGTTAAATGTTCAAACCCACCTTAATACTAGATCGGCTTTTATGTTCCAATTTTAACGTAATTCCTAGTCTTTATCGCTATCAGCTGATGGTATAATTTTACGTAACATCTATTCCTAAACTTGGATTGAAAAATTGAGAGATAGAGAGAAACTTAAAGTGATGCTGTCAATATATATTGGTTCTCTACAGACACAGCTTACTATATATGTAAATATTATATTAGGCGACAGGTTGGAGAATTTGATATACAAATATATATATATAAAAGCATTTCAAAATAAGCGAAAATAATAGCGACGAATTGCTTTGCAGCGCACAACAGCCTGAAATTTAACCAAAAGTTTTATGAAAATAAAGTTATATAATTTTCACCAAAAATATATATTATATTAGTTGAAAATTATATCATAATTATAAAAATGAGGGATATTATGGTTTGTTCAATGAGTTCATATTCCGGTGTTGATCAATTGAGTTTCTAAAAAATTTAAATGATTAATAAACATATGAATACTTAGGACATATGAAACATAGGAAAAGAAAATAGGAATGAATACATTAGTAGTAGGATATTAAATATCGATTAATACGTTCCAAATAACCTACTTCTGATGGTCCTCAACTAAGTTTTATGCTTATGTGGAGGACTCGCCATCATCATATGGATAATGTGAAAATGAACTTTCTAAAGTTACAAAAATATCATCATAAGTGAATAATAATGACATTTTCATAGGTAGAATGTTGTTTTATTATGCCATAAATATTTTTGAAATTAAGTAACCAATTGTATTTTTTTACTACATTTTTTTATGGAAATTATATTATCCCAACAGATATATTTTCACTAATGCTATAAATCGGTTTCGTACCAAATATAAACTCCTGTCATGCTCAAATATCATGAATGGGATACCCTTGGGTTTCAGATTCGCGGAAGGTAGCGAATCGTTTTTTATTATTTGTTTAAAAAATAAATGAAGTATATGTAAACATTGCGCTTAATTTTAAAACTGAGGCAGTGGTAAATCGGTGAATCGAAACGGAACGATTGGGTTTTAAAAATATCAAGTTCCCTGCGTTCCAATACCAAAAAAGTGCTCTCCTTCTGAGACCATGCATATAAAAGAAATGAAGTCACACAAGATCACGTAATAATGTTGCCAAGAGAAACATATCACATGTCGTCGACTGGGTTCCTATGAATGAGAATGGAGGAGTTGATATTTTTTTTAATTTTTGTTTTTTTTTGTGTGGGTACGCTATATATTTGTTCATTCTTTATTAAATACAATGATAAAGCTATCGTTTTTAAGATTTCCTTTTTCTTCAAGTGGAAAAATAATCGCACCACCCTGAAATTCCATGCAAAAACGTTATAAAAGAAAATTCTTTATTTGCGAATTTCTGAAAAAGTATACATTTCATGGTAATGGCTTACGGTTATTTAAAAGGTTACTAAATTTCTTACAAATAAAAAAAAAACTCGTCGAAATCGTACCATTATATTTAAAGATGATAAATCACAGCACATCACATTTAAGCTTCGACATGAAACATGCCCTCCAGTTTTCCTTGACGATACACAGATTCCACAGACAGACACCGTTCACTACCTTGGTCTGACATTTGACAGAAAAATGACGTGGGGCCCACATATAATCAAAAAACGAAAAACTTTAAATCAAAGATTAAGAATTCTGAGTTCACTTCTTTCAAAAAATTCAAAACTAAAACTTAGACAGAAATTGAACACATACAATTACTTACTAAAACCTATTTGGACTTACGCTTCACAGATATTTGGAACTGCTAAAAAGACTCACTTAAACAAACTTCAAATCTTTCAAGCAAAAACATTCAGAACAATTACAAAAGCACCTTAGTACGTTAGCAACATAACCTTACATACTGACCTCCATATGCCGACTGTTAACGAACACATACGTATTCATTACAAACGATTCCATGACAACTTACAAGGACATACTAATACACTTATAAATGACATGGCCACTACGAATATGCCCGGTAACGTCTGTAGGAGATTGAAGAGGAGCTGGATGAGGGACCTCCTCGCCTAATGTAGATATCACGCCGAGTGAGGTGCCACTGGGCACTGATCCTCCTCATGCATTTCATGACAATTCTATTAATCAATCGATCTCACATTCACTGGTTGTCATTAGCATTATGACAGGTGTGAATAAAACACTAAAGCTAAAAAAAAAAAAAAAAAGATGCAGCTTATTGTAAATCGTCAACATAAATAACGAAATGCAAATTTTGATCAATATTAAAGGTTTTTAAATTAATTTTAGTTGTCTTCGTCACTCCGTCCTTGTTCAATATCGATTAAATTAGTGCTGATTCCTCCATGTCATCATACATTTCATTAACTTATTTGCTAAATATATTTTGTTTTTGTCTATAAAATATGTATTTGCGCCTGGCAACAATAAGTTGACAATCAGCAAATGTGATGGCGATAATGGTATAATGACATGACAGGCATGGGGAAGGAAAGTACTTAGCAGTACCTCTTCCCTAACTTGTTCCAATTACTTAGGTTGTCTAAGGAAGGAGATCCCACATCCAACGCCTTTGTAGTCTCCTGCTCATGTTCTGAGGTATGTCAGCTGTTGCCATGTCTCTTATTAGTCTGTTATTATACCCGTTTAAATTAATGTAAAATCGTTCATAAAGGATCGTTATATGTTGGTAAACTGTTGGAAGGTGGAGGTCAGTATGTAGAGTTTTGTTAGTCACGTACCAAGGTGCTTTTGTTATGAGTCGCAATAATATTGATTGGAACGTTTGAAGTTTTTGTAGGTGGGTCTTATTTGCTAAATATGTTGTCATTTGTTCACTAATATACTATGCGAATTATCCCCACGAGTAATAACTAATGATACTGTTATAACTTGTTATAAGTTCTAATAGTTCTGGAATATTAACTATATCATTTCTCGTTACGAAGAGAGAAGCCTTCGTATGTTACTACTAATATGATTGTTAGTAATATGAAACTAGGGTATAACGTAGAAGGTGAACTATCTAGGTTAGCTAGAGATACCAGGGGACGACCTGTTACTCTCCTAACAGACATTACTGCCTCAGGCAGTGCAATGCTCTGTCCTAACGTAATTATTCAGACACCAGACCTCTAGAGAACGGAATAGCCTCCCCTGGGACTAGAACCAGCCTCGGAAATAATATCATTGTTAATTGTTATTACAAAAATTATGAAATGCTAAGATACGATAAATTATATAAAAATATTTATATTTATGCATAAAATTGGTGGATAAATAACTAAATAAAATAAAATAATCTAGGCTGTATATATTTTAATTTCCTTCCCTACCATTCTTCCAAAACCTTAAAAGACTATTTAAACATTAAACCTGTACCACTACAATCCATGAAGGGTCTTGGTTTTATACTAGGAAAAGTACTTTTTCTTGGTCAACGGTTGTAAAACGAGGTGATTTGATCGAGATAACGCACAACCGCCAGGTTTTCCCACTTGATTAATTATTTAATTAAGGGTACCCACTTTATTGAGCAAGATGCCCCCCATTCACTTCCCTACTCAGTCACAGTCCGTTACCTTGGCTTCCTTCTTGACAAAAGACTAACTTGGAACCCACATACCAGAGTTAAAAGACAAGAACTTAACCGACGATATGGCCAGCTGTATAAATTACAAAGTAGGACATCCCATCTTTCGATTGAAAATAAACTTTTAATCTACAAGACCATACTGAAACCTATCTGGACCTACGGACTTGAACTGTGGGGAACTGCTAAACATTCGAATATCAAACGCATCCAATCCTTCCAGCCCAAAGTACTTAGAACAATTGTCAATGCCCCATATTGTGTCACAAACAACACCCTACACCATGACATTAACATCCCATTTGTCCTCGACATCATCCCATCCAGATTCTCAAACTTTCATCAGAACCTTATCCATCATCCAAATCCTCTAGCTCAATCTCTATCCAGCTCCCTTCATCCCTACAATCCTCCACGAAGGTTGAAACGGCAGTGGCCCAGAGATCTCTTGTAAATATGCTTCTGGAGTCCTGGCAATGGCCAGCATCTTCACTCATGTCCCTAGCGTCTGTGACTCTAGTGCCCTCTTTCAGTCTCCACTGGCTTCTAATACTAGTGATGCGGCTGGAAAAGTGGCACTAGGATCTCCTGGAGTCTTGCTTTGCCTTCCACATGTGGAGAAAAAAGCCTGGCTCGGATATTCCTGGGCGAATGTATATCTTGTATATAGGTATGATTGTGTTTAGAAGTTTCTATTTTATGTTATTTGTTTACTTTTTTTTCTTTTATTTACTTTATTCATCAGTATTATTTATTTACTTTTTATATTTATATTTATTTCTCTATTATGTGTATATATTGTATGAATGGGAACTCTTAGCCCTAATACTTATAGCCCTCCAGCAGTGGCTGATTGTTTTATTATTCAATAAATAGATTTTTTTTAAAAAAGATGTTCCCCATGAGAGTCTCCCGACCCCAGGGTCGCACCACAGCTTATAAAACAGAATAAATAATTTTTCTGCCATGAGACGGGATTTGAACCTGGGACCTTCAGCATTGGAAGCTCAGCGCCCTACCACTGAGCTAACTCACACCCATTGAAACATTAATATCATACAAATTCAACATTTAATTTAATATAATAATGATGTTGATCATGGATTCAATTTAACTATAAATAAACTTAATCCCAGATTAAATTGAGTCAATGAAATAGCATTATTTTTATATTATTTTTATTGAAGCTAATTAAGTAACATAACACATTATAATTGAAAAGGATCATTTGATAGATTACGAAAGTAGTTGATCGCGATCTAAGTAATGAGAGGTCATGCTGTGAACACGTCAATTCTCAGGATTCCATTTATAATGTGATCATGAGACCTTATCCCACCCATCAAAGTGGAGTAGCACTTGTTAAGTAGTACGAAAATTTTAATTTTTTTTTTTTCATAGTCCCTCATGAAAAAAAATTATTTATTTTTCTGACAAGGTTCGAATTCTTGCAATTCTCATTTTTCTGCATGTTTGCATTTCAAGGAAGTTTATATCATCATTATTATTTCTAGTAATATTCTTGATTTCTGTATAATAATGAGGTGATGCTCACACTTCTTTTTTATTGAACTTAACTAAACTAAAACTTAACTAACAAAAACTTAAACTTCTTTACAGGATAGTTTAATCTACGTGACTAAACTACTAATATCAGTGAGATCCAAATTTCTTTAAAGCATTTTATAAACGGATGGAAATAAATATGTATAAACGCATAAATAAATACATATGTGTATTTTTTTTTTTACTCACATGTTTCGCTGGGATGTTTAACAATCGGTATTTATGCATTTCCTAAAACCTTCAAAATATAATCAAAATGTATTTTCAGTTTGTAACAGTTAATTGAGGCGATATCCGTTTCATGTTCTCTACATAATTACAAATAAAAATATTAAATAGAGCATATACAACTGGCTTCACCTTCGCGATTTCTCCTTCCTCCAGTGAAAAGAATATTCATCTTATTGTAACCTCCAGCATTTCTATTTACGTAAATTCTCCAAAATGTCGTGTTTTTTCATTAAGTTACCTAATTTAATGAGGTAATAAAAACTCGAGAATACCTATTTGCTTTCCACTTGTATCGTAAGATGGTTTTATCACAAAGTTGAGAAACGCAGGTAGTCCAATAAAAATATTGGGACGTTAGGTCAATATAACCTTGTTATTTACTTAATGGATACTCATATGGTCTCATATTTGTGTATGCCACCTTTTTTCACGATTTTTTTTTTTTTTTAGTTCCTAGTTAAATTAACAAATTTTACCAATTTCCGGAGTGAAAACGCCCCGTTTCCATGAATTTTCGTGAAGAATAAAGTTGAATGTTACGAAAAGAGGAAGTCGTTCATGAAGTTTTAGAAGGATGTTAATAATTTGATAAAAAGTTGTCTGTAGTGCTTGAAGTATAGTATTATAGTGTATAATAATTTAGAAATATATAGGTATATATAAATACACACACACACACGCACGCACACACACACACATACATATATATGTAAATATAAATGTAATATATTTTTTTTTTCAATACCAAATGATATTGGTTACACAGCTATTAATACAGCAAGTCAATGATACCAGAAATCTCGACGGAAGGGACAGTAACAAATGGTCTGGGACCAGCTGGAACCTGAGGGATATATACGTGTCCGCTCCAGTCCCCTAACATTTGTCCACTTCGATCCCAAAACGAGTTGCGCCGGTTTTAAGAGGCTTACCGATCTGATCCGATTAAGTCCACCTGTACCGCTCGAAATACCAGCCAGTGGCGTCCTTTCATTGTTTGGCCTCACTTGACTGGAAAACGAAGTGGTTGCTGGATCGGTTGGTGAAAAACAAAAAGTACTTAAGATTGTTTGGTTGTTTTGATGTTTTAGGCACAAAACATCCAGGTCACCAGAGCCCCATCAATAAAATAATACTACTGTTAAAACAACTTAAAGGAAAATAATAATTTAAAAGTAAATAAATAATAATACACTTAGAAGAGGCAGCAATACAGATCCGTAATGTCCGCAATACAGGTAAACGTCCGAGAATGGATCGCTCGCAAGATAGGGCTTAGAAAATCGAAATAGAAGTACAAGCTTATGACAAATGTCATACATCACCACGATTCCTAAAAACAGAAATTGGATGGATTATGAATGTGAAAAAGTTAGAATGTGAAACCACGGTGAAACCATAAATGAGAACTGATTAGAGAAAGATGCTTTGCGAGATCAAATTTCAAAAAAGGACTACAACACCATGTCAAAAACAAAATACCTGTACTACTTCTTTACGAAAATACGAATGTCTATCCTTTAACTACAATTTGGATAGGCTGGAGATACTAGGAAGAAGAATAGTGCAGAAAATGTAGAGCTCGATTCCGGATGAAACCGTCTGGAAACTTCGGAAATTTACAAAAATGTGAAGCAAATCTGGAGGACCATGAGAAATAAAAGGTTGTCAATTCTCAGGCACTCGCACAGAATGGGCGAAACCAGGCTATTCAAAAGGATATTCGGATACCTGTGGAACAAGACGACGACGAAAGTATGGATTAAGTAAGTTCGTAAATATCTAGAAAGGTCCAACATACGAGAGGTATGTCCGATAGGAATACTTTTCGGACCGTGATTCAATATTTGGATGGTTTAAGTAAAAAAAAAAAAAAAAAAAAAAAAAATGTGAGGACTGAAGGAGCCTGAACGGATGAATTAGCATAGCATCCTTATGATAGAGTACTGGTGGAACAGGAAGGTTCGTAAAAAAGGAGAAACGAAATTGTTGCGTCATTCTAAGTGCCCCATTTGCAAATAAAAAAATGTTTCTCTATATATTGAAAAAAATATTTCTTTTTCTTTCTCTCTCTCTCTATCTCTCTCTCTCTCTCTCTCTCTCTCTCTCTCTCTATATATATATATATATATATATATAATATATATATATATATATATATATATATATATATATATATATATATATATATATATACGGAAATAATACCTGAAATGAATAAAGTTAATTGATATATATCTCTTGTTGAGGAAATATAGGTCAATCAAATTCAGGAAATATACACCTACACTTTAATTGGATTAAAATTCTTAAAACCGTTCTTTTGATGTAATTGTGAAAAGGGGAAAAAACTCATGTGCGAACAAAGCGAAGAGTCTGGAATTGGTTTTTAAATTCTGGAAATAAGAGAAAAGCAATGGTTTTATGAAATGATTTCCAAGAACACAATGTGTTGGGGCCGGGGGTATTTCAAAATTAAAACACAAACCCTTCCCCGGTGAGGTTCCTCAAAGGTGAGAAAATTTAGATGTTGGGAAAGAAGGAAAAAATAGAAAGAGTAAAAATGAGATCTGTAAAACATTAAAGAAAAAAACAAATGCATGCACAAGAAAATAATATTAAATAGAAATATGCAATAAATCAAAAAATGGAAAATAAAAAATCCCCTTTTGAACGTTTACAATTTATTGAATAAAAAAAAAGATCTAATTAAGTACAAAAGTTAAAATAAATATTGGTGTAAAGCTGCGAGAAAAATAAAACATAAATATAAGATGCAGAGAAAATAAAAACAAATTAACATTAGGGAAAACATATATAAATAAACCCAATTTCTAAAATTATGAACTAAATCAAGAGAAAGAAAACTTATTTATTGAGAGAACCGAAAACTAACTAAATGTTCAAATGTCTTGGTGAGAATAAAAACAAAAAATACGAGCCTGGTTGGAGGTTCTGCATCCAAGCCGGTGGTTACCTTCTACGATGTTTCACAGTCGATGGTGAGAAAGTATCGAATCGATATCCTATCGATCGGCAGGTGGGGGTAGCCGTCCACTACGTGGATCCGTCATCAAAAGCCTGCTCCAGACTGCCGCCCAGCAGTTTTATCGCAGTATTTGTGTCTTAATCCCTAAGTATTAGTATTAGTGCCGGGTTGGAGCGTATACACAAACGCGATAATACATCGCAAAATAAACCGGAATTTTTATTTTAAAAAAATATTATTAATAACGGGGTGAGTAGTGAGATAAAAATAACATAAAAAAATAAATATATGGGAGTATGCGGCGTTAACACAATGTTTCGCTTCAATAAAAAAATTACATACATGTAGATTATTGGTAATCTACAGAGAGAGGCATATGTAAATTAAACTTGTATAATAGTTTTAAAAGAAAACCTCTCAAATGAATTATCCATAAAAATCCCTTAACAACAATAATGCGTAAATGATTCACTAGTTGGGAAGAGCATACTTTTCATGACTAACTATTATACAAAGTGATGAAAAAATTAGCATTCACTTTTAACCTCCATATTTTCATAATCCAATGAAGGATCACTCACGACTTAATGGTCCGCGTCAGAAGGATCTTACATAAATTTTCTACCTAAGCGGGGCTCAAACCCGGATGCTGGGTAACAGGCCTTTGTATTGCACACTGGGCTGCTTCAATCCATGAAATGAATACAGCGATGAAAAGTAGCTACCTGTGTTTGTGTAACAGGAACTAACAGATGCAACTGGCTGAAATATGACTTGCTGTTCCATAATTGGCACGGACATATTCGGAATGGACGATTTTCCACTCCGTGCCTACACTGTCAAGGTTTGTCCAACCGTAGCTGAAATTCGATTATCCGAGATTCAATGCTCTGAAATTGGATAAACAGAACTGATCCATACGATTTAGTTATGACTATAGGCAATATACGCAATCTTTATCATATTAATCAATTTTTCAGAACTCTTTTCGATAAAATGATAATGAAATAAATGTTTCTATTCTGAAACTTATTAATCTCTCTGAAAAAAAAAGGAGAAAGATATACAAATTTTAATCATGATGATCCAACAGGTAGATTGGAATAATAATTTTTTTTATTGACTAATATAACATCCTGCCACATGAACAATGACCATAATTAGAGTTACAATGAGAAAAGAGTACATTCACACCATATAAATATAGAATATAGCACAGAAAATATGAATAAATAAAATAAAACATAAACAAAATAACAACTAAAAAATAGTTAATAAGAATATACAATAAAATAACTTAAAGATAAGCCAATTATTTAAAAAAAAAAAACATAAAAATGCCTATTACAATAAGAAAAAAACTAGCCAATCTTGTCCCCTTCCTCCCTTCCCTCCCCCTCTCCCCAACACAAGTATGGAGATAAAATCAGAAGTTTAAGAGATCCCTGCGCTTCTCTCTCAACCGTGTCACTGATGCTAAAGCCAGTGGAGATTGAGCAAGAGCGCATTAGCCATATACACAGGTCTTGAGTGGAGAATCTGGCCACTACCAGAATTTCAATATGTAGGGTAGGCAGGGTACAATAGTGACCATTTTCATTTCATTGCCTACAATTTGGTTAGTATACCCATTATCTGAAAGAAAATTGGCTTTTATAGTAAAATATGCGTTTGACTAAACATGAATACTAAAACTTTCTCCGCAAGTAACTCATAAGTGAAAAGGAAAAAATGTGACAATTGACCACACCCAAGGAGCAGTTGTGACATTGCAAGAGATCGGTAGTGGCAGATTATGCCTGTCATTGTTCTTTATTGCAAATGATAATAAAATTTCGCAATTGAAAATATTTGAAGGCGAATAGTAATAAATAATTTGTATAACGAATGACAAAGAGAGAGTAGTTTGTTATTATTAAAAACTGTAACAATAATTTTTATAAATCATTAATAATAATACAAACCCTGATGGACTTTTCGCTATCTACATCGATGACCATTCAACCCAACTCCATCACATCAGCTTTAACGCAATCCTCCCATCTTCGCTTAGGCCACCTCCTCTGAGGCATAGCAGTTGCATTATCTTTTTAGGAGTTCTTTCGTTATCGAGGCCAACATGCCCATTTAATCACGCAATGTAACTACTTCAATTATATTTATTGGGTACAGTTAAGGCAATTCGGCGTTGTTCAATTGTCTGAATTCACAGTTTGGCCCATCTTACTTTGGTCCTAATATTCTGCGCAATACTTTGCTTTCAAAAATCTTCAAACGCTGCTCATCCATTGATCTAATCAGCCATGTTTGACATCCATTAATAACCGTGGTAAGAATAATGGTATTGCAAATTCTAATTTCTAAGTGTCGGGATAGGAGGTGCGAGGAAAGTATATATGCAACAGAAAAATAATAGTAGTCTTTCCCGACTTCAACCTAGTCTTAACTTTCCCTTAAATTTCATTCCTTCTGGATAACGTCGATCCTAGATACTTCTATATTCTATATATATTACTGAACTTCTATATTCTATATTTATTCATATATAAATAATTGACAATAGCTTTTATATGATTTCGTTTAGTAATAAAGAACACATAAAGATGTAACGGCATATGCTTACCGGCATACGTTTACTGCCTAAAAATCGACCCATTCCCTTTCGTTTAAAGTAAAGATAATATAATTTAATGATCCTCCCACTAGCAATACCAAATGTCTACCCTTAGAGGAACTTCAGGAGAACGGGGAAACTTGGCGAAGAGTAGGGTATTCTAGAGCCACCGAGTGGTTTTCTTTCCCCAAGAACAACTTCCAATTCAATTATAACACCCTTAAGACTAAGCCTTATTTCAGAGTTAATTTGTTGTATTTTCTTAGTTTATTCAAGCCAAGACTAACTAAAATCCAATTTATCGAGTGCTAAATATCTAGTAAAAACAGTCAAAAGATAAAAAAAAGTAATAATATTTAGATTCAAATAAATAGACGGACGGACATTTATTTGAGATAAATGAAAAAAATATATAGGATATATTTTATGCGAATCATTCTGGACGAAGAAAATTCACGTATCTTTTTTTTTTTATTTAATAGACTAGTAGGCCCGTGCGAAAAATTCGCACAACATATTGTTATCAAATGCCAAATTAATAAGAAAATGCAACTTATCAAAAGATTAAGACACCGTTCCAGTATCAAAGCCTAGAAAAATGTTTGTATCGACTTTATTTATTTTAGAAAGAAAAACAAAAGTGGAGAATACGATTCGCTAATCCCCCGTGAAATTCTGAATCCAACAGTACCCAATTCGTGGTATTTGAGCATGACAGGAGCTTATATTTGGTACAAAACCGATTTCGAGCCTTACTGTAATAATATATGTACTGATTTTGTGTTGTGAGTGTTATCTCTGAACAATATTGTAAATATCCTTAATTAAGATAGATAATAACTGTGTTAATAAAGAATACCAAAAGGTAAATGTGAACTCCTATAATGACATGAAAAAACCTTTAGAGAAACTACTCATTGGTAGCATTCCAATGGCCTATATTCGATGCCATCTTCTTTTAAAACGCCAAGAAAGATTATCGGGAATCGAAGAGGATGCAAAAACCAGTGGTTTGGGATGGACCTGAACTTTGGAAGGATAGATATCTGGATTGAGCTAAATCGGCTATATGTGAAACATTGAGGTCATTATGAATAATTTTATTTGCGACGAAGTGAGCAGCATTGAGATTTCTAAAGATTTTGGATTGTAAGAATTGCATACGATAAGAGTTTGATGCTTTAGTAGATCTCTAAATATCTACTCCAAAAGCCCAAACAGACCTTATTATAGTTAAGTAAATGAGTTTTTTATAGTTAATAAGGAGCTTAGATCGTTTGTCATCAATTTTGAAGTACGCATTGCAGTTTCTTGGTGTTTCAGTATTATACGAGGATTTCAAGAAAAAAAATTTTTCCGGTTGGAGTCCTAGGTAGTGAGTCTTTTCAACAGAGCTTTCACTCAAGAATACCAGGAGAGGAAGTCATAGGTTTCCGTCAAAGGGTAAAAATAGTTTTATGGAATCTGATGAAATCACTTAAATGAAAAATTTAAATAAGGAAGACCTTACTATTTAATTTAGACATTTCTATTAAAAAATAAGAAGCTTAAAAAGTATGAAGTAAAAATATTATTAATCTAAAGGATTTTAAATTTTATATAAATTTAAAACACGAAAAGTATGAACCATTTTGCGCAGAAGTAAAACAAACAACACACACTATTTAATTAATTTTAATATGCTGAAAAAATGCTCATATAAGATTTTTTTTTTTAATCTCCTTTATCAAGTATGATAAACTACCAAATTAATAGAAAAATCGGTTGTTTTTTGTTATATTTTTTTATAGCTATTTTCAAGAGGTCTTGATAACTTTGACATGGAAATTCCCACTTAGACACTTTTCCGTCATATTCAAGGGATCGAAAAGTTATAAAAGGACTCCACCGTCCTTAAAAGCGAAAAATTTGCAAGTCGTTAAAGTCGCGTCATAAGTTGCGTTTATACGGCCTTACCTCCTATTCTAGGACTTTGCATAAAAAGCTCGTTACTTAAAACTCTTATACCACCGAAGCCTAATCATAATATTTTTCCAAAATTTAAACCTGAATTTGTATTTCCATTAAATTTTCACTGGGAGGCATGGGGCTTTATTGGAAAATATGCCAAGAGAAGGCATAGAGAAATTTTAAAAAATAATTTATAGTTCAATATATGGCTTCTCTAATTTACATAATTTACTCAAGGAAAAAATTAATCATTTCCTAACAACAATACCATCTCCTTCTGGAATACCCGATATCCGACATGTATAATCAGTTTCTCCATTTAAATCTCTCTTTTTTAACCACCTACTCCTTTCCCAACCCGATTGATCGTGAAATGTAGATAAGAGAACTTTTTAAAGTTCCTCCAGAAATGATTTTCTTTACTTATGCAATTTTATTTTCCCACGTTTGTATTATACATATCAGTATGTTTTTAGTGTAATTGTTTTATTTTTTGTTTTATTCTTTTTCCAAAATCTTAATCTTAATAAAAATTGTAAATAATTAATTTTATGTATGGCCACACAGGCATTTATTCTGTATCTGTAATTTATCTTAAAAGGACAACAGTCCCAGGATAATAAAAAAAATATTTCCATTTCATTTCCAACAATAAAAAAACATGAGAAATATACTTTTTACTTTCTACCATTCTCTTAAGTGCATAACATGTTCGTTTTTTGCATGTATAAAAATATAATTTTTCTCTAAAATTGGACCATCCATAGAAATTTTGATATTAAGTGAATTCACGTGACTAGAAAATGAGGATTTTTTAAAAATCTAATCTTGTGAGTTAAGTGTAGTGTTGCCCAAAATCGGTCTTGATTTTGCACTTTGCAAGACCAAGGCCGCTTAATTGTTGCAAGACCAAGACCAGGACTGGTAAAAAACATCGATTTAAAAAAAAAATAAGGCAAAATAGTTACTAATACTTGACAATCTTAGTTACTATATGTTAATAATTGGTATAACCAGTATACTTTTGCATGTAACTTCTCTAATTTTTCATTCGGGCTTAGTTAGATTTCTCCTATCTAAAAAAATACAGTAATATTTCTATAGTTATAAGCTAATAAGTAACTGCAATACTGTTGGGAGAATCTTGCGCAAGACCAAGACCAAGACTGAGTTTGCAAGACTCGTATTTGGGCAACACTAGTTGAGTGGATGATGCACAATATTAGGGGCCATTGTTGGACTTGAGGAAGTCTCCAAATCCAGCGCTGAGGCATCGAATCCATCTCTAAACTGGCGGAAACGATGCAATCAATAAGTTTATGAATTATTAAATTATATCATCTCCAGTTAACTTAATATTGTGAAATTTGCACTTTTAAAGTTGGGAATATTTACCTATCTAGACTTCATGGTCAAGGTTTAGGTCCATTTTATTTCATATTATTGAATTTTCTGATGTACATATTTGGAAGTTTTTAGGGTTGTCTGTTCTTGGTAATGTCGGATGGTAGTTAACTTCTCTTAAAAAAAAATCATTTATTTATACCAGTTTTGCTATTTCGTCCAATAAGTATTTGTATAAACTCAACTCGTACCATAGGAAATCAAATCAAATTAGATGCTCGATATTTCATCCTTTATCGTTCATTTTTATTTTACACTTTGGAAAACAAAAATTAAATCTAATCTACACTTATTACTTCAGATGATGATCGCAAGATGGAAAGTGTAAGTAATCCTTTATAAAGGTTAAGAATTAGATTAATAACATACTTAATAAAATTTTATGTCACGTGTAGTAAATTGAGAGCTAAGTAAAATGGGCTGTTATTTGTTTTCCGATCCTCAGACGTGGATAGACTCTATGGACGAACGATCTCGGGACGCAACAAGTGAAATAGCGACCTAAAATCTTCAGTTATTTGGTACGTGTGGTAAAACTCGGTTTGGTGTGATCCTTACGCGTATAACCATTGTACAAGTAGAAAAATCATTTTTACTTATGGAAGTATTGATTCGAACCTTTAAATGGTCGAATAAGTTTTGTTTTTTTATTTTATATAAGTTTACGATTATTGTTTTCTACAGCCGTGAATCGATCCTTGGGCTGGGAGATCCTTCTGGGGCAAACCCAGCCTCTTAATTAAATAATTGATTGAGTGAGGAAAACGGGAAAGAGTGATATCGGCTCAATCACCTCTCTGCACAACCGTTGGCCTTGTAACAGTACTTCCTCCCATCGTACTGAACCCAAGTTCATGGGTTGTAATGGTACAGATTTTTTTTTAATGATTATTTAATTTTTAAACTTTTTTTTATTATAAATAGTGTTTACAAAGAAGTTAGAGTCCCTAACGATCAATCTTGTTGCGATGAGATTCCTTTCATTCCAATCAGACCTGGTGATTTTTTCTTTTTTTCTTGAGTAATCTTACATTCTGTCACGTGGGTGATGGTTATAGTGAGGTTATAGACTACGTTCACACTATATAGCTACAAAGAAATTACAAAACAAATAGAAGCAAAATAATAATAAATAATAATCTAAAATATATAAATACAAATAAAATAATTTAAAGATAAACAAAATTTTTAAAAAATTACTGATATACCTGTAAACACTATTTACATTAGGCGTTGATGACTTCGTGGTTTGACGCCTCGAACTATGGAGGGAAAAGTAGGACCCCAAGAAAATCCCTGCGCTACTCTCTCAACGAATTCTGCCAAAGTCAGAGAATATTGAGTGAAAGCGCCTTAGCCACATACAATTATTGTTATAAAATCAAGTATTTTAACCAAAAAATACTTAATTTGTTTTGAAAAAGGGTATTTCAAAAATACAATACCAAAATTATTGTCCATTTTATTTCCCTAACTATCCTTAATTTCGATTTCCATTTGGTACAATTCTCATGCAAACGACCATCCTTGCTACAATACTTGAGGGAACCTACGCAGTTCGGTAATTTATTTTGTGGATTTTAACTAGAAAAATAAAATATATTTTTTGTATTTTAGTGTTTTAGAAAGAAAATACAAATACTTTTTTGTGTTTCGTATATTAAAAAGAAAATTATATTTTACTTCTTAAATTATTTCTTAAAAATACAAAAAAAAATATGTTTTATTACAGGATGTTAAATTTGAAAAATTGTGTAGGTCTAGTTCCAATATAGAACTTCGGATGTTTTATTCTAACATGGATCATTAGTTTTTTTCACTGAAGCATATGACGTGAGCCAGTTATTGCCCATATAAAGGAAATTACCTGAGTTGAAAAAATAAATAGCAGTAAATAAAAAGCAGAAACTTCATAAAGTTGTGAGTGGGCACAAATTACTCCCATAACTAAAAATGAAATACCCAAAGGGAATTAAATTAGGCTCCGTTCCACAGATTATCAAGGGAACAAATTGTTTCGTTTTTCTGTATTAATTTTAGCTCGGACCCATTATGGAATGCCACCTGTTGAACAACAAGCTCTAATTTCAAAAGTTCCAGTTCCAGCTAGTAAAATGGCACTCTATGCTTCCAGTATGTGGACCTTATAGGAGCCGAGACACGGAGAAGAATCGAGGATGGAAGGATGACCTTTAGTCCCTCCATCGATCCGACGGCCGAAATATGGCTTTGTACTTCTGCATCTTCACATTATTACCTCTACGGAAATTTAAGCAGAGCCATAAATTAAAATTAATTCAATTATTTTGGAAAAAATATTACAATAATCTCATTCTTTAAAAAAGTACAATTATTTTATTACTATTAATTGAAAAACTATATTTATTTTTAATATTTATAAATATTTAATAATGGAGCGGAGTAGCTCGATGAGTTAGGCGCTGGGCCGCTGAGCTCTAGGTCCCGGATTCGAATCTTGCTGATGAAAAGTAATTTTTTATCAGCCGTGGATCCACCCTGTGGTCGTGAGACCCTCCTGGGGAAAACCCAGCAGCTAAAATGTGAGTGCGGTTAGCTAAAATAAACTATCAAGGGGAAAAACCTGGCGGATGAGCGTAATCTCGGCCCGATCACATCCCTGCTCAACCGTTGTTCTTGAAACAGTACTTCCTAACAAAGTACTGAACCGAAGACATTGCATGGATTGTGGTATAAGTTTTTTTTTTTCCTAAAAATATTTAATATAAATACAAATTTTTGTATACTATTATATAAATATTATTATGCATACATAGATATATTTATCAGAAGTTAGTGATGGGGTTGTGGTCAAGTAATATTTATTGTATAGCATATTCTATGTTATGCAGTTCCATATCTTGGACCTACGTTGCAGTTCTTCAAAAAGGACTAAAACAGAACAAGATGCAAACAGCTATTGTTGAATGGAACAAAGTACAAAAATAGAACAAAATAACAATATTAACTGTTATATATAAATTAGTATACGAGGTGTGGATGACAATGTTTTCCCCCAATATTCATGAGATTGTGTTGGGTTCCTGAAGATCAAACTATTAACAAATGTTGTTATATTCTCGTTCTTACGGAATTCCGAATGTTTAAGGTCCCCGGTTCAAGACTGGTTCCATTATATTCCTTTTTTGTGAGCGCGGTGGTCGAGCGGGCGCGTGTATAGCACCGACGCACAGTGGGACGAAAAAGACGGGTTTTCGTGGACATGGGCATAGAACTCGTAAATGATGATGGGTTAACCTGATATTTAATATACTTCTGTTTTCTAGGCCAATGAACACGAATATGACGTCTAAATTAGAAAATCTCTACGAAAAACAAAAAAATTTCAAGTTTCTTTGTACATACCTGGGAATTTTTAAATTTAATTGAACAGTTTATTTAGTTTTTAGAGTTATAAAAAATATATATATTTTTTTAGCCGTTTTCCATTACTCGGCCCACTGTGCGCCGTTGCCCGGCAATCTGAACAAGACAAATTGATAAAAAATAGTCACGAGGTCACGTCCCTTTGCCCGGAGGGTCTTTTGACCGTCACCCCCTAGTCCGGGGAAAACCCCGTATAGCCTTAAAGGGGAGGAAGGAGAGGACAAAATAAAAAAAAATAAAAACATATTAAGAATAAAGATCAAAACTGAAAAAAAAAATTATTTCAATATTAAATATCATAATAATAATTAGTGTTGTCCAAAATCGGTCTTGGTCTTGCACATTTCAAGATCAAGCCCAAGGCCGCCTAGCTCTTGCAAGACCAAGACCAGGATTGGTAAAAAAAAATCGATTTTTTAAATAAAAATTGTGTCAAAATAATTATTAATACTTTACAATCTTAGTTCCTGTATGTTAATAATTGGTATAACCAATATACTTTTACATTTAATTCTTCTAACTTTTCATTCGGGCTCAGTTAGGTTTCTTCTATCTAAAAAATTACAGTAATAAGCAAATAAGTAATTGCAAGACTGTTTCGAGACTTTTGCGCAAGAGCAAGACTGAGTTTGCAAGACCAAGACTCGTCTCGCTCTCGCGTTTGGGCAACACTAATAATAATGTTTATTAATCAACTTTCACTGAGCTAAAAGTATTATTTTTAAACGGATACCTTTGGAGTCAGCTGTACAAAGTTATTTTTACCCCAATAACGATCCAGGCCACCGACAAAGAACCTAATATAGGAAGCGATTAAAAAAAAAAAAATAGCAAGCACAACAAGTAGCCATCGAGCGGATATAAAGCAAATATCAAGGAAAGGCTGATTGGCCTGCCACCGGCAAACATGCAATTTAGTCCAGGGTGGATTCCCGCTTCCTAGCATCCAATTACACTACAAATCAAAATTCATCTTACAGTTATACAGAATCAGAATCCATCTGTTTATAATTATGTGCGGTTTTAACATTTGAATTTTCCCAATGGCATTTAACCCGGGAAATGGCGTTTCCACGTTTCCCATCCCCATGCAAATGCATAGAAAGGATAAAATTGATCCCGTGGAGCAAAATTAAAATGGGGTACGGATGAAATTAATGAAATGAAATATAATCTTATTTGGGACTGAGGTCCGCTAAGAATAATACCAGGGTTCAAAAAATATGTGCATTAGTCTGGCATGTAGATACAATACAAATATATACAAAGAATACTGAGAAAAATATAAATATATCTAAAACAAGAAATACTAGGAAAAATACAATTATATATAAAAAAAAAAAAAAAAAGGAAAGTACAAATCTATAAACAGGAAATACTGAGAGAGGAAAAAAAGAGTGAGTAAATAAAAATTAATTGGCTCATATCAATTAACTGCAGGTGATAAACGTAATTAAATAACCCAACAAATCTTAAATGTTTGCGGAAGTTTGAATTTGCATTAAGTGGTGGAATTATATTGGTAGGAGTTGTGTGAAGGAATTTATGGACGTAGTTTGACGTATGGATAAAGGTAAGGAGTTTCATCATTATAAAGATTCATATTCATTTCATGTTACGTAGTACTATTTTCAGATCGAAAATCAATGTTATAATTGGAAAAAAATCCAATCAAACAGTCTCGTGTTAATAAAATACAGATAAAGTATAAAATAACCCGTCGGCGTTTTGCCAATTCAAGCCTCATCAGAATTGAAACGAAAACAAACCTGAGATAACATCACTCCATGACATCCATTTTTTTTTTCTCAATAGCTTTTACACAATTTCTGAACATATTTATTAATTTTGTTTATTGTTTTAACAAAGGGGTCTATTTTTTTTTTTTTTTTTTTGTATTTTGCAATTTAAGAAGTAAAATATAATGTGATAATTACACTGCTAAATTGGTTGCAATACATTAAGGTTTAACAGATATGGTCGAATGTAATCGAAAATAAATTGAGGGAGGTAAAGGGTAACGTTTCCTCTTGGGCATCGTCAAATAGGAATAACCGCCGAGAGGAAGTAATTCTCACGCGCCTGCGTATAGGTCATACACGCCTTACTCATGAGTTACGGAATGGACTTAATCTGTAACAAATAATAATATTAATTTAACTTTTATTTTTGGTGAATCATTTACTATCTTTTAATTTCTCACATAAAAGCACAATGCCCTAGATAGCCAGGTCAAGCTATCTCTGATAGCTTAGAAAAAGTTATCTAGAATATACTGATGGTACACAATAAGACCATTTATCAACAACAGATATTGGGGGACAATAACAGATTGCAGAAAAAGGCCCACTTCTCTCATATCAATACTAAACAATAACTGATTTCAGCCAAAGGGCACTATCAAATGCAAAAAGACATCTTAAGAATATTAACTATTGATAACTTCCTTTGCCGTCCTCTTCCGACTTCTTCCACCCTTCATCCCTTGATATTCTTGGGAATATAAACCCAATCCTTCTCTGGGCTAATCACTCATGTAGTTAATTCTCTTGATGTCATACTCTTCACTGCAGGAGACCTGGAGTGAACTCATGTAGTCAACCCATAGTATATCACTCTGTATTTTAGATGTCATTTGTAACTTTATGAATACTGCCTCCGATTTGTTAACTATGGATACCTGATGGCCCGTGATTCTTCGCCAACATGCCAAACCTGTCGGACTCCTCTGACATTAAAACACATTTTAACAGAATGCAGAGCTTACGAAACATTTAGACTATCTTTTGACTTGACAAACGATCTACACTTCATTTTACAGGACAATACGAATGAAATTGATAAACCATTTTCTTTTCTGAAATGTTCTAAACTTGAAAATGCAATCTAATTCTCATTGAAAATAAGGCAATAATGATTGGTTGAAGCCTTAAAATAAAAAAATATTCACAAGGCTGTGTACTTAGAATGTTTCCAATTATAATGTACTTTTAAAATATAAAAACTACAAAATAATAATTTAAATAAACTTAAATTAATTTCTGTATAAAACAAAACAGGCTTAGGAAAGTTTGATATAAACATAGAATGAATTAGGTTATAAAAAAATTAACAATTCTATAAAACTTTGAAGCATATTTTCATTATTACAAAATGTTATTATTATTCAATATTTATTGGTTTTCATTGTAAATAGTGATATAAATGGCCAGAGTGAGAAATTGGTAATTAAACATTTTTTTTTAATGACTGAAATTTACTGTCTATGCAATTGAATACTTGAAAATTAAACGCCGATAACCTTAGAGTCCTAAGAACCAGTAGATCAACGGAATAGACTTAAAAAGCGAATAAAAATAGCACACCTCCTTTTCACACTCCCTTCCCCTCCCCCATTGTAGCCTAGACCATAATTCATCTGCCTTATCCCCCCTCAACACCAACACATTATATCGAAGAAAATGCGAAAAGGAGGTAGGGAAAGTCCCAGGAAGGTTCACATGAAGAAACATGGCCCCAAGAGTTGGGGGAAATTTATCACCGACATAAACCGAACGCAAGAACCGACCGCCGACCTAAAACAATTGTTCGGAAGCAATAGTTCACAATCTTCCCTTTTTTGCGCCGTTCGGTAACCGTTTTGTGTGTGTGGTTATTTCTCCTTTGCGGTGGAGAACGGAGCAACGGTTATTGCGGTAATGTTGCACTGTTCCTAAACTGGGAAGGATAAACTTTCGTATGAACTTTATAAGAGTTTAGTAACGGCGCGTTTTCTCCAAAAACTATGAAACTAAGCTGTATATTATTTAAGTTATAACACTAACACGTTTTAGTTTTAAAAAATAGATATATCTCAATTATGGCTAAATAATTTTAAATTATAATAAATGAATAGAATCGGGAAAAATTTTCTCCAAAGCATCACCCAACTTTCGATTCCATCCCTTCTTTCAGTATAAACTATTTTTTATTTAACTTAAAAGTTAATGCAAAATTATTCCATATATTTTTCATGTACACATTTACTTTCCATATCAAAAATAAAAAAAAAGTATGCAACAAAACGAACAACAATTAAAATTCATTATTTTTTCGCCGTTTCCTTTTATGAGTTTATTATTCCAAACATATGTCATATGCATATAGATCAAATGCCCAAACAATAATATATTAATATGACTTAAGACATTGTGGCAATATCTAAAAGCAATGAAGCTGAATCATACACTAATTTAGAACCTTTATAAAATGTATTTAATCATACATTTATTTAAAGTATTGTTTTAATCCTAATATGTATGTTCATTTTTTTTTCAATTTATATGTATATATATATATATATATATATATATATATATATATATATATATATATATTTGGCAAGATCGTGTAGATCTTTTGCCGTCCTGCTTCAACTCTGCCTGTCTTGGTCTATTTCTTTCCATTTACCTGCATGCAGCTATATTGTATGTTCGTTGATTCTCTCTATCCGTCTGCTTTTTTGCTTTCCACGTGGTCATTTGCCTCCTATTACTACGTAGAGGCTTCCAGATGGATTGCTACGGGCTATATGCCCCGCCCATCTTAATCTCCGTGCCTTCGTATCATGGGATATTGATTGACCAGTTTCAGTAAGCAGTTCTTTATTGGTCTTTCTTCTCCATGTGTTACTACTCTGATTCCTGATAGCTCCGGTTATCAAGCAGAGAATTTTCCTCTCAAATCTTTCAAGGTTGCTGGTTACTGCCCAGGTCTCACAGCCATATATTAGAATTGGCTTTATAGCATTGTACACCCTTAATTTGAGATTTCTTGATATTTTTATATTCATATTGCATATTTATTCTCTCACCAATTATTTTTTAAATGAATATATTAAGTTTTCAATTAGGTCGTTGTTAATTTCTGCCACCTATGCATGCCATAATTAATAGATATAATGTTGTTGATTATAAAAATGATAAACACAAACCAAATGCAATTAAACCTGGACCACATAATACATTATATATTTAAAGTTTTTTTCATTTATTTGTTAATAAATATTTCTAGATAATTACCCTCAATAATTACTTAAGTGGTATACCGAAAATATTTTTTTAATAAAATTATATCACGCATGACTAATGTTAATGTCAGTACTTGGCATGAATGTACCAGCCTTTGATGACCAACGGTTCCGAAGGAGTTAGAATCCCATTACTTTACCTATTTAGTTGAATGAATTTGTTGTTAAAGCTAGTTAATTTAATTAAATAGAATGTCACCGATTCTGTGTGAAAAACAATTACCACTTAGTAGTGAATAACAACAAAAGTTATATAATTCAAGTTATTTAACTTCATAAAGACGCAGTAACATTCCAAATCCTATTTAGAAGTGAGCGTGAAAGTCAACAGCCCTTATCCTTATGAATAAGCAATTCCCAGTGTGTTGTAATTTTGCACACTGGCTCGTTACCCCCAACCCCTCCTACAGTTACCGACGTAACAAGACCACGCTTTTGTAAATGAGGATCTTCAAGCCTTTTGATCGTACAACTTCCGTATCCAACTGAGTAATACATTTTGCCCAACTTATCTTTCTGAGATGATATTCGGGTCAATTTGACTTAAGTACCGCCAGTCACTTTTAGTAACAGTTACTGTAATTAAAATAACAGTTATTAATTATAAATCGTATTTAATAAAAGAATGAATGTTTTATTGAAAATTACTATTAAACAATAGATAAACAAAAAAAAACAAGGGAATGAAAAATATTCTAAATACTTGACTAAATTAATCTTGAGGAGGCCAAAAGTTTCTCATTGCTTGTAATATTTCATGTTATGTCCTGTAAGGAACAATTCTTTTTTCTGTGAAATATTCGTTTCTTCATCATCATTTTGAAGCTGGTCATTTATGATGGAAGAATGTTACTTAATTTTAAGAAATTATTTTGTTTTTAAATTTCAGACACTCAATTACATAAAATAATGAAATGCTATGTCTTATTCCCACAAAAGGGATGATATTAAAAATTCCTAGGTTTTGCGGTATTTTAAATTTATTCGTGATGCCTCTGAATAATTACTGATGATAAGTACCCAGAAATGTTTAATAAAAAATTAATCAAATAAATTTGGATATATAATACAGTGATTGGTCCAGAATTAATTAATTAAATTTCTTTTCTAAAAGGCTGGTTTGTGTTCATCATGCTTTCAAATTACACACATTACCTGTGATCATCATGATATAAATAGGTGGCAGAATTAAAATAACTTATACTAAAAAACTTAATTTATTTCTATGTTAAATACAGAATATATACAAATTATATTTACTAGAACAAAATACGTGATTCAATGTATTAAATAATTATCTGTGAAGGCACGATTTCAGATGGACTGTTTGAGAATTATTTTGCCATGAAATATTCTAACATTGGTAAATTTATTGTTGGGAATAAAACTTATCTATTATGGTATTTGAAGTGGTGTAGTTGGTAGATTTCTTCGCTGCATCTGCTGATGCGAGATCATCTCGCCATGGTTCAAAGCTCTGCCAGAATCTTCATGATCTATGTAGGGCCAAGGCTTCAGTCCCCAAGCCGGAAGAAAACAAGAGACCTCTTTTCTTACTTCTCGGGGTATTATATGCAAATATTAAGGGTGGAACAAGGATGGTTCTCATTGGTTCTTAACTTCACTCTATTACTCCACAATAACTGGTAACACCCTAAAAGGAACCAGTTACTTAGCTCGTTACTAGTTTTTACTCTAAGCCTTCCCCAGGGGTCCAGGTACAGGTAGTCGGTCCTTATCTACCTGTTCCTCCTCCCTTGACGCTGTTTTTGGTGTCAGAAGTCGGTTTCATTCAACTTGTCATAATAATTTTAAAAACCCACCTGCCATGTCCAATACATAGCAATATTTTTACTTTTTTTATATTTAACAAGAACTTTTTTTTCCTATTTTCAATTTACCAAGTGTTATAAAATATTTGTATAACATTTATTTGCTTCATTGCTCAAAGTTTTTGTTAAGATGGAATCAATAAATTTCTCAAATACACGACTCAAGACAGCTTGACTTATACTTTTTTACCAAAATAGAAGTGATTCCTAGTTAAATAAACTTAAAAAATCATAAACTTTAAAATAAGCTAGTCTCGAAATTGAATTGAAATAAATAAATATGATAATTTTGTTAATTTATCTTGTATTAGGCGTAGCAGTAAGCGGCTTCGCTAAGCTAGTCGTCCCGTTATATATATTTATGTAATAAATACATAATCCCCGACATAATGGGGTTGAATAGATTAATTCCAGAACCATTGCCGAGATGGCGGATTTTATCCTCCCATTTAATGGAATTATTTGCCATGGCAAGAGAGAGAGCGAGTTAAGGGCATTAGGGCCCTAGGACAAACTGGCATTTTGTAACTGAGGCAAGTTGGCTGTAAGTATCTGCGGGTTATGGGATTTCCTCAGCCTTAGCCCTAATCGTCCTACTTCAACTTTCTCCTCCTCAAACAGGGTGCTTACATCATATCGCTACCGCTTAGGCTCCGGAATTTAGAGGAACATCTGTTTGAGAGGCTTTCCACTTAAATGGTAGGCACATGAGGGATGACACCTTTCTAATTAGTTGACGTTGAAACGAGATTTATAAACGGATCAAAATCAATAAACCATTAAATAATATTAATACTTAATTTTTTTCTGTTCTTTCCTATCTCGCTTTTTAGGCTATAAGAGGTTTTCCCGGACCGCAGGTTGAGGGCGCGCGTTTTAAAATCCCCTCCGGCACCGGGACGCGAACTCGTACTTTTTTAATCTGTCATAACTTAGGTTAGCTGGTTCCCGGGCAATTGGCGGTGCTGTGCACACGCGTTAGTCCATTCGGCGACCCTACCCTCTTTATATTAATAATAATAATAATAAAATGTTTTCACACAACTCCTTCCACTGATCCAAACCCACCTCCACCAGAACAGCCTAAACGCATTTTTCCAACCTTCGCTTCGATCTACCCTTTTGATGTTTACCAGTAGGCACAGCGCATATTAACCTTTTATGGATTCTTTGATTACTAAGTCGAAACATTTTATCTCCTGTAATGAAATCACCTCAATTGTATTAATAGTTCGCGCAATTCCATGTTGTGTTTTTTTTTTCCTCCCCTTCCTCGCCATTAAGTATATACGGAGTTTTCCAGAGCCAGGGGGTGTGGGCGAGGATTTAAAAGACCCCCGGCACCGGGACGCGAACTCGTGACTATTTTTATATCATTTCAGTCAAATATCAGGTTGCCGGGCAACGGCGGTGCTGTGTACGCGCTTTAACCCATTCGGCCACTCCCTCCCCCTGTGTTACCATCTAAATTCTCTGGTTGACTCATCCTTCTTCGGCCCGAATATTCTACGCAATACTTCATTTTCAAAAACCTTAAAGTTCTTAAGCTCTTGAACAAACTAAGGCTCATTAATTTAGTCACAGAAAAATAACATACATTTTCCGCCTTCAGCTAAACCTTAATTTCCTCTTCAATTTTGTGTTTTCAAGTCATCGTAGACTCATAAAACCTAAGTTTCTCTACGTGTTGAACAGTCATTGCACATCCTAGAATTTTAATAAAAACCAAAAATATTTGATTTTACTCAAAATAAACTTTTTTTGTTTTATTTTAATTGACCTTAACCTGTTACATCTAAAAATAGACAAGTTTTCCAAGATTTAAATTTTATCAGCAAGCAGTACAGTAATAGAACAATATATGAAAGAAAAAAAAACACTCTAAAATTGAAGTTCAGATTTTTTTTTCATTATTACACTTTTGTCACAATAAATGTCCCGTTTTATACTAATCTTCATTTTATCCTCACTGTTTAGGGTATATATTGTGAGGACAAAAAAATTAGTGCAAAAAATCTTCATAATTTTAGTGTTTTTTTTTTATACCAGTAAAAATTCCTGAGTTAAAGTAGGATATTCTGATATCGACTCTCGCTGCAAATATGTTTGTTGCGCTATAACTAATAGAACCAGTTGAATCTCAATGATCAATTTCATATCACACGCTTAAATCATAAAGAGGTTGTACTGCATTCCATAATTTTCACTCAGTCTCTTTAGTGATATTCAACATCAAAAATGTCCTTTGACCGTTTTTTGAAAATTCATATTAAAAAAAGTAAAAGGTTTTCAAGGTTTGAAATTTCATCGGTACACTGGGAGAACTATAAAACGAAAAAAGATCAAAATACAATCTCTTTTCATCATCACACTTTTAAAGCGCTAAAAGTCTGTTCTTAAGTCAATTTTTATGTTGTTTTTTTTAAATCGCTTTCCTTTCTTTTTAGATGATGTATTGGTAAAGATATATGTAGAAATATTTTCCGTCATTATTCCATTTATTTTGGTCCGAAATCTACTAAATTACTGGAGTTACAGGCATTTTCTCAAAACATGTTTTCAGTCGAACATGAGTTTTGCGAGTTTTAAATTTTTTTTAACTATGGTTTTGAACTCTCGAATTATTATGGAATCAAAACTAATCAAAATATTGTAAAAATCGAAAATGTCGAGCATCATGGTCAGGGTGATTTCAAATGAACTGACACAATAACAAATAAATAATAATCAAGAAGAATATACACAATAAATAAAAACAAAGTTAAAGATAATAACAATGAAATACCTATACACGCTATTTTCTTTAGCCATGGGAACTCCGTACCAGGTTTATCATTCCACCTTTCAAAGGAAAAACAGGACTTCAGGAGATCCCTGCGCTACTCTCTCAAGCACTTCACTGGTACTAAAACCCGGAGCACAAGACTATATTTGAATTTAATGTATTAATATTATATATTAAACAAAAACTATGATATTTGCATTTACTAGGTATTACATAATTTTACATGTGTGGTGTTTTTATGTACGAGTTTGCTCATTTTATACTGCACGTGTCTCGGTTTTTTCCTAAATGAAAATCATTTTTCTACTGATCAATAACACTTTTTTTTTGTAATAATCGTCCAAAAACACTTGTTAAACCTGGTTAATATTAAAATAATATAGTTAGCAAAGTCTAAACGAGCAACAGAATATAATGAGTGCTAAAGGGGGGGGGCGAAGGAGGAGTAGATTAGATTATTCAATATTCCTCGGCTGAGCTACTAATAAAGCTCGGATAAATATTGCTCTCTTGGAGTAATCCGATATAGCGGTGTCGAATCGCCAATTAATAAGTTGTAAGTTCCCAGTAGCCCAACTTCGCCGCTGGTCCGCACCCTTTAAAATATTAAAAATATCTTCGGTAGGGTGTAATATCCAATCAATATGGTCAGAATGATGATTATAATTAATAAACGTAAAATATTTGGTTATCGTATTTTTTTTTAATGATAATAATGCTTTATTTTTTTAATATATATTAACATCATGTCATAATAATAAATTACATGTTGTAGTTGAAGTAACCTTACACAGGCATACTAGCGGTTTAAATGCTATTTAGAAAATTGAAAACAATTTTTACAGTAGGAAAACCCTCATAAAAAACCTACATAAGATATAAATGAAAAACTAAATTACAATCATTAAAATTACTAGAAAAACAAAATATAATTTATATACAAAAGAGAAATATATATATACATACTCACACAACACACACACATATATATACATATTATTGTTACCCAAATGCGAGACCGAGACGAGTCTTTAAGTATATTGGTTATCCTAATTATTAACATATAGTAACTAAGATTTTCGAGTATTAGTAACTATTTTACCTTAATTTTTATTTTTTTTAAATTGGTTTTTTTTTACCAGTTCTGGTCTTGGTCTTGCAACAGTTAGGCGTCCTTGGTCTTGGTCTGGCAAAGTGCAAGACCAAGACTGATTTTGGACAATACTAATACATATCATCCTATAAATATAATTTATTAATTGGAGTAATAACGTTTATTGTTACGTGTTTGTTATTAGATAAGAATCCGTTAAATTTTCATAAATAACAGATTGATTTAAAGGTTAAGTAGTATGTGTTTAGTAAGTCTGTTTGTATGCCGTTTCAAAGATGTCTTGTCATAGTTTCCTACTGTTCGGATCATAGGGTTATGATTTTCGTATGAATTTGCCACAATCAATAATATATATCATATAATACACAGTTAATTTAAATTAGTTGTAAGGACATTACTATTGCCCTGGTTATTAACTAACAAGTCTACTTAGATGACTTAATCATACACTATGATTCAAAATGCTTATAAATTATCTTCGAAAAATATTTCAATTCAAAATTGTTTATTTTTGTTAATGTTTTTGTTAACCTGTTTGTTAACCAACATAAAAGATTTTTTTTGTTAAAAATTGATATAAATGAAGTCTCTTCGGCGTAACTCGAGACTTGGATAGTTTGTACTGTTGTATTGTAAATCTCTCTATTACACCAACCGATGAAAAAAATTATTAGGGGTCAAATCAAACAAGGAAGGAAAAAAAAAAAACCATTGTAGAAAGTGTAGAAATAACAAGAAATCCGGATGGGGGCCTAACTTCGGTTCGACTATATAGTTGCAAGACATGAAAAGTCATCAAGAAGCTACATTCGTCATTAGATGCCTACGGACCATATTGCGAATGTGGTAGTCTGAAACCATCTCCAATGCTAAGCTGTGGTCGCGAACGAAACAAATCATAATAAATCAGGTCATTCAGAAAGGAACACAAAGACATGAGAGCGGATGGCAAATCATAGAGTGGAACCCTCAAAGAAAGAGAAGACGCGTACGGCTTAGGACACGTGAAGGACTTCAGAGAAGAAAATGCACATTGCTGGACTGACCAGACTGGCCTCATGGATCTTGCAAGAGATCGAGATGCCTGGAGGAACGTCGTGACGGTCCCATGTTCCACGTAAGGGATTCTAGTATATAATACAAATGACAATATTAATGACTTAAAAAAGATATAAATTAATTATTACTACATGATTGGAATATTCCAAAACACCGATTTATATAATATATACATTATTTTTTTTCCTGTACCACTACAATGAATGGTATTGGGTTCAGTATTATTCAGGGAAAGAGAACTGTTCCTTGGTCTACGGTTTATTATTTTAATTGAGAGTACCCACTTTATAGGCTTGGTGTGCCCCAGGAGGGTCTACCTGCCAATGAAACAGAATAAATAATTGTTCTGCCATGAGCCGGGATTCGAACCTAGGACCATTAACATTAGAAGCTCAGTACCCTACCACAGTGTTACTCACTCCCTGCATAAATTAAATATATTATGTAATTATTATATTTAAAAAAAATTGAAGCCAGAGAAAAATAAAATTAAAAAAAAAACCTGTTCGACTACATCCCTTCTTGTTGAGCTTGATGTTCAGAACAAAGAACACGTGTTGCTTATCTTAAATAAATACAAGCTTATTAAACATTCATACATTTTTTATGGCCGTCACTAATTTATGTACATATTTATTGTGCTTTTTTACCGTGCTTCCAGAATAAATTATTCTATTCCCCGAAGACGCTATTCACAACAATTTAACAATTAATGCCTATGCTAATAGGTGAACTATTCTCATTAAGAAATCCACGATAAACAAGAGGCAGCCATTAGTCAAACAAAGACTACGAGATCCGATGTCGGGCGGAATCCGGATTGAAGGTTGATTATATTTCCTGTTGTGGCGGAAATTGAAGTAGCGGGACGTGCATCTAGATAGTGAGCTGTCAATATTAAGTTAGACTCTCCCCTCCTACCCCCCCCCCCCCACCTTCTCATCCCCTACACTCACCATATTGTTTTATCCGAAAAATAGTCTCTCGCATCCTCCATCATGTTTCGATGTTGTTACATTAGTCTCACAAAGTTTTGTTAGCTCACTACTATAAAATACAGTCATTGCTCCAGTACTTCTTAGTGGAAGGATACATCCATCAGTCATGATTTAAGGAGAATTTAATTGGCTCTGAGAAAAGTCGAGATGTTCAAGAAATATCGATAAATCAAAATTTTTATAAAAATAAATCTATATTAATGAAAAATAGTTCTAATGTAAGATATATACCGTAATATCTACATTAAAATTTGACAATCGAAAATTGATAATTTCTCCCATCTAAAAAATTAAAAAAACAAACAAAATAATTATTTTAATTATCTACATGGTAGGTCGCTTCACTGGTTAGTAGATCGAAATAATAGTATTTTCAAACTGTACTGATATAACTAATGATTTAATTAATATTTTTTATTCCACAATTATTGAAGCAGCAGATCTCTTGGCCATTTTCTGCGTCGATCAGTTAACAACGAAGAGGAAGTTGTAGAATGATTGGATTGAGGTGATTTAGAGTTCAAGATAAAATGTTGAGTATTTGTCGTGGATGTGGCATTTCACTGTAGAAATG
Organism: Nezara viridula; assembly: GCA_928085145.1. Classification (NCBI taxonomy): domain Eukaryota; kingdom Metazoa; phylum Arthropoda; class Insecta; order Hemiptera; family Pentatomidae; genus Nezara; species Nezara viridula. The sequence continues at coordinate 59,068,772 of OV725082.1, forward strand.
TTTGAGTCGTCGTGTATAGTTTGATTTGAAATATACTATGGCGGGTCAACAATTTTTCAAAACATTTAGGATTGTGTTGTTTGTATTTTTTTTTTTTTTTTTTTGCTTTGAGTGTTTGTGTTGTTGAGACTCAAAATTCTGCACTGTAGGTCCAAATTAGTCTTAGTACAGTGTTGCAAATTAAGTTTTAGAATCCAGAAGATGTGAGGATTGATCATATCGTGTTGTCTTTTTAATCATGTATACTTGTTCCAAGTAATTTCTTTTTCAAAGTTGAGGACAAGGTGTCGTAAAAAGGTTTTTATAGTTACTTTTTTCTTGCCGATGGTTAACGGTAGACATAAATCTTATCATAGCGAAAAACTGACGTGGTAAAATTTAGAACCGTTAATGCTCCATTTATTGAAGCACTTTTTAATGTCAAATAAATGCTTCTGGAGTGTAATGGAAGCTAAAGTCGGATTGCTAGTGAAAGATAATATTGCCGTATTGTGGGTAAAGGTGGTGCAAGGGAGGTCAGCGATGTAGAGATAATAGAGGATTGGGCTTAAAACGCTATCTTGTGGTACGGAAGTATTTTGGGGAAAGAAGAAGGAAACAGAAGAATCTACGGAAATACTATTACTGAATATTAAATATTAATAATAATAATTACATAAATGTTAATGTAAATTATCTTTATTTATTTTTTTTTTTAATTTAGTCTTAATCATCCCACACCGATACTAAAACAGTTATCATGACTCAAAATCACCATTATGGCTACATACAGATATTGTTTCAAAAATTGTATCAGTGCTATTTTATTTTAATTTTAATTAGATCGAAAATGGGACTGTGAAAAGAAAAACAACTTTTACAGTTCGCTTTAATGACTATTTTATTTAAATAAAAAAAAAACATTTAGTTCGCCCCTAAATGGTTTGAAGACAAGAAATGTCTTAACCTAATCACCAACTCTTCAACCGTTTACCATCTCTGGAGCGCTTAACTTTCCCGCCAAGTCATTACCCAACTGCCGAATTAACAATTGATAATACACACAGTAGGGACCCAAGTAGATACTGTTTGAAGAGGAAATCTATCGCCTTCCTTTCAACTTGCAAGATAAACTTTTGATCAGCCTAAAATAATATACCACGGCCAATATATCCCTCTAAAACTTTCAAACAAAACAGAAATGTACTTGGAGAGCGATGAAATGATAACCTGATGTTACAGCTGTCATTTCCCTTTGCCTTGTAGCGTTGTATTATAAATTCCATTCCAGACAGAGGAGAAAACGTATTTTCAATTCAGGGTTCCTCAGAAATAGGGATGTATTCTTTTCGATATTCTTTTCAACGTATATTCAAATTTATTAAGAAGCCATTATATTGATTATAAACTAAAGTCATTTGGTATTTCAAGTAGCATCCATTTTTTTCCTCATTATTTTATGTTTTTATAATTCCTGATTGGAGTTTCTGGGCGACATACCCCTCATTCAAAACATTCTTTACTAACAATATAACCATTTCGACCTAATTTACAATGGTCTTATTTTTAACTATTTTTATATAATAATAATTTAAATATGCATATTGTCATTTTAAATTACTAAAAATGAGATACTTGAAACATAAATAAATAAAACTCCAATATAAATGTGAATTTGCCAAACCAAAAATATTGGACAGCGAAATAATAACAAGAAATAAAAACTATTAGAAGCGATAAATGTACCAAAATGAGTTGATAAATCCATTACTTATAAAATGATACAGACATTTTAAACATATATTACGCAAATATAATATATATTAATAAATAAAAATCATATAATGATAGATTTTTTTCTTCTATTGGCTTAACAGACCTTAACAAGCCTGCTGCTTATCAGCCTGTCTAAGGCTATTTCTTTCCATTTCTCTGCACGCAGCTCTGTTGATTTTATCTATTGCTATCTATTGAACAAAGCAAATAAGTTTTTAAAATTATACAAGTGGAATGAACCTTACATAAAACCCGATTCATACATAAAACAGATACATAAAAACATACTTCTGACATCAAAACCAGCGTCAAGGTGAAGGGGCAGGTAGATAATGACCGACCTGTACCTGGACCCTGGGGAATGCTTTGAGTAAAAACTAGTAACGGACTAAGTAACTGGTTCCTTTTAGGGTGTTACCAGTTATTGTGAAGTAATAGGGTGAAGTTAGGAACCAATGAGAACCATTCTTGTCCCACCCTCAATATTTCTATAAAATCTACTAAGAAGGAAGAAAATTAAGTTTTTTAGTAAAAGTTATTTTAATTCTGCCATCTATTTATATCATGATGATCACAGGTAATGTTGGTAATTAGAAAGCATGATAAACACAAACCAGCCTTTGAGGGAGCAAATCTAATAAATTAATCATGGACCAAATATGTTAAAGAACCATATTTGTTAACTAATTGTTATATTAATTAATTTTTATTAGATAATTATGGATAAATATCCTCGATAATTATCCAGTGGCATCCCGAATAAATTCCAACACCCGAAAACTTAACATTTCACTATTCATCATCTTTTTGGCCTTCCACGTGGTCTTTTGCCTTCAATTGAGGTATTCATTGTTACGTAAAGGCTTCCAGATGGATTGCTACGAGCTACATGCTCCGCCAATCTTAACCTCCGTGCCTCCATATCATGGGATATTGATTTACCAGTTTATGCAAGCAGTTCTTTATTGGTCTTACTTATTCATGTGTTAGTGCTCTGATCCCAGACCGCCCCGGTTATCGTACGGAGGATTTCCCTCTCAAATCTTTTAACACTTTTTTCTAGGGTGCTGGTTAGTATTCAGGTCCCACAGTCATATATTTATATAAATACATATAAATGGTTTTATTATAGCATTTCACACCCTTAGTTTAAGATTTTGCTGGACTTCAATACCTATGAGAGGGAGAAGAAAACTCCTTAGTCCGTTAGTATGTTCATATAGTCAGTCTCTATTCAACCGATGTCATCCATTTTCTTAAGATATAAATACATAAATTAATTATTAGTACATAATTTGTAGATTTCAAACACCTTTCCTATATAATGTATGTTGTAAATATATTATTTAATTAATACATTTCCGACTGCTCCAACACTTACTAGACAAACGCTCCAAACTTTCAATTAATTACAAAAGACTGATCTACATAACTATAATAAGACCTATATGGGCATACGGAGTTGAGCTTTGGAGCTCCACGAAACCATCGAATTCCTATCGTATCCAATCCTTACAATCCAAAATCCTCCGTAAAATCCTTAATGCTCCATACTTTGTCACAAATAAAATCATTCATCAAGACCTTAATATACCATATGTCGCTGATTTAGCTCGAGCCAGATATCTATCCTTTCATAAACTTTTGATAAACCTTTGATAAACCTTTTGATAAACTTCAGTCCCATCCAAATCCGCTTGTTTCCACTCTTGCTTCTTCCTCGATCCCTGATAATCCTCCTAGGCGTCAGAAAAGAAGATGGCCTCGTGATCTTCTTACTTAAAATTATTTAGAGAGTGCTACCACTGGGTAGTATTTCTTCAAGCCTGTACATGCCATTATTTATATTTGCGCATATTTACTAGTTGCATTTGTATAATGTTGTAAATTCCATTAAATAAACAAACAAATAATAATAATAATAATACATTGCTAAAATTTTGGCGCCAGAAAATTAAATCTGGTCGACTACACCCAGATTGTTTGTTAACCTAACAATAAAACCCAAATGTTTGTTTACGCACACTTGTCTTTTCTGGTATCAACAGCTTGAAAATGTTTTAAAAAATTGCTGCACAAATATGGAGCGCAATTTATGAAAAAAAAAATGTATAAAACTAATGGTAATACCATTCATCTTTATATAGTCTTTTGTATAAGCACAGACCTCTTTTTATCAACCTATTAACAACTTTGTCTCATCGTAACCTAAAACTATTTTAATTGCAAAAATTTTCGGAATTGGGACTTTTTCTACCTGAAATCGCCAAACTTTGTCTATTTAATTAGGTACTAACAACTCGTAAAAACCCATTCGCTTTCCATTTGAACCGTAAAGTAATTTGATCAAAAAATCGAGAAAAAGATGATCTACAAAAATATTGGACCGTTTGGCATAAAGTTCATTCACAAAATGTCAAAATAACGAGGTTACATAGGCCTTTTTTTTTCGATTTCGTGATCAAATTGTCGTAGATTCAACTGGAAAGAAAATGGGTATTTACGAGTTTTTAGTGCCTAATTAAATAGAAAAAGTTTACTGATCTCCAGATTGAAAATACCCCGATTCCAAGAGTTTTCGTAAATAAAATGGTTGCACGTTATGATGAAATGAAGCTATTTCAGGCGAATGTTAATACTTTGATATAGTGCAGTTGAGAAAAAATCGTCAGAATTTTTTTCCTGGATCTATTATTTTCCATCACCAAATGACTGGGCTGATATTCGTGTTGAAAAGACCTAATTAGGGTTATTAATTTATATCATATTCAATAGCCTAGTATTTATATCTTCCATCTAGCAATGGTTAACAGATATTTAAACGCTTAAATTCCATTTGATTTCCCAATAACGGGATATTAATATTCACAGAGACGGAATGGGACGGATTTGAAAAAAACCTGGAGGGACAGATTTTAATTTCAGCAGATTGGGGAGGGGAGGGTACAGCACTGATCCAATCAGATATATTCCATCCGCTCTATCTCCTCTTCATTAGGCCCTGGACTTTATATCCTTTATAGCAAGGGGCCACCATTTATAGCTCCTTTATTTATTTATTACAGGATGCTGCTTGCCTGGTTAGTAATTTACCTTTAGCGCTTCGGCCGACGTACCCCTATAAAGTTTCCAAATTAAGATTTCATGTTATGTGTTTAGTTCGTATAAATGTGTTACTAAATTTTAAATCAATGTTGCATTAAAGAAGAAGGAACATACCAAAGCCCATATGATGGCAATTTTAGTTATAATCAAACAGAGAATTTCGTCACGTTAAGAAATCAAGCTGAGATGGTACTAAAACTACCAGCATTTATAAAAAAGGACAGAGGTTGATTTGAAGCTTACTTTGAGCATTTCAAAGCAATCAGTTAAGAACTTTCGAAGATAAGTGATCTTAAACAAACTAACATTTACAAAATATCGGAGGAAGTAAGTCGGTTGTTGTTACAAGCTGACGTTTAGACATGTAAAAAACAAAATTGCTAACGCGGGCCACCAAGGCAAAACTTTTTACAGCCAAAAAAGTCAGATTTTTTCGATATTTTTTGGGTTTTCACCTTTAACTCCTAAACGATGCATCAAAGCGAAACATCTTTTCTTTAATAAATTAAAGAACGTTAAATTTTGTGTCGAACGAGTACATAAACCTTAAAATTTAGTCACGTGGTAAGGTATAAAACCACGGCCAACCAACGCTGATTTTTACCAAATTTGTCAAAAACTGATAAATGGCCCTGTAATTTGGAAATGAGTTCCCTAAGAGGAAAAATCCATAGAATCAAAGTTGTAGAGCATCAAATTTTGCGTCTACTGAGTACTGAATTTTTAATTGTAGGCCAATTATATATCTCAAATCGGGATTCGTTATTCCTTTATAAAATTCGGCATCATTCGACACATCGTTTAGCAAAATACTTTGCTGTTGAGAGGTAGAAAAGAGACTTGTACTGCATGTAACAGAATTTAAACAAAGCTAACTCAGTAGAATAGACACCCATAATGTTGAAATATTGAAAATCACTTTTACCTTCATTACGTATTTCTAACCATCAGGAGATCACCGATTTTGTTCGCAGCGAGTGGCCTACATTAAATTAATTGGTACTCAGTAGACACAAAATTTGATGCTCTACAACTTTGATTTTATTAGTTTTTCCTCTTAGGGAACTCATTTTCAAGTTACAGGGCCATTTATAGTAAATTGTCTCAGTTTTTGACAAATTTGGTGAAAATCAGCGTTGATTGACCATGGTTTTATACCTTACCGCGTAACCAAATTTTAAAGTTTATGTACTTGTTCGACACAAAATTTAACGTTCTTTAATTTATTAAAGAAAATATATTTCGCTTTGATGCATCGTTTAGGATTTAAAGGTGAAAAACCGAAATAATATCGAAAAAATCTGACTTTTTTGGCTGTAAAAAGTTTTACCTTGGTGGCCAGCGTTAGCAATTTTGTTTTTTACATGTCTAAACCCACATATACAAGTTAAAAAAATAAAAACTTTTCTCACATTTTTCGCAATGTATTTCCCGTTTCGATCCTCAAATTATTGGCGTAATATTCTTTAAATCAGATGCTATTTTTGAAAGCAGCGGCTCTTGAACGGCAGACAAGGTTCTTTTTATTCAGAATAACATGCACTTTCATAATTTACAATCAAATCTTCGCCTGCGATCAGGTTTGATTTTTGGGCCCTGGCTCCAGAGCTATAATAACTCACTTGTTGGTGTATACATGTATATACATAGCACTGTCCATGATTATTTTTATTATAGTGTAGCGATTTTACACTCAATTCAATCTTTGTACATATCTCTTTGATTACCGATTAGACATCGTAATAGATAGTAGCAATAGATAGTAGAGATAGAGAAAAAATAGTACGAGTGGTATCAGTGCAGTGAGTTTTGTTGTTTTTGTTGTTGTTATTATAAAGTTTTTATTAGTGCCGACCCAAACATGTAGATCATCATCAGGGCGTGTTTCGAGCAATGAAAGTATTCAAGTACCCGCGAGGTATCCAAGTATATAGCGAGTATTTGGATACCTTCAGTGCTCGAACCACGCCCTGGTGATGACCAACATGTATGGGTCGAAACGTCGGCACTAATAAAAACTTTATAATGACTACTTCCTGAATATTTATCACCCATAAATTTACAAAGGTGTATATGAAAAGTATTTATGCACACTTTTTTCAAAAATCTTTATAAAGGAAAACAAAATCTTGGCTCGTCAATAGCTATTAAACGAAAAAATTGGTTGAGAAACAGAGGAGAAAATGGTACTTAACTGTTTATATAATTATATTAATATTTGTTTATATATATATATATATATATATATAATTTAATGTTGAATAAGTAGACTAAAATATAATAGTTGAAATCAAGTTTCTTATTTGTTTTTTTTTATAAATCAAGCTTAATAATTTCCAGTGAGAGGTAGTAACATTTTGTTGATTACACCATTAATCATTAACTGCTAAATGCAGTTGCGTATTGGGGCTCATTAAAAACAAAAGGAGTAATATACAATACGAGGAATAAACAATACATATACGTGCAAAAGCTAATGATAGAATTTATTATTAATATTTTTCTATTGGAGCTGTTTGTTATTTCTGACCGGTTTATTTTTAACAGGGATTTATTTGTTTCATCGAAGCTTCATCTGAATTTAAAATTACTTTCTCTCCATTGCCATATTTACCAATTTATATTTTATCCCTCTCTCTTCTTTTTTTTTTTTTTTTTTTTTTTTTTTTTTTGAATTGTATGTAATCGTTTTGTTGTGTGTCTGGATATAGATAAAAAATTATTGACAAAGAAGTCTCTAGAAAAAATTCAGGTTTTCAAGATTATTGTTATGTTAAAATACCGGGCGGGCAACCTGATACCTAGAAGGTTACGAGTTCGAATCCCGGAGCTCAGTAGATTTAAACTCAGACATCAATCCTTCGCCGATCGATGGGACCGGGGAAAAAAACGTATAGCCTGAAAGGCAAGAAAACGGAGACAAACAAAAAAATGTAAAATATTAAAAAATAGTAAGAATAATAATAATTATTTCAAATGAAATTGAAACATTTCATACAATTGGATTTATTTCTTAAAATAAAAATATTCCATGGGAAAATCCTTGAATAAAAAAGTTTTATCTTATAAAAATGTATTAATAATTTGCATATGAAGACTAGGTATATATTTAATAGCCCGTGGTACAGACTCATTTTTTATCAAATTATCAACATCCGACTAAAACTAATAAATATATATAACTAGTAAATAGCTTCATCTCATCGTAACCTACAAATATTTTATTTACGAAAACTCTTGGAATTGGGGCGTTTTCAATGTGGAGATTGGCAAACCTTGTTTATTCAATTAGGTATTAAAAACTAGTAAATACCAATTGCCTTTCCACTTGAATCGTAAGACAACTTGAACAGAAAATTGGGAAAACAGGCAACCTTCAAAAATATTTAACCGATTGGCGTGACCTACACTCCCAAATTTTCAAAATAACGAGGTTATAAAGGCCAATGTTTTTGTGAGCCCCTTTTTTTCGATTTTGTGATCATATTATCAAACAATGCAAATGAACAGCAAATAGGCATTTACGAATTTTTAGTACCTAATTAAATAGACAAAGTTTGCCGACCTCCAAATTGAAAACCCGATTCCGAGAATTTTGGTAAATAAAATATTTGTAGGTTACGATGAGATGAAACTGTTTACTAAGTTTCAGGTGGAGGTTAATAATTTGACAAAAAGGGGTCTGTACCAGGGACTATGGCCGCTTACAATTAACTACAATTGGTGACCCTTACGTGATTAGAACATGCAACCTTATTTATATTTAATTATTCAAAATTCACTACACGTGCATATCGGCTAATGTTTGCCTTGTTTGACCGTACATTTAGAAGGAAAAAATTAACTCAAACTTTAAAACATAAAAATAATAATATTGGATCTGAAATTCTACCTACGGCATCAGTAATTTTCTTGCTTAGTTCTGTTTTGTCCAGTTCGGTTCCGAAGCAAACAATCAGAGCCAATTTCGTTCATTGACAGGTACAAAGCTAATAGGGCGGACGATGGAATGAGGATGAGGTTATCGCAATTAACAAATTGACTGACTGAGCTAGATCGGGAGTTAATTGTGACGGCTGCTTTGGCCTCATCAAAGGCCTCCTTTAATCATATAATCCATAATGGCTCAGTATTGTACTCCTAATGGCGTCTCTTTGTTACGTCCCACTCAATTCAGTTTCACTTACCTAACTCTCTTAATGGTGAAAAATTAATGGCGAATTCAATTCAATGGGCGTTCGGTATAATAGATAACTAGTCTTTGATATGGTTATTGTAAAGCAGAATCGTGAAAAATGGAGTAACAAAGAGATCTAAAGTTCGATCCTAACATCGCCGGAAAAGGTTCATATAAAATAAATTGGAATTTTTATTAGGTAATATTAATTGCTTCGGAATAAAAATAGAAAAACTACTACCTATATGAAATGATCCTTTAAGCCTTATTACAAAATTATGAAAATAATGTGATAACAAGAACAGTATATACCTATGGGGATGATTTCGTAATATTTTTCCATAGTTAATGGTTATATATTAACAGATGTAAATGCATTATAATTTAAAAAGAGAATATATTTTCATTGTTTATAATTTAATCTATAAAAACCATATTAATGTTCAAATAAACAAAGCTAAAGGAGTATTCTAAAACTTTCCCTCTGGCCAATTAATCAAGGGTCAAAAGCTATTAGATAACTGATACATCATTTATTTTCTATTATATATTAATATATAATAGAAATCCACTTGTGTTCATAAATTAACAATGTTTTTTTTTTTTTTCAAGCCATGAGTTACCAGTACACATGAACATATAAGAGATCTTTTAAACTGTACTGAATCGCTTTATTTTATAAAATTTATAGACACCGAGTAAAAGATATGTTTCTATATATTAAGAGGATTTTCATTTATCTTATTTGTGTTGTTATTATTTTTTTAATTCAGTTTTAATTTTTCCTTCTTTGTTTTTTTAAAGCATAGACTTTAAAGCTTATGTATAGATATTGTTATAAATATAGAAAATATATACAAATTTCAACAGAAAAATTATTTTTTTCAAAAACTATATCAGAAAATAAAATGTATATTAATAGAGAATAAAACAAATAAAAAATACTCAAAATTCCCCCCTTTTGCCTTCACACAGGCATTTAATCTCCGTGACCAGTCATCAATAGCAGCACATAGCGCTTGAAAGCGCTCAACTGGTCGGACCAGCGATTGTTTGAGGCTTTCCAAGTTAGGGTGTGTTCTGTGACATGCCATCCTCTCCAGTTCGGACCAAATCCGATAATCTAGTGGATTGAGATCAGGTCTTCCTGAGGGCCAATCCGAGGCAGAGATGAACTCTGGAATGTTCTTTTGCAGCCACTGCTGAATTGACCTGGCTTTGTGAGCTGGAGCGGAATCTTGCTGGAAAACCCAATGACTTCCAGCAAAGAGAATATCATTTAGAGGCTTCATTTTCTTGTTCCAAAATATCCTCCTGATAGTTTTTAGCGGTTGTTTGACTCCTTTTTCACAAAAAAATGGAGCTTTGTGGTGCTATTAAAGCAAACTCAGCATCAAACCATCACTGAGGAAGAGTGATGACCTCTTTCCACTCTTCCAACGACTTCCTAGATTCCTTTAGAGCTGTGTGCGTGCACACGATCATTTTGGCGACTAATTTTTTCTCAATTGTAAACATTTTCTCATCACTAAACAAAATCATTCGATGAAGACCATGGTCTAACGGCCAAGGAGCACTTTACATCTATCCACTCTATTTTTTTTTTAGGGAAGTGGTTAGCCTCTGTCCTGTCATTTTTCGAAATGCACCTATCCTAGGTCACTTTTTACTATGCGAAACATTGATCTGAAAGAGATTCCCATTCATCGAGACACGATCTGTTGTTTTCGAATACGATTTCATTTGATTCGAGCAGCCAATGCTCTCAGTGCATTTGCCGTTCTCACAGTCCGGGGACGGTCCGGTCGAGGTCTGTCACATACAGATAGGATCTCATTGTATCTATTTATAGTGCGGTACATGAATATACGACTGATATCCAAAGGTTTCCAAGTGTTGAAAATCTCAGACCTTTATTTTCTAACTTAGACGGAATCGTTCAACTATTGATCAAATATTTTCTTTACGACAAATATTAGAAAAAAAATTGGAGTACAACGGTATTGTTCACCAACTGTATATAGATTTTAAAAAGGATTACGATTCTATTGACCGCCAGAAACTGTATAATATTCTAATCGAGCAGTGGATTCAAAAAAAACAAGTAAATCTAGTCAGGATGTGCTTGACGGAGACACTCAATAAAGTTAGAATCGGTAATAATCTGTCGGAAAAATTTGAGGTTCGTTCGGGTTTAAAACAGGGGGATTCCCTTTCGCCTGTCCTGTTCAATTTGGCATTAGAACATGCCATTAGGGAGGTAATGCGTACCGAGAAAGGGTTGGATCTGGGTGGGACAACATCCGTGTTGGGCTATGCTGATGATCTGGTACTGTTAAGCGAAGAAGTTTAAACTATAAAACTAATTACGACAACGTTAATGAAAGCCGGAAAAAAACTAGGACTCGAAATAAACGTGGATAAAACAAAATATATGGTTAGCTGCAAAAATGGCGATACTACTGGTGATATCGATATAGATGGTAATACGTTTGAACAGGTAGATAAATTTAGGTATCTAGGTTCTACGATAACTAAAAAAAACGAAATTGGAGAAGAGATTAAGGTTAGACTGAAGGCGGAAAATGCTTGTTACTTTTCTGTGACAAAACTACTTAGTTCGCGCCTCTTGTCCCGGAACTTAAAAATTAGAATCTATAAAACAATTATCTTGCCTACAGTTCTTTATGGATGCGAAACTTGGCCGCTTACATTAAGGGATGAGCAGCGTCTTAAAGTTTTTGAAAATAAAGTATTGCGTAGAATATTCGGACCGAAGAAGGATGAGTTAACCGAGAGTTCAGACGGTTACACAACGCTGAATTGCGTGAACTGTATCCGGGTAATATAATTGAGGTAATTTCATCGCGGCGAATCAAATGGGCTTGTAAAGTTGCTGGGCTTAGTAACAAGAGAATTCCTAAAAGGTTAATGTTTGCTGTGCCGAATGGTAAGCGTCCGAGGGGTAGACCGAAGCGAAGGTGGGAAGATTGCATTAAAGCCGATCTGAAGCTACTGGGTTTGGACGGGGAAAGGTGGAAGGTGTGTAATAAGCGATTGGTGGTGTCGGCATCGAACCTTCGGGTTCGCTAAGCCTTTTATTATTATTATTATTATTTTCTAACTTTATGTAAGGCGATCACAGCTATTATATTTTCTGTATCAGTCCACTCCATGTTAACTGAGTTAAAGAAAAATACAAACTAATTGGGATTATTATCCTGACGTGTAAAGAAAATAACCTGACAGAGGTAAATATTATCTAAATAATACCCAAGGATGTAAACAAAAATCAACTTTTGTAACAGTATTTAGGGCAAAACTAGGTACATTTTAAAATTATTTTCTATTTTAAAATTCATTTTTTATTAATAAACAACAAAAAAAAATGAAAGCTTTTGACGTAATATTTGAAATTGTTTCGAATAGTAAAAAAAAATAAATCTCTAAAGCCAGAGGGATCCATCAAAGGAGAATGGATGGGCAGTGGACGTCCAAACCAATTGGGATAATTTTCGTCAATGTCCCAGCAGTCTGTCAACTGTCATGTCCTCTCCTAACTCCTCCACCATCAAGAATGGACATCACCAGCCACTGGTTCAACTATTTCAACTGAATATAATTATATATATTTATATATTAAGCGAAGCCATTATATAATAAAATCAAAAATTAATAAATGACAACAAAAATTGGGAAAAAAGTATAATTGTAAGAATATTTCTGGTAAAATTTCCTAGAGCAAAACCAATTTTTCTAAAGCCAGTAAATAATTAATTAACCTTTCGCGCAATTCTGACATCACCACACATTAACAGTTTAAAAAAATAAAAATACTTATCAAAGACCCTCAACACAAGATACACACCAAGACAATCAAAGATACATCACATAATTCATGTTAATTATAACTCAGAAAAACTCAAAGATACTTCTGCTTATGTATTATATGTAATATACCAATCGGTTGATAAATAAAGTGAACTAATTAGAAAAACACTAAAAAAATAAATTAGCTTCGTTGGTATATTTACGTATGTTATGCATGTAAGGTAATGTCTTTTATAATTGAAATACATTTCAATATGTATTTAGAATAATATTTTGTACATTAAGCCAGTAAAGCTGACCATTTTCGGATTTGAGTTGATTTCATCACCGTTAAATGTTCTTATCATTATAATTTATCAATATTACAATTTATAAGCACTCTTTGCTTCAAGGCGAGTGGGGTAACTCACTGGTATGGTACCGAGCTTCCGATGCTAAAGGTCCCAGGTTCGAATTTCTACTCAAGGCAGAAAAACTATTTATTCTGTCTCATTGGTCGTGGGGCGATCCTGTGTAGATAGACCTCCTGGGGCACACCCAGACTCTATAAACTGGGTACTCTTAAATAAAATAATTTATTAAGGAGAAAAACCTGGCGGTTGAGTGTGATTTCTGTCAAATCACCTCTTTGCACAATGGTAGACCAAGAAACCATGCCTTCCCTAAATAGTACTGAACCCAAGAAAGACTCTCCATGGGTTGTAGTGGTACAGGCTTTTATTTTTTTATTATTTTTTTGTTGTGTTTGTTTTTTTTTTTCTATTTTCTTCAATACATTGTTGGTGATTGGAAGGCAGTTTATTTATCGTTTTAACGTGATAGAAAAATCGTTCATATAGCACATACCCTAATTATGAACTTCAGATATTTTGTTTAACATGCCTACATTCCTCAGTGATTGCATATTATTTAAATTTAAAAAAAATGTTTTATCTAAAAAAAACTATAACAACAATAGAATAGATTCATCATCATTTAGATTCTAATCTAAAGTTTCGCCGTTACTGGTATTCGTGACAGAATCAGATATAACACAGCCAAGACTCAATTAAACAAAGTTCCTATTCTAGAGCTGAGAATAAACTCTAATAGACCATGAAAGAAGATAGATTTGGTCTGGAAAGAATTTGTCGTTTTTCGACACAAACCAGTGGCGTTTATTTTCAAACTTACAGAATAAATCAAAGTAAAAAATTCAAATAAATATCGATGAACTCAAATATACTCTCAGCTTTATAAATATTTTACCATTTTATTTCGATTGATAAAAATCAATATATCCCATTTCTTGATTATTATTTTATATATTTTAAATTAAATTGTTTATAAATTCTATATTAAAGTATACCAACAAAGCCATCGACTTAACTATTTTAAATATACAGGGTGTTTCAGGGTTAAGTGGCCAAACTGCAAAAATGAACTAAGGACCTGAAAACAAGAAAAAAAAAATCCTCCGAAGGTATGTCCGCAAACGCTTTGTTTAGGAGATATTAACTTAAAGATTTTCGTTTTATGAATTATTAACGTTTTATGAAATAAATAAAACCTATTTATTTGTTCCAACTATTTTATTAATTAAATGTAAACATGTAACATTCATATTAAATGTTGTTCAAAGTGAAGTTATATCCGCAAACGCTTTGTTTAGTAATTCGATTAGATAGAATACTAATATGGCCTAACTGTATTAAAACTATTGGCAACATAAGGATTAATATTATTTAGAATTAGTATTGGAAACTCTCAATAACATTTATCAGTTTGTAAGAGGCTTTCGCAGAGTACTCGTCGTTATGCCTTTCATTTATACTGATGGTGAATATGCCGATAAGGTGGTGGGCGAGGTGACCGACAACCTGATATGTGAGAGAATTGATATAAAACAGTCATGAGTTCGCGTCCCAGTGCCAGGGGAGTCTTATAACTCCCCGCCCACACCTCCTGGCTCGGGAAAACCCTGTATAGACTTAAAGGCGAGGAAGGGGAGGACAAAAAAAAGCCGACATGGTGTTTGTATACGGTTTTTGCAACGCTAATGCTATGCTGCAATGCTGCTCGTCGTGAATAAGCCAGGCGATTTCCGAATAAAAGAATATCAAACAGGTCTATCTTTAGCTTCATGTTTCGAAGTTTTAGAGAAACTGGTACATTTGCTATAATACCATGTGCTGGTGGTATTTTTGCCCTTTTATGAAATGAAGAAAGGAGTGCGACCATATTACAATATTTTGAAGTCCTTCTTGCAGTGTAATAAAGTAGTTGGAACAAATAAATAAGTTTTATTTACTTAATATAACGTAAATAATTCATAACAATGGAAATCTTTAGATGTGAATATCTCCAAAAACAAAGCTTTTGCCGACATACCTTCATAAGATTTTTTTTTTTTTTTTTATGTCCTTAGTTCATATTTTCAGTTTGGCCACTTAACCCTGAAATATCCTGTATAATAATAATCACGAAGTTATAAAATCATATTAATTTTTAGAAATAAATTGAATCAAATTGGATTTTACATATTTTATTTATTAACATATGGATGAAAATATGATACATATTTTTATTTTTTTTTAACAATGCAATCACGTTTAATTTTTTTTTATTAATAATACTCAGGGATTTAATTTAATGTTGACTAACACCGTGGACTGCTCTGTACAAAAATTATTGAATTAAAATGAGTATCATCTCATCGTCAGGATTTTAATTCCGTCCTGAAATCGTTTATGATTTTATTTCAACCTCCTACGTCTATTTGAGAATTTATTGCAATCATAAACCGTCAACATAGCCTTTGAAGAATCACTGGACTTTTGTGGCTCAGACTGCGTATTGCCGTCAGTTATTGTCTTTAAATTTGAAAAATTAAATTCCTCTGCCGTGTAATAAGAATCCAATTCTGAAAAGGAGCGGCTAGGGCATGGCAGGAAACGACCTTGGTCAGTACTACTTCCCACATCGAAAATGGTGCCGGATGAAGTGGAAAGCTCTGAGTTTGCTACCATACCTCCGGAGAAAAATTGATAAATGTCCCCCTTCAGCAGAGGTTCAAAATCACTGAATATAGTCCTATAGTTCCATACAGTCATAAGTTGTCTAGTTTTCTCTATCATCAGCATAATGTTTACATTAACAGGATTGTGAATGAAAAACTCGAACTCCTTCAGCGATTTACAAGAATGAAATATATTTTTGTTTACCAAGAAGAAAGAAACTACAGCCAGTGTTAAAAAATCTGTCCTACTGGTCACTACATTGTCCCATAGAATCAACCAGTCTTTCTCGACCAATACCTCAGCGAATAGGGTTTCCATTACAGGCCAAACGTAACTGGAAAGTTTTATTCCGGACTCATTAAAGTGATCGCACAACTCCGAGTCAGTTTTTTTCAATATACATTCTATAAAGTAAGTCAAATTTGTTGGTATCAAAGGAAATTCATTGAACCAGTTTTGGCAGTAGTTGACAAGTATAGTTGCAACTACTTCGAACGCAACAATTGGTGAAGGTCTAAACAGTTTAGCGAATCTCAAAATCATTAAGGGGAGGTACTTGATTCTTCCGAACATCGGACACCAATATGCTAGGTTGGAAGCCAGCCTTAGAACTGGATAGCGAAGTTCGATTTGCAGAAAAGGGTAATCCTTAATATTGGCGAAGGAGTTGTGGAGCCCTTTTGAACACAGAGTTCGGTGGGCGAGTACGTTCATCGGCAAGGATAGGGCACTCCTCCATAAGAAAGGCCTTAAATCGTTTGGGAATTGGCGGAAGCTGGATATGACACTATGGATGTCCTTTTTCGCAATTAGTAAATGCCACCTGTATGATTCCTGAACTTCATGACTGAGCTCCTTCAGAGAATCGTGCATCTTCTTCTGCTTATCTCGACCGTCCCACAATTCGTTATGGATAATCTGGATACTTCCTCCACCCATAAGGGAAAACAAATATTTTCCAGAATTATTTACCCTGAGACTGATACAGCAATCGCGATCGATGATATCGACAACAGACAGAACACCTGTCGTCAAATGGAATAGCACCACTCTATAGTGACAGGTCAAGAAGGTGACCATGCAGCTCTCGCCAGCATCATAAGGTTGGGTGACGAATTCGATGTAGTTCAGTTTCGTATATTGTTGAGGCAGCACGAACACCTTGACCAGTGACCACGAGGAGGTGTTGAGGCAAATTAATTTGTTGCAATTACCACAGGCTACCATCGCCGAACCATTCCTGTTGAATGAGAAGCTGTTTATGTAGTACCCGAAAATTTCCAAGGCATGGAATTTCACCGACAAGCTACCACTTACTGAGTCCCATACCGAGAGCAAATTATCACTGGTCGTAACTAGAAATTTGTCTTGCCAAGGAATGAACTTCACCTGCTTTATAATAGAACGTTCCACGGGCTCTATCAAGAATTGTTTTTTGAAAGTGAAAGGATCCCAGACGAATCCTCTATCACGACTTATGCTTACACATTGGGTGCCGACTTTGTTAAACGATATATCCTTTACCTCTTCCTTATGCCCCTTGAATGTTCCGGAAATTTGCCCTGATGGAAGATCGAAAGTCCTTATAGTGCCATTAAAATGGCCTAAACATATTTTGTCATGGCATGGATAGAATTCGATGATACTGACGTCTTTTTCTTTTCTCAGAGTCCAAAATGTTTTTTCTGTGAAATCTATGATATAGCAGTTCCCGTCAGAGCTGTAAGAACACAACTGGTCCAATCTGGGGTTTACAGATATGCGTTTGAATTTCGAAAAGCATTTTCCGTTTCTGAAGTCACCCTTTTTAATCACCAACGCCACTCTGAAAATCATTCAAAGAATCAATAATACGTATACAAGAAGAAAAATGTTAAAATTATGTTATTCTCATTATAAAATATTTTTGAAAAACAAAGGAGTTTTCTGATTTTCAAATGATCATTACGCATTGTTTTAATCATTGCATTTTCTTATCTTTATGGCAAGGTATTGAATTTTCATTGTGATCACATATATCATATCGTTAAAACCAGGCCTATATTAGTATGTGGTACAGACTCCATTTTATTAAATTATTAACATCCGTCTGAAACTTCGTGAATGGATTCATCTTATGGTAACTTACAACATTTTTATTTACGAAAATTTTCGAAAATGGGGAATTTTCAATCTGGAGATAGAGAAACTTTGTTTATTTAATGAAGTACAAAAAATCCGCGGACAAACATTTGCTTTTCTCTAGAATCATAAGATAATTTGATCACAAAATTGAGAGAAAAAAAGTGACCTATAATATTGGACTATTTGTCCTACGTAACCTGGTTATTTTGACATTTTGGGAATGAAATTTATGCCAAACGGCCCAATCTTTTGTAGGTTACCTTGTTTTCTCCATTTTATGATCTAATTTCACATCCCATTTCTAAGAATTTTCGTACATAGAAAAGTTAGGTTACGATATGAGGAAGATCCATTCCCGAAGTTTTAAACAGATGTTAATAATTTGACTAAAAGGAGTCTGCACCATGGGTTATATATTAATAATTTAAATAATTTATTCAAATACTTTCAATTCCAAAAAATTATGTCTTTAAACATTTTTTTTTTAATCTTCCACTAATTTGCCTCATTTGGTCAAATAATATGCAAATGAGGGACGGTGTGGCAAAGTTGGCTAACCCGTCTGTAAAACTCGCGCTGTCCGGCAACCAGATAATCCAAAATTTGTAAAATAAAATATTGTTTCGTATTATTATTTTATAACAATATTTTATTCGTAAAATACAAGTTCGAGTCCCGGATTCAAGAAGGCTTTTACCTCTGGTATTAATTCTCCGTCTTGACCCTTGGCCTGGAAATAAACCCAAATAGCATAAAAGACGAGGAAAGAATGGGCCTAAAAAAAAAATTATATTTGAAAGAAAAATTACGGTACATTGAATTATTCTCAACTCATCCTTTGAACCAGTTTACAGAATAGACGTAAACTATTATGAAAGTCTGAACTGTTTCAACAGAGACCTGATTCATTGGAATAAACAGTGTTGCCTATAAAATATTTTCAATTATATCAATATTACAAATATCGTGTACAACAGGATAGGTTAGAGCCACTTCCATGACTTAAAGACATTTGAGAATCAATCAATAAGCAATGGGAATCAATAAAAAAAACAAGAGAATACACACTTAAGAAAGCGTTTAATACAACTCAACGTTGCTAAAACTACTAAAAATTAACTTGGGATTATGATATGTATACTTACAAATCATCTTCTGATATGTTTGGCAACGGTAATTTTTCGTTTCCTTCTGTTGTGATGTCAAGAGTATTGCTCGACATTGAATTCGTTATAAACATACGAAATGGGCCGATGCTTAAGCTTTCATAGTTTCAGAACGGTTGCTATGAAACCTAGGAAAATAACTGCTGACGAGAATGGTTATACAATTTTTTAAATTTTGTTTTTTTTATCATCTGGTTTAAATATTTCCAACAATATATAGTTAAGCCCATTATGCAAAATAATACGTAACAATAAAAACAAAGCCATAGTTTTATTATTTATAAAATTTCTGTGTAAAAAAAAATTATATTATTGTGTCAGGGCCGCAAGTCCAATTTCGAATTTATTTCCGAGCGAAGTGATTTCATATGATCTGTGTACAGGTCGTCTTGTGAGTGTAAACGTTGCTGTGTGTATACATATTTATTTAGTCAAACAATATTTATTTTGGTTATTGTTGGAATGGAGCACACTATGAAGTATCCGCTTGGAAAAAATCCATGATACGGATAGGATTTCATCAGGAATTTACTTATAAACCGGTGGATATGTATGTAGTGAAATAACTAACTTAACGTTATGTCCAATAGTTTTCCCGTTCTTGTCATTAATTGAATAAATAAAATGATAATAATATTCAAACCATTCTTTATATTAATTCTACCTAATGAGTACAAGATCTTAAAGCTGATTTATGTAAATATTGTTAATAATTATAAATGCGAACATATATAAAAGTTTGTAAATTTATAGAAATATTATAAATTTATTATTATTATAAATTTATAGAAGTCTAACTAAAATATCTATTGAAGTGTTCATGTTCCATTGAAGGATCAGATACCCTCCTCAGACTAGATGTGCCCCAGTAGGGTATTCCAACCCCAGAGTTGATCCAGAGCTAATGTAAAACAATAAATACTTATTTGCCACAGGCTTTAACATCTCATGTCGAGATGTTAAAAAATCCAGTCCATATTACTCAATAATAAATATAAATTTAAATCTATAAGAACTATTATATATACATATAGTATTTTTTAATCTATATAAGTAGTACTGACAAGGAAAAAAAACATGCTACAAGAAGTTTATAATTATTGATAAAAAAAAAAAAAAAAAAATATATATATATATATATATATTCTATGAATAATAAAACCTAGATATACTTAATAAACAGTTCCTTTTCGAAAATAAGTCATTGGGGGCAATAATAATAATAAAATTTCGAATATTTTACTAGAAGATTTTTCGGAGGAAATCGCTTATTTGTAAAATTGATATTTCTTTCTGGAAATGTATAATACATTGTGGGGCGGGGTGGTCGAACCGACTAACAGGTGTGCACAACACCGCCGTTGCTTAGCAACCTGATCTATGAGACAATGGATTTAAAATAGTCACGAGTTCGCGTCCCGGTGCCGGAGGAGTCTTTTAAATCTCCGTTCACAAGGAAGAGGAGGACTAAAAAAAAAAGTGTGTAATACGTTATAAAATATGCATAAAACATATATTCTGGAAATCCCTCAAAATACATTAAAACCAATCTTTGTTTATCAGTTATGCCATAATTTATAGGAGTTGAGAATATTTGTTATTTTCTCATCGGTTCCGTTAAGCGTATTACAATTTTTTAGAAATGAAATATATTTTTATTCCCTCTTGGCCAACAAGCACCAAGTTGATAAACCATCCCATCTCTAAAACTTAATCATAAAATGAGGCCTTAATTTGATAAGGTAGTAAATTATTAAACTTTCCAAGAATGAGAGATCAAATACTTTTGTGATCTGGAAAATATCTGAACTCTCCCTTCCTCTCCCCCCCTCCCGATGTAGGTTCGGATTCCTGTAAAAGTTTGATGAAGCAACCCGTGGTATATTGGGACGGAAGAAGCTCTGGCTGCCCGCGAGAGATGGAATTTTATATTTATTATCCACACATACACAGGCACAAACAAACTCAGCCAAGGGAATCAATAAATCTGTCTTTATATGGAAGGCAAATGTTAATTAACTGTTAATATTTGGGATATTTTTCTGCCTTAAACATTCACGTTTTAATCTATTATACGTATAGCTTTCTAATTAATTTAACACCTAGAACGTTAGTGTGTTGAGTCTGTATAGAAAATAAAAAATAGGCATATAACCAAAAAAAATGTTGTGCAGGGTGTACCGTAATTAGAGGGATTTTTAATGGGAGTGATGCCAGGCCGCAAGAGCCACAAAAAAGTTCATATAAACAATAGGCCAATTTTCAGTAGAAAAGTAGCAAATCCAAGTTTTGTGTTGTTTTTTTTACTGAATCTAAAACAATAACTAAATAAATATTTAATTTAAGTTATTAATAATTGTTTTATTGTAAACAAGATGAGATTTACTTTGCATTCCAAAGGACTTTAGAGCTGCTAAACTAAGTTAAGTTCTGTTTTAGAAATACAAATTATTCGCTATTTTTTACTTTCATTTACGTTTATATGTAATATATAGTAAGGGTAAGTATTGCGATCGTGAAAATTTTCGAATCTCAGTTTTCAACGGAAATACATCCCTCAGTTCAAATAACCAAGTGTCGCAAAATGGTCTGTGTGTGTGTGTGTGCGTTAACAGTCTAGCTCATAAACGAAAAGTAGTACGATATTAAGTATTTAAGGTTTGTATATGGGCCGGATGTGACAGCAACTTTTTCGTTAAAATCGGCTAACCGGAAGTGCCACTTTATATAAACGCTGAAACACATTTTTACAATTTTCTCAAAAACGGCTCTAACGCTTTTGATCAAACTCGGTGTATCATTGTATAATTAAGTGGTCTTTAATATCATTTAGCTCTTATCCCCGTTGGTGTCACCTTACAGGGTGTAGTTCTCTCTGGCCACTAGCTGAGGGAGACCGCGCTCTGATAAGACATAGAGCCCAGTCTCCCTCAGCAACTTAGCCCTCAGTACCTCATAGACGGTACAGGCTAATAAGACGTGCTCGGTGGTCTCCGGTACCCTACAACTTGGGCATAGGGGATCAATGTTCTTACCATGTTGAACAAGCTTTGCTCGGAATCCCCCATGCCCCGTGAGGAATTGCGAGACCCAATAGTCCGGGAGGAGCCATGTAGTTTCCATTCTTGAACCGACGGTGGGGAAGTATTTCCTTAGGGTTGATCCTTTTGCCGTTGTCATCCAACGCCAGTTCCATTCTTCTAATGTGCATTCCCGGAGAATCCTCTTCCATCTGCTTGGGTCTTCACTGATCCTCACTCGGAGATTAGCCATCTCCACCAAGATAGATCCACCAAGCTATTTCTCTTCATTTCGTACCGAAAATAGTCTTCACGAAGTTTATACCATTTATTATATACCAATCGATTAATTTTGTTTTGCAGAATTAGGAAAACATATTGATTATACTATTAAATGAGTGATTAAGTATCTTGAATAACAACTACTAAAAGGGACTTCCAGTAAAGTACGCCTGCTAATGTAAATTTACCTGAAAATCTTTACGGGGAAAAAGAAAGTTACATTGGTTTTTAATGTTATTTAAAACTTGTAAATACGAATTTTTACAGATATCAAAAATACCAAGTTTTAGTACTTGATTTTCTAGAGGATTTTCCGGCCAGCAACTAAAGCATGCATAACTTCTCAAGATTTGATCAAAAATCAATGTTAGTGCATCCGTCCTGGATTGTCACTCTTCCAAATCACATCAATATGTTGTGAAATTCATTCTTTTTTAAGCTAGAAATTAAAAAAACTTCTCAAGCAGTTTTATTTAATATCTTTTGGTTTCAATTTGTTTAAATAGGTCTCGTTTATACCATGTTTTATATAGCATAGAGAGCTCTAAGTGTCTAATAATTTTAAAACTACAATGAATTTTTTTTTTCTTATTCTACACAAAAAAAAAATTAATCGATTGGTAGTATATAATAAAATTAAAATCTGGTTAAAGCAAAGGCAAAAATTAATAACATAATTTTGTTCGGAATAATGTAAAATATTTTTCTCATCGGTTCCTAGGGTGCATCATTGATAAGACCCCTTAAACAGGAGTCTAATATTTTTCGACCTTATATCACCAAAAAAGTCTCATTGAAATCGGTAACGCCACGTCCGTAGGCTTCTCTTGTGAGCTCTCCTGTTTACAATTAATATGCTTCTCCCATAAAATTGTATGATTTGTGTTCACGCACTAGCGGATCCAGGATTTAATTTTTTTTGGGGGGGGGGAGGGGGGAGGCTTCAGCCCGAAAGCTTTTTTTTCATATATATATATATATGTATATATATATATATATATATATATATATATATATATATATATATATATATATATATAATTATTTATTTTTAAAAAGGAAAGAAATTGACTATCAATATGAAATAGTGTTTAAGTGGTTCTTGAAGTTCTATTAAATGTAATTACTCGAACAATAATACTTTAAGAGATAGTTTTTAATACTTTTTTCTATAAAACACTGTTATATTTTACCATTTTGAGGGGGCTTCATCCCGGAAGTCTCACTCTCCTTTCCCCTCCCATCCGTAGATCCGCCTCTACTTTAACGTGATTTTCAACTGAAGAGCTATGTCTAAAGACACTAAGACCAAAAAAAGGATAAAATAAAAAGTTTTTAAAAAAATAAGTTTTAATAAATATAATTTTATATCGGAATCTTTAGTTGTTCGGCACCTGGCTTTACTAGCCTTTCATCTCTAAAGAGATAAATCTAGAAAACATAAGGTACTTACCAATTATTTGGCCATCATTAATTATTTACTCTACCATGCTACTTCAGGTGAGAAGGAGTTAGGTTGGGTATTTTTATAAAGCAGCAAAAAAAGTTAACAGATCTATTTACAAAAAGAAATATTTACAGAATTAATACTATGAACAGTACAAAGAAATAAAATACAAGGAAAAAGAGGGAATTCAAACATAATTACTATATACAATTAAAGATAAAAAGGAAGATATTTAAGATAATAAAGATAATACAAATAACAAAAAAAAAGATACTTATTCTATATACAATATTATGGCATGCCACATCTAAACATCTAGAAAAAATAGTCAAGATACAAGTGATCTAAGATGTAAAAACACATGCACATGCTAAAATATGAATTAGTCATCTGGCACAGGAAACAAAAGAGAGTAGAGTTTTGTTTTGTTTCCAGTGCTTGCTTAATCTTGGTTACAATACTTACGTTTCCTGTTTTAATTCTTAATTTATCTTTTTTCCCAGTTTTATTTTTATAGTTCTTTCGGTTTTGTGTCATCGGTATTGATAGATAGTAGGAGAAGGGTTTCAGGACGATAAATTGGTGGATTATTATGTCGGGTACTGATCGATTCTTTAGCCAACAATGAATAACATTTAAAGAAAATCCGACTGTATAAAGCTTACAGACCGAGCTATATTACAAGATACCGCCAGGAAGAAGCCGGTGCAGACAGATAGGCAAGGAGGGCAGGAGGATTTAGGGAGGATGGGGTTGGATCCCAGAGGATGGCCGGAGTTGGTGGCTCCCAAGAGGGCACTAACTCCCACTTCTTCGGCATCCTCCTTTCCCGTGTGGTCTGCGGTCGCCCTCCTACGAAGAACAGGCTTCACTTTATACCATTCCAAGGAAACAATTAAGCGTAAACAGGCAATATATTAAAATATTGCTTGGTGTGTGAGGAAATTTAAATAATATTAATTTGAAATATTAAGAAAAATTAACACTTTCCTTCTCTAAAATTGAATCCATTATGAAAGTCGCATACCATTGCTCCCTAAACTAATTTATAAATATTTATAAACCTTAGCCAGCATAATCAGCTCATTTAGCGGTTATGGCTCTTAAAAAAAAATAAGAACTACCGTAAGATGGGGTAACTTTGGGACAGCGAATAAAATTTAGTTTGTGGTGATCATGTGGTGGATACACTGTGTTTCTTTCTGTTATTACCTTGCGGCAGTTCGAGAACCCTAGTTCACTACACTCGTTTTTCAGTTAGATTTTCATTGTTTTTTTTTTGTTTTTTTTCAAAATTCTTGTTTTCATGAAACCTACGCTTGTTCCTCGAGGTAGTGGTCAGCACAAAGCACGTTTTTGAACACTAAACCAACACAGTGTATCCACCATGAACTCACCACAAATTAAATTTTACCTGCTGTCCCAAAGTTACCCACTCAGTCCCAAAGTTGACATCTTACGGTAATTGAGTCGTTTATCTCCAAATGAATCCTAATCATCATTAACAATTTTTCAGAAAACGCGAACATTCATTTTCGCGAAACTTGTCATGCCAATAATTTAAATTTCAAATAAATTAAGGATTTTTTTTTATTTATAGTTCGTCTTTCCGAAACTCACAATGCATTTCTTGTTAGTTTTACCTGTGTTTCATGTTTACTTGTCAAACATAATTAAATTATTCAAACTTTCAAACAGTCTGAGATTTCAAACGCTTCTTTCCGTAATATTTTATTGTTTCATATTGTGACAATCTTCGTCCAAAAAAAAATGTATGCACTACCTATATTTTTTTTACGCTAATGTCTGATGTGCTTTCATATTGTGCATTTAAATTGTGCGAATTTAAGTAGTTATTTTGATTAGCTTAGTTTCTTTTTGTTTAGTTTAGTTTCGTTTTGTTAATATACATTTAGTTTTAGCATTATTATTTTTCTGTTTAATTTATTTTCATTTATTGAATGTAGAGTCTGAATGAGCTACTTTTCTATCACTATTTCTATTGTCCTTAGGTGTGACAGAGAGACAAAAAAAATTGTACATTTATGTAATGTGGTCCTGATGAGGCCTTAATTGGTGAAACGTTGACTTCTTAGATATTTACTGTTATTTAAGCATACTGTACTTAGTATTGGAGTATATTATTAGAATATTCCAAAAAAAATATTAATAATTAAAAAATTCTAATTTATGTATATATTTCTTCCCAACCGTCATATAAAAATTAAATAAAATAACCGATTTCATGATAACAACTTCGTGCCATGATTTTATATTGGTATATTAGAACGAATACCACTCAAGCAGCTGTTATTTTGTCTCTTGCTATTAAGGGTATATTAACCTTACCCATTTTCTGAATCAGAAAGATTGACATCTCCGTTTGTTTTATTAAAGGAGAATTGGTGAAGAATCATTCTACGAAAATCTGCAAGAACGATTGGTTATGGCCACTCATTCTTCTTTTTTTTTTTTTTTTCTACTATTCCTCAGTCATTTACATCTGACAAGGGAAGCCGAACTGTCAGTATGCAGGAAGGAATGGAACCCGGTCCGGTGTGACATTTTGTGGCATATCAGCAAATGACAACATCGATATTTGATAACACATTCAAACTGAGAGGTCACTGAATTATTTTTTTCTGTTTTCATTAGTTCAAATCAATCACTGAAATTATTTTCAAACCATGATTAATGTAAGCATTCATGAAATGTAGATACACCATTATTATGTTTGTACCATGGATATACATCTATATATACATATATTTTTGTTTAGTCTATATATATTTATTAATCTCACAACATATTATAATCCGTATGAAATATTTTTTTCTTATCAAAAGAAAAGGAAGTAAACAGAGAGAACCGGAAAAAGGAATCATGCAATTTCGAAATATTCAAGTTTATTTAATTTTTAAAACTTAAAAAAAACAGACGCGTGGCCTATATAGCGTCAGTTTCTTACAAAAATTCATTAAGTGATATTTAATAACCTTAACTAATTAAGAACTTAGAACATTTTTTTACATTACGAAATCAGAAAATTGTCCGCATGTTGTAACTACATATGATTTATAAAAGATTTTTTTATTCATTTCTACGCTCTTATATTGTTTTTATATCGATAAATAAAATCGAAATTCGCAAAAATATTTTTGAAAGTTAAGAAACGAGTACAAAAGTTCAGATGGCACATCACAAACATTCTTTACATAAAGATCTTACCATGAGAACAGTTAACAACCACATGCGGACACAATACAAAATAATTCACAATAACTTACACGGACATACTAACACACTGATACAAGACATGGCCAAGATTAACAGGCCCGAAAACAATCTTCGGAGGCTCAAAAGAAGCTGGATGAGGGATTTCCTCACCTAAAAATATATTGAATTCAAGTCAAGAAGGGATGCCGCTGGGCACTTCTTTCCCTCACGCCGATCAAGCCACTATTAGTATTTTCAAGACAGCAGACTCGCTAATTGTGGCTTGGTGAATATTTGTGACCGGAGTGGGTAAAAAAAAGTTTTAAAAAAGACATGAGTACATCAAAAATGCATTTAAGGACTTTATTTTTAAGGAAAAGACTCTATTCTTATCAATAGTAAACGGATTCAACACAGAGAACCGGGAAAATGAATTTTCAAATTTCTGAATATTCAGGCCAATTTTACTTAAAAAACATAATAGTTTTTAAAAATCACAATTTTAACAGACGTTTAGTCTGTATACATTTATTAATCTCACAATACACTAATAGGGTGTATAAAAAAAAATACTGTTTTATCAAATTCAAGATTTCGAAGGACTAAAAATATTTTAATCCTATTTAACACATACAAATACTTAATAATCCCTTTAGATATATCCCTTATAACCAGGACTGTAACCGAATATAACCGTGACTGGTAATAACCGTACAGACAAAAACAGATCAAAAAAGAAAACCTAGAATAGAAGCGTTTTTAGCAAATATTTTTCCATTGGGACGCGGACTCAAGGAAAATATGAGTAGATGGAAGAGGATTGAGAAAGAAAAGGGGATTTAGCTAGCTGAGAATAGCCGAACAATATTATTAAAGGTTATAAAACGTTCGGAAAAAAAACCCATGTTCTATAGCTTTTGAAGTAAAGTTATGTGTTAGAGTATCACTGTTACAACTTGCATGTAATACTTATTATAAATTTCTGTTTTCATCTTTTCCTTTTAGATGCTAATTTTCTTTTTTGTTCTCTATTTTACCTGTAACTTCATGTTTTTGTTTTGTTTTTTTACTCTTTTCATCATATATGACATCATTTACCATTCCATTTTTTTTCCTTATATAACTTCTAAATTGTTATGTGAACTATTGCAATTTTCCCCTTCTTTCTCATGTAACAGAACTGTACTTTATTGTTCATACTTCAGTTATTAATGCACCTTGTTTTTCTTAGTCGAGGATAGCCTAAAACTCAGGCCGGAACGTTGGCACTAATAAAATATAGAGTGCGAGTCAGGAAGAACGAGACAAACTCGAGGAGTACATACAGAAAAAAAAAATTTAAAAATCAAATGTACTTAATCGGTTTTTAATTGTTAAAATTTGGTTAGCTAATTACAAATAAAAATAATTCGCAAATAAACATATATGTATTAGCATTTTGGTTTTCGATGTATTATTTTAATAAATGTTCGAAAATACTATCCTTGGCTTCTTTTACGAAGGGTGACAGTTGCCCTTCTGATTATTTCATAACTTTCTTTAATGACGCCTACAGTATTTTTAATATATCTAAAAATAATTCAGTAATGAGAAGTATGTAGATCTCATAGATCAATTAATTGGACTATCGCTCATTGAGGCGAGCTAACGCTACTAGTGTTGCCCAAAATCGGTCTTGGTCTTGCAAAGTGCAAGACCAAGACCAAGGTCGCCTAACTGTTGCAAGACCAAGACCAGAACTGGAAAAAAAATCGATTTTACATATAAAAATTAAGGCAAAATAGTTACTAATACATGACAATCTTAGTTACTATATGTTAATAATTGGTATAACCAATATACTTTTGCATTTACCTCCTCTAATTTTTAATTCGGCCTTAGTTAGGTTTCTCCTATCTAAAATATTACAGTAATGTCTTTATAGTTATAAGATAATAAGTAAATACAAGACTGATGCGAGACTCTTGCGCAAGACCAGGACCATGACCAAAACTGAATTTGCAAGACCAAGACTCATCTCGGTCTCGCATTTGGGCAACACTAAAAGCTACGTTTGGACATTTTACTATTCACTCATTTCACTTAGTTTTTATCTCATAACATTCCATTAAATTTCTTTGGTAATTAATTCTGTTACTCTCCTTGTTAAATAATTTCATTATGTTCATTTTATTAGTCCCCAACATTGTTGCAGTTATTATTTATTTCATTAATTCCTCTCTGGTACTGTTATTAACTTTTTACATATAGTCCTTACATTATTAGTATTAATATTTTTTTTTCATAACTTAATAGTTTCTCGTATTGTTTTAATATATTAATAATAAATTTATTTATTGAACAGTTTTACAAATGCCGTTTGGCATATTTTGTAAATGTGATGTTCGTCAGCGAACTTTTTCTCCGGTATTAGCGTGAATGCGTGATTGGAGAAACCTCCCAGTGAAGGCACTCCTAACATGACTCTTCTTAATGCAGCAGATCCCTGCTCCAGAGGAGTTTCAGTCTCCTTGGTGGTCTTTGTGAAACTTAGTAATGTTTGTGCAAATGGATTAGGATGTCCAACTAAGGAATCATGAAAATTGTAATATTTCTTAATTATATCAGTATCAGTTTATATTGTAATCTGCTCTTTTCTTAGCCCTTATGGGGGCCTGAACTTAGGACGAAAAATAGGCGAGTAAAAAAATAAATATCATTAATTTACAATTGTTTTTTTTTATATTAAGCCAAAGGTCGCCAAATACACAACAGTTTTAACATCATGTATTATTTATTCGACGTTTCCTTTAGTTCAAGATCCTTCAAACATGCACCGCTTCATAAAATTTCCTAAACTTTATCATTATAATATAATTCGTCGGTTTGTCATTCTTTTATTTCATCATGGGGTAGACGATATTAAAAGAGTTCCTCCTCACTAACCCATTCATACAGGACTGTTTATCAGTTATTTATTTTTATTTTTTACTGAGTATTGCGATTAACTTCTCTTCAAATTATTTACACATTTATTACAACTTTTTGTAAACAATATCGTAGTGCTGCTAATAAATGTATGAAATACCGTTTATGATATTTTATTTATTTGTAATCAGCCAATAAAATTTAAACATATGAAAATTGAATAACGTATGAGTTTTTTTTTTACTATCCTATGTGCAACTCACTCCTGAAGGTTGGTCCGTTTCTTCCAACTCAATCGGTATATCGTTAAGCAGTGAGTTTATTTCTAAGCACACCGTAGATTTGTATTGCTCTGCATGAATAGACTAATATAATTTTATATGTGCATGTTGCTGTAAATTGTATTACGTAGTAGTTGCTAATGTGACCTGTGTTTCAGACCAGCAAGTACCAGCCTCTAATAAAGTATCTGCCTTTGGTGTTGCAGTGCAGCAGCTCAGCTGTCGGGGTGACGAGGGTCAGCAGCGAGTCGCAGTGCCCTATGTTGAGCCGTCGGCGCCGCTGGCTCCCACCGCAACCTGCCGGCCCTTCCAGGAAGCTCAGGTTCCAGCTGGCCAAGGAGCGGAAGGCCTCGACCACGCTGGGCATCATCATGTCCGCCTTCACTATCTGCTGGCTGCCCTTCTTCGTCCTGGCTCTGGTTCGCCCTTTCCTAAGCGACCCCGGAGCCATCCCCAACTCCCTGTCATCCCTTTTCCTCTGGCTCGGCTATGCCAACTCCCTCCTCAATCCTGTAATTTACGCGACCCTCAATCGCGACTTCCGGCGTCCCTTCCAGCAGATCCTCTACTTCCGCTGCGGCTCCCTCAACCACATGATGCGGGAGGAGTTCTACCAGTCCCAGTACGGCGACCCCGTCCACATCCAGGACGAGCCGACCTGTGACGTGATGCCCGTCTCCGAGCTCCGCAGCGGCCACGAGTCCTTCCTGTGATAGGTACGCCCTTCTCCCGCAGAATCCGGGATCCTCTGAGTCCATCATCCTACCAATCTTACTTTAGTTACCCTCAATGTATAAAGTACTTTCTATAATACTCGTACTTACTGAAAATGATGGAAATTAATAGTGGTTTGAAGTTGGATCAGATAAATTTTACCCTGAAATTATGAAGAGAAAAAAATAAATTTTTGTATACAGGTTTTCTTCCCTCACACAATTCAATAAGTAAATCTTTACTGTCAACCCTAATCACATATTTAAAATATTAACCTATGTGACCTTCGACGGAATAAAGGAATAAAAATTGTTATCTTCGTCAACCTTCAATTAAACATAAAATTTACAACGAGTCGATAAGTGATTTCTTGTATTTGATAAATTTTTAATACTCTCTGGGCTGGATGTTGTGCAGTTTGCACTTTAAAATTCCATTAGATTATAATTCCTTTCATATATACTACGATGTAAATAATTATTATCTGTTTCAATTGTATTAATATTTTTATAAAACCGCCAAAAAAGAAAAATAATATTTCTTCACTCTGAATATGTTATTACTTTCATAAAATAATAATTCCATACAAATATCTAAAATCCAGTGTAAATATTGGATACGTTGAAATTAATTAAGATACATAAAAAAATATGAAAATAATAGAGGAAAAAATTTAATTGAATAGGAGTTATTTAATAAATTCAATAACATTGGAACAAGATGTAGAAAAAAAATCTAATAACATTTATTTATTGAACTTACAGGTTCATTAATTTTATTAATTAAAAACAATCAAATCAAATCAGCTGCAATTCCATGATTTTTAATTCATTTATATTTGTGTATTCTAATTCCCATTGAATGATATAATTCGTTATTTTCTAATTATCTTCATCATTTTCCATCCTATCTATTTAAATTCCATTAATACATATGATATATTTAATGAAGAAAGTTAGTCGACTGTCCTACATATCATGGGTAATAAATATTCAGGACGCAGTCATTATAAGGTTTTTATTAGTGCCGACGTTTCAACCCAAACATGTGGGTCATTGTCAGGGCGTGGTTCGAGCACTGAAGGTATTCAAGAACTGGGATATGGAAGATATGGAGTACTTGAATATCTTCAGTGCTCAAACCACGCCCTGATGATGACCCACATGTTTGGGTTGAAACGTCGGCAGTAATAAAAACCTTACAATGACTGCGTCCTGAATATTTATCATCCATGGTATATTTAATATTCTCTAAACCTATCAGATTTTTATTCAAGTTTTTGAGAGCAATTTTTATGAAAAAAAATTAAGTTTAAGAAATGTAATTTCGGTTCAGTGAATTTAGATCCCATGAATATTCAAAAAATTATTATCACATTTTAATAATGAAGTGTGTTAATTTGGGACCAAAAAAGAACCTTATTATTAAAAAAATTTGCCTCGACCGAAATGACCAAACGTTATCGGGAAGCATACTAAAGCCAAAAAAGAAAATAAGTTTAATGCTAGTCAAAGAATGTTAAAAATTTAATACATAAATCTTTACGTTTAATTGCAAATAAAATCGAGCTCTTTTAATTCTGAAGTTTTTGTTTTAATATTCAGTTCATTAATAGTTACTTATTTTTTTAACTCAACTTTGCTTTCGATTTTACAAAGCTTTTGATAGTTACATACATGTCTCATTGCCATGGAACTTAAACATAAAATAAAATTTTATTTTAATTAATATTAATTAATTAAAATAAAATTTTATAATGAAAATATTTAATATTTTTGTTTGTCGAATGTCACCTAATAAGTTACTGAGTTAATAATAATATTATTTATAATAATATAATAATATAGTATGTCTATTATATTTTCCAAATATCGAGAATACCCAAGGCGTTCCTGATAACTGAAACAATAACTGGATCGAACTTAGATTAAAAAACTTCTCTAACCGAGTTTTATAACTTAAATTAAATAAAAACAAGAAATTGTTTTTCTTTACAAAAGAAGGAGAAACTAAAACGAAAATAAAAACTTAAAAATAATGGAGAAAACAATTCACTTACTTCGAGTTAGGTTGGTAACTCGATTTGCAAATGCAAACGTCACTTCACAGAATAGAGTTTTCTTCTTTACCTGCTAAATTCTGTTTCCAAGTTCAATTTTTATATTAGGCCACTTTATTCCCAGAATAATACAATATGGCAGAAAATAAATTAGATATCAATTTTATAATACTTTAGTTTTGATCTCCATAGAATATTTTAAATTAAATTATTTAATAAGAAAAATACTGGTTTAAGTTTTAGACGAATGCAATTGAAATGAGTCGAGTAAAATTTCATCTACATTTGTAATATGCATGAAAAAAAATTGTTTATAATTACTGTAAAGTGATATTATATCCATCTAGCCCAAGATTACCAAGAACTGAGAAGTTCAGAATTTTAATCGAAAAGGAAAAAATAAAAACAAGAAATATCTAGTCATTTTTAGTCTGGTAGTTTACAGTCTTGTTAATCTTCTATCTGTAAATATAGATGTAATCTTAATCTTGTACATAACTTTGTGTGTATTGGTATTTTGTATTGAGTAGGTGTCTAACTAACCTATTTATTTGTAGTTATGTAAAGTGAAAATGTAAATATTTTTTTCTGTTTATATTTATGATGAATGTATTGATTATTAAGTTTATTCTAATGAGTATGTTTTTTCGTGCTGAAGCCGACATCTTTAGTGGTGTGCTTAGCGTTACCATGGATACAGGGATATTGTGTATATATTCAGTTAACTTAACTATAAAGATATTTATGGAAGAATGTGTTTTTATTGTGGATATTTTCACTATAATAAATGTTTAAAAAAAAAAAAAAGTTTGGTCTGAGCTGTGATCACAGATCCTCGAAACACAGACTTGAGCGAGGTGGACCAAAGTATATTTTAATGAATTGTTCAATTTTAGCAATAAAATGCAGATACAAAGAGTGACGAATTAAAAAAAAATCTGACACAGTAAATGAAACCTGCATAAAATGGAAATAAATGTAATATAAGAGAGGTGTTGTAATTTATAAAACTGTTTCCAATACTATATTTATATTATTTTATTAAATCTTAATCAAATATATATAAATATTAAATAAGAAGGGATTTCTTCCAATCCCTAATTCGACCATAACTTGTAGTTACCATTTTGCTGTTTTTTAGTTTTAATATTGTTCAAAATTTTACTGTAATTATTAGTCAACAAATATGTTCTTGTAATATATCTTAATGTAAGTGGACATAGATGAAACTCGCCTAATATGTAACATGTGAGTAGATGTTCTAAAAAAAAAAATACAAAAAAAATCTTGGATTTAGAAAAATATCCAGAGCACCCTAACTTAGGATAAGCTAAGATTTGTTTTTGTATGTGTTAGCTTTAAAAAGACTAACATAGTATTCGTACAAAATGAGTGTAAATATGTCATTTTTATTTTTTTTCTCACTGTTTTTTTTTTCTTTAATGTAAATAATTTTTGCTGTAGCTGTCTTTCGGTTCACCCTTAGTGGACGATTGTTCATTGTGATATTTGCTAGAAATCTGAGATCGCAAAAGTCGCGTGGTGCTTCTAGCTGAGCATTGAGGTCAAATTTCGAGAGTATATAAAAAGATGCTTTGGGATAAAATTTATAATAAAATAAAAAATAATAATAATAAGTTAAGCATACACTACTTTAGCAATCTATGACGATAGTAATTTTTAATCGATTTCTCTGTCAATTCTATAAAACTGATAAACTTTGAGTCAGGCAACGTTCCTGAGCATAGGCGCCTGGCACTTAAGAGGCGCAAGTCAGAACGCCCCACATAAAGTATTAACCAAGTCATCACTTTATTACCTATAATATTAAAATATTAAAAGTAATAAAATGTTGACGGTTACGGTTAATTGTAACGGTTACGGAAATTATGGTTAGTTATTTGGACTACAGAACCACTCTGGCTTTCTTTGGAAAATATTGGGGGGGGAGTACTCCCCTCTCCCCCTTCCCCACACTCTTGCCGGTGCCAATGCTCACGAGACTTTAATAATTGTAGTCATTTTAAGTGAAATTAATTATTTAGTTTTCCGATCATCTGAGATTATTTTTTTAAATGGATTATATCTTCAGAATATTTCTTGAAGAATCTAAACAGATTCATCTCATTGTTCTATTACTATTTATTATGATAATGCCTAAATAAAAGGTAACAATCATTACAACATTTTTCTTAATCATTGTAGAATTAAGGATGATTATATTTTTCTGTTTTTCCACGAATATGTAAATAATTTGGATGTGTAAATTTTCAAAATAAAACTATTCTAATAATGATTTTTTTTTGTTATTTTTTTTTTTATTCCTCTAATCAAAATCATTGATCCATTGACGAAATAAGTAGAGCTAAGAGGTAATAAAATAATTAAGCCATTATTTCATAAATGGTGATAATTACTATTATCATACCAATCATTAGCTAGAAAATAGGTAGAAAATACTCAAAATAATTTACATCTTTGAGTATTTTCTATTCTTCTACAATTTTATATTCTCTAATGATTCTCAAAGAAATAATGAACAATGAAAACGACATGGTACATATTAAATGAATAAAAAGTACCCAACCTTTCTCAAATCTCTTGTGTTTCATGTACCACATGTTTGTCGTAATTTAAAAAATTAATATAAAATTTCCATGGATCACTAGTAAGATATATTTTTTGGGAGCTACATTTTTTAAATTTATATATATATATAATGGTGATTACTCTAGAAGAAAAAAAACTACTTGCATGAAACTATGTTGAGGAGTCCTTGAAGGCAAAAAAACAATAAAGCTTTTTAAGATAAATGTCTGACATTTATTCTTGACACGGCGTTTCATAGAGTCTGGCATCCGAGACTGATGTACAAACTCCGTAAATTCCTACCACCTACTTACTTTCTCATTATTCGTTCCTAACTTACTGACAGATATTTCAAAGTCAATCATAACGATGCTTATTCATCTCTTTTTACTCAGTCTGTCGGTGTTCCTCAAGGTAGTATCCTAGGTCTTATCCTTTACCCAGTTTATACAGCTGACATCCCAACCCAATCCAACACTGTCATTACCACCTATGGCGATGACAAGTGTATCCTATCAGTTAATAACGATCCATCTATTGCATCACAAACTCTTCAATCACACATCACAAGTCTTGAAAAATAGTGTCAAAACTGGTGGATTAAAATAAATTCCAATACATCCCATCAAATTTCCTTCACTCTTCGTCGTAAACCTATGACTTCCTGTCCTACAGTATCCTTCAACAATAGCCCTCTTATCCCTGTCGAACAAATCCGATACTTAGGACTCCACCTTGACAAACGATTCACTTTGAACCCCCATACCAGACTGAAACGACAAGAAACCGTCCGACGTTTTCGACAACTGCAGCACTTACTAGACAAACGCTCTAAGCTTTCAATCAATTACAAAAAACTCATATATATGACAATAATAAGACCTATTTGGACTTACGGAATTGAGCTTTGGGGCTCTACTAAACCATCGAATTCCTCTCGTATCCAATCCTTACAATCCAAAATCCTTCGTAAAATCCTCAACGCTCCTTACTTTGTCACAAATAAAATCATCCATAAAGACCTTAATGTTCCATATGTTTCCGATTTGGCCCAATCCAGATACCTATCCTTCCATAACAAACTGCAGAACCATCCAAATCCTCTCGTTTCAAACCTTGCTTCCTCCTCGATCCATGATAAGCGTCTGAAAAGAAGATGGCCTCGGGATCTTCTAATATAGAACTTTAATTTGAGTTCTACCAATGGGTAGTTTCTCTTCTAGTTGTTCACGTCATGTTACCAATGTCACATTTACATGTTGTATTTTCTATGTATTACAGTTGTAAATTTCATTAAAATAAAAAAAATAAAAATTCTTGACACATGCTTACAAATCATTTTATATGCATTAGCCGTAGTATTTTATATTCATTCTAATTTCAAAAAAGAATATATTGTGATCATTCAAGTATTAAGTATATAACACGTTTTTTTTTTCTTCAATTCTTCATCCGCACCTGTCATGGTACTGACAATTAGCAGATGTGTTGTTAAGTAGAAAATGGCTTCAGCCCGAAAGCCCATCTCTCCCTCCCCAGTATGAGAACCGGTAATGTTTTAGATAGTTTTCAATAAATTATAAATTAACAGAGAGGTATATCTATATAGAGTTTTCTCCGCTCCAAACACCGTTCAATGAAACTTAGAAGGCTTTGTGCCACAAGTGTTACCCTTACCTATTCCTAATCCTTAAAATGCCCTCCGGCGGTGGAATGACCTTGTTGTTTGTATATATTTATTTATACTTCATATTTAGTTATTCTTATATATGTAATTTAATTAGATAAGCTTTTTGGGTAGTTAAAAAAAAAACCAATAGAGAAGCAACGTGCTTCGAACACATACTGTCGATGTTTAATTAATTAAGAAAGAAACTAATAGTTCGTGAATAATATGAAAAATTAATTATCTCTAATAGCATTTGTACTTAATCAAACTTTAAACAATGAAATATAACAATTTGTACTTACTAAATGATTTTTCTTTTTTAATTTTAATGAAGGATTAAAATGACCGAAACATCTAGAATTTGTTTGTTGTTGTTTATAGGCGTTAAACCTTCAGGTCATCACTGCCTTTCTAGAATTTATTGAAAAACTAAATACAATATTTTAGGTAAAGTATACCGCAAATAAACTACATTTCATTCATTTTTATTTCCACATGGTACCCTAACCACGTTATTGTCAGGGTACTTTTGTATAAAACAGAGTAGCTTATAGACTTTACGAGAGATGTCCAGACAGTTGTCTCATCAGTAGATGCAACCAATAAACTTCCTTGGTGCTCAGGAAAAATTTTGTATAAATACATCGAGAGGTATTCGTCCCAAAACAATATCCTGAGACACTCCTGGTTCACTGTACGTCATAAGATTTATAACATTATTTTAAAGAACGATTTTTATTTCATTTACGTTATTAATTCACGTGGGAGGAATTAAAAATTATAAGGATACAAAGATGTCTCTTGATTCATCCCTTATTTAGGCACCAATTTATTATATTTTAAAGTACAAGACAGTTATTACACCAAACGATTATATCATTCTCGAGGCAAAATGATGATCTAGAATCGCTTCAAGATTTTAGAAGGGAATAAAACGAATTTTTTTTTTCTAATAACATAGAGAAAAAATATAGAACTTAACGAATTTTTGAAAAATACATGAGAGAAGTTAAGAAATTCGCTCTATTTTATCTACTTGCAACACATGAACTATAGGACTCGTATTTCGGAATACGTATCTAAAATAAATCCCGGTTGGAGATACGTGAGGAAAGGATAACGTAGTATAGCTCTCTAAGGGACAAAGTGCCCTTTCAACCCTTTGCTACGTTTATAGGAGCCGCTACTAAAAATACTACGGTTCCCGTCGGTGTCAACAGGCCTTTATAAAAAGAGATTTATCTTATGCCTTCAACTTTGTTCCCCAGGCTTTTATACGTTTCGTCGCTGCTGTTCCGCGACCCTTCCCCCTAAAAAAAGGATAATAAACCATTGAGGAAATTTAATTGGAGAGCTTCAACCTCCTTTGGAATAAAACAAAACAACCACAAAAGGTAAAATGTGGTGTCACTCCCACAAGAATAAATTATCTCTCCCACTCTCTGTATATTTTTGTGTGTGGGTGTGTGTCTGTTTAACAATACTAAATTTATAAGAAAGAGATATACTGTATATCGAACAAAAACCTCAAACAAAAAAACGAAGTTGTCACCAGAAAGGACTCTTAGTTTAACAATTAATAAGAATTGTTAATGATTAAATATGATAATAAAAACAAAAAATATTTCACGGTACTGGGAAGAAAAATAATTCGAGGAAGACCGATTTATATATTTTATAAGAAGTTATTGCTATTTTCCAAGGGAGTGAGATTCTCTGAATATCTTTCCTGACTTAGAGTAAAATTCTCATTTTAGGTTTTTTTCAACTTCGCTTCTTCTTGAATTTAACATGTCTTCCAAGCAGGAATCGTTAAGAATAAATGAAAAGTTCGACTTAATAAAGAGAAACGAAAAATGAAGACGTCGAAATAAGAGGTTTGAATATTAAATAACGAGAATGATTCTATAAACCATTTTATTTTGAATTAATACTCTTCATCTTCTTCTTGGTCTTTTCTCTCTGCAATGTGATTTGCCTTTCCCGATCTTCATCCTCTTTCTTCACTTCAGACCTCTCCTGTCTAAGGCCTCCTTCAATCCTTCATTCCAAGTCTTCCTGGGTCTTTCTTGGGGTCTTTTCTTTTTGAGATAGCTTCGTAGATAGCTCTGATAATGTGATTCTCAGACATATGAGAGGCGTGTTCGAATCACCTTAAGCGATGTTCTTCCAATATTTTTTCGATTGGTATCATATCGAGCCTCGCTCTAATCGTAGTGTTCCTCATACGGTCCCGTCTTGTCTTTCCCATTGAATTAGTACTCGTAGATATTTATTTATTATCATTCATCTATCATGTGTGTCTTCCATTGCTTGCAACACTGATGGAAGTCTTCTTCTTTTAGCTCCTTCAGATCGCTTTCACTTTCACGGCTTCAGCTGACTCCAGTCTTGCTCCTTTTAATTTAGGTTGACGAATTGTAGTTTTTAACTCATGATTCTGAAACAAAGCGTCAATTCAATTCATTGGAAGAGTCCAACTTCAGCCGAAAAAGTTCGGATGAGCAAATCAAAATTGGAAGCAATTTTGATCGTTTCTTTCGGTACTCGTTAGAGTATAGACTTTCACTGGTTCCTGAATGTCAAAAAATTTATCAACAGTACAAAATTGGTTTTCTTATTGACAGAGAACGCGATACGCGTCCTGAAGAAGCTGACAAAAGTAGACATCCACTTATTTCAGAAAATGAAAGATTCGCATGGATAGTTGTATCAATGGAGAAGCGGTGTATACAGAAGATGATAAATATGTATGAAATCAGAATAAAATGTTTCAATGTACCATTCTGATTATTTAATACGTACTAAGAAGAATTCGAAAGCATACAGTACCATCAAGTTAAAAAAAAATAAAATAAAAAACATGATTCATTAAAAGCGCTTTTAAGAAGGAAGTTGAAAACATTTAAACCTTACGATTTGATAATATTCATTATTTAATAATCAAATAATTACCAGTGATACTTCTACGATCCCCAGAATAATCAATTGATTTTTTTTATGATAAAAATTTAATAAATTAAGTTGACATCTTTCAACAAATCGACTTTAAATCAGCGAACCATTGTGATCGATATATAAAAGTTTTACGAACCTTCTAATCGCTTCAGCCGATGTAATACAGTTTTAGGGCCACCGAGAACTACGGAGATGAGTCACAGGAACCAAACTGATTCTTGCAGATGAAGTAACATGACGAAGGTAAATATTTTAATTACATTATAAAAATAATGACTTGATTCATTCTTCCGAACAACTTTTTATTTTGGAACAAAAAAAAAACATTGTATTACTTTCCAGATATTTTAAAAGAGGAGTCGTAGGAAATGAATATATTTCTCACCTTAAAAATAAGGCTAGTTTTTCTTCAGTCCCGATTGATATGGTTGATGTGTCTTGCAACCTTTGTCATCTATTGATTCCTTGATGAATCCACGCTCCTCTTAAAACTGATCACGGGCTACACGTTAATAATTTTCATATTTTTCAATTTACTGTCTTTTAGGATGAATTCTCCGCGCGTTTTCAATTCTTTAAATAGTTACTTTTTGTAACTTTTTCACGGACCAACGCAGTAATTATTTGGTCATCGATATAATCAGACCCTAATTCCGAATGTTATGATGAATCAGAACAAATTTCACCAATTTGGTTGTTTCGCCAAGTTGGGATACAACAGCGTCATAACTTTTCCTCTATTTTCAAACAGTCTTCTAACAGTCGAATGAATCATTATTTTCTTTATCGCCGTGCGTCGTTTCGCCTCATCAAGCAGCGTCAGAACCTGCGCACGGCCTAATTGTGTATAAAGGTTATTTTTTATTTTATTTTATTTTTTTTTTTTGTTTATTTAATGGAATTTACAACTGTATCCTCGCAGGTTCGTGCCCTGGTTTCTGACAAGTGTCTGATGTGTGTGAACATGCACATTTCACACATCTGGATAAAGGTTATTTGAATTTATTTTGCTAAAAACTAAAAAAAAAGATGTATTTATCGTCTTTTCAATCAACGTACATAAATAGTCAGTTGAATGGAAATATATATAACTACTTTTGAAAAAATTTATATCTATATGAATTTTGTTCATACTTCCTAGTAATCAACATGTAATTTTAGCATTTCTTTGAACTGTTATTTAAATATTTGATGTATGTTAATTGTTGTTACTATTAATTATTATTTCATTACTTATTCAATTTCGTTCGAAGCGATACTTTTTCAATGAGGGGTCCTCATTACTAAATCGTCCATAACACCTATCGACTCGTGTGACGATGTCGAAGAATCGACGTCATCACTAACGCGTGACCCTCTTAGTTCGCTGGAGTGGGGAGTAATATTCTTTAACCCCAGCTAAGTAACGAGCTCTTACCGACGCCTATTGAAATTCAAAAACTTTTCCAAAGACCCTCTTAAAATAAGCGGCTTAGCTCTAAGGCGTTCGATAAATCTACACCCGATGGCGCCTATGTTCGCCGTTGGATGTTGAACGAGGAATAATACGAGTCATTCTAGATCGCACTCTTCGCACCAGCTAAGTCACTTCTTCTAGTCTGTAACCTTTTCCGAGGATGAATCAACAAATTATGTTGACGGAATTTAACGTGTGGTTTTAAATTAAACAGCGGTTGAAGATCCCCAAAATTATTTCATTTAAGGAATTTGCTGTATTAAAAAAAAAACGATTTAAAAAAAATTCTTTATATTGAATTACATACAAGAATAAAATAGAGGCATTACTTAAAATAAATTCCTCGCATAAATTAACATGAACACTGAATTTGCTATAATGTTAGATACTATTTGGATTACTCTTAT
The DNA here is from genome assembly GCA_928085145.1 of Nezara viridula. Lineage (NCBI taxonomy): Eukaryota > Metazoa > Arthropoda > Insecta > Hemiptera > Pentatomidae > Nezara > Nezara viridula. Next base: position 59,110,934 of record OV725082.1, read on the forward strand.
ATATTTCCGTTTTTCTATCAACAAATGAAAGGATTGATATTATGATTAACAACAAAATAAAAATCTTTCTTCATAAGTGAACAATAAACTTCGAATGTCTTTTCACAATTAATGCTGTTTCCACCTAGAAAAAAAATGTCAACCCGAACTTGCTACTAACTTTACACTAGTAATTGGTATGCTATCAGTCAACATCTCAAAGTGAGTTTCGATGATGATCAATGCGATGCCGAGCCAATCAGTGTTCTTAGAGCTCATCTTTGATGGATGATAGTCCACTGATTAATCGAACTACGCCCACTTAATTCTCCTAAACGAAGCTGTCTATAGTATTTCAGCTTCCTAAAAGGGTCTTCTATAAATTACGTCTAAATAATAAATGCCATTATGGTACAATCGTTTGTACAATTTGGAAATTTAATGGATTATTAGGATATCTGGAGTATATTAAGGATAATAGGTAATAGCTAAAAATAATACTAGAAGTCGAAACATACCATTCCGTCTGGCACTGCTGAAGGTAGTACTCGCCATTAATCGCATACGGAGGGGAGGGTGTGTTCTAGCCGATTCTAATCACAGTGGGGAGGTCAATTTTCATTTCGTGGGTCCACTAAAAAATAAATTTTAACTTTTCCAGGCCTAATACGATCCGGCGTCGTTAAGACTCCGAAATTTACGCTTTTACAACCTTGGCCATCACGACCTCAACAAATTTTGAGTTGGAGGCAAATTATTAACGAGATTTTTCGCTAACCTTAAATGTTGCAGGCAATGCTGACACAATATTCTCATATCAGCCACGTCTCCTCCGGGAACGTGACTCCCGTCACACTACTAGAAGCAACTCGCACAGGTCGGGCGTGGAAGTGATGATCCTACAATGTTTACGGGAATAGCATAGGAAATAGAATAAGGAATGTGATTTTCCAGCATATAGTTAATCACCAAAAATTGCTTCAAGGATGGTCTATTTTGGTAAAAAAAATATTTATTTCTTCGTGCTCATCCTGCCTATGAAGAACGATAATCCATGAATCTCGAATAATTTGTCATTGCTTGTGAACCAGAGTTAATCGGTGGAAACACAGGCCTGAAATGTATCAGCTAAGGAATAGTGGATGGTCTGCAGCTGCTCGATGGAGATCATGCTTTGTAGCAACATGAGGTTGAGTAACCCCTCGAGGCTATCAAGCAATATTTTTGTGTAAGTGGACCAGATCATGCTCGAGCCCTCGAGCCAGGGCCCAAAAATCCCAAAAAATTTTGAATGTAAATTACGAAAGTGTATGTTATCCTGAGTAAAAAGAACCTTCTCTGCCGTTTCAGAGCCGCATCTTACAAAAAATTGCGACTGATTTAGAGAATATTAGGCCAGTAATTAGAGGATCGAAACGGGAAATCTGTTTCAATTTGAGAAAGGTTTTTATTTTTTTAACTTGTATATAAGGGTTTGAAAACGCAAAAAACAAAATTTTTAACGCGGGCCACCAGGAAAAAACTTTTTATAGCCAAAAAAGTCAGATTATTTCGATATTTTAAAGCGAAGAATAGATTCTTTAATAGATTAAAGACCGTTAAATTTTAAATCCAACGAGTACTTAAACTTTATAGTTTCATAACGCGGTAAGCTATAAAACCGCGGTCAATCAACGCTGATTTTACCAAATTTGTCGAAAACAAAGAAATTACTATAAATGCCTCTGCAACTTGGAAATGAACTCCCTTAGTGGAAAAACCCATAGAATCAAAATTGTAGAGCATCAAATTTTTTGTCCAGTGAGTACTAATTAATTTAATGTAAGTCATTTACTACGAACAAAATCGGTAATCTCCCGGTGGTTAAAAATTGGTACTGAAGGTTTCAACGTTTCAACAGTATGGGTGTCTATTCTACTGAGTTATTTTTGTTTTAAGTCTTTTACGTGCAGTAAAACCCTCTTTTCCACCTCTCAAAAGCAAAGGATTTTGATAAACGATTTGTCGAAAGATACCGAATTTTATAAAGAAATAAGGAATCCCTATTCGAGATATATAATTAGCCTACAATAAAAATGTCAGCACTCAATATACGCAAAATTTGATACTCTACAACTTTGTTTCTATGGATCGTACCTCTTAGGGGCTCATTTCCATGTTACAGGGCCATTTATAGTAAATTTTTCTCAGTTTTTAACAAATTTGGAAAAATCAGCGTTGGTTGACCGTGATTTTATACTTTACATCGAAACCAAATTATAAAGTTTATGTACTCGCTCTATGCGAAATTTAACGTTAATTTACTGTAAAGAAATATGTTTTTTTTTTTTTTTTTTTTTGGTACCTTCCCTTCCTCGCCGTTAAGGCTATACGGGATTTTCCCGGGCCAGGGGGTGTGAGCGGGGTTTTAAAAGACTCCCCCGGCACCGGGACGCGAACTCGTGACTATTTTTATATCTTTATATTCTTATGTCAGGTTGCCAGGCAACGGCGGTGCAGTGCACACGCTTTAGCCCATTCGGCTACCCCGCCCACCAAAGAAATATGTCATTCTTTTTACTCAGAATAACATAAACTTTCGTAATTTACAATCAAACTTTCGCCTGCGACGAGGTCGATTTTTGGATCCTGGTCTCAGGGCTATGCGATCTAATTAACTGCTAATATCGCTACAAAAAAAAACTCTATACATTTACATAAAATACGTTTTCCTATAATACAATCGATCAGAGAAGTTATAGATTTAGTTTGGACCCAAAGGAACGAGACATGATTGCTGACAGAATCTGTATTGAATATAGGGATCGAATAATCATTCTTATTATTATTACATTTAGCGTAGTTTCATCATACATCCGAATGATATGATTGCTTTGGGCTGTACTTCAGCAGTTGTTATTGCAGGGATGTTATTTCAGCTAGGTCCGGGAGTGAAGAGGTGAAGCTAATGGAGACTCAATTAATACAATTACAAAAGTTCCACTCGGTTCGTATTACAATCATCCTAAATTACACCTGTTGCCCTAATGTTGATTAATCACTGTTGCAAACAACACAAAGTTCCATCTACCTTCAGCCCGTCCAATATCACGTAGAGCCCCACTCTCTCCTTTCTCTTTGTTCTCTGTACAATTTTTAATTACATCATCAAAGGGATTACACGCGAAAAGGAACTCATGTGATTCAATTTAACGGGAGGAAAAATTTAAGGTAAACTTCAATGGGATATTCATTGAAAAGTTTAGCTGATATCTTCAGACTAAAAACGATTTGTTAAAAAATATTTCCTTCAAAGAGAAAATATTTAAAAAAACAATAGTGAACGATATAAGTTTATAAACAAATTCCAATAAAATTATATATTCACTAAACATGTAAACTATATTCATACCAATAATTATTATTTTAATTTTTAGAATTTTGTTACAACCAGTGAGTGCTCTTAAACCCAGTTACTACACGCATTAAAGTTTGTAAAAAACAACATGTAACAAAGCTATTAAACCTTGTTACAACACTGTTATTAAACCCTCATATTAATTTAATTTTTAACAGGTATCAATTTTTAATTTAAAAAAAAATTAAGATACGATTCTATTTTCCAGTCTTGACAGGAGTTTTCCAAGATTCTGTACTGGCTCCTCTACTATATATTGTATACACTTACGGCAAACCTATGTACAATGAGACATTACTGCTACCCTAACTTTACACTACTTTCTTAAATTACACAACTGATATAAATTTTAAAAAATTCGACTAAATCACGATAAATCGAAATACATCAAATTTATTCTTAGAAGAAATGCTAGTTTTGACAGAAGAATGGCAGGAGACCTACGTGATAAAATGAAACGAAATTCGTCAATAAACGACTTAAACTACATTACTCACTAAAACGAAAATAGAACTGAGGCAGGAATTAAATACAAACATATGCTTACTAAAATCTATATGGACATACTCCTTATCGACGTACGGTATGGCTAAAAAGACTGACTTGCAAAAACTTCGAACTTTCCAATAAAAAAAAAATAATGATTTATAATTAAAGTACCTTGGTGCCTAAAATATATAATCCTAAATACTGACTTTCAACTGCCAACAATTTGGCAATATTTAAGGACTCTTATACCCAGTTGCAAAATGATTTAAACGCTTATAATAACATGGTAATATGCTATTTGATGATATGCCCATGAATACGAAGATGAGAATAAAAAGGCGTTGGATGAGAGATCTTCCTTAAAAAACCGTGGTAATTTAATCAAGATAGGAAAGAGATACTACAAAGTGCTATCCTTCCCCATGCCTGACAATTCATTTACATTATTTTCATCAGACCATCGATGATCATTTTTTTTTTCTTTAGTTCTTCATTTGTACTGATTTTATATATTTGACATTTCGACCTTTATAGTCTTCATTGTCAAACTCTAATTAAACTTTGACCTCGCAAAAGTCATACATATAATTAATAATTAGTTCCTGGTTTGGTTCAGGTTATACCACTATAAATTCAAGAAATTATAAAAATATGCATAAGCTGTTGTTTTGAAGCTGTTGTTTTGAAGCGGTTATTGATGAAGATGTTGTCATAAATATAATCAGAATATATTTTAAAAAAAACATATGACATCAAGAAAAAATTATAATAAATAAGAGGACGGCTTTTTACAACCGAGGTATTACAAAAATGAAAATGGCAAAAATAAATAATAATATTTATTTTAACATTTGCCGACGTTTCGACCCGAAGTTCAGGCCTTCATCAGGACTGATCGCTATAGATATTGCTATTGAAGAATATCTCTTCGATCTCTTCGATCTATAGCGATCAGCCCTGATGAAGGCCTGAACTTCGGGTTGAAAGGTCGGCAAATGTTAAAATAAATATTATTATTTATTTTTGTCATTTTTATTTTTGAATGATCGCCCCAACTATCCTTCTATTTATTATTGATGACGGTCAACCATCAACCCATAATTATAACCCACATAATTATCTGACCTAAGTCTACATTTTAAAACGTTATTGAAGTAAAAAAATGTATACAAAGCACAAACATTTCTTTTATATAAATAAGGATTACTAAAGATTACACAAAAATGTTTAATTAACTTGATGCATTTCTATGAATTCTTTGCTAGCTAGGAAAATATACACTGACTGGCAAAAAATTCCACCCACTTGATTTTTCCATGATTTCATCTAAAAATATTTCTTTAAAGTTGTATTTGTATATAATACTTTTTATTTGTAGATAATACTTAGTATTTATGAAATTTTATAATCTTTTTTACCTTTAATAATCAAAATAATTGGGTAAGAAAGATTAGAGAAAAAAAATCGAAAAACGAACCATTATTATTCTAAAAGAAATTAATTACATCATCGTTTAGTAGCGCGTGTTTCCTCCTCTTGCCTTCACTACTTCTTGAAGACGCCTCGGCATACTTTCCACCAGTCGGGAAATGTCTCTTTGCTAGAGGGTAGCCCATTCCTCCCGAAGAGCCCTTTCAAGGTCCTGCAGTGTATCAGGAAGTGTTGCACGCGCTCTTATTCGTCTTCCGAGGTTATCCCATAAATGCTCAATGGGGTTCAAATCTGGAGAACGTGCTGGCCAGGCTAAAACCTCAATATTGTTCTGCTGAAGGAACGTCTGCACTATGCGGGCGACATGTGGGCGTGCATTATTTGATTTTGATGATTTTGTTGAGGATAGGCAACACATGAGGTTCCAAAATCTCATCTACATAGCGAATGGCCGCCAAAGACCCTCTAAGGGTTATTGTCCTCTATATTAACATTCCTAATTGAAAACAAACAAAAAGATTACCTATTTATTCATTAAAAACAACAGACCAATCCAAAGCAGAAATATTTTTAGATGAAAACATGAAAAAATCAAGTGGGTGAAATTTTTAGCCTGTCAGTGTATATATATATATATATATATCCTTCAGCAGGTTCAATATCAATGTGCTTCACTAGATCAACGAATGAAAACCACTATACGAATTTTTTCTCTTACAGAAGCCTAAAAAAGGAATGCAACGTTTGCGGTTTTCCATGTTTTCATTAAGCTCCGTCGCTTTTTACTAGAATCGATATGTAAAGAATTCAATATCTGCTTCCCACAGCTCGTCCATGAACGCTCAGTGTCCTCAAAAAAACAATTTCATCAGCTTATAAACATTTACAGTTATTGTAATAAACTATAGGGCATGAATAAATAAATTGGATTTTTAAATAATGATGCATGAATTTTTTTTCTATGAGTTAAAAGGTTTATGTTTCATCCAATATAACAATAAAAAAATATTGTTTCTAAATCTAACAATCGTAGTTACCAAAAAAAAAAGAAAAAACACATTTAAAAAATTAACAATCAACAATTCTACTTTAATGTCAATTTTAATACCATTATTCTCCAGCTGAGACCACAGAACTCAAGATGTACGCATCCGCAGAGCGATCGTTGGACAAAGTGAATAAGAAGACAAACAAGAAGACAGATATGTGCCGGTTCCCGGTAGGGCCCGCTCTTATCAAGTCTGACGTTGATCGAGTGACCTCGCACCTAACTCCCGATTTAGGCGCTACAAAGTCACAAGTCCCTACTGTATAAGCAATCAGGGAAATTTCGATATTAATTCGTTAAAACAAAAAAAATAAAAGGACGAATTCCGAATCATTGATAGTTTCAGATTATTTCGCAATTAAATATTTATCAATAATAAAAAATAATGACAAGTGGTCCGTTGATTTAATAGACTCTTGTCCCATTTAGTCAACTTTAATCATTTTTGACTAATATAAAAATTTCCGTTTAGATGCTTAAGAGTGATGAGGGAAAGTCATGCGATAAAAAAAAAAAATTAAGATTTGATAAAGTGAAACCAATTATTTTACAAGGATTTTTTTAATTACACATTTTTGGAAAGTGAAATTTTCATTTTAAATAATAAAACTTAAATTATTAGGTGATTATAATCACAGATAAACGGTATCGCAAAAAAAGAAAAACACGAAAACATCAATGTTTCCAATCGAAATTATTACGACTAATTTAAAGCATCTTGGTACGAGACTAACAAAACTCTACAAAGGGGAGACTGGATACCGCTGTAACAATTTTAATTTAATCGTCCTCAACTTTTTTAATATACCAATTAGATAAAAGATAGGTAGGTATTTGTAGTAAAGTGTACACTTGACTACGTATGGATAGACTGTATTCCTTAACACTAATCATACCAAGACTTAATATATACCTATTTCTACCATAGCGGGTCAAATGATCCGACTTTATGTTTCATGCTTGAATGTATGAAATATGGATGTTAGGAAGGAAATAAAAATATAAATTAAATTTATTATGATTAAACAAAATGGTATGTTGAGCATTTCTATTACAAAAGCAAAAAATAAAAACTTTTAATTAATAGTTCATCGCAGTGGTGCTCTTCCAGGTGTGCCACCTACTTGCATTTGTTGCCAAACAGATCCATCATTCGCAACATTTTCTTCATTTATTTCTACTTCACTTTCTTCCGAACTTGTGAGTAATCTTATTCTTTTTCGGCCACAACATACATTCACAATATTTTCCTCTTCATCGTCAGTATCTGTAGAATCAAACTCATTTTTATTTGCAACCGATATATCTTCATTTTCAGAAAATTCATCTTCACTAATTTCTGAAAACTCTTCGCCAATATTATTTATATCTTCTAAGAACTTGTACTGTCTTGTTTGCTTCGACATTTTTCTGGGTAAAAAATGATCTGTATTACTATAGCTATCAAAATAAAATATAAGCTAGGTACTTACCAAGACTTTCAATTTTTGCCACTTTTTCTTACACTAAAAAGCTATTTTCAATCTAAAATTTGATATTTTCTGGAAATTATTCTGAGCTATTTTCGTTGAACTACTTTACGCAACAGTCTTTGGAAGAATGTGCAACTTACTGACTACAAATATGACTAGATAATCTCATAAAACAAAAAAATTCTCTCCGGGTCAAATGACCTGTTGTGGTAGATATCGGTATACAACAAGGATTACTCAGAATAAACAAAACAAAACAAAACAAACATATTTTTATAACTGTACATTAATTACTTAGAAAAAGTCATGAAGTCAAATGTGCAAACGCAATAAAATAATACGTGCATTTTCAATGGAAAAGTTCAAAATGGGTCATTTGATCCGTTATGGTATGTTTAGTGTTAAATTAGGAATTCTATACTTACTGAAAACAGTATAGTATTCCTAAACCGTTTTCTGTAAGTAAAATGGTTATCTCACAGCAGCAAATTAGAAAAAAAAAATTAAATGGCTCTCCCATGCCTGGCATTACAATGTGATTAGTATCTCTGCCTAGAAATTTCAAAGTTTATATAATTAGTATCATCATGCTACACGTAACAAAGTATAAGAAAAATAGCGTGTATTTCAAAATCGTAAGTTAGAAAAGTAAAAAGAAAGAATTTTCCCAATTTCCTACAAAGGATTTTTTTTTTTAAATTGAGGAAGAAAAATCTTAACAGTGACTAAATGCATCAACTATCCGAAATGTATTAAACAAATATTTATAAACTAATGAGCTAATAATTAGGCCAGAGGGAAACCAGTACTCAGGGGTAAAATATCTTCTATTATCATTTTCTGATAGCTTACAATAATAATAAAAAATAACATTATTCCGTGACAAATTCCCTGTAGAATAACAAAATAGTACAGACTTAAAAGACTACATCTGGCCAAAATAAAACAATAATAAAAAAAGAGAAAGTAAAGAAAATATTAGTTAAACAAGCTATATACAAAAACAAAAAAAAATCTTTATACAAAACACTTAAAACTATGAAAAGACACTTAATACTATGTACAGTAGGAAAAATTATAATTATATAATTTTGAGAAATAAAATAATAAAAATACATGGAGTTCTTCTTTAAAATAAGTTGTGTTTCTGCTTATAAAGCAAAGACGAATTTGACAATATAAAATGTCAGAATATTTAAATAATAATTAATATCTAAACATATCATTATTTTATGGTAACTATATGTACAAATTTATTTGTATAAGAATACAAAAAAAAAACAAGAGATGCATTCAGTGGCATTGGGCTTAGTTATAATAATTGTAACTAAAAATAAATAATTACTTTAATAATATAATAATATAAATAGTTGACACCTTTTTAAAATGTTGATTATATAAGTTTCCAGAATAAAATTATTCATTATGTCTGTTTTATACTTACACCATAGAAGTGATACAACGTGTACCTGATACGTACACATGCAGGATCAATATTGGATGTGATTTTCAGACGCAATCCATCGGATGCGCATTTATTTGGTAGGAACCAGCGGCAATAATGAAATTGACACAAAAGTGGTTTGCCTCTGCCCACTTCACAGGGATACAAATAGAATGTTCATTATTACATCTAACTCAGTTAAATTGAAACCGGCTCGGTACATGCTTATTTCCCTCGCGTATAAATTTCAAAATGAAATAATTCTAAATCATACAACTGAAAAATATTCAAATCATCCATGTTTCAATTGTTTTATTTTATATTTCAGAGGCTAATAAAATAAATTTTTTTTAAATTAAAAAAACATATTAGAGGAAAAAATAACCCTGTTTAAAATGAGTTTTTTTTTTATAGATATATATTTTAATTGATTGTTTTAACATGATTATTTTAATCCATTACTTGTGATCATTATAATAATGAGTAAAATATTACATTATCAATCTCGAGGGAAAGCAGCAAGGGCACAATGCATTAACATTCCGCAACCTAAGTACTCTCTTATCGAAATCCTTTTTAACGTTTATGAAGTGATGCTTAAAAATTATTGACATAACGTGTACCTATTTGTTTAGCAGTCTTTTGAAAGATGTCCATATATCGAAGAAATTAAGTAATTTCTTCATTAAATTATAGAAATTTTACTTATGGTAAATTTTTAGAATAACCTTCTTTTTTTCATATAAAAATAAATAATATGTTTTGAGTGGGTGCCAATCTCTCTCCCCCCCCCAAGGTCTATTACGCATGAACTTCCTTCTCCCTTTCCAAGGAATTTCTTTGCCCCCCTATTATTAAAAACAGTACAAGCTATAGTGGGCGGCGCACAGTGGAACGAAAACATTTTTTTGGGGACTAAATTCCGTAAAAGACAAATAATATGAGATCGGTAACAGTTGATGGTTTATTTTTATAGCTCTCTTTGTGCTGAATCAACTGATACATGAAATGTGTTCGCCCGAACAATTCTTCCTAATAATGCAAGCATTTAAATAAAATATTTAAAAAAATAAATTCTTAATTGTTGATTCAAATCTAAAAAATTTATTGTTAAATATTGTTCGTGTATTTATATTAAACATATAGTTCTAGTATAACTACACTCGGCATAATTCCCGGCCCCCTCTCTTGGGCCGAGAAAAACTCGTCTATAATAACCTAACAGGCAAGGAATGGGAGGGAAAAAAAGAAAAAGAAAAAAAATCATATACAATTATACTTGCAGTGGCCTGGACCGTGTTTTTCTCCTTGTTCCCAGGATTGAAACTTCTCCATTCTGAAAAATCAATAACCTGTCGAAATGTGCTCCCCTCAAAAAATTTTATGGTACAACTTGCGCCAACTCCCTTCTGAGTGATATATGAGATGTTATTCATTTTATAATAGGTAGGTTATAAACAGTAACTATAAAATAAATTTAATAATAACGCGTATAAAAAAAGCCATCAGTAATATGTTGTACTTTAAATAGTATTATTAAATATACGAATAAAAACAGATACTAAAAAATTTCAAGCAGATACAAACGTGTTAAATAGTACATATGCAAGTATCATCACCAAATTGAAATTTAATTTAATAATATCTTTAATAATTCAAGCAAGAGTCTTCGGTAGTATAAAAGAGAAACAATAACACGGATAAGACAAAATATATGGTTAGCTGCAAAAATGGTGATATTACTGGTGATATCGATATAGATGGTAATATGTTTGAACAGGTCGAGAAGTTTAGGTATGTAGGGTCTACGATAACTAAGAAAAACAAAATTGAAGAAGAGATTGAGGTTAGACTGAAGGCGGGAAATGCTTGTTATTTTTCTGTGACAAAACAACTTAGCTCGCGCCTTTTGTCCTGCAACTTAAAATTCTATAAAACCATCGTCTTACATACAGTTCTTTATGGTTGCGAAACGTGGCCGCTTACATTAAGGGATGAGCAACGACTTAAGGTTTTTGAAAATAAAGTAGTGCGCAGAATATTCGGGCCGAAGAAGGATGAAGACAGTAACACAACACCGAATTGCGTGAACTATATCGGGTAATATAATTGAGGTGATTTCATCCCGGCGAATCAAATGGGCCTGTGAAATTGTTGGGCTTAGTAACGAGAGAATTAATAAAAAGTTAATATTTGCTGTACCCAATGGTAAACGTCCGAGGGGTAGACCGAAGCGAAGGTGGAAAGATTGCATTAATGCCGATCTGAAAGGACTAGGTTTGGACGGCGAACGGTGGAGGGAGCTGTGTAATGAGCGATTGGTGGTGTCGGCATTGAACCTTCGGGTTCGCTAAACCTTTTGTTATTTATTTATAAAATGTACTTACTACTAACTTATTGACACAATCCCATTAGGGATATTATTTATATAATAATGGATTTAAGAAAAGATTAACGTCATCATCAGATTATGTTGCACGTAGTTTTGGTATGAAACTAATTACTAATTAAGACTTACAGGTGTCATGAAAATGGCGACATAGCCGAAACATTGCCAGTGTAATAAGAAAATAAAAATATTGGAACTAATAAAGTCTAAACCTTTTATTATAAATCTAATTTCACCTTAAACTAAAAATAACTTAAATAATTTAAGGTATGAAATTTATAACCCTAGAAAAAGTTTAAAAAAAATATTTTTGTTTTTAATCGTCCTTGATTCGTTTTATTGTATATTATTTATCTCTTTTTATGCTGTAGGAAAAATTAAGGTATGATTATTTTTATTTACTGCAAATTACGAATTATTTATTTAAAATATATTCCTTTGAATTAAATTATTACGGGTTCGTTAATTCGGAATAATGTCACGCGTTCCGATTTTTCTCGTAGTTTTCCTAATTCCTAGTTTATATTTTGTATGGCGAATGGTGAATGGTAGTGAAGATGGTAACGGCGAATGGTGAAGATGGTAGTGAAGGAGGAAATAAGAAAGGTACATTTCGGCAAAGTGGAAGGGAAGCGTTACGAGTGGTTGAAGGATAATCCGATTCCAGCTTAGCTGCCGAGAAGAGATGCAGTTGCCTGCTTCCGCCTGGCCACTGGTCACGACTATCTGCAGAGTCATCTCTACAAGATAGGCGTCGCTGAGGATCCTACCTGTAAATTGTGCCATCTAGGAACAATGGATGCAGACCATCTAGACGCATGTCCTGGCTTGAGGGACATAAGAGACAAAATATTTCCGAATATACATATAAGAAAGTCTAAATTATACTGGGCAGCAAGATGTCGGATGGCCAAATGACCAACGACTGGCATAAGAAAAAAAAAAAAAAAAAAAGAAGTTTATATTTTGTTTTAATTTTTTACTAAACATGAGTTTTCTTGAGGTAAAATAATATGTCAATAGATTTCTTAAGCAACCAACACACAGAACGCTATATCTCCCGGCGAAACGATATCGCGACGGATTATCGCGCTTTGTGTGATTTTGATAATAGAATAAAATGCAACACAAGTATAACACCATATTATCGGCGACAGGAATATCGCCGAGACATATCGAATTTTGTGTGTTTTAGGCTTTTATCCCAAAAATCATAAAAGTTTAGATATTAAAGTTTACATCACACTAATGCATACAGCCGTATTGTCCTATTGGCATGGGAGGTAGGAAATAAATAAATATTTAAATTTAGGCAAAATTTTGAGAAATTTCGAAATCCATTTTTAAAGTCAAAAGTTGCTATTATCAATGCACTATGAAGTATATATATATATATATATATTTTTTTTTTTTTTAGCAACTGGTTTACCAAATTAATGTACATTCATTTTTGTATTTAAACAAATAAAAATTGCCAATTTTACTATTTTTATCACTCGGATAGTATCTTTTTTCTGTAACAATATTGCAGCTATATCGTCTCAGGTGCGTACCATCAAGCCTCAGCGGTCACGGAATTTGCCCGACTGATGGAATTTGGGGGATCTGACATTCTCACAGTATCACGCATTCAACCTTAATGTCCTGGAAAATCTGTCCAACAATGGAATACAGGCAGGGAGTGGAAACTGGTAATACGATGAACACATTTAGAAAATATTGTCCACGCTCTTTTCTTTATTTCTTTTTCTTTCAAGGAAGAAAACGTAACAGTAGTCACAGTAAACTTTTGTATAACGAGTACATTTAATGGATGTGGAGCGTTATAATTTAATGATGATGCAAAAAGTACCTTAATTTAATATGAAATAACATTCATTATGATGTTTAAAAAAATAATACAAAAAACCTGTACCACTATAATCCATGAAGAATGTTGGGTTTAGTACAATGTTGGGAAGTACCGTTTCTTGGTCAACGATTGTTCAAGGAGGTGATTTCACGGAGGTCACACTCAACCGCATGGTTTGTCCCATTATTAATTAGTTGAGAATACCAACTTTATAGAGGCTGAGTACGCCTCATGAGGATCTTCCGACTCCAAGATCGATCCACGACCGATGATACAGAATAAATAATTTATCTGCCATCAGCCGGATTCAATCACGGAACCTTGAGCTTTGGAAGTCAGAGTCCAACCTACTGAGAAACCTCGCTCTTCACATTAGATCGCTATACTAATAATACTAACAGGGACCCGCACTGTAGTTTATCAGGATTAACAACGACAAATCATAGACGTTCAATAAACGTCAATAAACTCAATAAAGTTCAATAAAGTCTTGTAATTTTAGGAATGAAATATTTATGACAAATTTATAATATATATTTAATTAATGACGGCAAACACTAGGTAAATAAAAATAGAAAAAACTATGAGAGTATAACTAATTGAATCAAAATAAAGAGCCAACAAAATCATTGATGTGAATCATCGTATTTTATTATTATTATCTTTTTTAGTCTCGCCTTTGCGGATTTAAAGCTGAAGGTGGGGGACAAGTCCAACCACCTGAAGTTATAACATTTTTAGATATTTAAAAATTGTCTTGTTATTCTGGCTGTATCTAAGAGAACCGCTTACTAAGCCTCTCTTAACACATCCAGGAGTAATTCCAAGCCGTCCGTACCTTCCACCGTTGACTTTGGGATCAGACCATTGGTTGATATTATTATTGGTGTAACCAATAAGCTCTACAAATGGTACAATTCCTTTAATTCAATCGCCAGTTCTTGGTACTTATGGAGCTTCTCTCCCACGGTCGTGCTTATGTTGTTATCGTTTGGAATCGCGATATCAATCAACTTTGCCTTCTTTGCTCCTAAATCTATGATAAGGATATCGGGTCTGTTGTGATGCACTGCATGATCCGTTATTATAGATCCGTTATTATTATTATTATTATTAGTTTCCAGAATCTCTTAGGTGAACGGCTACGAAGTTCTGCTAGGCATCTCGATCTTTAGCCAGTTCTTTGACTCCAGACCAGGTTTGTCCGACCCTGCGCATCAACTTCTCTAGAGTCCTCCTCCACGTTTCTTTATGCCGTCTGCGTCTTCGCTGACCTTAGGGATTCCACTCCAGACTCTGTCCTGTTATACCGCTATGCTGCTTTCTAAGCGTTATCCCAAACCGTTTCCATTTGCGACGTTTAATGACTGCATCTATCGTGGCTTGGTTAGTTCGCGACCAGAGCTTGGTATTAGAAATTGTTTCAGTATAGTCCACAGACATCTATTGAAGAATGTCTATAGCCTCTTGGTTACCTGCTTCTTGGTAATTTTCCAAGTCTCACAGGCATACAGCAGTACGGACATGACATTTGTTTTAAAGATGGAAAGTTTGGCCTCCTCCCGATTTCTTGGGATTTCCACAATAGCCAAAGCTGCGAGAATGCTTTTTGCGCTTTCCTGATAAGACTCCCAACATCGTCATCAGCCCCTCTATTCTGGCTGGCTCTCCATACTCCCAAGATAACAGAATTTAGTATCCCTTACTATTTTTTGATCTTCTATAATAAGATTTCCTTTCCTCCTGCTATGCACTCGAATTTATTTCGTTTTAGTGCCATTTATTTTGTTGCCGGGACTTCGAGCTTCCACCTGGCTTTTTTTTTAGCTTCTCTTGTATATTCTTCAAAATGTGGGTGAAATAACATATGTCATCCACAAAGTCCAGATCTTCGAGTCTTTCCGTCAGCCTCCACTAAGTTTTTCGTTCTCTACGAAGTGCTCTCCTTAAAATAATGTCGAGGACCATCAGGAATAAGATAGGGGAAAGAACACATCCCTGTCTAACAACAGTCAAATCATTAAAGGGCTCTCACACTCTGCCACAATGGATAACTTGACAGGAGGAATCCTCGTATAGTTCTCTAACAATATTTATAATTTTTCACGATATCCCAAATTCTTTCTTGGCTTCCCACATTTTCTTTCGTGACACTCTCAAAACCCCTTTTGGAATCTTTAAAAGTAAGATCTATAGTCGCCTGGAACTCCGAAAACTGTTCGACTATAATCCTGAGGGTGTTAATAAAAATAGGGTAAATAAAAATAGAAAAAATATGAGAGTATAATTAATGAATAGAAATAAAGAGTCAACAAAATTGTTGAGATGAATCATATTTAGTTTGCATTGTATCAGTTAGTTTGCATGTACAAAATAACTGAGTGCACTAGGTCATCTAAGGCGTACAATCCGTCTCTTTACATATCTTGATCAGTAGCGTAACTAAAATTGTATACGTAAGTCACGCGGCGGAAGCAAACATTCAAAGGTCCATTTTGTCCAATTCCTAAGTATTTTTCCTCACCACGTCCCAGATATTCCACACCAAAAATATTACACTAAATAATTTATCATATAATATAAGAACTATCATGCAAAATATGCCAACATTAATCCAATAATCTTCGAGGCATATTCTTTGGCCTGTTTTATTTTAAATTTAATTTAAAATCAATCATGTACGATAATTTTAGGCACTTCAATAATCTTTCGTTATTAATTAAGTAACAGGTTTTTTTTTTCTGTTCTTTCCTACCTCGGCTTTTAGGCTATACGGGATTTTCCTGGGCCAGAGGGTGAGGGCGGGGAATTTAAAATCCCCTCTGGCACCGGGACGCGAACTCGTGACTATTTTCATATCATAGATTCATATATCCGGTTGCCGGGCAACGGCGGTGCAGTGCACACGCGTTAGCCCATTCGGCCACCCCGCCCCCTTAAGTAACAGGTATTGTAAATACTGTATATCGGGGTATTGTAAATGTGTATATAAAATGTCAAGATATAGACAAGGTACTGTAAATACTATGTCTATATCTTGACATTGTATATACACACTATATACAATAACCTGTATGAATGAAAGGGGGGAGAATTTGTGATCCACGTGAAGGCGAAAACACTAGATAGGTGGCAAATGGTAGACTGTATGAATTCCGATTGCGAACAGAGAACAATATTTAAAAAATATTGGAAGATTCGAATACAAAATGTCTTTAAGACTTAAGTCTTCCTAAATCTTCTTTTTATTCTTCTTACGGCGCTAGGTCCTCTCTGTTCCGTGTGGCTGCCTTCTGGATCCCAAACATGGATAGGCGATTCATGTTTCATCCTAAAATTCTTATTTGCTGATAAGGACAAGTCGATAAACTATATATGTCGAAAGTGGTATTACATAAAACATAAAATTTGCATCATTAATTTTTTTTAGTCCTTCCATATTGTAAAATAATCATCAGCGTATTTTAATTTACTGAGTCAATTTTCCTTAATTACTAACTACTGGCCAATGGGAAACTAGGTTAGCACTAATCGGTACAATTTAAGTAAATTCCAGAGTAGGGTTCAGTGAGCGAGGTACGAAAGGTATCCCACTAACACACATTGCCAACATTACTGGCAACACCTGATTGGACAATTTTAGGAATTCCTCTCCTTCCAATCTCCACTAACGAGTTTGTAGTCGGAAATCTAATTTCTTATCAACTCTTCGAAAGTTTCTCAGAACTTTCCAGGAAGTGGAAGGATATTTTCCCTCTGGAAAGTTCTATGAAATTGTTAATATACATCAAGGAGTAGTCGTGCTTTGAATTCAGAAAGAAAAAAAATTATTGATATTTTAGAATACAGTTATGACATTAGTTTCGATGAGAATTTATTTACTCGCCATATTCTCGTAACAGAAAAAATCATTGCTTAGAACCTAGTCCATGAAATATCTGTCGAGTTCATATCCCGTTTTAGTTGCACTGTAAGAGCGTCATGTATTCAAATCGGATGTATATAAAATAAAAACCTGTACCACTACAATCCCTGAAGAGTCTTGGATTGTAAGTACTGTTTCAGTGTCAAAGGTAATGTTACCTAAAATCGGTCTTGGCAAGGCACTTTGCAAGACCAAGACCAACACTGGTAAAAAAAAAAATCGATTTTTCAGATAGTTACAAATACTTGACAATTTTAGTTCCCATATGCATATATTTGCTTGGATCAGATATTTTATCTTATTCGTTAGTTGGTTTATCTCATTTTCTTCAGGGCTAGAACGGAAAAGATACAAAAAGATATAGAGAATTATAGAAGTTACATAATATTTATACAAGAAAATATAAACAATGTGAATAAGCTATTTTTTTTTTAATCTTATTTATTGAAAAATATTACAATCTGTCTCAAGGACATTTATAATAGTGTTCACAGATCACATTCACACTTTATGTACAGTAAATAAAATAAATTATACAGAAAAATAACATATATACAATAAATAAGAATAAAATAACCTAAAAATAAATTAATAAAAAGAACACATACATACCTATATACAATATTTACAATCTGGTGAGGGAACTCCAAACCAGCCTTGTTCATCCAAGTGTGGAGGGAAAAACATTGTTCCAGGAGATCCCAGCACTTCTCTCTCAACCGCGTCACTGGGGCTAAACCCAGTGGAGATTGAGCGAGAGTTCTTAGGCCACATACACTCATGTCGTGAGTGGAGAAGCTGGCCATTGCCAGAACTCCAATATTTACAAACTATAAAAGGTCGCGGGGCCACTGCCGTTTTAACCTCCTTGGAGGATTATATGGATGGGTGTTGCTGGATAGAGATTGTGCAAAGGGATATGGATGATGGGTAAGGTTCTGGTGGAATTTGGAGAATTTTGATGGGATAAGGTCTAGGACAAATGGGATATTAAGGTCATGGTGTAGGGTTTTGTTGGTTACATAGAAAGGAGCATCGACTGTTCGAAGGACTTTGGATTGAAAGGATTGGATGCGTTTGATGTTAGAAAATTTTGCTGTTCCCCACAGTTCAAGTCCGTAAGTCCAGATAGGTTTCACTATTCTCTTGTAGATCAGTAACTTGTTTTCAATGGAAAGTTTAGATTTCCTGTTTAGTAGCCGGTATAGTTGGCCATATCGTCGGTAAACTAATAAGCTAATTAAAATTATAAACAGTAAGTACATTAAAATAAAAACAGAGTTAAATTAAAAGCTAATTTAAAATTCATTCATTTGGAATAGAGATAAAATTCAGTTAAAATATCCTGAGTAGCAAGTGTCATGGCCGCTAGTGCAATTCAAGTTACACATCGCTCTGCCTTTGATACGATCTAATGTGCTTATTATTTAAAATACTGCTCTAAGACTTTTTCAACAGTGACTATATTAATAGTTTTATATTTTTATATTCACATATGATCAGGTGAGTGACTATTTATTAACAATGAAACAGTTATAAATTAGTGCTCGTATGGTTAGCCCATGTGGCTAGTAATTCCCTTGCGGGTTTTACCTTATCTGCGATAAATTCAAGCCAAGGCTCGGCACTGTGTGCAATAACATTCTTCAGTGTTGTTCTCAGTTCGAATCCAAGACATTTAACTTCATTTTTTTTTTCTTTATATTTTCTTTTTTTTTTTTTCTTTCCAGAGACTCTTTTATTTCATTTTTTTTCTTTGATTATTTATTTTTTGGAAATGAATTATTTTATATTTTATTTTATATCTGTATATATTTATGTAAATAATTTTGTAAATAGCTTAGTGTTTAAGAAGTTATCTCATAAATTTTAATTTTAATATTTAGGTTTATATATATAGACATATTTTTTTTTCTTTTTCTTAATTTTCTCTAACACTTATCATGATGGATCTGGATGAGAACACATCATGTGAAGACACGGAGGATGAGACACCCTTTTCGGAAATTAGCGAGACCGACTCGCAATATTTGAAAAGGCGTACACTCCAAAAGCGTCTCCGAAACTCAGTTCCCGGATCGGGACAAAACTCACCTAATAAAAAAAAAAAGAAAAATGAATCAAATAAGCAACCAGAACAAGATAAATCTCCACCGAGAACTAGGAGCAAATCTAATGCCACTCAATCAGAGCCAACTGCACCAAAAACATCAGAAAGCAAAAATTCAATTCAAGAAAACAACCTATCTCACAAGACTCCGCAGCTTCAAGATTTTTCTGATCCTGAGCCGCCGCCAATATTTGTTTCAAAAATTAAGAACTTTATGTCGTTTGGTCAACAAATCGCAGACTTGATCGGACAGCCAAATTTTCGATGTTACTCGAGAGTGAACGACATCAAAATTAATACTAATTCTAGAGACAATTATAAAAAACTAATCAATTTCTTAACGACCAATAACTACGACTTCCACTGTTACCAATTGAAACAAGAAAAGGCGTATCGAGTGGTCCTGAGAGGACTACATTCAACCACACCCATATCTGCTATCAAATCGGGCCTCGAAGAAATCGGTCATAATGTCAGGCACATAGCACCTGTACTACATCCTAGAGAAAGATATCCGCTACCATTATTTTTTATAGACCTGGAACCAGCAAAAACCAATGTTGAAATATTCCAGGTTCAACGATTGGTTTACTCAATTGTCCGTTTTGAGGAACCGAAACAGAAGCCTCTAATTGTACAATGCACTAAGTGTCAAAACTTGGGCCATACAAAGGCCTATTGTTATCACGAAGTCAGGTGCGTTAAATGTGCCGGCCTACACGCTTCAAACACTTGCCAGAAGCCAAGAGATGAGCCTGCGATGTGTGCTCTTTGTGGCGAAGCCCATCCTGCGAGCTACAGAGGATGTGAAGTATATAAAAATCTTTACAAACAAAGATCACGAAACTCAGCGGTGAAAAATCTTGGATCTGCTCAGAAAACTTACACTGAACCACCTGAAATTGAAAATCAGGATATTTTCCCAGCATTGCCGACTTCACCTTCCCTCGTCATCCAACAACAACCATCCATCTCTACAGCTAAGGACTCACCTCACCAGAATCTCAGAAATTCTCACTCCCAGTCTTCCACCAGTAAGAAGCAACCTCAACGTCAGGCGCCTCAGGCCTTCCAATCCAAGCCCAAAATCCCTAATAATCAGCCTCAACCTCCTCACCAGCAAATCCCTCCTCATCATTTACCCTTAAGAGTCAAACTCCCGCCAGAGCATCCACATCCAGCTCCATTCGTTCCTAATCCCAGGATGAACCCCCCTCCACAAGTCCAACAGAATTTAGATCCTCCTCCTCCTCGTACCCCACGACGGGCCCATCCCCCACCCAACATTCCTAGTCGCATAACCTACCCATCACAACCTCCTGATCCAAACCCATTTTCCAGCCAAACACCATTCGACATCAACACTATCTTATCATCATTCCTGATAGATCTTCAACAGACTATCAAACCACTCATAACCCTTCTAACCAGACTCCTTTCTGAAATCCCGCTTAGCTTCCCTCGATGAACTCAAAGTCCCTAGCTATTCTCTTATGGAACGCTAATGGACTGCAAAACCACCGAGACGAACTAGACATATTTCTCCATGACAATTATATTGACATTGCCCTCCTAACAGAAACTCACTTCACCCAACGGACACATTTCTACATACGTGACTACATCACCTATAGATCTGACCACCCAGACAACACTGCACACGCCGGTTCTTGCATCCTTATCCACAAATCTTTACCCCATTCCCTTATTCCTTCTATTCCAACAGATACCATTCAGTCAACTTCTGTAATCCTCTCAACTCGTCCTTTCCATCTAACTCTTTCAGCTGTATACTGTCCTCCTGGCAATTCCTTCTCCTACAGCCTACTTGAATCCTTTTTACAATCCCTCGGATCGCGCTTTATTGCTGGAGGAGACTACAATGCTAAACACCAACGATGGGGTTGTCGATCATCCAACTCCCGTGGTAATACCCTTTCACAAGTTTCTTCTTCCAACAATTATTCCATCCTCTCGCCCATGAATCCTACTTATTTTCCAACATCCCTCAAAAAACGTCCCGATATCCTGGACATATTTATCACCTCCCAGATTTCCTCCTCCCAAACTATAATCAAATCCCTGGATGACCTTTCTTCAGACCATAGTCCAGTTCTGCTTTCACTACATTCTGACTTTGCTCCTAAACCATCACTTCCTAAACTGATCACTGGACGAGTAAACTGGGACAAATTTCGTGATGATTTGGAAAACAAACTAGACCTCAAAATCCCGCTAAAAACAAAAGAAGACATTAATGGTGCCATAGAAAAACTGACATCATCAATAACAGACAGTATAAATAATAACACCTTTATCAATAAGATTAACTTCCCACAAAATACTAACTTGCCACAGCATATTCGCATCTTATTACAGGAAAAACGCAGAGCAAGATCGAAGTGGCATAGGACTAGATACCCAACAGATAAATCGCATTACACACAACTGACTAACAAACTGAAATCAGAAATTAGAAAATACAAAATTCAAAACTTACTAAATTTTACTGAAAAACTTACAACCACTGACAAATCATTATGGATGACCACCAAAAAACTTCTTAAGTTTCAAGACTTTAATCACCCACTACTTACTGATTCCCAAACCTGGTCCAAATCCGACGAAGAAAAAGCCCAACTATTTGGAAAACATCTTTTCCAAACTTTTAATCCACATCCCGATATCCTTAATTCAACTCACATCAATTGTATTGAAGCAGAACTGGATATTCCTCTCCAAATGTCTCTGCCACCCAAAGCATTTCATCCCATAGAAATATCCAACATCATTCAAAAATTACCATCCCGTAAAGCTCCTGGACATGACCTAATTACATCCCAGATCCTAAAACTTCTTCCTCGAAAAGCCATCCTATTCCTTACTTATATATATAATGCTGTACTCCGTTCTACATATTTTCCTGATCTTTGGAAACGATCTATTGTTAAAATGATCCACAAACCCAAAAAACCACCAGAATACCCATCCTCTTACCGTCCTATCTCTCTTTTACCCATCATGGGCAAAATCCTAGAAAAACTCATCTTAAAACGCCTGTACCCTATCCTAAATTCTAAACACATAATCCCAGATCACCAATTTGGTTTCCGAACTTCCCATTCCACTATACAGCAATGTCATCGTGTGGTAGACGTAGTCTCCTCTGCATTGGAGCGCGGAATGTACTGTACGGGAGTCTTTCTCGACGTTGAACAGGCGTTTGATAGAGTTTGGCACCCGGGACTGCTGTACAAACTCCGAAAATTCCTACCACCTACATACTTCCTCATTATCCGTTCCTACCTTACTGATAGATACTTTAAAGTAAATCACAATAACGCCTATTCATCCCTTTTTTCCCAGTCTGCTGGTGTTCCTCAAGGTAGTATCCTAGGTCCTATCCTCTATACAGTTTATACAGCTGACATCCCTACCTGTCCCAACACTGTCATCACCACATATGCCGATGACACATGTATCCTATCAGTAAACAATGACCCAGCAATTGCATCCCAAATGCTTCAATCACACATCATAAATCTAGAAGAATGGTGTCAAAACTGGAGAATTAAAATAAACTCCAATAAATCCCACCAAATTACCTTTACCCTTCGTCGTAAACCAACGACTTCCTGTCCTACAGTTTCCTTTAACAATACTCCACTTATCCCTGTTGAGCAAATCCGATACCTAGGACTCCACCTGGACAAACGACTAACTTGGAATCCTCATACTAGACTGAAACGACAAGAAACCGCTCGACGTTTCCGATTACTTCAGCACTTACTAGACAAACGCTCTAAACTTCCCATTAATTACAAAAGACTTATATACTTGACTATAATAAGACCTATTTGGACTTACGGAGTTGAGCTATGGGGCTCCACTAAACCATCGAATTCCTCTCGCATCCAATCCTTACAATCCAAAATCCTTCGTAAAATCCTCAATGCTCCTTACTTTGTCACTAATAAAATTATCCATAAAGATCTTAATGTTCCTTATGTTTCAGATCTGGCCCAATCCAGATACCTATTCTTCCATAATAAACTTCAGAATCATCCCAACCCTCTCGTTTCTAACCTTCTTCCTCTTCAATTCCTGATAACCCTCCGAGGCGTCTGAAAAGAAGATGGCCCCGTGATCTCCTAATATAGTTATATCATTAGAGTGCTACCATTGGGTAGTTACTCAGCAAGTGTATTCATGTCATTATATCAATTATGTCCAAATTTACTTGATGTATTTATGTAATACAGTTGTAAATGTCATAAAGAAATAAAAAAAAAAATAAAAAAAATATCCTAAACTGAAGTAAATAGACGGTAACAATTGTTGTAGTGTAATATATAAGAAAACCAAAAAATAAGTAAATAAAGTAAGAAGAATAAAAATAGAGACTTACAAGTGTGTTAAGCTAGGAGTTTCACTTAGAACTGGAAAATCAGGGTAAGGGTAGGTATTGGGGAAATTTGTCTACCTGTTTGGGTAATGATGAGGGGGGAAATAGTACAAGTAAAACTTATTTATTTATTTTTTGGTTTTCTTTTTTCTTTTCTTTCTCCACATCCATTTATGTCCATTATTCATATTGAATACTTTTTCATTTTATTCCAATCTCTCCTGTAGATCTGTAGGAGTATATTCACAATTGCTTATTCTCACTCGATTACTCAAAAACAATACCTCACCTTACGAGTACAAAACCGAATTTTCCCTTCTACTACGAAAAATTCCGGAACCATTTTTAATTTACACTGATGGTTCGAAATCAGATGATTTTTACAGCTTGTTCGTTTGTTAGCCATAACTCCACACAAAAAATAAAACTACATAAACTAAGCAGCATATACACAGCGGAACTTCACGCAATAGCCTCAGCCATCCACTTCTGTATGTCAATGACTCCATCCTCGATAGTCTTGATAACCGACTCCTTGAAAGCCCACCTAGCAAATTAAAAGTAATTAAAAAATCGGAGAAACCCTGGAGCACATCAAACCGCCCTAATCGTAGACAGGAAGTCGCCGTGACCAGGTTAAGAATAGGACACACGAACCTAACCCATGTACATTTCACCACTAAGCAGCCACCACCAATTTGACAGCACTGCAATAGCCTTCTCTCAGTCAACCATATTTTCCAGGAATGCCCTTATTATACTTCAAGCCTAAATCGATTATCTCTAAAACCGGATATATTAGCAGTATTAAGCAACAACGAATCAGACATAAAAAAAGTGATAAAATTTCTTAAAATACATAGGCTATTAAATAAAATATAAAAATAAATATAATTTTTATTTTGTTGTTCTGTCTTTTTTATATTTATTTTGATATATTTCATTTTTCATATGTTTTTAATTTATTATTATATTTATTAATAATTATTAATTCTCCTCTAAAGAGTTTACAAACATAACCGACTCACAGGCGTTAATGACCCTAGGGTTTTACGCCTTAAAGCCTAAATAAACAAACAAACAATTGCTTATTTTATATATTAAACTACAGCAATTGTTACCATCTATTTACTTCAGTTTATACTGTTTATAATTTTAATAAGCTTATTCACATTTTTATAATTTTTTGTCTAAATATTATGTAACTCCCACAGTTCTCTATATCTTTTTGTATCTTGTCCGTTCTTCCCTGAAGGAGACCTGCAAAGTCGGGTCGAAAAATAGTTTTGCTTTTAATAAAATAGTCTTGCCACTATTTAGTCTATTTATGACCGCCACCCCTGACCATCTCCTTCCTTATTTTATTTTGTTTTTAATTCTGATGACAAGATTTAAAATTTATTTTAATAAAGATAATTTAATTTTAATTAGATTAGAGTTTTGTTGTTTATAATATTGTCTTTATTAATAACTTTTTATTTTTTATATTTCCTTTGAAAGTTAATTGATTTCCATCCTTTGTTTAATCTTTGGATGAGGATGTCAGCATGAGCAAATTATTGATGATTATTATTTATTGTTTGCTTATTCACCTTTATTATTGATAATGTTTAAAAAACCAAACCTAACCACGGCATCTCTTTTCACCAATAAGTGTATTTTGGGATTTTTTTTCTTTAATAAAATATGTCAAACAATTATAAATAATTATGGGGATAAAGCTGATGGGAAGAGATCCGTTCCTGCCCGTGGAGGATGAAATTAATTAATTTATCTCCGAGGCAGGGGAAGGTTAATCGAGTTAAAGGGATGCTAAAGTAGGCATCCATATTGGATTGGCGCAGCTGGCCGCTTGGGAAATAGTCTCCATCCTTCTCTAGGCACATAACCTCATCACATGGAATATTGTCGCGAGGAGTTAGACACTTCATAAAATTATAAATATGTGATACCTCGTATGATGAAGAAGAAGAAGAAGAAAAAATAGTGTCTGCCCGCTACATTATAAAACTTTCAAAGCTTGTCCTAAAAAGGACTTTTTAGAACAGAGACGACCAAGAACCTTTTTTTAATAACATTTAATTGAGCCTACTCCAGGAGCCCATACCCATTTGTCTACTATCTCACACTCTTAACATATTTATCAATTTCAAATTTTTTTTTTCTGTTACAACTGTTACATTTTGTAATCAAGATTAAGGAAGCATTGAAAAAAAAAAAGAAGAACTCTTCTCTCTTTTGTTTCCTGTGACTAATTATTAATTCCTATTTTAACATGTGCATGTTCTCTTATATCTTGACTTTCACTTCTTGATGTTTATATGTAGCATGCCATACTGTTTCATATAGAATAAGTATCTTTTTTGTTATTTTTATTATCTTTACCATCTTTAAGTATCTTCATGTTTATCATTAATTTTATACAGTAATTATGTGTAAATTCTCTCTTTTTCCTTTTATGTTATTCCTTTTGCTTGTACATTGTATTAATTCTGTAATTTTTCTTTCTTTAAATAGATCTCTTAACCTTTTTTGCTGCTTTATAAAAATATCCAACCTAACCCCTTCTCACCTGAGCTAGAGCATGGTAGGATAAATGATTAATCATGGCCAAATAATGGGTAAGTAATTTATATTATCTATAATTATCTCTTTAGAGTAAAGCCAGGCGCCCAACAAGTAAAGATTCCTTTAAAAAATTATATTTATTAAAAATTATTTTTATTATCTTTTTATTTATCCTTTTTTTTTTGGTCATAGTTTAAATCTCAAAATTTCGTGTGAGTAGAATATCTGCATTGAAAAAGAGTAAGCTGATAGAAAAATTGATTAAATATAAATGGAATGTATATAAAATAATGTGGCGAATGAAATAGAATTGACACTGTTTTGAGGTATCAATCCCAGAAACATACAAAAAAAAATATATATATATATATATATTTTATAATTCTGGACCTCACCACCATTATACAAGCCTCCATTTTGTTCACAATCATTCCTATACAGTTAAACCTAGGCTACACTGTAGTGTGCCATTTGTTTTTTTTTTTACCAAACTTTGTGAAAGAACTATGATGTTCTAAATCCCTAGTCAAACAACCTAGTGGAAAAGTATAAGGAAAAGAAAGAGAGCAAGAAAATCAAGATCTATTTAACACCAAGTGAGTCCACAACTTTCAGCATAAACTAGATTCTAATTTCCACCTAAAGCAGAATTCTTTCCTTTTCAACCATGCAATGCAAAAATTCTATTTTTGTTTTTCCTTTCATGCATAATTTTGTTTTAAATTTTCTGATGAGAGATCTCCTTCACTAACTATAAATATCTAATCAAGTTAGGAAGGGACGCCGATGGGCATTCCTTTCCCTCATGCCTACCAACTCCTTCCGCCATACTCTTCTTCTCCACATACTTGGTTGTTACTATTACAAAAAGGTGTGAGTTGAAAAAAAAAGTTATAAAAAATAGCGGAAATTAATCGAGTGCACAAATTTTTATTTATTTTTGTTTATTCATTATTTTCAATTTTTTTTTTTTATATTTAATTTGTGTGAAAGATCCAACTCATATACAGTCCGCTCCAAATTAAAACTTGAACCAGGCCAAAATA
This sequence comes from Nezara viridula, assembly GCA_928085145.1. Lineage (NCBI taxonomy): Eukaryota > Metazoa > Arthropoda > Insecta > Hemiptera > Pentatomidae > Nezara > Nezara viridula. The sequence continues at coordinate 59,138,489 of OV725082.1, forward strand.
CACTTATGAAATCTTTGGGTAATATTTACTCCTAATCACCATTATCAAACAAACACATTGAGGTATCTTGAGTATTTGGATTGTGATGGAGTTCATCAGATAAAGGTGCATAGGTCAAAACTATTTTTTTATTTAAGCATTTAAGAGCTTATCGGTTTATGAGCTTGCCATCTCACTTAAGTTTTACTTCCTTCTTGAAAGATTTCCATGGTTGTTATGCCATCTAAAGTTTGCCAAGGCAAGACACGTGTCAAGGTGACCTTCACCCTTGGTCCGCACTGTTGTTGATAAGAAACGATTTTTGACCTTTTATACCTATTTTATTTAATTGAACGCCGATGTGCTCGTGTCCTATAACGATTCTGAAACGAATCCCTAAATAGCTGTAAGTTTCGGTAAAAAAAAAAGTTAGTTATGCCAGTGCAGAGCAACTTCAGGATGTGAAATACCTATATGATAATTATTAATTAAATTTTGCTCAGAAAATAATTTTTAATTCTGATTAATTCAGTTTCTGATTGTTAATTATCAGAATGGATAATTTTTTATTATTCTTTTATGTTGTACGGTAATAACTATAATTATTATTAATTTATTAGCAATAAATGAACATTTTAATAAACTAGACTATTAACATGAGCAGAATAAATAAGTCGGCAATAAGTTGATGAGTAAAAATATAAGAATTTATTTACTAAACGAAGGAAATGATAATAATACCACATTATTACGAGCTCGGGTATGTTGAATTACAGGTCTAACTTCATAGCCTATTCAAAACCTTTTTCTCCTGGGTCAGGGGACAGAGAGAGGGATTTAATGCAAGGATTAAAAAACTCACGGATTCGAACTTGTGATCTCGGTATATCATGTTGCCGGACAACCCGTATTTTGTACGCACCGGATAAATCGAACTTGTTCGTCTAAGATGAAATGTCGAATTGAAGATGGAATATAGTACTAATTATTTGTTCAAGTCTTATTATCAGTTCCTGGATGTGTGCTAATAAATCTAGTATTTTTTAGAATAATAGATATTTATATATTTACCTATACATAAATCGGAATATTATTTTTTTTACCATAAAATTATCAGTTTTAATTAATAATTCTTCTTACTAAAGATAAGTAATTCATTATTTTTTATAGGATAATCACCTGATAATTAAAATTATAAAAAAGTTCAGAATAAGTTAATATCTAGAGCCTACTCCATTAATTTTGAGGTCATTAATTTTGAAAATATAGTTTTTAATAGAAAAGAAACGAAAAAAAAAAACTTGGAAAACCCTTGAAGAAATATCTATATAAGAAGAAACAAGACATAATTGATTAACTATCGGAGATCTCTTAGGAGGAGGAAGGGTGGATAGAAAGTTGAATAAAAGCTAAGGGCCAGAAAAAGTTCTCTTAAAGTTGTCTCCTTTTCATAAAGCCCCCATCGGAGCCCTTATAAAATTTTCAGATCCTGAATGCCTGAGTGCACCTCTCCACTTCTTCCATCAGGGATCCATTTTTTAAAAATCTTTAGAGACGATTCGTCTTTAAAGCTGAAAGATCGATTCAACCCGAAACAATTCGATTTTTATCACACTTTAAGAAACCCTTGAGTTCCTAATTCGACAAGCTGCTGTATTAATTTTGACCAGACTAAGCGAAGAAACAGAGTTATGAATTTTTTATAATGATTTTTTTTTTACACTGAGTGAAAAATAATATTTATAATAAATTATTTAATTTTAATAATGACATGTCTAAATGAAACGAATAACTTTATACAAGCGACGGAAAATACTCACTTTTTTTCAAATCAAATTTGAAAATCAGACAAAAACTAAATGCATATAGTCCGTAGTACAGACCTAGTTTTATCAAAGTATTAACGTATGCCTAAAAATTTGTGAATTGCTTCATCTCATCTTGACCTAAAACTTCTTTATTCACGAGAATTCTCGGAATCGCGACGATTTTAATCTGGCGATCGGTAAAATTTGTCTATTTAATTGAGTACTGAAAACACCCACTTGCTTTCCACTTGAATCATAAGACAATTTTATTTAAAAAATCTAGAAAAAAGGTGGCCTACAAAATATTGAGGAGATTGTCCAATATAACCTCGTTATTTTGACATTTTGAGGGAGGAAGTCATTGAGCAAAATTAAGAAAGTGGAATTATTGATTTCTATTTATGTTAGATATTAGATTATCTATTTTAAAGTATTTTCCTTCTTTTTTTTTAGTAACTATGATTGCTAGGTTTAGAAATGAGTTCTTATCATTATACCCATATTATATTATGCTCTATGTAATCCATAGTTACAAATGTGATATTGAATACATGTTTTTTTATGTTATATTATTAGTACCATTTTCCAAATTAATTTTTTTTTATTTAAAATATTATTATTTAAAAATATTTAAAATATTAATTTAATATTAAATTAATTAAAATATTAATTTTAAATTAATTAAATTATTAATTTTAATATTAAATTAATTAATTAAAATATTAATTTAAAATATTATTATTATTATTTATTATTATTATAATTTAAAATATTGCTATAGCAAACATAGGGTAAGGACTCCATCTTATCCCTAATCCACAGACCGCGAATCTTTGGAAACAATCCTTGAGATTTCCAGAAATTGAACCATTGTGCACAATATTCAAAGCCATGGAAGATTGCAATTTTTTTTATTATTTTTATTAAATGTAATTAAAACTACTTTTATTATCAACATAAATAAAGGAACGAATATGATTTAGACTAGCTGATACAAATAGCTCTAGTACAGACTCTATTTCATAAAAAATTATTAATATCCCCCCAAAACTTCGTAAATGGCTTCATCTCATCGTAACTAACAAATTTATTAACTCAAATTCTTGGAATTGGGGCGTTTTCAATTTGGAGATCGGTAGACTTTGTCTATTTAATGGGATATTAAAAACTCATATGTACAAAGGAACAATCATATGTTTTCCGCATGAATCATAAAATAATTAGACCACAACATCGAGAAAATGCCTTTTTTCTCTTACAAAAATATTACGCCGTTTGGCATGATCTCCATCTTCAACCTATCAATATAGGTTGTCCAGTCCAATATTTTTGTAGGTCACCTTTTTAGGAATCGTTATTAATTCTTGAGGTAATCCTGCTAAGACTGGTGAAATTGGGTAAATCTGTTGAAAAGGAAAACTGAGAAATGAGAGAGTATATTTGAGGGGGTACTGTCTTAAGTAGTGTTGCCCGAATGCGAGACCGAGACGACTCTTGGTCTTGCAAACTCAGTCTTGGTCTAGGTCTAGGTCTTGCGCAAGACTCTCGTAACAGTCTTTGCAGTTACCTATTAGCTTATTACTAGAGAGATATTACTGTAATTTTTTTGATATGAGAAACCTAACTAAGTCTGAATGAAAAATTAGATGAGTTAAATGCAAAAGTATATTGGTTACTTCAATTCTTTACATATAGTAACTAAAATTGTCAAGTATTAGTAACTATTTTGCCTCCATTTTTATTCAAAAAATCGATTTTTTTTTTACCAGTCCTGGTCTTGGTCTTGCAACAGATAGGCGGGGTTGGTCAACACTAGTCTAGTCAACACAATCTAGTCAACACCGATTTTGGGTAACACTAGTCTTAAGTAGTCCTTGAGTAGGAGCCAGACTTTATCAAATGCACGAGTGACATTTTGAAATACTCGCACACCATTAGTAGCTCAGTAGGTTGTAATTGTTAAATTATTATTACAAATTTAATTGCTTTCTTATTCTCTCTTATCTCTCTTACAATTACTTCGGCTTTTTTTCTCATTTTTCCAAAAACAGTTTTCTTATTATTGTTTTCTTTGATAACTGATTTTACCTACAGTATAACTGTTCTGTCTAAAAATAGATTCTCATTCCTCACAGACTGTAGCTTGGACTAATAAACCTGTGTACGAGCAAATTGGTATTTTCATAAAATATTAATCACTCATTTATTAAATTTAATAATACATAAAGATTGTCATAAACGAAAAACACCTTTCTACGTTGCTTACAAGAAAAAAATATTTCACTGTAAAATATTATGTTTAAAGTCAGCCAAAGAGACTGGAGCAGATAGGCTGGTAAGTATGTTAAGATTAAAGCGCATTAGATAGCAGATAACATCGCGGCCGGATCTTGACAAGTGTCGGCAACAGCATCGCCCCCCAGCGCGGTATAAAGGCGCAACGGCAAACCAAAGCAAACCAATCTCAAAGAAAAATCTTAAAGCAAACACTCAACCTCTTCTACATCTTGAACTTAAAACCGGTTGGAATTATAATTTATTTATTAAAACATATATTTACAACTGCACTGTAACGAATAGAAACATATGTGTTGTAATTTATATTATGTTCGTTGTTCTTAATAATTATACTTTGTATTGTGGTCAGGAGATCTCTGGGAGACTGCCGATTAAGTCGTTAAGGCTGGCCGGGTAGCAGAGAGGAAAATATGAACAGGACTAGTGGATCTGGGTGATAAAAAGTTAAATAATGAAATGTAGAGTATCGGTTATGTATTTAGAATTTGCCTATTGGAATATTCATTTCGTTCAGTACGGTGTGATTTGAAATAAATCAAGTTGTGTTTAGAATAAAATAGAATAGAAAAATAATTTTATTCTGGGACACAGTCCCTTGAGAATAAACAAATAAAAAGATCACATCTGGCCAAAATAAAATCAATCGAAAAAATGGAAATAATGTAAAGAAAATATAAGGTTAACATTCTATATACAAAACAATTAATACTATGACAAGCCACTTAAAGCTATTTTCACTGATAGACCAGTATACACTCTTAAGAAAATAATAAAAAATTGGAAAATAAAAATACATCAAATTCTCTATTAAAATCAGCTCGAATGGTTAGCAACTATCTGACTGTTTTTGGGATAGGAATTGGAATAGAAGGGTTTTGAATGTGGGTATGGATGGAGAATGACGAATTTTGATAGGGAGCGAGTTCCAGAAATTGACAGAGCGAACAATAAAGGAATTTTGGAATGAAGCGGATCTGTGAGAAGGCATGTAAAGGTTAGAAGGTCGAGATCATGTAGACAGGGACTGAGGATTTGAACTGGAGAAGGTTATAGGCGTAAGAAGGACGATGGTTGTTGATGATTTGGTAGAGGAACGTACCTAGGAAGTATTGTCTTCGAATGGAGGGGAAGAGCCACTTTAACTCAGGGTAGTGGTGAGAGACATGGTAGTATCTCGGGGAACCAATTACAAATCTCACGCAACTGTTCATTAATCTTTTCAGTCTGTCGCGGAGCTCCACCGGGAGTCCATCATACACCACACAGCAGTAGCCAAAGTGGGAAAAAATGAGAGGGGAAACTAGGAGTCTACAGTATTTTGAGGTAGGAGATGGCGGAAGCGATGGAATAGTTTGAGGGTGGAAATTGTCCGTCGAGAGATATGAGAAATATGGTGATTCCAAAAGAGGTTTTGATCAATGAAAAATCCTAAATTTTTAACAGAGCAGTCGAAGGAGATTGGCTGGTCATTAAGGTGAAGGATGGGAAAGTCAATGGCCCAGGAGTTTTGGCAGCATTTAACCTTAATCCATTTACATTTCCCCAGGCACTGATTCTATATCTGTTTACACTTTTTCGAACAATTTTGGATTGTGCGATTTGAATTTTGTTTATGTGAACGAGTTTTACGGAATTTCAAAGTCCTGCTCCGTATGTCCAAATAGGTCTTATATTATATATTAGTTATTACATATTAGTTTATATATTATTATCCTCTCCATATCCCTGCCAATCAAAATTTGGCTTTCCCGCTCCATATCCACATTCAAAACCCTCCTATTCCAATTCCTATCCCAACAACAGTCAAAAACCTGCTAGCCTTTTGACATTATATATTTATATCACGTTATTCATCATTAAATGTTTGTACTATTATTCGTTGTAGATATTACATGATTTTTCTACTCTTCATCTTCATAATCTTTTTACGTCAATAAATGATCACAATTTTTCTTTTTTCTTAGCAGAAACACAGAGCTTATTGTAAAGTAGGATTTAATATATTTTTTGTTTAGTTTTTTTATTTATTTTGTGTAAACGTATAATTTTATTTAAGTTGTTATGTTGATTAGTTTAGTTGTTACGTTTTTTTTATATACATTTAGTTTTAGTTATATTATTTCGTTGTTTAATTTATTTTTATTTATTGTACATAGAGTGTTAATGAGCTCATTGAACACTATTATAAATGTCCTAAATTGCGATAGATTGTAATATTTCTTAATAAACAAAAACATTATATTTATTTAATAAAAAAAATAAGGTATATTTATAATAGTTTACCACTGTACGTAGTTTTAAGTGTATTGTCATATTTTTAAGTGTTTATTTGTACACAGCATGTTTAACCAATGTTTTCTTTACTTTTCTCTTTTTGTTTTTGTTTTTATTTAATATTTTAATTTTTCCTATTTTGTTATTCAAAAGGGACTTTGTCTCAAAATAAAGTTATTTTCTATCTATCTATCTATCTAGAACAGTCGCTTGTTTTGTTAGTTAAGTGAAGATTTGTAGTCCAAGAAACGTGCCAGTTGTTTGTACCGTTTGGTTAATTCTTGTCTCTTTTGATTCGGTGTGTTTGTTCCAGGTGATTTTTCTGTCCAAGATACCATATGTATTTTTTTGGAAGGAATTGGGTTGTTGTTTATTGATACAGCAGTACATGAAACTTTCCACGGGAAAAAACCAATGTGGCTTGATTCGTTGCCATTTATTTTAATTTTCCATTTGTAGAATATTTTCAAGATGATAGAGACGTCTATGATATGCAATTAATACGATAGTTAGATGTTCATGTGAAGAGAGAATTGCAGTATCTTCAGCAAAGCAATAGATAGTGGTGTTATAGTGTTCATAGATATCTGATATGAAGAGGAAAAAGACGAGAGGAATTAGAACACTACATTGTGATACACCCGCATGTTGAGCTTAGAATAAAGAAATAGAGGAATCGGCAAATATAAAAAAAAATAACACGAAAATATAGAAGTTAATATTTCAAAAACATATGTCAAAAACAGTGGACTTTTCAAAACATCAGACATTTTTATTATTAACACTTCACATTATACTAGGTCATTTCTTGAGTAAAATTTTTATAACTGCAATTAAGGATGATGTTCATTTTTCAACTATTAACCTCTCCCGGTGGATGAAGTAGTTTTGATTTAATGTTGAAAAAACGTATTATATATATACTGTTTTAGGTTATATTTCTTTTTTATACAAGATAGGATTTCCTTGCCTATATTTATATGTTCTTGGTATTTTTATCCTGATGTTGACTAAATAAAGAATAAATTAACTTGTAGTTATTTACCGGCATTTAAGTTATATTCTTATATAGTCTAAAGGACTGAATAAGATGTGGGTAAGGGCAAATCCAACAGGTCTTATGAGACAGCTCTTACAAAGAAGGCACGCCTGCTATCTTACGAGGGTACATTCCACTTCCATCGATGGAATACCACAAAAGCTCTTAAGTATCCTACTTCCTCGACTGTATCCTTTCGTTACGTCGGGATGTATGATAACGGATTACATTATCATAAGTCCAGCAAGGACTTTTCAGAGTATATTACGTATTATGAGAACGCCGTATAGTCCATATTATATATATATATATATACAGGGTCCCGTAAGTAGAAGGAAATATTTAAAAAGTTGACAGTAGATATCAAGCTCTATAAAAAAAAGTTTATATAAACCATTGCATAATATCTAACAGAAAAGTAGGAAATTTAAGATTTTTGTTTCTTTAGACACTGGTCCATAGTAAACTAGACAAACTTTACTATAAATTATAGTAAAATTTTCATTGTTAAAACTATTTAAAGAGCACTATTGGGTGTACCAACACAGCTAATTTCCGTTCATTGAAAAGTCATAAATTATTTTTGTGTGTGTTTTTTTATCTGCCATTAACTGTATTGCATTAACCCCACATTTACAAACACTTCCTCGTTTAATAAGCTTTAAGTATGTATTAATTAAGTTGACGTTTATTACGAAAAAAATTGTGATTAACCTCGAGTCATGTAAAGAAATGATGTGATTTCCTATCCAGTGACTTCCAAGTGCCCGTGTTTTCTGCAAAAACGACTAAAATAAATTGTTGCAAAGCTTTCATTGCTTGTTTATCTGCGATATGTGATGTATTTTAATAAACATAATTGCCTAAAAACAAGTTTTATTAAAAATGATAAAAATAATGATTTTCAAACAATATTTATAGAAAATGATTACGAAGTTGTATTATTCTCCTAGATTTCTATCATAAGAATCGATGTATATTTATAAGATACATAAATATATTTTAACCGATATTGATATGTCTCAAAAGATCTAAAAAGAAGTGAGAAAATAGAGCTCAGATAACTGAACGATTTTTTTTTTCTAAAATAAGGTAAAGAATAAATAATTGAAATAAATTATTTGAAAAATATGTTGAAATTAGAAGTAGCATAATACACCGATTAAACATAAAAAAAATATAATAAATACATGGTTGGAAAATTAGTTAGGAGTTCCAGCAACAGAGAAACGTTTTAAAAAATATATTTATTTTATGTTATTATTTCGATCATCCTTCTGTCGAATAATAGCCCGAGATAACATGTCAAAATGAAACGAAAGAGAACAAACGACTGAAAATATTCTACTCCTTTTGTTCCAAATTAATATTGAAAATCAGATAAAAACTAAATACATACACTTATCTACTCAAACCCATATGGACATGCGCCTCACAAATTTACGGTTCTGCAAAAAAGACGCACTTACAAAAACTACAAACTACAACCATTTCAATCCACCTGTCCTCCAGTTCATATTGACAACAATCAAATTCCTCAAACGGACACGGAACTTTACCTTGGACTCACCTTCGACAGAAGGATGACATGGGGCCCACATGTTAAAATGAAACGCATGACACTTAACAAACTACTCAAACTACTTTACTCTCTTTTTGCCAAATCTTCAAAACTAAAACTAAAACAGAAACTGAACACATATACATACTTACTTAAGCCCATATGGACATACTCATCACAAATATACGGCATCGCTAAAAAGACCCACCTACAAAAACTTCAAACGTTCCAATCAAAATTATTGCGACTCATAACAAAAGCACCTTGGTACGTGACTAACAAAACGCTACATACTGACCTCCACTTTCCAACAGTTGACCAACATATAACGACCCTATATCAACGATTTTACACAAATTTAAATGGACATAATAACAGACTTACAAGAGACATGTCCACAGCTGACATAGCTCAGAACATGAGCAGGAGACTAAAAAGGCGTTGGATGAGGGATCTCTTTCCTTAGACAACCTAAGTAATTGGAACAAGTTAGGGAAGAGGTACTGCTGAGTACTTTCCTTCCCCATGCCTGTCATGTCATTATATCATTATTGCCATCGCATTTGCTGATTGTCAACTTATTGTTGACAGGCGCAAATACATATTTTATAGACAAAAAAAAAAATCAATCCAAAATTTTAAGACTAATAACAGCAGCTCCCTGGTACGTAAACAACAAAACTTTACATACCGACTTACAATAACCGACCATCGATCAACATATAAGTACTCTCTACTCCCGATTTCATCTTAAACTACACGGAAATCACATCGGACTTAACAACGACATGGCCACAGCTGACATGTCCATCAGGAGACTACTAAAGAGGAGCTGGATGAGAGATCTCCTTTCCTAAATTATGAAGTAGAATAAGACCAGGAAGAGGTACTGTTGGGTACTAATCTTCTCCATGCCTAAAATGCCAATTTTCTTTACTATGAGATCACATCAAAAATATTTTGGATATAATTTCAGATCGTCATTAAGATTAAGAAAAGACAAGATAAAACCAAACGAAACATATTAGCTAGAAAATAATAAGAAAAAAAAAGTTACCTATTAACAAACGGAGGTTGCAGGCGTGGGGTCACTAATTTCAATTAATCTTTTTTTATGGTAGTACTTTTTTTATTTATTAAAAAGTAATATGTTTGTATAATGGTGGAACAATGCAATGTAAGAGCTATGTCCATATGGATTGATCAGTATGCTGTGTATAAAGCAACCCTATATAATAGGGCAGCATTACTCTCAATGATGTATTTATCTCTCTCTATAGAAATATAACAACCTGTCATCCGGATAATAATTATTGGGAGATATGAACACATTCACACCATTATGGTTGTACTGGATCGAAACATATTAGGCTCCCATGTAGGAGAGTTCTTGCGTAGAATAACACATCTTTGCAACAAATCGTCATTTTTTTCAACGATTCTGTTTTACTGTATTCAAGGAAAGTTTGTAAACTTTTAAATGGCTATGTACAACATCTGCAAAAAACTGTATCCTTTTTTATTTATTCGGAATTCTATTTTTACTACCGCTCGTTTCCAGGTATATAAAAAAAAAATACAATTCTTTTACTGCTTCGTTTCGCTGCGGTATGTTATATAGATACATTAAAATGGCTTTGAAGGAGAATGCATTAACCAAGCTCCATCGAAATCGGTAAATTCGTTTAGGCCTTATTGTCGTTACGGTACAGTTTTTTCGGCCACCATCTTGAATGACAATTACTTTTCGGTGAAGTGTGATACAAATAAATTTAAAAGACTTCGAGGAGAAGAGTTTGGCTAAGTTTCATTAAACTTTGCTGTAGGCACTGTTACACTCTATTACGTCACAGGTTTTTCGGCTTACACCTTGAAAGTAAAGGGAAGATGGTAATGGCGAGTTCCGAGGTTCATCCTTGGGTGCCCTTTTAAATTGATAACAAATTTCAAAACAATGAATTTTTTCTTGACCGATCACAAAGATTGATGATTGAAAATAATATACCAAGACCATAAAATAATTGTCCAAAATCTAATATTAAATCATCATTATTAATTGTTTATATGAGATAAATATAATATAGTTAATAATCGATTTCAAATTCGACTGAATTTAAAAAAAAAAGTATTTACTATACTCAACAAATTGTTCAGTTTTTTTTTTTGCAACTTTGTAAATATTTTTAGTCATTAAAATGAAAACAAAAATCTCAGACCTAGTGAAATTCCTAGGTTAAATTAATTTAAAAAATCTAACCGGTGCAGGCACGGAAGATCTACCATACCCGCAATACCGCACTGCTATGCGCTAGTCAAGCAGTAATGTAGGGGTTTTAGTAAAAAAGAATTTCTATTACAGCATAAATAATTTAAATACAAGTTACTTATTTAAAAAGACTCACTTAAACAAACTTCAAATCTTTCAAGCAAAAACATTCAGAACAATCACAAAAGCACCTTGGTACGTTAGCAACATAACCTTACATACTGACCTCCATATGCCGACTGTTAACGAACACATACGTACTCATTACAAACGATTCCGTGACAACTTACAAGGACATCCTAATACACATATAAATGACATGGCCACTACGAATATGCCAGGTAACGTCTATAGAAGACTGAAGAGGAGCTGGATGAGAGACCTCCTCGCCTAATGTCTGCATGTGATATCTATGTCTCGCCGAGTGAGGTGTCGCTGGGCACTGATCCTCCTCATGCCTTTCATGACATTATATTTAGCGCAGCAATCGATCTCACATTCACTGGTTGTCATTACCATTATGACAGGTGTGAATAAAACATTAAAGCTAAAAAAAAAAACTTATTTAAATAGTATATATATATATATATATATATATATATATATATATATATATATATATATATACACAAATATAATTATATAATTATTATATAAATAAAATAAGTACATTAACGAAAAATTCACCTTCTCGAAATGAAAAAAATTGAACAAAACAATTATCATTATGATATAAAATATTTATTGAGGCTTAAAAAAAGAAAGAGAGTGTCACTGGCAGGGCCCTGATATTTCAATACTCAAGGTCTCAGGTTTGAATCCCGGCTCAAGACAGAAAAAATTATTTACTCTGTATTATCAACCGTGGGGCGACCCCCTGGGTCAGAAAACCCTTATGGGGCATACCCAGCCTTTACAAAATAGGTAACCTGAATTAAATAATTAATTAAGGAAAACTTGGTGCTTGAGCGTGATCTAAATCAAATCACCTCCTTGCACAACCTTTGACTAAGAAACAATACTTTCCCTAAATCTTACTAAACCCAAAACCCTCCATGGGTTGTATTGGTACAGATTTTCTTTAAACAAGAAAGGTCCCAGCGATTGACAAAATACAATCAGAACTGTTTAAGATTGAGGAAGACGACTTAGAGCCAAGCATATAATCCAACATATAATCCAGAAAATATTTGAGGAAGAAAGGATACCAGAGGCTTAGAATACAGGGCTAATAAAAGGGCCTATATGTGCCCTATCCTAAAGAAAGGCTGCACGTATGAGTGTAGTAATTATAGAGGCATGACACTCTTCCAGTTGCCTACAAGATAATGAGCAATATCCTACTACACAGGATATATTCGTATTACAAAAATATAATAGGCCACCAACAAGCTGAATTCAGAAGAGGAAAGAGCACGGTAGAAGATATCTTTATCCCAAAACAAGTGCTCGAAAAATGATACGAAGTAGCGTTCACGCACTATTTGTCGATTCATGTGGACAGGAACTGTCTTTGGGAAATCAAGACTGAACTGGAAACGGAAACTGAAACTAGACAAGTTCTATCCCTAGAACAATCCCAAATTGTGCTAGCTTCTTCCATGTATTACGTTAAATCCGAACCTAGTCACAGAATAATTTATCTTCCTCATATTTTTATTAATTATATTTAAATAATAAATTTTATCAGACCTTCTGTTGGTTGTTAACAGTCGTCGACAGGTGCAGATTAAAATTACAAGATATGCAGACTAAAAATATAAATTTAAAATGTTAATGTTGTAAAATAAAAAGATAAATATTTACACATACAGCTATATTTTTATTTATAAATTATGTAACCATGCACAAAAATTTGGAAAGTATGCAATTTGATGCAACAAAAATCAATCCAATCGATCCTCAACTTTATATTATGAACAAATAATGCAATATTTACAATCAGTTCCTCAATTTTCAATATTTTTAACGTAATATCGCTAATCTTTGTTAAACAAAGCCAAAAAAGTATACACAGTAGTAAATCAAACAAAATAAAGCCGTAACTAGAAAGAAAAAGTCATATCTTCATAAAAAAGACAGTTGGAAAAACTCACATTAATTTTAAGTTCCTAAAATTACATTAGTTGTCATCATTACCGTTTTCCGTTTCTAAATTTATGATGTTTTTTTTTACACGAAAACAATGACAGTAATCGTTTATTTTTAAAAGCAGGATGAAATAAAGGATTCTCTTAACTTATTCTTTTTTTTGTTTCGCTTTTTCCTCAGTCAAAAATAAACTTAATTCCCCTTTTAACAAAACAAAAAACCCCTTGATTGCCCAAGTTGATGGCTTATCTAATTCAAACATACACAGCATTAAACGAATATTCCAAAATGTATTGTGGTTTCTTTCCACGATAATTTTAATAGACTAAAGATTACAAAGCTTTTGAAAGTCTTTAAGCAAATAAAAAATAATTATAATTGTTAATCATTAATATTATTTATATAGATAAATGATTTATGATCAAAGAGATTTTCGGGAGGTCTAATAACGCAGATCCTACCATTATCCTGAATTATTTCAGGAATCGGAGTTACGAAGATGTGCTGCTCGGATATGGGTACTTAAACAGCAGCAATGCAGCGGCAATATTAGTCAGGAATAGAAACACCCTGAATAATAGCTAATAAAATACTTTCAAACTAAATATTTGTATATGCTGGCGACAGGGTGAGAAGAAATATATTTCTTAAATGTAAAGGGGGCGGGGTGGGCGAATGGGCTAAAGCATGTGCACAGCACCGCAAGTTTCCTGGCAACCGGATTACAGATTTGAGAAGATTTAATAAGTAGGAGTTCACGTCCCGGTGCCGGAGGGGATTTCAAATTCCCCGTCCTCATCCCCCGGCCCGGGAAAAACCGTATAGCCTAAAAGGCGAGGTAGGGAAGAACAGAAAAAAAAATTCTTAAATGTAAGTTTTTTAGACGGAAACACTATTCTAAGCTAAGAATAATAAGGTACTCAAAAGAAAAAAAATTATAGTCCGTGATACAGACCATTTTTTATAAAAATTTTAACATCCATCTGAAACTTCGCAAATGGCTTCATCTGATCTGATCGTAACCTACAAAAATTTTATTTACGAAAAATCGAGAAATAAAGGTGATCTATAAAAATATTTATTAGGGGTGGGGTGGGAGGTTATTTAGGACAAAACTCTCAATATTTTGTAGGCCACCTTTTTTTTCGAGTTTGTGATCATATCATATTAGGATTCAATTCAATGGAAAGCAACCCATTATTTGCTTCATGAGTTTTTAGTAACTAATTAGACAAAGTTTGCCGATCTCCAGATTGAAAACGCCCCAATTCCGAGAATTTTCGTAAATATAATATTTGTAGGTTACGAAGAGATGAAGCTATTTATGAAATTTAAGGCGGATGTCAATAATTTGATAAAAAAGGGGTCTGTACCGCGGGCTGTTAGTATCAGCTTGTCTTAACCATATTCGTTCTTTTATGTACGTCGACAATAAAAGTATTTTTAATTACAATAAATAAAAATTAATTTTTTCTATAAAAATATACAAGGTTCTATGGCTTTCTATCTTGAGGTTCTTGGAATGGACAGTGGTTCGCTTCGTGGAAATCTTAAGGATGGTTGCAAAAGAGTCGCGGTCTGAAGTGGATTCGGGGATTCGTAGGGAGTAGGCTTGAATAAAGAAGTAGCACTTCAAAGTCCGGTCAGGAAAGCCCAAATTACAGCCCGACAACTAAGCACCTAAGTAAGCTACTAAAGGCACGGGAGCGATTACTTCTTAAGACTTTGTCCCCTTTGAGAGATGAGACAGGGAATATTTAATTCATTTTTTAATTAAAAAACCTAATTAGTTTATCATTTGCGTCAAGCTAAATACAATAGCCAGATGACGGACCGACTCAGATCACTTTCATCCCCAGTTGCGGAAAATCGGCTAAACATTTCAAAGTTCTAGATTATATTACGCAAATTTGTACAAAGGTTGTTTGAACCTGGCAGGCAGAGCTTTGATCCGAGCATCTGTCTTGGGACTAATTAGTGCAAAGCCATTTCACAAAGCATTTACTCTGGCCAAAGCGGCAGCGTTTCTGTTAGTGACGTTTGTCGCTGTCGGCATTTCAATGATTTTAAATTTATCCCCAGATGCCAACTTGACCTACACAAGATATTTCGACGAATTTATAAGCTCTTAATATAGGAATATTTAACTATATATCATCACATTTAACTTCTTTTCGATATCTGAGGAAATGTTAACAAGCATACTAGAATACAAGTAAGGATATCCAACCAAGTTCTTTCAATCCAAAACAGTTAAACTTATTAATAATGTTATTAGTGAATATAACGAGTAACCACTGAACAAGAGTCAGAAATTAGATGTTAGGTTATGATTAAAAAAATACAATCGCACAGCTTTGTTTTTCTAAAATTCAGCCACACCACTCTATGACATCCAAATACATTCTGTCGGTTTTTTATGTTCTGATCATGAATCGTTTTGTCATTTGCTTCCATTTTAGACACACAAGACTGTGTCCCTGGATTTTTCCAATTATAACCTAATGTACATATATTTTTGTATTTGTATATGTATGTATATATATAAAACCAAGTTAAGCAACGCCGAGCTTGGTTAGCACTTGGATGGGTGGCCGTCCACCAGGGAAAGACGCGCTGCCCGAGATCCTCCCTCCAGGTGTGTGAGGTCCGTTAGCCTACTGGAAGCATCTCACACCGACCGGGCTTAGGATTGATGTCACTACCCCCGTGTACTTAAAACAGGAATCGGGATGTGGGCCAGGAGACCACAGCTGGCGGTCAAAGAACTTCATGGTCTGTAGCGCCAAAGTATATATATATATATATATATATATATATATATATATATATATATAGAGAGAGAGAGAGAGAGAGAGAGAGAGAGAGAGATAGATAGAAAGTAAACTTTATTCTGGGACAAGATCCCTTATGAATAACAGATATGAACAAAAAAATTAAAACTACATCTGGCCAAAAATTACATTAATCAATATTAAAGAATATATACAGTATCTTCAGTGAAATTAAATTAAAACAAGTAAAAATAAAATAAAATTTTGAGAAAAAACGAAATAAAAAAAACAACATTATTTAAATGAAAATAAAAATAAAATTATACTAAAAGCATGGGTTGATTTTTAAAATTAAGACAATAAATTTTATCAATCATTCACCTCAGTCAAAATCTGTTTCACAATATTTATTTTATTGTATAACGTCATTTTGGGATGTGAGAAGGAATTGGTAAAGATGATATTTAAATGAGGACAAGGAAGAGGCATGACGGATTTCAGATGGCAAGGAATTCCAGAAGGCTGTGGATCGGGAAATAAAGGAATATTCAAACGTCTTAGTTCTATGGGAAGGGATATAAAGGTCGGAAACACGGGATCTTGTTTTCTGGGAGTGGACCACGGGTTTAAACTGTAGGAGACTGTAGATATAAGAAGGGTGTCTAGTGTTGATTGTTTGGAATAGGAAAGATCCGAGGAAATATTGTATGCGGAAAGAAGGGAAGAGCCACTTTAACTCGTCGTAAAGGTGGGACACATGAGATCGCTTTGATGTACCGAAGACAAATCTTAAGCACGTATTCATGAGTCGCTTCAATCTATCCTCGAGTACCATCGGGATGCCTCCGTACACCACACAGCCGTAGTCAAAGTGGGTGAAAATGAGAGAGGATACAAGGAGCTTGCGGATGGGTTGTGGGAGTAGTTGGCGGGAGCGATGAAATAGCTTAAGGGTACCTATTGACTTACGGGAGATGAGGGCAATATGGGGTTTCCAGGAGAGGTTTTCGTCTATGGTGATTCTTAGGTTTTTGACGGATGAACTGAATGTGACAGGATGATCGTTGATGACTAAAGGAGGAAGGAAGGAGATGGATTTAAGAATAGGACTGGAACCTATAATAATGGCCTGAGTTTTCATCGCATTTAGATTTAAATTATTCAGACTTGCCCAGGCACTGATCCTATCTAGGTCAGCCTGAATATTGGCGAACGCGACTAGTAGCTCAGAAGGATGAAAGGAAAAATATATTTGGGTGTCATCAGCATATAAATGATGTGAACAGTGGTAGATGGATTTAGAAAGATCATTTATGTAGGAGTTGAAAAGGAGAGGGGAAATGCTCGAACCCTGGGCCACTCCAGAGGACAGTATAAGAAAGGAAGATATGGGTTGGTTTGGAATGCTGACTGCTTGAGTTCTGTCGGATAGGAAAGACTGTAACCAGAGGATAGAGCTGTTGGAGAAGGATAGAGATTTTAATTTAGTATAGAGTACAGAGTGGTCTAAGGAGTCAAAAGCTTTGGAAAAGTCGAGAAGTATTAATACAGTTAATATTTTTTCGTCCATTGCGGTATGTAAGTCATTGGTAATTTTTAGTAGGGCGGATTGTGTGGAGAAGCCAGGTCGGAAACCAGATTGGAGAGGATCGAGTAGTTTTGAGTTTTCAAGGAATTTAGAGATTTGGGATTGAGCTATTCTTTCCAGAGGTTTAGAAAGGTTAGAAAGAATGGAGATTGGGCGGTAGTCTTTAGGAGAGGTAGGATAGGGAATTTTGTTGATAGATCTGACTAATGCTTTTTTCCAAGCAGTTGGAAAAACTGAGTTCTGGAGGGAAAAATTATAGATGAAAAGGAGAACTGGAACGACTTCGGGAAGGCATAATTTTAATAGGTTGACTGGTATCCCATCAAGTCCGATGGAGTTTGTGTGTGATTATAGAGGAAATAAGGTCGGTCGGTGAGATGTTGGAGAAATAGAAATTATCACTGTTAAATGAGGGTGATAAGGAAAACTGGTTAGAGGTGGGTGAACTGTTGCTGGTGGTGGAAGATATAAAGTAGGAATTTAGTTCATCGGGTGATACCGGGTAGAACGGTGAGGAAGAGGATTTACAAAGAGAGAGTTTACGAAGGGTTAGCCATATATATTATATATATATATATATATATATATATATATATATATATATATATATATATATATATATATATGTATATATATATATATATGTATATATATATATATATATATATATATATATATATATATATATATATATATATATATATATATATAAACACGAGTATTTAAATTGGGAAAACTAGGTCCCTAATTATAAATCAATAAACTACAAATTGGATTCCGAAGACACCATTCATCAATTACAGCCAGTGATGGACTAAGGGACGGCATTTTAGCATAAATTATATGCAAGAGGAGTATTTCTAGATCTTGCTCAAGCACATACGCACATATAACAAAATATTTCACAATAATTTACACGGACATACCAACTCACTGATTCAAGACATGGCCACAACCAACATGCCTGATGCCATCCGTAGGAAACTCAAAAGAAGCTGGATGAGGAATCGTCCATTAATCATAAACATAAAATCAAGTCAGGAAGGAGAATGTTAAATATAATACTTAAAGGTCGATTGGAAATTTTTTGTGAATATATATATATATACACACAGTGCATATAGAGTGAACAGTATATACGTTTAATAACAAGATAGTAGAATGTTAACAATTTGATTAAAACAGTCTGGAACTGACAAAGAGGATACAAAGCATAGCTGTGAGGCAGAGAACGCAGTTCAGAAGAGAACTTAACATATTAAATAACTTTTGAGTAGATTTAATTTTATTATCCGAAATATCTTTGACACATTGATTGTTAAATGAAAGTGTAGCAATGTTATTGGATAACGATTTGTAACTACTTTAACTTTTACACAGACACACACACACTCACACCTCAGACAGACATATGTGACATATATATATATACATAAATCAATTGAATTAATTAAATTGAAAAATCAATCGAAATGTAAATTACCAATTAGTAATAAGGTTTCCTCTATGACTAGTGATTCTATAATTTGTTTTTAGATGTTCTTATTAATTTTACTGAACATTCGATTGCAACCAAACGTTATGAGATTGTCATCCTGAGATCTATCGTTTGGAAGTCGAGACAAGAACTGGACTGGATTTTGAAATATCATGACTGAAATACCTGCAAATTTTATTTTATCTATAAAATTGATCAGACTATTTACTCATCTCTAAATTAAGTTCCTAGGAAATCAATATACTAACAAATGTTGAAAGTTGACATTAACTACCTTCGACTATTAAAAAATTTGTAAACTATACTGTTGAAAGTAATTTGGTTTTTTCAACACCTTCGTTTTCCCGATATCATGGTGTATATGTAAAATTAATTACGTATTTTTTATAATTTCATTATTCTACAATAACTATTTTTTGACAAATTCTCTATAAACATTTTATTTCAATGTAGAGTTTGAATATGAGAACAATCATGTCTCGATTATTTATTTACACCTCCCATATATACATATATATATATATATATATATATATATATATATATATATATATATATATATATATATATATATATATATCGGTTCCCCGGAGGTAAATAACATGTAAATTTTTTCATTCAGTAATTTAGTAACGAAGAGAACAAATTTATTAGGTCAAAAAAAAAATTACCGATTTAACCGGAGTACCGATTTAATAACAAAGAAACAAAAACAAATACATATATATATATATATATATATATATATATATATATATATATATATATATATATATATATATATATATATATACACATATCTTTCAGTGATTTGTTTTTAATTTACCACACGCTCTATGTATATACTATTCATAGAATCAGTTTCTATAGGTTTAATACGTATAATTCATATTAAAAAATGCCATCATGCTTCATGGATAAAACATTAAAATAACAATAAACTTTAGTGTGGTGATGTTTCAGATTATGTCCCTAATAAAACGTTCTCTGGCTTAATAGTTTACGATTTCATTAAGTTAGAAGTGCAGCTAATAAAATGTAGAAATTTCGTAATAGAGTTGTGAAACTTTAGCAATATGAATGCTAAACATAAAGAGGCGATGGTCAACTTCCAGTTTTATTATATGATGAAAAATTTAGAAAAATAATGGTGAAAAATTAGATATTCCGTAAATTTTTCCATTTTGAATTACATTATTTATAAGGTCAGTTAGAGTATTTTTGACACCCTTGTCCTGCACTTTCGGGCTATTACTCCAGTCAACGAAGGGGTTGTAAAGTGCATGGACAAGCATTTGGCTTAGGGAATTTGTGGAGGTACTTAGAGGATAAACACACTAAAATTCCCTGGTCACTTATTTCCAGATTTTCACATGCATATTGAAAACATCGTAGACGAAACATTGTTATATAAGAAATTAAAGCTAATAAATTTTTTTCAAGAGTTCATATGAATTTATTTCGTATCTGATATAGTTATCGATATATTCATTAATTTAAATTAATGCGTCTTGATGTCTATAGTTTAAATAAATGAATAATGATATAAAAAATACATTTGTGCATTTTTTTTGTGTGTCTTTGTCGTACAATCACTTTCCTCTTCAGTTTCCGGAAAAAGAAAAAAAAAATATCCAAGAAGGTGCCTTTAGCGAGCCGGCGAACTATGATCCCAAGCGCGAGGTGTCCTAATTGTTGGCAACTCTCCTAACTAAGTCATTAAAGTTGAACTTTGTATTAAATTAAGCCCTGCTATTAATGGCTCACCTGCATTGTTCTCTCCAAGCTAAACCAATATTTCATCGCCCCAACCACTCACTTTTCAAATATATTTTTTTATGGTAGAGTTCTAGGTATTTTTTAACTTCTGAAATCCTCGAATAAGTTGGATTACTACCACTTAATATTCTAAATTATATTCCATCAGAATCTATAACCTTTGTCGTTCGGTCAGATAATTGTTCGATCTCACGAAAAAAAACGTGTTTCTCTTTCGCGATATAAAGGGCAACATGGACTCTCGATGAATAGTAGAGTATCTGAATCCTATTCCTATATGGCCCAGCAGAATATTGTTGTCCATGACGATCTCATGATATGGCTGTGATATTTCTATTCCACTATCACAGTCACAGTCATACAGAATCCGATGATCTCTGGCAACACAGACATTGCCTGGACATTTCGCATTCTGACCGAATGAGTCTTTGGGATTCGATATTCAAATGATTTAATCGCGTATGTGAAGGCAGTGGTACATTCAGCATTTAAGTTTAGGAAAGATTTTTTTTTTTTATTTATTGTATAATGATACAATATATTCTGCCATACCTAAGGGCAATAGGTATAAGTGCTAAAATTAAGTAGACATTCATACAATATATACAACAAGAACAAAGATATATAAGTAAATCACTAAGAACTAAAAAGAAAAAGTAAATATAAATGAATAAAAAAATATAAAAAAATTAAATGAAGGAAGTATGAATTAAAAAACATATGTAATAACAGTAATAGTTATTTACCGAATAATAAAGTAATAATAATGATGAAAGTAAAATAATATACAAGCTTTGCAAATAAAACCCACAAAAAATGTATATAACAAAATTAAAATTCAAGTTGATAATAATTTTTTTTTTATATATACACTTAAATAAAATAAGGCATCTAAAATTCATTCACACTTATCTATAAATAATTATTACGTTCGTCCAAGCCAGGCTTTGTCTTCCACATTTGAAAGGAAAAGCAGGACTCCAGGAGATCCCAGCACTTCTCTATAAGCCGCCTACTGGAATTGACATCAAGTAGAGAGGGCCAGGAACATTCAGGACAGTGAGTGGAGTAGCTGACCGTTGTCAGAAAAGAATAATCAATAAGAATAATTTTTTTTTTTAGTTATACAAGCTGTAAGGAATCATGTTTTTTTTTTAAATATTTGTTCTCGATGCTTACACTTAGTAGCTGACGTAGATGTGTTATAATTTAAAAACGGAGACACAAACCACTCAGAAACAAAACAAAAAGTATCATTTTTCTGTTTTAAGCTCAAAAGCGTCCACCTCCCTCTAATTCACATCCTTGAATTCAACACTCTAATAAGAGAAGCAGAGTAAATCAGCCTACAAGTAAATGAAAATAAAACAAAATATATTATAATAAGCCACAATAATAGGTTTTGTGTAGAAGTAACAACATTTTCTAGAGTAGAAAACATTCGAATACCTCGGCTCCACCATAATCTCAATGAATAACCAACATTATTCAAGTACTTGTAGTGCTCTCAGTGCTCGAATCACACCCTGATGATGACCCACATGTTTGGGTTGAAACGTTGGCACTAATAAAAACTTCATAATGACTGCTTCCTGAATATTTATTACCTACAAATCTTTAATAGATTCATAATTACCACATTCTTAGATTTAATGCAGCAATAAATGTTTATATTTATTAAAATCTTAATTCGTGACTGTAGCAGAAGGACCGTGGCTATCAGCAAATTTTAGTAAGATGACTTTGTCGATAATAGAATTCTCTCTCTCAGACTAAATCACCTTCCCCTATCTAAACAGTCCTTTAACTACTCCTTCTTATCACTTCAATCACAGTCATTATATCTAACAAATCTCCCTCATCATAGCTACTTCTTTCATGAGGGGTTGCACAGGAGCATTCCCTCACAACTTTATTTTCAATCTATACGAAAGTCCTACTAGAATTTATCCAAAACATCCAGCATCATTTGTATCAAAGATAACCTCTCTCCACTACTTACTATCTATTTCGCATTTCATTTCTCTAACATTTATTTTATTTTTAACAACATTTTTGAAAATGGGTAAAATAAAAAATTCATAGAAGCTAATTAAAAACAAAAATCTTAAAAAAAAAAAAAGTGACCGTTTCCTTGGCGACACCGCTCTTATATTCTTTCAGCTTACCAACATATTTGATACGTTTCGTAAAACCGCAGAATGTTGATAGGATTAACAGCTGGGCTTTAGAAAGTTAGTTGTGCCTAAATTTAGTGAAGACTAAAGCAATCCTCGTTGTCCAAAATCCTCTTTGCTTCTCTTCTCTACAATCCACTGCTCTCAACAACATTCCTATTCACAATAAAAACCTAGGAGTTGCTTTAGACGAATTCCATACTAAGTATAAATAATTTCATTTATTTAACTTTTTTTTCTAAAATTGGTGGTATAACTTGATTAACTTTAGCTCATTTCATTCATTTCAGCTCAAGCAATTAATTATAAAAAATGTTTATACCAATAAAAAATTAAATACTGCAGCTGTGATAGTTTTCAGTTTTAGTTTATTAGTTATGAATCCTTTTTTTTTTTTTTTTTTATTCAATGAAGCTATATTATGGTTTAAAATTACATCAGGTTAGAAAATGAATTCAAAAACAATAAAAAAATCCTTAGACTTAAGTTCAATATCTTCGACTGACATATTACAGAAGTGTCCAAATATCAAGAACAAATCAAAAACTCCAAACCTAAGACTATATGATATTATTCATATGATATTCACTTCTTTCAAGTATGGGGGCAGACTTAGGGAAGGGGAGAAAAGAGCGAGGGGAGGAAGAGATTACCGCAATAAAAATAGGGAAGGGGCGAGAATATCGTTCCACCAATATTTCTAAGAACAAAAATCAAATCAAAATTAATGTACATGAATGAATAAAATATATAAACTGAAATCAATTAAGAAAATAGAAAAATTCTAGCAGATGGCTAGACTAAGCCCAAGAAATATGTACGCAACTATTTACCACGACCTACGTTTCTACTATTGAAATTTTATACTGCGCCTATGCTTTTAAGAAATTTTAGATTAAAACTTAGACAGAAATTGAATACGTATGCTTACTTACTTAAGCCCCTTCAGACCTACGCTTCACAGAAATATGGGACAAACAAAAAGACGAGCAAACTACATACTTTTCATTCAAGGTCATTCAGAACAAGGCTCATTCTTGGCACATTAGCAACATCACTTTACATAAACATTCGCTGATTTTCGACAGATGTTAGTAGAAAAATAATGAAAAAAATTTGTCGCATAACTTCTAACACTAAGAGAAGTGTAATTTTCATTGGATTCAGTACTACAAAGTACAATGAGTGAAGTCCATCAAAATTAACATAAGGAACATCTTTATGAATGAAACCATATCCAGAGAATTGAAACTTTCGTCCTACTCATGGGCATCTTTCTGAGGGTGGGGAGGGAGGAGAGGTATATACAAGAAACTTCACTTTGCAAAACCCAATCAAATTTTCAACAATTTCACAGTATTAAGGTCTTCCAAATGTCTCCTGCACGAACGCGGATGGGCTTGATTATTTTATGGTATGGTTGAAAAGTAAAATTAGTAGTTTAGTTAAGTAAAAGTTGAAAAGTTTCTCCCTCAAGAAACTGCAAGAACCAAGATCCTTGTCGCCAAGATTTGGGTATTATTTTAAGGTGGCTTAAAAGAAATTGATCATAGACAAATGAATACTGTGGGCATCAATATTAGGCGTTTGTAAAACAAAATTCAAAAATTTTAAGTTATTTTGTATTCGCAAGAGACCGTTTAAATTATTTCTTGGAACAAATGGGAACATACAAAGACTTGGCTTGGGGAGCCGGTACACAGGGATCGACGTCTATGGTTGTACGAGGTGTCGTGGGATAGTAATCAGTATTTTGGGATTGAAAGGTATGTCGCGTGTATGACAATATATTTTATGATATAATAATTAAAATATACATAAATTATATATATATATATATATATATATATATATATATAATATATATATATATATATATTATTTTTATTTTATTTTAATGAAATTTACAACTGTATTACATAACAAATACAACAAGTAAATCTGGAAACAGTGACATGACATGTGCAACATGAAGAGAAACTACCCATTGGTAGCACTCCAATAATAGTTCTATATTAAAAGGTCCTGGAGCCATCTTCTTTTCAGACGCCTCGGAGGGTCATCAGGAATATAAGAGGAAGCAAGGTTAGAAACAACATGATTCGGATGGTTCAGAAGTTTATTATGGTAGGGCATGTATCTGGAGTGAGCTAAATCTGAAACATATGGTACATTAAGATCGCTATGGATGATTTTATTTGTGACAAAGTAAGGTGCATTGAGGATTTTACGAAGAATTTTGGATTGTAAGGATTGAATACGAGAGGAATTCGATGGTTTAGTAGAGACCCAAAGCTCGATTCCGTAAGTCCAAATAGGCTTAATTATAGTAAAACATATGATTCTTTTGTAAGTAATTGGAACTTTAGAGCGTTTGTCGAGTAAGTGCTGGAGTTTTAACGTCGAGCGGTTTCTTATCGTTTCAGTCTGGTATGAGGATTCCCAGTGAGTCGTTTGTCCAGTAGGAATCCTAGGTATCAGATTTGTTCAACAGGGTTAAGTGGCGTATTGTTAAAGGATACAGTAGGGCAGAAAGTCATAGTTTGCGACGAAGGGTAAAGATGATTTGATGGAATTTATTGGAGTTTATTTTAATCCTCCAGTTTTGACACCATTCTTCAAGACTTGTAATGTGTGATTGCAGAGTTTGGAATGCAATTGATGGATCGTTCTTAACTCATAGGATACACGTGTCTTCGGCATAGGAGGTGATGACAGTGTTGGGTTATATACATAAATTCATGCGTCCCAATTTATAGAAAATTTTGCCGCTATGACAGTCTCTAGAAGAACAAAAGTGTTAATTTTTAAAGATAATTACGAATTTTTGAAGTGCTAATGTGACAAAATTACTAGTAGTACAGAAATGTTACTTCTTGAAGACACTTTATTTTATTTCCATGTTAACTAAGGTACTCTGAAGGGAATGCTAAGATAGAAAATTATCTAGAAAATCGATCTCCTATTCAATGCTTGTCACAGAAGCAATTCCCTAAATGAATTCCAGGAATAAGATTACCTTTCTATGCCTCTTTTAATATTCCAGTCGCTTTCGTTAATAACTTACTTTAATTACAAATTACTCTGAAAAGCAACATTGTAATTGAACAGCTTTCTAGATAAAAACAACAAGTACAAGATAGTATTCGCTAATTAATAATGAGTTTTTAATTATAATTTCATTTTCATTTATTTATATGTTTTTTTTTCTTAATTTAGTTTTTCATATATATCAGTTAATTGAAGTTTCCATGGTACTCCAGCTTATATTTTATAAAAGTGGTCAATCCTTGCTTTTCATCTCTAAAATACCTAACATTTAGGAAACACATTTTCTGTTGAGATATTTTGAACAAAAAAAATCAAGAAAAAGAAAGCTAGAGACAACATTGTGCTTATTAACGGTAGAAAAAAAATCGTTTCACTCAACACTAAATAGAATAGAAAATATTTTTATTCTGGGACGAAGTCCCTTTAGAATAACAAAAAAGTACAAAATTAAAATATTATATCTGGCCAAATAAAAACAAACAAAAAAAAAATTAAAAGTAAAAATAAAGATAAATAAGTAAACAAAATATTAGTTATACATACTATATACAAAAAAAAAATAAAAAAATCTATATACAAAACTGTTGAAACCAGCCTTTTCTAACTCTACCTATCCATCTATATTTTGGGCTATTACTTCCCATTTACCTGCATGCTGCACTATTAACTTCTATATTGGATGTCTAGTAGAGATGGGCAGTACTCGATTACTTTCATGATTTGAGTAATTTTATTAGGAAAAAGTATCGAGTAGTTTCTGTACTCGGCCTGACAGCGGCGAGTACTGAGAGTACTCACGCAGCGTCAATCATGAATTAGTTAAGTACAGAAAATACTCGCGCTGTTATATCGAATTACAGAAAGTACTCAGCCGAATTCCTACAAAGAGTACTTTTTATTTTTCAACTACTCCGTCATTATTATAAAGAGTAAAAATGTTTTCTTTTATTTCCTTCAATAATAGCGGCCATATTCGACCTGACCAACCCCGAGGCCCCATTAATCAATATTAGACTAACCATCATGTTTTGGGGGGCCTTTTTTATAAAAATATACTGTCGGATTTTAGATAATGCCCCCGGGCATCGAATTTTCATAACTTTTTCGATTAAATCGATATCAGGGTCGACTATTATGTTTTGGGGGGCGCTTTTTATGAAAATGAAATCGAATTCGAGATTGGGCCCCCCGGGCATCGACTTTTTTTAACTTTTTGAATTAAATCGATATCAGGGTCGACTATTAGGTTTTGGGGGATGCTTTTTATGAAAATGATATCGAATTTGGGATTGGGCCCCCCGAGCCCCGACTTTTTTTAACTTTTTAGATTAAATCGATATCAGGGTCGACTATTAGGTTTTGGGGGATGCTTTTTATGAAAATGATATCGAATTTGGGATTGGGCCCCCCCGGCCCCGACTTTTTTTAACTTTTTAGATTAAATCGATATCAGGGTCGACTATTAGGTTTTGGGGGATGCTTTTTATGAAAATATCGAATTTGGGATTGGGCCCCCCGGGCCCCGACTTTTTTTAACTTTTTAGATTAAATCGATATCAGGGTCGACTATTAGGTTTTGGGGGATGCTTTTTATGAAGATGATATCGAATTTGGGATTGGGCCCCCCGGGCCTCGACTTTTTTTAACTTTTTGAATTAAATCGATATCAGGGTCGACTATTATGTTTTGGGGGGCGCTTTTTATGAAAATGATATCGAATTTGGGATTGGGCCCCCCGGGCCCCGACTTTTTTTAACTTTTTAGATTAAATCGATATCAGGGTCGACTATTAGGTTTTGGGGGACGCTTTTTATGAAGATGATATCGAATTTGGGATTGGGCCCCCCGGGCCTCGACTTTTTTTAACTTTTTGAATTAAATCGATATCAGGGTCGACTATTATGTTTTGGGGGGCGCTTTTTATGAAAATGATATCGAATTCGAGATTGGGCCCCCCGGGCCCCAACTTTTTTTAACTTTTTGAATTAAATCGATATCAGGGTCGACTATTAGGTTTTGGGGGACGCTTTTTATGAAAATGATATCGAATTTGAGATTGGGTCCCCCAGGCCTCGACTTTTTTTATCTTTTTGGATTAAATCGATATCAGGGTCGACTATTAGGTTTTGGGGGACGCTTTTTATGAAAATGATATCGAATTTGAGATTGGGCCCCCCAGGCCTCGACTTTTTTTATCTTTTTGGATTAAATCGATATCAGGGTCGACTATTAGGTTTTGGGGTGTGCTTTTTATCAAAATACTGTCGGATTTGAGATTGCACCTAGTGGATTCACTTTTTGGAATTAGTCGATATCAGGGCCGTCTATTATGTTTTAGGGGACGGATTTTATAAAAAAAAAATCCGACATCATTTTCATAAAAAGTGTCCCCCAAAACCTCTTAATCAACATTGATATCGATTAAATCCGAAAGGTTAAAAAAAGTCGAGGCCCGGGGGGCCCAATCTCAAATTCGATATCATTTTCATAAAAAGCGTCCCCCAAAACCTAATAGTCGACCCTGATATCGATTTAATCCAAAAAGATAAAAAAAGTCGAGGCCTGGGGGGCCCAATCTCAAATTCGATATCATTTTCATAAAAAGCGTCCCCCAAAACCTAATAGTCGTTCCTGATATCGATTTAATTCAAAAAGTTAAAAAAAGTTGGGGCCCGGGGGGCCCAATCTCGAATTCGATATCATTTTCATAAAAAGCGCCCCCCAAAACATAATAGTCGACCCTGATATCGATTTAATTCAAAAAGTTAAAAAAAGTCGAGGCCCGGGGGGCCCAATCCCAAATTCGATATCATCTTCATAAAAAGCATCCCCCAAAACCTAATAGTCGACCCTGATATCGATTTAATTCAAAAAGTTAAAAAAAGTTGGGGCCCGGGGGGCCCAATCTCGAATTCGATATCATTTTCATAAAAAGCGCCCCCCAAAACATAATAGTCGACCCTGATATCGATTTAATTCAAAAAGTTAAAAAAAGTCGAGGCCCGGGGGGCCCAATCCCAAATTCGATATCATCTTCATAAAAAGCATCCCCCAAAACCTAATAGTCGACCCTGATATCGATTTAATCTAAAAAGTTAAAAAAAGTCGGGGTCCGGGGGGCCCAATCCCAAATTCGATATCATTTTCATAAAAAGCATCCCCCAAAACCTAATAGTCGACCCTGATATCGATTTAATCTAAAAAGTTAAAAAAAGTCGGGGCCGGGGGGCCCAATCCCAAATTCGATATCATTTTCATAAAAAGCATCCCCCAAAACCTAATAGTCGACCCTGATATCGATTTAATCTAAAAAGTTAAAAAAAGTCGGGGCCCGGGGGGCCCAATCCCAAATTCGATATCATTTTCATAAAAAGCGTCCCCCAAAACCTAATAGTCGACCCTGATATCGATTTAATCTAAAAAGTTAAAAAAAGTCGGGGCTCGGGGGGCCCAATCCCAAATTCGATATCATTTTCATAAAAAGCATCCCCCAAAACCTAATAGTCGACCCTGATATCGATTTAATCTAAAAAGTTAAAAAAAGTCGGGGCCCGGGGGGCCCAATCCCAAATTCGATATCATTTTCATAAAAAGCGCCCCCCAAAACCTAATAGTCGACCCTGTTATCGATTTAACACAAAAACTTAAAAAAAGTCGGGGCCCGGGGGCACTATCTCAAATCCGACAGCATTATTATAAAAGTCAAGTGGTGTAAAAAAAAAAAAAAAAATGGTCCCCAAAGTTGATTAAATCCAAATTATTTTAATAATTCTTTATTTTTTCAATTTACATTAATATCGATACTATTTTAAAAAACTATACCCCCATAAGATAATAATGGACTTAAACATGGAAGAAATATTAAATATTCTACTCCTGTAATTTTTATAATGAAATACTCGATTACTTTGAAAAGTACTCAGAGTAAAATATTCCCGAGTAGATTTGAAAATAGAAAGTACTCACGAGGACAGCTGATTACTTTTTGTACTCGTCAATCATGAGGTCGAGTAGTGATTGAAGTACTCGATACTCGAACCGGGCGAGTATTTGAGTAAATTACTCTGTAATTGTACTTTTTACTCAGAGTACAATTTTGCCCATCTCTAATGTCTAGGTATCGTAGATGAATATTAGAACTGACTTTATCATATCATTGTACACCCTAAATTCGACCGTAAGCCCTTGTAGAGAGAAGAAAGCTCTGTTTGCGTTTGCTATACCCAAATAATTGATCATATTGAATAGTAATATTTATAATGCGCTAATTTTAATATTTTTAAAAGTTAATTTAATATGCTAGTCGTTAAATAACCGATATCTGGTTTACATTCTCTTTACACTAAAGCATACTTGTTATCTCTGATATGAATGGCATTGTGATGAACATGTTTAACCTATATGTAATACTGGTACTGGTACAAGGAAAAAAGAAGTGATAATGTACCATCAAAACCCTACTTTAAACTTTAACCTAATAGGGACAAGATCACACATGGGTGACTCGATATTAGGTGACTTGATATTATCGAATCAACAGCTCACTCAAAGATCACAATAAAATAGTAATGGGGGAGTAAGTGGTAATAAAGTTCTCCCTTCTTCTGCTATTAAAGCCTGTTGCTCTTTTGAAAAGACATCTTTGTTTCTTAAAATGGGAAGCGGAACCAACTTCTGTATAAAAACTTTTCAAACAGATAAAGGGATTACTAAGAATCTTCCAGTGAATAATCCTAATTCTCTCTCTCATTATCGGAAATATATTTACTGATAATTTTTTATGGATATCTTCCTCATAAAATAATGTTTTAAAAGCTGTATAATTAGGCAGGTTTACTTACAACTATTCCTTTCAACATGTAGAAAAATGAAAAATATACCTATTATAAAATTCTAATTAAAAAAACAAACAAATAAACTGTACCAATATGATCCATGAAAGGTTCAGGTAATAAACGAGGTTGTAAAAGAATTAATTATTATTCGTCATAACCAGACCCGAATCTGTGTCAATAATTTTTTGTATTTGATAATTTAGCCATAAATGACTAATAACGTTACACAGTGGTACATAGTGGTGATTTACTTCTACAAATTTAAACCCAGATGGATAAAATCAATTTTTTTCATTTGTATCAATAACTAGCTTGTTCACAATTCCAATTCACCAATCATCAGTACAAAACACAATAGTTATCCTCCTTGTAATAAATATATATCTACATAGACAAGTATGCAATTAACTAAAACGAAAACAGACACGATTATCCCCACAGTAATCATCCTCCCAAACACAATACAATACCAACATCAAAAGACACTATTAGATACTGAACTAACCAGAGATACAGGGTAACTAAAAATACAGGAACACGTTGTATATGAAATTTGTGTAGAAAACATCGAAGAATCAAATTTTGAAACTTTATAACAATATCTCAAATGAATAGTGTACTAACACAAGTAAATAAATTTAACAACACACATGGTGAAAACATTACAGTGGAATTGTAACGGTTACTACCGTCATATAAAAAGAAAACCCAATATGCTGCTGTTTACAAGAAACTCACCTTAACGAAAAACACTCAGTGAAACTCAAAGACTGCAAGATTTATAGAAAAGACAGACACTCTGAAAGAGCGTGGGGAGGAGTCGCAACGTTTGTTTCGGAAAACATCCATAGTGAAGAAGTGATACTACAAACCCAGTTTGAAGCATTAGCTGTGAAAATTTATTTTAATCAACATTTGACAGTATGCAATTTATACATACCACCCTCACAAGCATTTTCCAGTGAAGATATTGAAAACATTATCAATCAACTTCCAAAACCCTTTCTTCTGTTGGGAGATTTCAACGCTCACAGCTCTTTATGGGGTTTCTCGCTCCCAGATTTAAACCATAGAGGCAGAACCATTATGAAATTCCTCGAAGAAAACACTTGGACGGTACTATTAAATACAGGAGAAAATACCCACTTCAGTTCAAAAACCAATAGTTTTTCAACAGTAGATTTAAGTTTTTCCGAAGTCAGATACGCACTAAAAGTGCGAAAATGGAAAACAAAAAGCCATCTATACGGTAGTGATCACTACCCAATAGTTATCGACACATCGGAGACAATTAATGACATTCCCTCAAACATTCGATGGAACTACGAAAAGGCAGATTGGGAAATTTTTAGCAAATTAATAACTGAAGAATTACAGGCAACACCAACTTATAGAAAAATAGATGAAAAGGTGGATTTTTTCAGTGAGCTAATTCTGAAAGTAACAACAAAAACAGTTCCTACTATTAAAAACAACAACAAACACCAAAGCGTACCCTGGTGGAATAGACAATGTAGTGAAGCTATTAGAGCAAAGAAACAGGCTCTGAATCGGTTCAGAAAAACTAGAACTTTACAAGATGCAATAGCATTCAAAAGACTATGATCGATAGCTAATAGAATATAGCAAAAAAGAATCTTGGAAACAGTTTGTGTCATCGCTTAATAATCTGACTCCAGTGACCGAAATATGGAATAAGATACGAACCCTCAGAGGAATCGGGAAACGGCAGCGAATTACTGGATTAGAAGTCAATGGAGAAATTATAACCGATCCTATAGATATTGCTGAAGGTTTAGCAAAGTATTTCAAGGAAGTGCCTACTTCGAACAATGATCACACCCATAATGATATCCCAGGAGTGCATGAAAGGAACAGTTCAGTACCAACCGAATTTAACGGATGTAAAGAACCGTTTCGGATGCAAGAACTAAATTCTGCCTTACAGAAATGCATTGGACAGTCAGCCCCTGGTTTAGATGGAGTTACTGGCGAATTCTTGAAAAAATTGCCTGAAGATGGTAAACTGCACCTTTTAGATATAGCATTTCCAAGTCAATTTCAACCTTTTCCAAATCAAATTCAACCTTTTCCAAGTCAAATTAAACCTTTTCCATTTCAAATTCAACCTTTTCCAAGTCAAATTCAACCTTTTCCATTTCAAATTCAACTTTAGAATTTTTGTCAATTTTCGATTTTTTTCGAAATGAAGGCCACTTACTATATTATCGACGGCATAGCTTTTAAAAAATACAAAAAAAAATTGATTACGCAGTTGCATATCCATTTATTTTAACATTTTAGATTTTTTCAGTGTGATATTTCTATGTTATATTCAATTATTTCCAAGTCAAATTCAACCTTTTCCAAGTCAAATTCAACCTTTTCCAGATCAAATCAAACTTTTTCCAAGTCAATTCAACCATTTCCATTTCAAATTAAACCTTTTCCAATTCAAATTCAACCGTTTTCATTTCAAATTAATGTTTTAAGTTTTTGTAAATTTTATATTTTTTTTTTAAATAATGGCCATCCCCTCCCCCCTCCAATATGAAAGTCTATTATTATGCTCTCCTAAGTAGAATTTTCACTTACGGATATCGATTTATTGTACCTATTCGGATTTCTTAGGGACTAGTATTATGCTGTCCTGTACCTAGTTTTGAAAATAACCTCCATTTTAAGATTACGTGACTGCGTTTCGAATCATTTAAGTTTTTTTGACAAATTCGATATGTGGGTGTATTTTTATGTTTCCCGATCAGTAAATTTTGAAAATGACATCCATTTTATGTTTACGCCACTGTGTTTTGACTTATTTAAGTTTTTAGAATTTATCCAATATAAAGGTCTACTTTTATGTTTCCGGAGCCGTAGATTTTGAAAACGACCTTCATTTTAAGATTAGGCCACCGCGTTTCGACTTATTTGAGTTTTTCGGATATTTTTCATATGAGGGTGTATTTTTATGTTTCCGGAGCTGTAGATTTTGAAAATGACCTCCATTTTAAGATTAGGCCACCGCGTTTCGACTTATTTGAGTTTTTCGGATTTTTTTCATATGAGGATGTATTCTTATGTTTCCGGAGCCGTAGATTTTGAAAACGACCTCCATTTTAAGATTAGGCCACCGCATTTCAATTTCTTTGAGTTTTTCGGATTTTTTTCATATGAGGATGTATTCTTATGTTTCCGGAGCCGTAGATTTTGAAAACGACCTCCATTTTAAGATTAGGCCACCGCATTTCGATTTCTTTAAGTGTTTCGAATTTTTATCATAAAAGAGTGTATTCTTATGTTTCCGGAGTCGTAGATTTTGAAAATGACCTCCATTTTAAGATTACGCCACTGCGTTTCGGCTTATTCAAGTTTTTCGAATTTATCCAATTTAAAGGTCTACTTTTATGATGCCGGAGCCTTAGTTTTTAAAACGACTTACATTTTAAGATTAGGCCACTGTGTTTCGGTTTTGTTAAGTGTTTTTGATTTTTCCTTCGAATAAAAAACATAATACGAAGGATTAATTTATTTTTCAATAAATAAATAAAAATATCTAATCAAAATAAATAAAATATGTATTGTCTCATTTTTAATTTAATTTTAGTTATCTTTTTTAATGTTGTGGTCTCCTATCACAAAATTATAAGATTTCGAACAATTAGCTGAAAAATCTGAATACGGAAGGTTAAATTTATTACCAGTTGCTTTTCGGCTTTTTAGTTTGTATTCTGTGGTTAATTTTACTTTAGCTTCATAATATTTATTTATTTATTCATACTCGAAAACATATTGATGAAACTTTGTATTGAAAAAATCCAAAATGAAGCCTAATTAATCAAGATGCAGCGGCTTAATCATAAAATGGAGCTTAAATATTAGATAAATTTAAATATTAAAGATTAGAAAAATTTCAATACGTCTCGGATAACATATAAGTAGATCCTTATACCGAAAAAGTAAAAAAAAAAACTTTTATAATCCAAAACAGTGGCATAAACTTTAAATTGGGTCATTTACAAAATGGGGGAAATCTACTGCTCCAGAAACATAAAATTAGACCTTTATACTTGTTAAATTCTAAAAATTTAAATAAGTTGAAACGCAGTTGCGTAATCATAAAATAGAGGTCATTTTCAGAATCTACGGTTCCGAAAACATAAAAGTAGACCTTTAAATTGGATAAATTCGAAAAACTTAAATAAGTCAAAATGCAATGGCGTCATCATTAAATGGATGTCATTTTCAAAATCTACGGCTCAAGAAACATAAAAGTAGACCTTAATATTGGATAAATTCGAAAAACTTAAATAAGTCAAAACGCAGTGGCGTAATCATAAAATGGAGGTCATTTTCAAAATCTACAGCTCCGGAAACATAAAAATACACCCTCATATGAAAAATATCCGAAAAACTCAAATAAGTCGAAACGCGGTGGCCTAATCTTAAAATGGAGGTCATTTTCAAAATCTACAGCTCCGGAAACATAAAAATACACCCTCATATGAAAAATATCCGAAAAACTCAAATAAGTCGAAACGCGGTGGCCTAATCTTAAAATGGAGGTCATTTTCAAAATCTACAGCTCCGGATACATAAAAATACACCCTCATATGAAAAATATCCGAAAAACTCAAATAAGTCGAAACGCGGTGGCCTAATCTTAAAATGGAGGTCGTTTTCAAAATCTACGGCTCCGGAAACAAAAAAGTAGACCTTTATATTGGATAAATTCTAAAAACTTAAATAAATCAAAACACAGTGGCGTAAACATAAAATAGATGTCATTTTAAAAATTTACTGATCGGGAAACATAAAAATACACCCTTATATCGAATAAGTCAAAAAAAACTTAAATAATTCGAAACGCAGTCACGTAATCTTAAAAAGGAGATTATTTTAAAAAACTACTCATACGAAAACAGACCCACGCATCGAAAAATTAAAGATAATTAAATAAATAAAAAAAGGTTGAATTTGAAATGGAAAAGGTTTAATTTGAAATGGAAAAGGTTGAATTTGACTCGGAAAAAGTTTAATTTGATTTGGAAAAGGTTGAATTTGACTTGGAAAAGGTTGAAATTGACTTGGAAATGCTATATCTACAATAAAATATGGAACACCGGTGAATTCCCCTCCTGTTGGAAGCAATCAATCATCGTACCTATCCAAAAAAAAGAAGACAGTATCCAACCAAATGATTACAGACCCATTTCACTAATATCATGCATTTCAAAAACTCTAGAAAGGATGATAAACACCAGACTTATCGATACGCTGGAAAGAAGCAATGCCCTCTCTCCACAACAGTTCGGTTTCAGATCAAACCGCTCAACAACTGACCCCCTGCTGTCATTAAGTTTAGAAGCCGAAGAAGCTTTTTTAAATAAAGAACACCTAATTGCAGTATTCTTAGACCTAGAAAAGGCTTACGATAGAATGGCAAGAGGTCGTGTATTAAGAATCTTGACAGGATTGGGTATTGGAGAGAATATGTGGACATACATCAAAAACTTTTTGACTGGCAGAAAATTTTGTGTGCGAGTAGGAAACACTTTCTCCTCCAGTCATTCCTTGGAAAGCGGTACTCCACAAGGTTCATCCCTCAGCTCGACACTCTTCCTCTTGGCAATTAACGGCATCACATCCGCTATTCAGAGCCCCACTAAATGTTTGCTATTCGCTGATGATATAGTAATTTCAGCGCGTAGCAAATCTTTAGCGTTCATCCAGTGGAAGCTACAAGATTCTGTTGAAAAAATAGAAAATTGAACGAAGGAAACTGGGTTGAAACTATCAGCTACGAAGTCCAAAAGTATCCATTTTTGCAGACAACGAAAATGTCTTATAGACCCTCAAATAAAATTAGGAGACTCCATTATCGAGTATGTAGAAAACTATACATACTTGGGAATGATACTTGATAAGAAGCTGACGTGGGTTCATCATATAAAACAGTTAAGAGACGAATGTACAAAAAGACTAGGACTTCTTAAATCCATTGCTAATTCAAGCTGGGGAGCCGATAGAACGACACTCATCAAAATATATCATAGTGTGATTCGAAGCAAAATTGAATATGGAGCCCAAATATATGGAACAGGTCGCAAAACGTTGCTAAAAATACTTGATTCCATCCACAATTCGGCTATTAGAATCTGCACAGGAGCTTTCCGAACTTCTCCAGTCGAAAGTATATATGCCGAATCCGGAGAACCTTCATTAGAGATGAGACGTACATATTTATCTATAAAATATGTCTCCAAATTAAAATCACGTCCACAACACCCCTAGAATTCAAAACTATTTGATGGAGGACCTAGTAGGCGAGGGTTTAAGGAGATAGAGGGAAGCACATTCAAACAAATAATTGATAAAACGCTAAATAATGTGAACATGGATTTGAACTCAATTAGACCCATCCCTAACCTCAAAATACCTAAGTCGAAGAACAGTAGACCGACTATAGATCTGTCAATGACAAGACAAAACAAAGAATACCCACTGAAAATTCAAAACTACTTTTTTGAATTATTGGAGAAATATAAAGGCTTTAACGTGATATATACCGATGCCTCCAAAATGGAAAATAGTGTTGGCTGCGCTATATATATTAATAACAACCAACACCAACTTCTGTTTAGCTTACCAGGAGAGAGCTCCATATTTACTGGAGAAGCTACTGCGATCATGAAGGCCCTCCATTGGATATCAAATTCCAATGACAATCAATGGATGATAGCATCAGACTCCAAAAGCGTCATAGCAGCAATAGGTAATCCATGGCCAAGCAATTCAATAATAATTGATATATTGAATCTATGGTGGGAATTAAATGAAAGAACGGTCAGAGTGATATTTGTCTGGGTTCCATCTCATAGTGGTATCTCAGGCAATGAAAGAGCAGACCATGCAGCTAACTTAGCAAGGAAGGGAGAGGCACCAACCATAATTTCTATAAATTATATCACAGTAGAAGACTGGGTACACGCAACAAAAAAGAAGTTGTTGGAAAATTGGGTAAATAGATGGAAAAATAGACAGTCAAAATTAGTGGAAATAAAAACAGACTGCAACAAGTGGGATAGTAGCACAAGAATATCCAGAAGAGAAGAAACAATATTGTGCAGAATACGAATAGGCCACTGCCTGTTTACTCACGGATACCTTCTCAGAGGTCTGGAACCACCCACGTGTCAAAAGTGTGACAATAAACCACAGTCAATAAAACACCTGTTAGTAGAGTGCAATAAATTCAACAACATTCGGCGAAAATTGAAACTACCAATGACAATGAAAGAAATATTAAGAGACAACGAAGAAGGAGTCACAACCCTATTCCGGTACTTAATGGAGACGAATTATTACAATAGAATATAGAAAACTAGCCGCCAATGACCCTCTAGGGTAGAGGCGATTACAAATAAAAAAAAAATAAATACAAAAAAATAAAATAATAAATTTAAAAGATCTTATTTTAGAAATACAGGATACTGAATGTTAATAGTAAAGGTCGCAAATGGAAGTACTTTATTTAATTTTTATTTTTCGACCTTATGACTTGTCAAAGTAAGCCCTATATTATTCATGTAATTAAAAAAAAACAACGTGAATTTAACAGTTTGTGTGTATACCAAGATATATTAAGCGATATTTTAATCAATATATTTTAATCTTTTAAATATTTCTCAATTATCTTTACCCAAAGCTTACTATTTTTTTTATCGTGGTTCTCGTGCTTCAAGAAGTTTTCTCTTTTTATCTCATCCTTGTTATTTTTCTATTTTGTTTTTTCAACCTCTTTCAAATTATCATGTATATGAAGATTTTGTGTACTGTTTGTTTGTTTCGATGTCTATGCGCAAAACAGCCAGGTCATCAGCGCCCCATCAACTAAATAACGCTACTTTTATATTGTTCAGGTGGTTGGTACAAAAAATAAAACAGGATAAAAAAAAAACATACAAATAATAAAATAAATAAAAGAATTAATAGAATAAGTAATGATAATAATAGACACTTATATATAATAAGATAAATAAATGCACTAAATAAAAAATAACAATAAAATCAATAAATGAACCTTTAATCATTAATTATTATTATAAGCAAAGGATCATTAATTATAAGCTTGTCATATATGTTTTTTAAATCTTTCACTATCCAGGAACTTCATAACTTTGGTAAGGATTTCTTCTTGATTTCCCAGGGATGCAGATATATTCTGGGGTATTCCGAGAACTTCAAACCTTGCGGTGTAAAAAGGTCACTCTTCCAACAAATATTTTATAGTTAATGGCTGGTCACACTTTTGACATCTGAGAATAAGATCTTTTCTTATGATGTGAAGGTGTGTCAGTCTGGTATGTCCGATCCTCAGCCCCGTTAGAACGACTTCTTCTCTACGACTGCTGCGTTTGGAGCTGGTCCAAGATTGCACCTCTTTATTGTCTTTAATTTGCTAGGTACGCTGTTGTCCCGCCGTCTTTGCCATTCTTGGGATACGGTTTCTCTTAGTGGTCGTGCAAGTTCAGATGGTGTTAAAAACGCTTTACCGCGGTCTGGAAGGATAAGAGCTTCTTTTGCTGCTCTCTCAGCCATTTCGTTGCCATTAATTCCTATATGGAGAGGCGAGCTGATAAAATATGCCGTTGTTCCAACTCTATGAAGCATCCTTGTAAGATGTATTTATTTATTTGATTTTTTTTTTGTTGCCTCTACCCTGTAGGGTCATTGGCAACACCTTTGAATTACACTCTGTTGTAGAATTTTATCACTTTTAAGAACCTTAAAGTTTTTTTAAATGCTCTTTCATGGTCTTGTAGATTTTCTTTTAGGCTCTGTGCCATGTCTAACTTTTTCCTTGTAGGATCAAATGTAGGGCATTCTTGAATAATGTGCTTTACTGTCCTTTGGACATTGCAGTTCTCGCAGGTCGGAGGATCAAGTCCTCTTAGTAGGTAGGAGTGCGAGAACTCACAATGTCCAATTCGCAGTCTGCAAAGGGCTGTCTCCTGGTTTTGAGATTTCCCATTTTAAACAGTGGGGTTTAATTTCTTTTAATTTCGATTCTCCTTGTTCTCACTTGTTTTGCCACATGTTCCACACATTCTCCTTAATTTTTATAACGTAATCCTCTAGAGGGATTTCATTAATTGATTCAACGGATGTTGTATCTGGCTTTCTTGCCATGTTGGCTGCTTGATCAGCTTGTTCATTACCGATGATCACGCAATGCGAAGGGACCCAAATGAACACTACTTCATTGCCCTTCTCCCTTAGTAGCTATCAAACGTTTCTTACATCTTTTGCGAGAGAGGTTTTGGGCCTGTTATGTTCAATAGCTAGTAATGAACTCATAGAGTATGTCACCACTGCCCAATTGGTAGTTTCACTCGTCTCTATGTGTTTAAGAGCTTCTCTAATTGCTAGCATTTCACCAGTAAACACTGAACAAGCCTCCGGAATTTTGAAAAGTTTTTGAGTATTAAAATTCATAATGGAACACCCTACTTCCTTATCAACTTTTGAGGCATCCGTATACAAGATGTGACACTCCTTATATTTTTCTAAAGTTTCTAAAAATAATTTTTGAACTTCAACTGGAAGTGCCGTATCCTTTTTATGTCTGGAAATTGAGTTATTTATAATTGGTTTGACATTAGTCCATCTGGGAATTATTATATCCGGCACATCCAGAGCATTTTCAATGTTAAGATCCGAAAAATGCTCAAGAAGTGTTTCTACAAAGTTTTTCTCCCTGATGTTACCTGTTTCCTCATTGTA
This sequence comes from Nezara viridula, assembly GCA_928085145.1. Classification (NCBI taxonomy): domain Eukaryota; kingdom Metazoa; phylum Arthropoda; class Insecta; order Hemiptera; family Pentatomidae; genus Nezara; species Nezara viridula. Next base: position 59,179,290 of record OV725082.1, read on the forward strand.
GAATAATATCTTATTTGGTATGTGTCTTGGGTTAGTCTTGATTTTGAGACCATAATTCTTAATGCAGAGTTGTGTACCACGTCCAACATTCTTAAAGATTTGCTTGAAGCAGGGCCGTAAACGCTTGAGCCGTAGTCCAATTTGCTTCTAATACTTGCATAGTATATTTTTCTTTTTATAGTATATTAGGCTTTTTCTATCTGCTCCTCAAGTCGTATGAGAAAGGCATTTTAGTAGGGCGACTCTTTTGAGGCACTCTTCTTTAAGCAGTTTTATATGAATTGTCCATCTAATGCAGTTTATGGCTCTGGATGGTCTGGGTACATGTTACTCCTGGCTTTCAAAGTACTTAGAGAACCCGATACCACGACCACATTTCCTACTGGCTTCTTCATGACGTATCGGAGACTCATTGAGATGGCGTTAATCTCTGCTGTGCAAAAACTACAAAGATGGTGTAATTTAAATTTGTAAATAGTGTCAGGAGTGACAAAGGTTGATGCAGTAGATGCATCTGATTTGGGCCCGTCGCTGAATATTAGAAGATGTTCAGGTAATGTGATGATTATTTTATGAAACTTTTCTTTAGAATCTGCAGTTAATGTGCCACCTTTGGTGAGTTGGAGATTTAATTTTAGTTGTATTTAGGTCCAAGGGATTATTTCTTTTTCTATTTCATTTAATCATTTCATTTAATATTTGTTTTAATTTATTTGTAATAAGATACATTCTTTCTGGCAATGGTAATGTGCTATTCCTCTTTTCTTTAAATCTTTTTGATAATTTAGATTGAAAAATATATCTATGGGAGGAGTGTATGGTTTGCTATACACCAACTATAACTTAGTAATATAGTTGATTGCGAGTTTCTGTCTTCTAAAGTACAGTGATGTTAAGCCAGACTCGACACAGATGCTCAGGGTTGGGAGTTTTGTGTATTGAACTGACCACGTTTATTTATTTATTGAGTTGTATGTGTTATAAATATTTATACTCGTATATATTATTTGATGTAATAATTTATTGAGAATAAGAGGTTTTAGGGATAGAGCTGAGCATATCAGAGTTGTTTAATTTCTAAGCTGTTCTTATATTGATAGTTGAAAGTATGCTATCATTTAATAAACTAAATTTATGAATCTGTTTAATTTTTTAATGTTTTCTTCCTTTTAAACGTTCACTATCTATTCTATCTCATTATCTATAAGTGTCTATTATTATCATTATTTATTTATTTTATTCTATTAATTCTTTTATTTATTTTTTTATTTTTATGCTGTTTTTTATCCTTTTTTATTTTTTGTACCAACCACCTGAACAGTATAAATGTAGTGTTATTTAGTTGATCGGACACTAATGACCTGGATGTTTTGCGCCTAGACATCGAAACAAACAAACAGTACACAAAATCGTCATATACATGATAATTTGAAAGAGGTTGAAAAAACAAAATAGAAAAATAACAAGGATGAGATAAAAAGAGAAAACTTCTTGAAACACGAGAACCACGATAAAAAAAAATAGTAAGCTTTGGGTAAAGATAATTGAGAAATATTTAAATGATTAAAATATATTGATTAAAATATCGCTTAATATATCTTAGTATACATACAAAATGTTAAATTCACATTTTTTTTTAATTACATGAATAATATAGGGCTTACTTTAACAAGTCTTAAGGTCGAAAAATAAAAACAAAATAAAGTACTTCCATTTGCGACCTTTACTATAGACATTCAGTACCCTGTATTTCAATTTTTTCATGTCTGAAGGATTTATTTTATATCAATTTATTTTTTATTAATTCGTCTACTTTTTTCTGTGAATATTAGGTATTTAATTATTGGTATTCAAATAAAACTTTTAAGACAAAATTTATTGGAATGTGCAGATTTATTCTTTGTTTCAGACACGCAATAAAAATTGAAGAAAATATCTAATCTTAAAATAAAAAATAAAAATTCGACATCTTATTTATTTATTTCTTAAAGCAATAAAAAAAATAAGAAAATAATTTATAACTTTTTTGCAGAAAATATTCAGTATGTGATATACAGACGGAGTATTAATAACAAAATGTTTTACAAAGGAAAATCAAGATAAAAATTCCAAATTTATTCGGATTATTTCCGCTTGGTCAAGTTTTCCTCGAAATCTCTTAAATGAGTTTTTAATAAAATTTTCAACGAAATTGTAAATTAAAACACTCCATTTGCGAGAGTAATTTATATATATTTACAACATGAAATGCCACTTAATGTTTATATTGTTTTCTAGTTCGTTTGGATCCTCTTATCGAGCAGAGCTAATTTAAACTCCGCCATATATTTGTACTGAATAACGAGAATTCAATCTGAAAAAGTAAGCAGGTAAAATATTTATTTTAGGAAAATTAATTATGTTATCGAAATATAGAAAAATAAAAAATAGCCTCTGCTTTAATAATTTATAATTTAAATTCCAAATAACAAATTTTAAAAGGAATTTTATAAGAAAATATTTCAATATTCATACATATTCAGTTTCACATACATATATTTGAAATATACAATAAGAGAAAATGTTTTTCAGAGTTCTTTATATTTTTTAGTTTTTTTCATCTCCTGCTGAATTTATGTATTTAAAAAACCATTCTGGCTTGAAAATTCATTATTTTTTTGTTTTAAAAATGTTTTTCATTTTTGTATTTATTATTGTTAAAAACAACAAGGGAAAGTAGTGCGATCCAGCCTTGCTTAATCGTATGTAATATATAATTAGAATACTTTTATTATTATTTTTATTTATAAATTTATTTTTTTATTGTACATAGAGTGTGAATGTGATCTCAGAACACTATTATAAATGTACATTGAGACAGATTGCAATATTTTCAATAAACAAGTTAAAAAAAAACTTTTAAATAGATCAGTTCTCTTCTGGAATCGATAGAAATATATTCAAAAGATATAAATAGTAAGTTTTATTTATTAAATAATTTAATAACTAAGAAACAAATTTCTATAGCTCATAGCAATGAATAATCTCCCTGAAGGAACACATAAAATGTGGTAGGATGTACTTTACCCCCGGAGTACATAACTAAGAGACAAGAGAGAGACACATAATTTATTTAAAGCATTGATGTCCTACTATATAGCGTTGCTCAATACACAGAAAAATCCATAATAGCTCAAAGTTAAAGAACATTGTCTCCCTCGAACAAATACGAAAATGGACATGGTCTTCTACAGGGGTAAAGATATTAAATAGACATAAATGCCGTTTCTGAAACCCCACACGCGACTAAGAAAAGCGAACAACCAAAAACGTAGCGAAATAACTATATAACTTCTTATGTAGCAAAAAAGCAATGGTACCATGAGTCAGCTATGACAAGCCATGTCATCTCAGCCCCTGCTTAATAACCTTCAATTAGGCGGACTTACGTTCTCACACTAAGCCCCCTCAAGGCTTCTAATGAAGTCCTCTTTGCCGAGCCACAGGCTACGTGATAATAAGTCCCATCTGTTATGATGAAGAAGTCCTTGATAAGTTATGGTTCGTCGTAACTTCGCTGAAATAGCAGGCACTAACTCACTAATTAATCACTATCACGATTGAACATTTTAGGAATAGCGTAGGTTTGAGTCATATTTGTAATAATACCTGAGGCTCTGTACTACACATCTAATGGTCTATCCCTTTTTTTATTTTCTCAACACTGTCTTGTAATTAACTGCCATAAACCGTTTGAAATACTTATATTTATTTCTATGAAATAAAAATCCTTCTCAGCGATCCATCCGAAAGCCTCTAAACGACAATGAATGCCTCAATAGTAAGAAAAAGAACAAAAAGCAGATGTATAGTTCGAATCAACAAAGATTAAATAGAGCTGCAAGTAGATAACTGGGAAGAAATAGCCCAAAATAGGCAGAGATCGAGCAGGCTTGATAATGCCCCATGAGATCTACAAGGGCGTGTAATTCCAACAGCAAAAATATATATACATATTTGAAATAGAATACTTAATAGATAGACAACTTTCTTTTGGGGCGAAGTCCCTTAAGAATTACAGAGTTGTACATAAAAAAATTACTTTTGGCCAGGTATGTTACATCACAAAAATATAAAAAATAAGTATATAACTGACTTAAGTAGGTATTATACAGTCAAAGATATTTTATATATACTCTTTTAAATTTCCTATATCTAAAAAATATTTCACTCACTTCTAATTTTCATAAGTTTTCATTTAAAGGCTAAGTAAATCCATCAAGTTCAAAAAATTATTGTACATTATTGAATAAAAAAAAAAAAGGACCTCCAGAAGTTCGATGTACTTCCTAATTAAAATTCGTTACTCAAAATGAATACACAAAGAAAAATATTTTTAACTTAAACTATCACTGTTAGTGAACAACATTATATTAACTATATTTGATTCAGTAAACAAGTTGAATGATAAACAATTTTAACTCATAAATAAATATAAACAAGATATTCCCAAATAATGCAGAAGTAAGAATAAATAAATTGGCTAAAACAATTAAACAATGTTGGTAAACATTAAGATGTAAACAAAGTCTATAATAACAGTGAAAAAACAAATAGTCCTATAGCGATAATTTAAAGGGAGCCTTTTTCTACATTTTAATTTTTGGTTTATGATATTCAATAATGAACCATTGTGATCGACCAAAAATTCCAAAAAGTTAACCCCTCTAAAATTTGAGATTTTACTTTTCAGAATAAGTAGAATTCGAAAAACTAATAATTTTTTTTTTTTTGTCCATCAGCGCATTTTCTCCGAAACTACTGGACCATTTTTTTCAAATTTGGATATAAAATCAGAGGTGACCCGAGGATAATCCTCATTCTTCGACATTACTATCCGCCTTTTACTTTTAAAAGTGGCTGTCGAAATACCTGCATTACGAAAGACTGTAGCGCCTACGAATGTACAGATTTCAATGAATCTAAAGTCATTTTCTCAACGTCCTTTAAATATATATATATATAACATACTTCAACGAAAAGAACATGGATAAAAAAGTTACGAGGCATGGTAAAATTATATTCCGAATAACTCAAAAAGTGTACACTTTTTTGTCGATTATGTTTATGTTTTTTTAAAAGTTTACGAAATTCTCTAAAAAACATCGTTAAAATCGGAAAATTAGGAGCAAAGATATGGTCTCTAGTTATTTTTATATGTTCTACTGCAAAAGTTATATCCTTTGATTCGGTTTTTGAATTTATAATGTGTTAGTGATGTAACGCTATTTTTTTTAGTTTATTAGTAGTGTTGCCCAACGCAAAAGCAAGACCAAGACCGCCTCGGTATCGTCTTGGTCTTGCGTCAACGAACCTTGGTCTTGGTATTGGTCTTGCGCACTTAGTGTTGGTCTTGGTCTTGGTCTTGCAGACTTAGTCTTGGTCTTACGCAAGAGTCTTGCAGTTAACTATCAGCTTATTGCTATTTATTAATATGCTACTTTAAATCTTAGAAAAGGCTACAAAATAAATACAATTAGATGTTTTATAGATATAAACATTGTAAAGTACAACTAAATCAATAAAATTAAGAATAAAGAAAGATAGTGATAACCCTTCTCGATCCCTCCGATTGTATTGAATGAAAGAGTTGTAGAGTAAAGACAATTTATATATTGTTCCTAATGATTTTAATTAAAAATCTATTGTGTCCACTTAAAAGACTTTCCTACATATTTAAAAAAAAGACAACTTTAAATGTATCCATTAGATAAAAATATTAGATATTAAAAATTAGATAAAGAAAAAAAAATTGAAATAGATCCATTTTCCTAAAAACCGACCATGAAATCATTGGTGTAGGATTCCTAAGATGAAACAAGCAATGTAAACAGGCGTATAAAAAACAATATACTATAACAGCAAAACTGGTCCGATTCAGATGATTTTTGTCAGAAATTTAATGACCTTTCAAAAATAGGTCATTCCTATGGCCTACTGATCTTAATAGAATTCCTGATGTTTTAGATTTCTTTATTAGTAAAGGACTCAACCAGCTGCACTTTGATATCGGAAATTTGTTTGACCTTTCTTCTGATCACTCTCCTTTACTACTTGTGGTTGATCTAGAACCAATTCTGAAATCTCCACAACCGACGCTTACACCAGGTCAAATTAATTGGAAAAACTTTAGGGAAACGTTAGAACAATCTATCTCGTTAAATACCCTCTTGCGGACCCCAAATGAGGTTGACGAAGCAGTTCAATCGCTAACGCAAGCTATACAACAAGCGGCTTGGAATTCTTCCTTATGTCCATTAAGACAGTCCAGGGGGAGATGTGTGAAAAGTAGCATCCCAGAGTCTATTAAATACCTCTTACAAGAGAAACGAAAAGCTCGTAAGAAGTGGCAGCGTACTCGTTATCCTTCAGATAAGTCCAAATTTAATCAGCTAACAACGGAATTGCGAGAAGAAATTAGACGTTTTAAAAATGAAAATTTTAATACCCTCCTAAATAGCTTGGATAATAACAATACATCTATTTGGCGAATGACAAAACGCTTGTTGAATCATCAAGACACATCGCATCCAATTCGATATCCTGATGGCTCGTGGGCAAAGTCAGACGCTCAGAAAGCTGAATTATTCGCATGCCACTTAGAAAATATATTTACCCCTCACAGTGATTTACAAGATTCACGCAGTGCAAAATTGGTAGAACATCAATTAGATATTCCTTTAGAGGTGACCCTCCCGCCTAAACCTTTTCATCCAAATGAAGTTGGCATTATTATAAATAGTTTACCTAATCGTAAATCTCCAGGGTTCGATCTCATAACGAACTATATCCTAAAGAATTTACCAAAAAAGGCAGCCTAAATATTCTTAACAAACATATTCAATTCCATTCTTAGAACGACACATTTTCCGATTTTATGGAAACACTCAATCATAACTATGATTCACAAACCCAATAAACCTATAGACCGTCCAGATTCTTACCCACGGAAATGGCTGCTATATAATTCTCCAAATGAACATGAAACACCTATTCAGAGTCCTGACTTAAATCTCATAGTTTTGTGTCAGTTCACAGTTCAGTAATGAAAATACCCAACCAATTGGCTTCAAAATTGACCCCACCAATGATTTAAAATGGTACTAAAAAAATAAAGCGCGGTATTCAAAATATTGATTTAAAGCGTTTTTCTAAAATAAATAAATGCATTCTCACTGCTGCATTATTAGATTATTATTGAACACAGAGAAATAATATGAACCCATTGGCTTGAAGATGGCATAACGGCCGAAAATTTGCCATGAGAACAATAATTATGGAATGAATAAACATATTGTGAAAGAAATAACAGCCCAAATTATTTCAATTCCTAAATAAAAATTTTCAACCTAATAAAATTATTAACAAATTTTGTATAATTTGAATATTTATGAAAACTTTTACTGCATTAAAATTCTTATTTGATACTTCAATTATTACTTAAAATGTGTGTATTTATAGCTAGGCAAATATTTTTGAGAACATTAATGAGAGTGACATTGAATTTATATATGATGTTTAAATTTTTAAAAAAATATTGTAGGAAAGAGACGCTTTTCTTGATATTTTTATTTACAATTAATCCAGCTATGAAAAGTTTTTAATTTGAGAATCAACACATCAAAAGCTTAGACTACGATAGATTGTAAATTACAAAAACACTTCTGATTTCGTTTCTTAGATACCTTAAAATCATAATTCATCAGGAGAGGCAATCAAGTTCTTGTATAAGAAATAAATTTACTAACTGTTACGATGTGCATCGAAATATGATATTATATTGAGGGTGAAGTACAATGTATGAACTTATAAACGTATAGATATGTGAAGTTAAAAATTCAAAACGGAGTGTTTATATGAAAATAAAATTATATATATATATATATATATATATATATATATATATATATATATATATATATATATATATATATGTATATATATATATATATATATATAATTCCACTACAAAGACCACAAAAAAAATATATTTTATGTCTGTGTTTTTTTTAATTTACTTATCTTTAAGTTATTCTATTTTTGGGGTGATAAATATTCAGGACGCAGTCCTTTTTAAAAAAAAAAATTAAATTTTTTATTTGTGCCAACGTTTCAACCCAAACATGTGGGTCATCTTCAGGGCGTGGTTTGACCACAGTACTTGAACACCCTCAGTGTTCAAACCACTAAATTATTTTATTTTTTTTTAAAGACTGCGTCCTGAATTTTTATCACCCGTGATATGTATAACAGTCGACTAGCTTCCTTCATTTATTCTATTTTTATTTATTGTACATACTTTTTGATTATTATTTACTCGTTATTTTGCTTCTGTTTATTTTATATTTGCAAATATATGCAGTTTAAACCATACTATATTCTTTACTTATATAACATTGCACAATTGAAATAATGTTATATTACTCAATAAAAATTGCGTAACAATCAGGAATAATTCTGGCTAAGTTATTAAGTTTTGAGACTCCAGTGTTTCTCATTCTCCTGACGAGAGGCAAGGGAATTCAACCAAGGCATCCCCAGAACGTATCCAATTTTAATTTCCGTGCCTTGCCAGAAGCCACAAATGGGTAAGATCAGACCGGAGGGAAGGGATGAGTAGAGAGGATTTTCCAATATACTTAAATTGAAGAAAATCCGAGAAGTAGAAAATGAAAGTGAAATAGGAGGGGCCCCTGAAAGGCGGAGGTAATCTTGTTGAAGCAGACACCTCAGGGCGAGATCCTAATAAAACTGAACACCTAATCGTCAGCCTCTTCCCTACACAGTCCATTAGTACATCATCCACTCCCCAGCCCTTCCTCTCCCTTCTGGTCTTAGCCGACCAATTGGAAACGTTGAAAAAAAAAACATGTTCCCTGTCTGGTTTTCTAACAAATTCCAATACAAACAAGCAGAGTTTACAAAATAATTAATTTTGTAAAACTATTTTTATATAATTAAAAACATCTTAAAATACCAAAACATTCATTTAGAAGAATACATAAATGGATTTGAAATATACCATCTGCAAGGTTTTGCAATAACCAAATCCGGTAAGGCTTAAATCAGAAAACCTCTTGTCCATCTTCTTAAAATTCGTAAGGATGGAATATACAGATTCGTCGTGGAACTAAGAGTTTGGACTAATAGATTATTATAATGTTTCGCAGTAATTGATACCGTTTGGATGTATGTATTTAACAAGTCATTCGTCACATAGAAGTGCGTCCACAATTTTTCTCAAAACTTTTTATTGAAAAGATTGAATGTTGATGTTTTAAAGGTTTTTAGATCCAGCCCTTACTCCCATAAATATTTTATAACTAATTGTTAGATGGTAATTATGTTAGTTTTTAACATACCGATTCATGTTGATATTTTCAATTAGGCTATAAAGTGGAAAGTAAAAATTAATAGAACATAACTTTCCGCTAGATCAAGGGGCATAATGTTCCTATCCTATATCTGAAGATGTATCAGGACCTCACCTAGACAAGAGACTTACATGGAAAACTTATACTAGAGAAAACAACTGAACAAACTATACGAATTATTATCCAAGTTACTTGAAAAAAGCTCCCATATATCCTTAAAAAACAAATATCATAATAAAAAAGAACATCAATATACTCGAATACTTAATAGTTGACCGTTGTATTTTAGAGGAAGAAGATGGCAAAATTATTTTATTTCAAGCCAACATTTCGACCCGAATTTGCAGGTCTTCTTCAGGGCAAAACGGAGAGGATAAAAAAGTATTTATATAAAAATTATAAGCAAGATGAATAAACTTATAGAAATTACAAACATTAAGTACAATGAGATATTAAGGAATTTAAACTAAACAAACAGAGTAAACTAAGTAAAAAAATCCTAAACAGAAGTAAATAAATGGTAACAATTACAATTGTTGCAGTATAATACATGCAATTATGAATACACTCCTACAGATCTCAAAGAGATATTGGAAGAAAAGGATAAATAATATGAAATAATCGACATAAAAGAATGTGAAGAAAAAAAACAATAATATAATTAAAAATAAAAATAGAGACTTGCAGGAGTGTTCATCAAGGAATTTTAGTTACAACTGGGAAAACTTGGGTTGAGGACCCTTGGTGAAATTTGCTGCTTATATTAAATAGATAAAAACTGCATTAATTTGACACATTTTAAATCTTATAAGTGGAAAATAACTTCTTTATTACATCTAATATTATTTCTGTTTATTTATTTGTTTGTCTATTTTCAATTTTTATTGATTAATTTATTTTAATCGTTTAGTATTTTTAAGTGCATGATCTCTCTTTTTTTTTTAAATTTATATTTACATTCTACATCAATGTACGATCATTCGTTTTTACTTTGTATTCATTGTAGTTTTAACCATTATGTCACAATATTATCTAATATTTAAATGTAATTTTCTTCCAATGTGTACAATTAATTGTTATTATACTTATTCATTTTCGTTACTTCTAAATTAGTTCTGCAATGTATGGTCTTCTCTTATTTTTATATTTACATTTTACTTCTATACCTTGGGCACTCTTGACATAATTTATTTCTGAAATAATTCACATGGTTATTCCACGAATGAATTATTTCGGGAATAATGGTTATTTCTGAAATAACATTTCAAACTGTCAATGAAATAATCTCGATGGGATAACTGCTGAATTTATTTCTGAAATAATTATTTCAATATTTTAACATTCTTTGGAATCAAGTCAATTATTTCTAAATGAGTTATTTCTGAAATAAATTATTTCATAATTATTATTTCAGAATTATTTATTTCATAAATAAATTATTGCAAAAATCAAGAAATGAATATTTCAGAAATAACATTGTTCTGAAATAACATTAAAATTTTACCAATATGCACCATGTTTTCGGGGTGTATTTTTATAAAAATAGTGTCGTATTTGAGATTGCGCCTCCCCCTCCCCACCTACCAGCATCGACTTATTGTAAATTTTGCGGATTTAATAGATATCAGGGTCGACTATTATGTTTTCGGGGTAGCTTATTATGAAAATACGGTCGAATTTGAAATTGCACCCCCTCTCCCCCCCCCAATCGACTTTTAGCAACCTTTCGGATTTAATCGATATCGTGGTCGACTTTTGTATTTTCGGGGTAGCTTATTATGAAAATACGGTCGATTTTGAAATTTCACCCCTCTCCCTCCCCAATCGACTTTTAGCAACCTTTCGGATTTAATCGATATCAGGATCGACTATTATGTTTTGGGGGTAGCTTATTATGAAAATACGGTCGAATTTGAGATTGCACCCCTCTCCCCTCCCCAATCGACTTTTAGCAACCTTTCGGATTTAATCGATATCGTGGTCGACTATTATGTTTTTGGGGTAGCTTATTATGAAAATACGGTTGAATTTGAGATTGCGATAATCATTTCAGAAATAATTATATCATTATTCCTAAAATAATTTTTTCCCGAAATAATCATTTCGGAAATAACTATCGAGGTTTATTAAATGTATTTATTCCGGGAATAAACGTTGGCTTGAAATAAAATAGTTTTGCCACTATTTTAGTCTATTAATGACCGCAACCGCGGACCATCTCCTTCCTCATTAATATATTCGTATTAACTGGCCTATTTGCGATCATAAAACAGAATAATGAATCACTTTCAACCAATAATATAATCAAAATTTATATGAGTGATTTACTAATTGACTTTTGCTTACCGGTAGTTAATGTTCAAGAAAAAGAAAGAAAGTATATGAAATGAGGTGTAAGTGTTCAATGAAGGCCTGTTCAAAGCAAAATTTATCAAAAGAAAAAAAAATTATAAATCTGAAAATACAGGAAAAGGTGTACGTTTAGGTATTAGGCTTTTTAGATGCTTGGTTACATTTTGTAGCTTTATATGTGTTATAATTTAAAAAGAGAGCATATTTTAATTGTTGCAGCATTTAACTTAGAATTAAATCAGTCACAGAAACAAATATGACTTCTTGTATGTTGTACGTTTATTCAGTTCGTAAACTTGATATGATGAATTGTTTTCCATTGTTTGAAACGTCGTAACAACTATGTATATTTTTAAAAATCGATGTTTTATCAGAAGTACCTAATCCTGCGCAGCACACAATTTTTTTTTTTTTTTTTTTGGATGGTCCTCCCCTTCTTCCTCTTTCTCGCCTTTAAGGCTATACGGGATTTTCCCGGGCCAAGGGATATGGGCGTGGATTTAAAAGACTCCCTTGGCACCCTGACGCGAACTCGTAATTATTTTAAATCCATTGTCTCATATATCACGTTGCCGGGCAACGGTGTGGTGCTTTGCACACACGTTAGCCCGTTCGGCCACCCCGCCCACTGAGCGCTAATTAAGTTAAAAACTACTGAGTATGAAGGGGAAACAATATTAGTTTGTCACTAATGCAGTCAGATTGCAAAATTTTAACTTTTGCTATATCTCCCACTGTCCAACAATACCGTTAGCTCAGTGTGCGCTGGTGAGAATTTGGAAGTACCAGCCCGATGTCCACTGAATACCCAAATCTAAAAGTTGTTGGGACTGTCGGATGTAATTTTAAACCTGTTAGTAGTTCGGACAAAAGATAATTGACAGTAAACGTGGAGGACAGAACGTTACAACACCTTAGAATGTATACATGTCCTACAACTGGCCGAATAAAATAGATTTAATTAGAAAATCATGATGTAACTTCTATAAAGAATTACTTCCTGTATATTTACTCAATAAGTCTATATAATAGTTATAGTTAACTCCTTTAATATGATTTTTTTTTTAGGTATATGCCCTATTTTATTATGATAGTTTATTTTGTAAATTTGTTACAAAAATTTCATGGCAACTTTTAATATTATTCTTGTTCCAAAGAATGAAATCTGCTGAAAAGTACAATATCATACCTGTTATCCCAATACCGATTTTCATAATCAATGCTTATACGTACAGAAGACCAATAGCGGATCACGGCACAATTGCAATTTTTTTGGATTTGAAAAATATATATGTATATATAAAATAATTTTTAAATGATCATTGAAGGCCTTTAAAAAAAAAACAACAATAAAAATAAATTTTAAAAAAGTGTTGTTTTTCTTGAAACGCGCATAAATTTAGTAGATGCATATGTACGCTATAATTTAAAAAAAATACATATTTTGATTTTTTAAATACCATTTAGTAGCTCAGATCACCCACACTAACAAATATGAAGCAGACGCATGTAGTCGACAACTATTATTTTCCCAACAGAATCAGGTATTCCATATCAACTAGTTTAGTGTTGCCCAAATGCGACAAAAAGACGAGTCTTGGTCTTGCGCACTCAGTCTTGGGCTTGGTCTTGGTCTTGGGCGAGAGTCTTCCAATTACCTATTTATTACTGTAGAGATATTACTGTAATTTTTTGGATAGAAGAAATCTAACTAAGCAAGAATGAAAAATTAGAAGAGTTAAATGAAAAATTATATTGGTTATACTAATTCTTTGCATATATTAACTAAAATTGTCAAGTAACTATTTTGCCTTAATTTTTATTCTAAAGGTATATTTTTTTACCAGCTTTAGTCTAGGTCTTGCAACAGTTAGGCGGTCTTGGTGGTCTTTGCAAGACCAAGACCGATTTTGGGCAGCAATAAACTGATTATACAGAACAACAGAATAGAAAAGGCAATCGTTCCAAAACTGTAAAATAAGAGAAATATTTTAAAACGGAATTATAATATCGAAAAGCGAGTTTTACTATAAAAATATTACACCTTTCATCATTTTTCAACAGAATGTCTCAGTAATAAATGAAAACTAAATGTTTGATTAAGATAATATTAGTAAATCAAGATTATTAAAAAAAAATTAATGCACCACTAGTGCTAATCTTTGTTCATGCAGCATTAATGAACTAAGACTAAAATACAAAACTGACAATATAAAAATGGCGGAGGAACAAGAAAGAAGTTGAGAATTCAAAAAAAACTCTTCTCTAATATCGACTAAAAAAAAAAAAAAAAAATCAAGCCTTAAAGTCAATTTGGAGGGGCTGTAGAACCCCACACATAAATAGAAACTATACCGGAATTTACAACCTCTTTGTTCTGTCTTTAAAAGAAACATACATACCAAACTTCAGCTCACGTTTTCGGAAGGATGTAGCTGGAGGTTAACATATGTAGCGATGAAAAAGTAAATATATGTTTATAAAATAATATCCGCGGAACTTCCAAAATCGTGTTATATAGGTAACCCCTATCTCCTTCTGTTACTTTGATACTGTGAAAAAGTATATCCTCAAGAAAAATCTGACAAAAACCTGAGCACGACATCATCTTGTTATTTATAAAAAAATATTATGATTGAATAATGTATATGTAATAATAATAATGTAATAATGTACTAAATGAATAATGAATACTAAAAATCCAATGGTATAGAAGTGGAAAATTTTAAGGAGACAATGAAAATAATAAAATAAAAAGTTGTCAATGAATTCAAAAATATTTTTGAGAAAAAAAATCACAAAGAATTTAATAATTCAATTATATAAAGATTATTTTTTCTCAACGTTATTGTGATTTTGAGCTACGATATGAACTGATAAATGAGAAGAAGAAAGAATTTACAATTCATGAAAGAAGCTAGTAATAAAATAAAGTTTTTTTTCATATACAATTTTATCATACAAAAGTTAATGTTTATTTGCATAATAAAAACCTTGATATTTTTTCTTATTTATACAAGTTACCGCTATATAATAGATTTTAATTTCACTGCTTATGCATTCTCCATGAAAGATTCATTTCTTTGAAGTCACCGAACCAGTATTACTACCTTCACCTAAATTTGGCCAAAAATGAATAGATAGTTTCCAAAAAGGGTTTTCTTGATCGTCTTTTCTGAACTCTGAGGACTGACTTTAGAAAAGCTTAAGAAAATATCAAAACTAAACTAAAGTTTGGGACTGAATAGGGTACTTGTATGAATGTTCAAATTTTATTCCTCGAAAAAGATCAGGCTATAATAATTTTAAGTCCCGAATTTTTTTAAGTATATTTCCAAAGATAATTAGTGTGTTAAAGAAAAGTAGTAAGATAGAACTCCAAGCAGTCGATTATCTTATATTTGTTTACCTTAGAATAGTGGTCCCAGCTTGAAAACTTCCACACAAGAAATGTTTTTATTCTCGACTTTGAATAAAAACGTTTAGTTATAAATGTATTTTATTAAAGATTTTATTAACACTTGTTTATAAATTAACGTAGAGAATGGCTCAAGAGTTTCGTTTTTGCCAGCCGTATATTTACTGAACAATATTTTATTGCTCAATCCGCTTTATCTTCAGGATTTGAAGGGATACGCAAATTACCGAGTTGAAGTGGCTTTATCTGTCCTACCGCCGTCAATATTTCCTTGCTATCTTCGTATATGAAGCCATTAGAACACGGCGACCAGCCTATATTCTACAGATTCTACAATTCAAACGCTCCTTTCAATCCCGTCCCACCAGATCCCGTGCGTCCGACCTCTACCCTCCTCCTCACCGAACATATTGCGTTTGATAAAGATTTTTTAATTCAAGTTGTCTCCCTCTGGAACTCTATACCCTCAGATATTCGACACGCAAAATCAATATCCTCTTTCAAATCTCTCTTCTTCAAACACCTACTCCATTCCCAATCCGATTGATAACGGAATGCACTTAAAAACCTAAGCTGTAAAAATCTCAAAGTACAAGATACTCTGATTATTTTGTGATTCATTGATATTTTGTTTACTTAATTTACTTTCTCTGTTTATATTATATTTATACACGTTTTTATTTATTTTTATTATCTATAATTTTATTGTATTCCTAATCATCTAGTAAATATTAAATTGTATTTTATGGACACACCAGAATATTAATATATTTTCTGTATTTGTAACTTGTTCTAAAGGAATAATAGTCCCAGAATAATAAAATTATATTCATTCATTTTATTCATTCAATAGAAAAAGACTCTGACCACCTCTCCCTCATTAACTCTCCACCACTACACTAAGGCATTCAGTTATTTCAATTTTTTATCTATATACTCTTCTTTTTATTTAAAAATACCATCTAAATCTTAAATAGGTTCTTTATCAGTTACATTCTATAGCAGCCCAATTTACGCGAAGTACACAATCCCATACTTATCTGTTAAAACTTTAAATATTTTAAATTTTGTTCGTGAAGAAAGAATGTTGGGATAAACCTTTATTGGATATTAGAACTGCCTCAGCAATACCCAGGACTGTGCGGATAATCAATGACATTACAGCTTTCATGAGGTGACAGTGTATAGTGTTTACATTGGCAGAGGAACCGTGAGGAAGGGACCTAGAAGCTTTACTTAGTTCGGAGCTAATTCAGTTCCGATGACAGCATGTCAGTTCTTCCTGACAGCTTCCACGCCTCACCCTCTCTTCTCGCTACAAAATCACCTTTAATATCTTCCAAGTGGAGTCCAGGAACACTTCTTTTCCTGACTGCGGGTGGATACAATAGGAGCAAAAGCAGAAGGGGATAGAGAAAATAATTACATTTAAGAGATGTAACTTTATATTTATCCATTCTAGGGTTACAGTACAAAAATTATGGATTATTTCTTACCTCATATCACTAGATATAGAAACTGTATTAAACTATATTTTCACTTGCCTATATATGAAATATATAGATAGTAAAGGAAAGTATTGAGATGGTGAAAATTTTTTAATCTCAGGTTTCAACGGAAATACACGTTTTGAATTCCAAATAATCAAGTCCCGCAAAATGGTGCGTGAGTACGTGCGTGCGTGTATGTGTGCGCGCGCACGCTCGTTTGTGTATGTTTAAAGTCTAGCTCAAAGTCAAACGAAAGTGAAATTGCATAAATAAGCTTTTTATATTCCTGGGATGTTACAGCAACTTTCTCGTCAAAATCGGTAAACTTTAAGTGTCAAATAACCAAGGCCCGAAGAATGGTCTGTGTGTGTATGTGAACACTCTAGCTCGAATATATATATATATATATATATATATATATATATATATATATATATATTCGAAAACGTAACCCCATTTCTACGGTATTATTTTTTTCTAGAAAATGGTCTTTATTTGGGTAAACTAAAGTTCTTCTATTAAAAATGGTTTGAACCGAACATTATAATGCACTCCTTTCCACACCACCGCTGAGGTAGAGTGCTAGGTGTGCGTTTTTTTTATTGTGGTTTCCCCAATAGGCCTAGTCCACAATTAACCTACAGTCTTCAAGAGATAATAACACCTCCTTGAAGATTTCCTAAACTAACACAATAGCGTAGAAGAAATCAAATCTACTAGTATTCGACGTACGAAGAAGTCGAAGGTTTTTTCTATTTTAAAGAACGAAGTCATTTGTTTCGAAGTATTTGTTATAGTTTTTTTCGAAGTTAAAACTATATAAATCGTATCCCGGTTCACACCTAAGATAGTTTATCTAATTCGAAATATTTATCTATATTAATTTTAGTCATTAAACTATTTAATTTTAATCATATTTTCTTTCTAATATTCCGTAGCACACAAATAATAATTACTGGACTTGAAAGTGGATTTGAATTCCAAACTATTATTAAAAAAAATTAAAAATGTCTTGAAATTATTAGATCATAAAATTATTGAAAACAAAAGAGATCTTATATAAGGATTTTTTTTTAGCCCCAGTAATTTTTAAGACATTGCCCCAATCGTAGGTGCAAAAAGGTACCAGGCTGAGTTGTATATAGTGAGAGATATTTTTTTGAGGGACAACTCAGCGTGGTATTCCTTCAACATCCTGAGGATGGCGCCAATGTCTTGAAAACGGCGTTGAACACCGATTTGTCTTATACTAATAACGAGATGTTGTAAATCGTATCCGATATTATTGACTGGAATTTTAAAGAGTACCCGCTGAAAGTTATTTAGAAAATTATTGCAAGTATGTCCTATCACGCGACATTATTACAGCTTTGGTTGCAAAATCCAATTAAAATATAGACTGTAATCTTTGGGTGAAAGCCAATTTGGGTAAAAATGCCCCATATCAGATGCAGAAGGATGCCAAACTAAGTTGGATATAGTGAGAGGTATTTATTTTTGAAGGACAACTCAGTGAGGTATTCCTTCAACATCCTGATAATGGTATCCGATTTTTAAAACGGTTGTGAACAATATAGATATTGGTACCAAGATCTCATGAATTATTACCGATTATTATATAAAATATAATAAGGGAGGATATTTGAAATAATTTATTTTTAAGTTATTTGACTACTGTTATTATTTCCTAAAAAAAAAAAAACTTAAAGAAAAAAACGATTAAAACTGCATAAAATATTTTATTCCCCTCAAATCCTAACTAATAATTTCAAAACATTTAATATTCAAATCACGATTTTAATATTACAATAAATAATTATATTTTCCGTAAATTAAATAACATTTTTTCTTTAACCTATATATAATATGCCATATGAATTAATTTAAATTAAATATTATTTAATTGGTTATTTGTGTGCTGGAACACGAGTAAAATACTCGATAGTTTATTGACTAAAATAAATGTTTACATATTGAACCATACATAAAATATATACAATATAATAATAAAACCAAACAAAAAATAGCATGCTACCGTACTCACTCGTTTGTATGTTTCTTCATATTTGTAGTGCTGGTCTGCCGGAAAGTCGCTCTCGACTCTCATGTGTACCTAACTTACTTAACTTTATAATTATTTAAAATTAAAAAATATTGATTCACAAGCAAATAAAAATATTATTCTAGTTATTGTGTAATTTTAAAATGAAATTAAATTATTAAAAAATAATTTATAATTAAAATTAAATAAAAATGTATAAACTTTTTATTCGTTTGATAAAAATTAAAAACATTAATTTAATTTAATTAAGAAAAATTTACTAATATCCAATAAGAAAATTTGTGTGTGTAATGAGAGGAGCCTGCTGTTGTAGACTGAAGATCCTGAAACCCTCTCTCTCACATAAAAGTAATAATAATGATAAGTGATACAAATTTAATTGTATTTAATAGTTATCTAAATTTTTACTTAAATAAAAATAAATTAAAGTATTTGCAATAAATAATTGTGAAATATTTAACTACTGTTTGTAATTCCTTATAGATTTATTTTTCTATAAGTTTATAATCAGTTGAATGAATCTAATCATTTATATAAGTGTTTTGTTCGATAATAGATTAAAATATACTTTTGATGCATTTAAAAAAATAAACAAAGTAGTTAAATTTTAACAGTAAATTAAAAAATGATAAAAAAACCTAAGAATTGTGAGAGGAGGTCGCCGAAGTACATATAAAAATATATTACATGCAGCAAACACTGCCCACTAGGGAATATATGACCTACCTATGTTATGGCAATTATGTTCACATCTTAATTATTAAAAAAAATATATTTATTAAATTTAAAATTTTTAATTATTGCATTAATCTAATAATGAACTTAACTTTAAACTATCAAATAATTGCAATGTGTATTATACAAATATCTAAAGAAACCAAAGCCTTAACAGGAACATAGATAAAACGTACATATAGTTTACAACTAAATAAAAAGCTTTGGAATGAAATATAATAGTATAATAAAAACAGAAAAAATATTGTTCCTAAATCTGTAGACAATAATGATCATGAACATGCCAATTATCATGCAAAAAAAAAACACATGCACATGCAATGTCCAAAGTGGGCAGAGACTACGGTCCAGATCAAACATAATTTTAGAGAGAAGAAATAAATTTAATAAACATGTAATGTAATATAAATAAAACAGTAGAAACCGTATGATAAAAAAAACTTAATTTCCAAAAAGATTTGATAACTTAATGATGTTTGAGCTATGGACCATAGCGCATGCTTAGAACTTGTTCCACTAACCTCGCGGCACACGAGGGCTGCTTACGGAGTCCTGAAGATCTACTAGAAGTTCTCAGCCCTGTAACACAAATAAATATGTATTAAAATAAAATAAAAACAATAAGTTATAGGCATTTTAACATATATGTTATTTTATTTTCTAGCCAATTCTCCACCTCATTGATACCTTTCTATGTCGTAGGATAATCTATTCAGTAACTGTTAATGAAGATTTTAACGAAAGGTCATTTTTAATAGTTAAGATTACTACAGCTTCACATAGACTAAGGAACATAGATTTTTTTAAAGTATTATAATATATATTCTATTACAACTAATTCTTACCTCGCAGCCGCAGTGATGCGGTCGATCTCGGAGACTGCGTGGAATCTGATGGCCTACGAGCTTCAGGAAGACCGCAGCAGTTTTGTGCAGATGTTTCTTGAACCTGTAAAGAAAAACAATTTAAATATAACAATAACTCAGTTTTGTAATACATTTGTCAGGAACCCCCAATATTCAATATAACCAAGTAATATAATGTTTAGTTATAAATAATCCTTACCTCGCTGCCGCTATGACGTCGATGATCTCGGAGACTGAGTGAAATCGGATGACCTGCGAAGAAAATACTTCCGGAAGACCGCAGCAATTTTGTTTTTTGAACCTGTAATGAAAAAAAATTTAAATATGACAATAACTCATTATACATTTATTATTTATTATATTGTATTATACTATATTATATCGTATTATATTATATTGTTACATTTATTTTCTATATTATTTATTATTTATATAGATATTATTTATTTTCTAATTGATTTAATGAGCCACATAGTAGGAGATTTTTTCCGTCCTCTCCTTCCTCACCTTTTATGACGTACGGGGTTTTCCCGGACCGGTGATGAAGCGGGGTATAAAATACTAGGGTTAAAAGCCCTCTTCCTCCCTCGGCACCGAGACACGAACTAGAAATTATTTTTATCAAATTATCTTATATCAGGTTGCTGGGCAACGTGGTGCTGTGCACGTTCCCGCTCGGTTCCCTCGCCCCCGTATAGTAAATTGGTAGAAAAAGAGACCGTAAGTTAACTATAGACTTATGAGTGGGAAAACGTTTTAATTTTTTTATGTGTTTTTTCCTTCACCCATTTCTCACATTTTAGGCTACATAGGGTTTTCCTGGAACAGGAGAGAGAGCGGTAAATTAATGCAGGGTTAAAAGCCCTTCCCGACCCCGAGACGTAAACTCGTAATTATTTTATCCAGGCAGCGCGTGTTTTGCACACGCATTAACCTGGTGACCCGCTTATACCGCCGAAATGTTTGAATATTACATCTCGAAGAAGATGTGGACAAGGGAAGGCTAATTGGGATAAACAGTTTTTCACACAAAAATGTAAATAATATTTTATCCCGACCTTTATAATTGACTTTAATATGACAATAAATATTTAGTGATTAATATTTTAGCGTGAAATATCTCAAATACCACATATGGGTGAGTTTACCCATATTCAAACTTCGTTGTGCTGTTTCCCTCTATATGTCAGATTCATTTGTTAGAAACCTCTAATATTACATGTAACCATGTAATAAAATGTATACTTATAACTAATTCCTACCTCGCTGCCGATATGACGCCGATGATCTCGGAGACTGCGTGGAATCGGATGACTTGCGAAGACAATACTACCTGAAGATCACAGCAGTTTTGTTTATATATTTCTTGAACCTGTAATGAAAAATAGTTTTAAATATAACAATTACACAGTATATTATTTTTATTATTATATTTTATTAAACTGCATAATTACATTATGAAATATTATTATACATCATTTATGGTATTATTTTATAGTATAATATCATAGTATATTGTTACTAGAGATGGGCAAAATTGTACTCTGAGTAAAAAGTACAATTACAGAGTAATTTACTCAAATACTCGCCCGGTTCGAGTATCGAGTACTTCAATCACTACTCGACCTCATGATTGACGAGTACAAAAAGTAATCAGCTGTCCTTCTATTTTCAAATCTACTCGGGAATATTTTACTCTGAGTACTTTTCAAAATAATCGAGTATTTCATTATAAAAATTACAGGAGTAGAATATTTAATATTTCTTCCATGTTTAAGTCCATTGTTATCTTATGGGGGTATAGTTTTTTAAAATATTATCGATATTAATGTAAATCGATAAAATAAAGAATTATTAAAATATTTTGGATTTAATCAACTTTGAGAACCATTTTTTTTTTTTCTTTTTTACACCACTTGACTTTTATGATAATGCTGTCGGATTTGAGATAGTGCCCCCGGGCCCCGACTTTTTTAAGTTTTTGTGTTAAATCGATATCAGAGTCGATTAGTATGTTTTGGGGGGCGCCTTTTATGAAAATGATATCGAATTTGGGAATAGGCCCCCGGGCCCCGACTTTTTTTAACTTTTTGGATTAAATCGATATCAGGGTCGACTATTAGGTTTTAGGGGGTGCTTTTTATGAAAATGATATCGAATCTGAGATTGGGCCCCCCGGGCCCCGACTTTTTTTAACTTTTGAATTAAATCGATATCAGGATTGACTATTATGTTTTGGGGGGCGCTTTTTATGAAAATGCTATCGAATTTGAGATTGGGCCCCCCGGACCCCGACTTTTTTTAACTTTTTAGATTAAATCGATATCAGGGTGGACTTATAGGTTTTGGGGGGCGCTTTTTATGAAAATGATATCCAATTTGAGATTGGGCCCCCCGCGCCCCGACTTTTTTTAACTTTTTAGATTAAATCGATATCAGGGTCGACTATTAGGTTTTAGGGGGTGCTTTTTATGAAAATGATATCGAATTTGAGATAGGGCCCCCCGGGCCCCGACTTTTTTTAACTTTTTGAATTAAATCGATATCAGGGTCGACTATTATGTTTTGGGGGGCGCTTTTTATGAAAATGCTATCGAATTTGAAAATGGACCATCCGGGCCTCGACTTTTATTAAGTTTTAGGATTAAATCGATATCAGGGTCGACTATTAGGTTGTAGGGGGTGCTTTTTATGAAAATGATATCGATTCTGAGATAGGGGCCCCAGGGCCCCGACTTTTTTTAAGTTTTTGGATTAAATCGATATCAGAGTCGACTATTATGTTTTGGGGGGCGCTTTTTATGAAAATGATATCGAATCTGAGATTGGACCCCCAGGACCCCGACTTTTTTTAACTTTTTGGATTAAATCGATATCAGGGTCGACTATTAGGTTTTAGGGGGTGCTTTTTATGAAAATGATATCGAATTTGACATTGGGCCTCCCGGGCCCCGACTTTTTTTAACTTTTTGAATTAAATCGATATCAGGGTCGACTATTATGTTTTGGTGGGCGCATTTTATGAAAATGATATCGAATTTGAGATTTGGCCCCCCGAGGCTGGAATTTTATTAACTTTTTGGATTAAATCGATATCAGGGTCAACTATTATATTTTAGGGTGCGCTTTTTATGAAAATGATATCAAATTACGAATCATTTTCATACATTTTGAGATAGTGCCCCGGGGCCCGACTTTTTGTAACCTTTCGGATTTAATCGATATCAATGTTGATTATGAGGTTTTGGGGAACACTTTATATGAAAATGATGTCGGATTTTTTTTTTTTTATATAATCCATCCCCTAAAACATAATAGACGGCCCTGATATCGACTAATTCCAAAAAGTGAATCCACTGGGTGCAATCTCATATCCGACTGTATTTTAATAAAAAGCACCCCCCAAAACATAATAGTCGACCCTGATATCGATTTAATTCAAAAAGTTAAAAAAAGTCGGGGCCCGGGGGGCCCTATCTCAAATTCGATATCATTTTCATAAAAAGCACCCCCTAAAACCTAATAGTCGACCCTGATATCGATTTAATCTAAAAAGTTAAAAAAAGTCGGGGCCCGGGGGGCCCAATCTCAAATTCGATAGCATTTTCATAAAAAGCGCCCCCTAAAACCTAATAGTCGACCCTGATATCGATTTAATCTAAAAAGTTAAAAAAAGTCGGGGCCCGGGGGGCCCAATCTCAAATTCGATAGCATTTTCATAAAAAGCGCCCCCAAAACATAATAGTCGATCCTGATATCGATTTAATTCAAAAGTTAAAAAAAGTCGAGGCCCGGGGGGCCCTATCTCAGAATCGATATCATTTTCATAAAAAGCACCCCCTACAACCTAATAGTCGACCCTGATATCGATTTAATCCTAAAACTTAAAAAAAGTTTCTTTTTTACACCACTTGACTTTTATGATAATGCTGTCGGATTTGAGATAGTGCCCCCGGGCACCGACTTTTTTAAGTTTTTGTGTTAAATCGATATCAGAGTCGATTAGTATGTTTTGGGGGGGCGCCTTTTATGAAAACGATATCGAATTTGGGAATAGGCCCCCCGGTCCCCGACTTTTTTTAACTTTTTAGATTAAATCGATATCAGGGTCGACTATTAGGTTTTAGGGGGTGCTTTTTATGAAAATGATATCGAATTTGAGATAGGGCCCCCCGGGCCCCGACTTTTTTTAACTTTTTGAATTAAATCGATATCAGGGTCGACTATTATGTTTTGGGGGGTGCTTTTTATTAAAATACAGTCGGATATGAGATTGCACCCAGTGGATTCACTTTTTGGAATTAGTCGATATCAGGGCCGTCTATTATGTTTTAGGGGATGGATTATATAAAAAAAAAAAAAATCCGACATCATTTTCATATAAAGTGTTCCCCAAAACCTCATAATCAACATTGATATCGATTAAATCCGAAAGGTTACAAAAAGTCGGGCCCCAGGGCACTATCTCAAAATGTATGAAAATGATTCGTAATTTGATATCATTTTCATAAAAAGCACCCCCTACAACCTAATAGTCGACCCTGATATCGATTTAATCCTAAAACTTAATAAAAGTCGAGGCCCGGGGGGTCCATTTTCAAATTCGATAGCATTTTCATAAAA